>OZ038489.1:29343928-29586428 GCA_964036315.1 Acanthosepion esculentum
TTCACTGGTAAAATCATAAGTTTTAAAAAGGAATATTTTAAACGTATATACAAAGTGCAATGGATAAATTGCAATCTAAATTACGCAAAAATGAATATAACACTGACATCTCATTTTAACAGATATATTTACCAAAATTACTCAAAAATATCTTGAAAGTAAATTTATTCAAATAAAATTGCCATTGGCTTCAACCACAGCCTCCAGACAAGTTTGGAATCTCCAGTAATTCTTCTGGTTGGTTTCCTTGTTTAAGTTAGTGAATGCTGCCATAATCCTTGCCTTCAGTTCATCTTTGGTATTACAACAAGCTTTGTTGGTCTCTTGCTCAACTGCGGCCTACACATAATAATCAAGGGGGTTGCAGTCTGGAGAGTTAGGTGGTCAGATGTAAAGGGTGATGTGGTTGGAGAAATTGTCTGACAGCCATGACTGGGTTCTCCTGCTTGTTTGGCATGGTGCAGAGTCCTGTTGCCAGACATAGGGTCTTCCAGCAGCCACACTCTTGATCCAGGGCAGCACTACCTCTTCAAGGCACTTGATGTAGGTCTCCGTGTTGTGTCTGAGGCCCACACCAACAAATTCAGAAGTTTTTTTCTTATCAGAACGATCAAAGTGAGTTTACTGAGCTGCTGTATCTTCATAATCACCATTAGACTCATCCAACTCTTTCCGAATTCTCTGCACTGTCTTCAGATTGACACCCAAACAATCTGAAATGTTTGTATTGGAGCTTACAGTGTGAATGCCAAGCAGTAGAGCATACCATTTCCAAATTTCTGGCGGAGTGAATTGCGTCATCAGGCTCTTTCTCTCATAGTGCACAACTGACTATAGTATACTGTGCAGTCAACTAAATCAAAGACAAACAAGTCAGTCATGTGCCATGTGGGATACACGCTTTGGCAATCATGTATCTTTCGATACGTGACTGACGAGGCAGATTTTTTCCACAATAGGTTGCCATTTCTTTCTGCAGTAGACCAGTTGCCATCCAAGGCTATAGAACCCGGTCTGTCCTGCTATTTACTCATAGCTGGGAGGAGGAGAAGAGCATACCTTTCCCAGGGGTATTAGTACATAAGTGAATGTAATGGATTTGACTAGAATTCGAACTCAGCTAAATCCGTGCAGCTATCCATTACTTCACCGTTCCTCCTTCTTCTCCTCCAAACAACACACATGCAGAAAATTAAAAATATAAAATGGTAATAATTTACCCATCATACCCTGTATACATAAATTGCAAAATAGAAAACAGAGAGGCTGAAGAGTAAGGATGAGTAATTTACTCACTTTAAAATGATGGACTGAAAAAATATAATAATAAAAAAGGTTAACTGGTTATTTTTGTATATATTTATATGAGATCCGATCAAAAAGTATGGGGACTGTTGCTATGGTAATGGTGCTAAAGTATGCAGAGTGAAACCACTTGACACAGACTGACCAATAAAATTCCCCCAACCTCCAGATTATTTACAGACTTTGTTTTTAGAAACCTAAAATTAATGTCAGATTTTCCTTTTCCCAAATCTATAATTAATAGCAATTTTTTTTATAACCCTGTAATTAATGTAATTAAGCACATGTAATTAAGTACATTTTTGTTTTAAAAACCTATAATAATGTACTTTTCATAAACCTATAATTAATAGTGTATTTTTTTTATAAACCTATAATTAATATTTTTTTTATAAACCTATAATTAAATGTTTGATTGTCTTTTTTTTACAAACCTATAATTAATATTTTATTTTAATTTCTTTAATCAATCAATGGATTAAATAGACAAGCAGTCATTTTCAGTTCAAAAGTTGGGTTTAGGTCAGGGCTTGAAGCAACAAAGTAAATCTACAAAAGAATGGGTTCATAAAAAGAATTTTCAAATCTTGGAATGGCCTAGTCAAAGTCCTGATTTAAACCCAAGTGAAAATCTGTGATTCAGGTTAAAGACAGAAAGGCATGCAAGATAACCCAGCTAATATTGAGCAAGTGTGGGAATTTTGCCAAGAAGAATGGTCAGAAATCGGCACTCACTACTGCCAGAAACTTCTTAAAAATTATAGAAAAAGACTAGTTGACATTGTAACCTCAAAAAGAGCAGTCACCAAATATTAAATTTAAGGGTTCACTTACTTTTGTGCATCTTAATTTTTAATTAATATTTTTATTCCAGCTTGATAAAAATTTTTGAAAGTGGCTGAAATCAATAAGGTTTTTTCTTAATGAATATATAGTTTAATTAAGATTTGTTGATTATCTGGAAAAAAAGAGACAATTTTTTTTAAATATTACCTTAGGGGTTTACTTACTTTTGTGTAATACTCAATCAAGTTCTCCAGGTTATAAATTTTAAGAAATCACTCCTATGAGCCTAGTTTTTGTGGTGGTGTGGGGGAGATTGGATTCCAGTTGATGTGTGGGTGGTAGCAGCTCAGAATGAGAAATCAGAGAACCAATTTCTGGTGACAGTGCCTTTTCTAAAACTCCAACCTTCTAAGTATGAGTGACAGTTTTTTGTTTGAATTTCTCTGATGAGTTATAGTTACTGACATATTGATTCTTTCTGGCCAGTTCCGTTTGATATTTACAGAAATTTACTAGATGCAAAAGACAACTGATGAAGGCTGAAGGGTATGGTGATTGAAACCTTATGATAAAGATGAGGAAACTGGTTTGAAGCAAACAAAATCCCCCACCACCCCAAAAAATTATTCAGACATGCATGTGCAAACTACTTGTTAGCACAAACATTTGACAAATGCATCCTTCAGTCCTTGTCAGGTGTAATCCAAGAGAAAAAAAGGGAAGAAAAATGGACTGTTCAAAAAATATTAACTGTAAATATCCTTGTTTTTAACTAGATTCCCTTGTATCTGACAATTAGCTTCATGATACCTACTCATGATCAATTATTACACAAGGTTTTTGTAATATTGTATTGAAATGGTTCTGTAATCTTTACAGTAACTGACAAATTTAAGCATCAATGCCTGCTTCAAATTTTGTTTCATCAGGCTTTTGGTGAATATTGTTTAAGTCAAACACAAGTTTATAAAAAATTTTATTTAAAATAATCTGGTTACCAACTGGATAACACTGAAATACATTATACAGTGTGACCCGGATATAAGAGATATTTTATCTGGTCCAAAATTAGAGCCATACTTACCTAAACCAAATAGACGAAACCCGGATATAAGAGACTTCTTCTCCGGTCCCGTCAACTCTCTTATATCCGGGTTACACTGTAGTATAAAAAGAAATGGTAAGTTCAATCTAAGGGAAACAATAATTGAAACAAAGCAAGTTCAGTCGGCCAATGATGACAATTCCAGAACAACGTAACTATGAACAAATTTTTTTTTTTTTACTGAGTTGTGTACATATTTCAGAATCAGCTAAGTTTTAGTTCAAAATGAAAACCTTGCCTTCACAGAAATTAGCTTCTGAGCCAAGAAGAAGCAAAGAAAGTAGCAAGCCTATGCAAAATTCTGTATGATATAAAATGAGGAGAAAAATTAAATTAAAGAGAAATGTGACTGAAGTCATGTGAAAGGTTTTGTTTCAGTTCCTCGAAAGTTAAAATTATTCGCCAATTATATTAGCAGCCTCTAACCGGCATGTAGGACTTCAAAGAATTTTCTCTCAACAATCCAAGAAATCTAAGTATTTCAAACTATTTCTCTTTGTCTACTTTTGAACATATTTTGAACATATGCAAAACATATATCCCTTCGGTGAGCAACGAACACTCCTTGTCATAAACATTTTTGAATATTATTTTGTGCCAGATCATTTAATCTGTTGTATGAACATTCCCTTCTTCGTGACTATGCTAAAACTATGGACTTTAAAAAATTCTGATCTATTTTCCTGAAGCAAGCTATTGACACTACTTCAAGCAGGTAAATTTGTGAATAAATTCCTTATCTGGTTTTGTTAAAATTACCCATGTGGTTACACATCATTATCCACTTTCATTATCTTCTTGGAATGTGTAAATCAACTGTTCATTTTAACTCCTAAGCCCCATGTCACTATAATGCATTGATGGGGAATAGTTTCTCTGATAAAAACCAGATTCAAGAGTTTGTTTGGAATTTTTTCATATCAAATCCTGTGTAATACTCAATAAGGTATTGAAGAGATGCTTCATAAGTGGCAACAAGTCATTGTAAATGTTGTATCCTTAAAGAAGGTTACAAACAGACAAAGGTGGTACCCAAATGAAAGGAACAGCAACACGGGCATAGATGAAAGAAAGAGAGGTTTATTGTAAAAGAGAATACACTACTGAAAGACAGGGAATCAGTTAGCAAGCTAGTAATTCCCAAAGCAAGGATATCTACCAACCACCCTATGCAGTCAGATGTTGCACAAGGCCAAATTTAACGTGGTGTATCCAAGCCCATAGGTTCGGCCAAAAATTCCCCATATAAAACAGAGTAGGGTAGCTGTTTCCCAAGAAGAGACTCTGCCCTTCGACATAGCCTCATCTGGAGATCCTCTCTGCTCGGAGGCAGAGAGTTCAACCAGCAGAGCTGGGGACAAATCTCCAACTAATTCCTGAAGCAAGGATATTTAATTTACCTCCCCACGAGGCAGAATGTGGCACAAGGCCGTTTTTTAATGTAGGGCAAAACCGAGGCCATATGCTTGGGCAAAAATTCCCATAGACCTTGTATACATGGGGTCAAATAGCTGTCTACCACCCCAAACAAGACTATGCCCTTCAGCATAGCCTCGTCTGGGTTCCTCTACATCCGAAGGCAGAGAGTTTGACTAGCTTAGCTGGAGACGAATCTCCAACTAATTGTCAAAGCAAGTCCCCAGGTATATCCTGTGCATACTATATATATATATATCTACTGATATAGTCAGTCCACAATAGGCGATAGGGAGAGTGGGACATTCCATCACAACAGTAAATTTTTGTGAATATATATTGAATAAAATATAATTGTACTCTTATTTTTTTAAGAATAAATTTTATTAGCAAAAATGGAAGTTACTTTAAACTGAACCCAATAAATATCAAGCAATATGGCATTGAATAACTTGAAGCAAAAGAAGGTAGCAAAAAGATTTAGGTTAAAAATATATTTCTAATCATAAATATATTTTAACTTGAGTTTTGCAAGATAAGCAAGTCATCCCTTAAGTAACACTTGAATTTAGGTTCGGAAAAAAAAATGTTTCTTTCAATGAGCTAATCACTAAGTGAGAAGTTGCTATTTCAGGCATACTACACATGTAATTGGTTTGTATCAACCAGCTTCTTTCTTCCTCCTTCTTATGTGACATGTCTTTTCAGGATGTAGGCGATCATGGCTTCCCCCCCTCTACCCCTTGCAGCTCACAACAAGTTCATTCCCTCTGCTACCTCCTCAGACAACATTCTGTCAACCACTTGCTTAAGCCCGCTGGGTATGTCATGCATTATTTTCCCTTGTCTCTCTTTCGCTCTATTCAACCTGTGAGTATCAGATTCTCCAGGCCCTCCTTCCTCATTATGTGTCCCAGAAACATCAGCGGCATCTTCCTGATGTTAAGTATAAGCCTCCTCCTTCTTTGTCTCTCTTTCGCTCTATTCAACCTGTGAGTATCAGATTCTCCAGGCCCTCCTTCCTCATTATGTGTCCCAGAAACATCAGCGGCATCTTCCTGATGTTAAGTATAAGCCTCCTCCTTCTTTGTCTCGCTTTCCCTCTATTCAACCCGTGAGTATCAGATTCTCCAGGCCCTCCTTCCTCATTATGTGTCCCAGAAAGATCAGCGGCATCTTTCTGATGTTAAGTATAAGCCTCCTCCTTCTTTGTCTCGCTTACCCTCTATTCAACCCGTGAGTATCAGATTCTCCAGGCCCTCCTTCCTCATTATGTGTCCCAGAAACATCAGCGGCATCTTCCTGATGTTAAGTATAAGCCACCTCCTTCACATAGCTTTAATGTTGCTTTTACACCGGTCACAATATTCCTAATATATTTCTAAATGTTTATACAGTACATTAGTGGAGTGAAAAGTAAGTGTAATAAACAACTCTGAACCTTCTTCCATATGCCATGTCTCTACAGGACATCTACAATCATGGCTCTCCACAATTTCCTGTCCTTTGTAGCTCTCAGTTAAATTTTGTCTTTTTGTTATGTCTCCTAAACACTGTTTTGCCATCAATTTACACAAGCTCATTGGGTACATTATACACTGCTTTCCTCTGTCCCTCTTACCTACAATATGACCCATGAGTATCAAATTTTCTAAGCCTTCTTTCCTCATTATGAGCCTTAAAGATTTCAAGTATCTCTTTTTGATGTTAAGTGTAAATATCCTTTTTGTTTCCATTTTCTATAAAATTTTATCGTTGCTCATATATCTAGTAATTTAAGCATCTTTCTGTAGAACCATGTTTCTATTGCTTCAAGTCTTTTTATCTGCAAGGAAATTGTCCAGCATTCACTGCTATGTAAGAGGACTGATATTACATAACAGTTCAGCACTCTTTTCTTTGTTTCTAATGAAATTTTCCTGTTTCTTAATACTTTGCTTAGCATCATTCACTATATCAATGCTCCTTTGGATTTCGGTATCACACTTTCCTTCCTCTGTTAAAAGGCTTTCCAGATATTTAAATTTTTTTATGTGCTTGATTTTTGTATCTCCAATTTGTAATGCTCATGTTGGGCTATTTCATTTGTTGACAACCTCATATTCAAATATCGTCTTTACATTACTTTGATTTGCATATTGTGAATTCAGTACAATTAAATTCTTATTTATTTTTCACTTTATTTATTTTGGTTCATTTGAAAAAAGATAAAACAAATACCATCAATTTTTTTTTCATTGTGGCTGGATTTTTTAAAGAACTTTTTATTTTATAAGATTTTATGGCAGTTTGTAAGTCCAGCAGGGGTCATTAAACAGGTAATACAATATACTGCTTGGTCTCTTTTTTTCATTTTATAAAATTTTATAGCTGGTCATAAGTCTCTTGGTCATTAAGCAGGTAAGTCGTGAAGTGAGGAGTGGCTGTATTTCCAAATTCTCTTCCAGAACAGCAACTACCAAATCCTGAAGTAAGAACGTACATTTCTTACAAGAGGAAACATAAATTTCTTGGAAGAGAATAAACAAATGGTACATCGTATCATTTTCTTCTTTGGCTTACTTCCCCCCCCCCCCAAATGTCAAGATTTGACAGGGTCGGTCGAAGAGAAACAATATTGGTATTTACTTCAGAAGAGAAAAGGCAGGAAGAAAAATGGGGAGGGGGGGAACGGAAATGAGCTAGAAATCTTGACTTATTGCAGATAGACAATCATTTACATCATTCAGTAAGATTCTCATGTACGTAAGCTGTGATGTTTATACATGTAGATATACGTGTGTTAGTGCGTTCATGCATTAGTGTTACACTATTTACACTATTATTCTGCTTGTTTGTATGTACGACAATTTGCAAACAGGACCGGACTCAATAACTATTGTTCAAGCAATATCATGGAAATGCCAGTTGCCAAAATATCTCAACAATCTTGTCTTAATATCTGATTGCTCTTTTTCTTTCTTTCTTAACATCTCTTACTATTTCTATCTTACTATCTGCCCACACATTTCTTTACTTCCTATCTACCCTTTCTTCCTCTCTTATTATCTAACCTCTCTTTTTTTCTTTCTTATCTTCAATCTTTTTTCTTTGTTTCTTATTATCTGCTCTTTCTTTCTTTTTTCTTTCTTTCTTTCTTTTTTCTTTCTTTCTTCCTTCCTTTTCTTTTTCTTATTATCTTTCTTTCATATTATCTGCTCTTCCTTTTTCTTTCTTTCTTATTATTTTCTCTTTCTTTCTTTTTCCTTTGTTATTGTCTTATCTTTCTTTCATTCTAACTAACTGATCATTTTTTCATTCTTTCTTTCTTATTATCTGTTATTTCTTTTTTTTTTCTTTCTTTCATAATCATCTTCCCCTTCACTATTTTGATCGTAGGGATGGGGAATCTGAATGCAGAAGCCACACTGAATCTCCTCCAAAATGGTCTATCAATGGTAGTCAAAAGCAATTCTGTTACAGTCATACCTGTCCATTGTTTGACATTGTCCAAACAGTTTTTGCGTTGGTGTCCTCTCCTACGTCCACCTTCAATGGTGCCTTGCATGATGGTCTTGCACAGGCTGTTGTGCCTTGTAATGTGTCCAAACCACACCATTTTTCTCCATCTGACAGTGGTAAAAAGAAGTTCCTGGTGTGACCCAAAACTTTCAACCCTTTTCCACACAAACTCATTGGTATTTTTGTTCCCAGCAGAAAATACCATTTGTTCTCAAATGCATGGATCCTTCTCTCTGTATCTGCCAACAATGTCCATATTTCACATCCATATAGGAGAATGGAGACTTCCAGCAATTTGTACAGTCTGTACTTTGTTTGAAAGCTGATTTTTCACCTCCATATTCTTATCAATTTAGTCATCGCTGACATGGCTGTGGCAATCCATGTGTGGCTTTCTGAGTTGCAGGTACCATCTTTAGACAAGATTTCTCCCAATTATTTAAAACTGGACACTTCCTCCAGTGAATTCCCGTTCATGGTAATGTTGGCACAGGTGTTACTGTTTGTGCTATTCACCATTACTTTGGATTTCTTGGAGCTGACCTCCATTCATATGTTTTTGCTCTTTCAAAAAGTTTGTTGGTCAAGTGCTGGAGCTCACTGTTGCTACCTGTTATGAGGTCAATGTCATCTGCAAAACGTAACTTACAGACAGGTCTGCCATCGATAGAGATTGAAGGATCATTGTTGTTCAAGGTTTCTTGTATCATGCGCTCTAAAAATAGGTTGAACAATGTAGGCGAAAGGTTGCATCCCTGTCACACACCGACAGTTGTCCAGAAGAATCGTCCCATTTGTTTTCCCAGAACAAATGTGCTGGTGGCATCTTTATATAGGGCCTGAATGACTTGGATAATTCTGTTATTTACATTGAATTCTCTAAGAATTTGCCAAAGACCGTCATGCCATACACGATCAAATGCTTTCTTGAAATTTAAAATGTTGTGGAATATGTCCTCCTAATGTTGCTGGTGTTTCTCTATGAGGATCCGACAAGTGAAGACTTGTTCCATTGTACTTCATCTGGTTCTAAAACCTGCTTGTTCCTCTGATAGCAGTTCTTCAGCCTTGGATTTCAAATGATTCAAAATAATACAAAGAGGGACTTTACTAGATGACTGATCAGGATTATTGTCCTGTAATTTTGATACTGCCTCGAGCTTCCTTTCTTTCATAATATATGCCTATTATTTCTTTCTTTTTAATATCTGATCATTGCTTGTTTATTTGTTTCATTCGTTTTTTTGTTTTGTCTTTTCTTTCTTCGCAAACTTATTCTTAATTTAATAATTTTATATATGTCATTTTATATTTCATATACGTATAATATAACCCATTTCTGTCAATAATTGCAGAAATACATCTGCTTGAGCAAAGATAATATCATAGAATTGGTATCATGTTGGAAAATAGATTTGGAGAGTTCTAGTCCTGTTCCAGCCCACTGATTCTTTGTCAATAAAATGTGTAGCATGTTGTAGTTATTTCTCCTTTTCATCATTTTCTTGATTCCTTATACTCTCTCTCCATTCCTAATTTTTCTCAACCATGACATTCTACACATGCAGACATACATACACATACAGGTGTACACATGCACACATACATACACATACAGGTGTACACATGCACACATACATACACATACAGGTGTACACATACAGGTGTACACATGCACACATACATACACATACAGGTGTACACATGCACACATACATACAGGTGTACACATGCACACATACATACACATACATGTGTACACATGCACACATACATACAGGTGTACACATGCACACATACATACACATACAGGTGTACACATGCACACATACATACACATACAGGTGTACACATACACATACAGGTGTACACATGCACACATACATACACATACAGGTGTACACATGCACACATACATACACATACATGTGTACACATGCACACATACATACACATACAGGTGTACACATGCACACATACATACAGGTGTACACATGCACACATACATACACATACAGGTGTACACATGCACACATACATACACATACAGGTGTACACATGCAGACATATGTATAGTGAAGAAGAAAATCAGCCTAACATCTAAAAGTGCATAAATTATTAATTTTTAATTTAATATAAAACCAAACAAGAATGACAAAATCGGCAGTCAATTGTCAATACCTCCTGACCAAGAATTTTGAGTGTGCTGGCCTTGTACAAGAAATTGATGAGAAAATCAGCAGTCAATTGCTGATACCTCCTGACAAGTTGACTGAACAATTACAAAAATAAAAGGTTTGTCTATGAAACTCTGGAGTTGGGGTGCTGAATATAACATAATTACCAAGAGTTTTGAGTGTGCTGGCCTTGTTCAAGAAGTTGGTGAGAAAATCGGCAGTCAGTTGCTGTTGCCTCCTGATAAGTAAACTAAATGATTACACAAAGGTTTGTCTACAAAACTCTGGTGTCAGGGTGCTGAATATAACATCAATCAGCTGAGTGACAAATTTCATATTTGTATTAATCCTGTATATATTTATCTGCAAATCTAGGTGTAATATGGCTTAGAAATTTATATGATTAGTTGTAGTGGTGATGCATGAGGTGATCCCAGTATCTTTGTGAAGTGCCTGAATCTCAAACCACACATTGACCCAAAACTTGTGAGTGAAATGGATAGATGGAACCATTCAGAGGCCATTGATAGTTGTGCTCGAACAAAGTCACAAGTAATTGTGACCAAGGGTTTTGAGTTTGCTGGCTTTGTTCAAGAAATTGATCATACTCAATTATGTGCTATCTCCCAGAAACTGTACTAAGGTCTGCTCAGCATAGCTGCAGTAGAAATCATAGATGTGCTCTGAGGATTGAGCGGGTGTCTGTAATAGGGTTTGGCTTGTTACCATGGCAGATGAGTGTGCTCAGAAACAAATAGTAGTTGGTCATTTCAGTGGTAATGTTATTGTGATTGCATGAGTTTATTTTTTTTAGTAGAAAGTAGCATAAGGATATCTTATTGGGATAATAGCCCAGTGGGTTAAGATGCTGTTTCCTGAATTTGGTAGCATAGAAATTGTGAATTTAATCCCTGGATTGGTTAGTATAGATTCACACTCAATGAAAACAGAACAAGCAATAACTGAGCAGTACAAAAAAGAACAAAAGATATCCCTAGAGATGGACAGTGGAATGAGAACAATCTACCCCGACTGATTAAATAAAGATTCCTGTTCAAATTCCTCTGAATGGTAATAATTTTCCTTATAAGTAGCAGTCCTGGGTACGTTGATAAACTACATCTGGCAGCAAAGCCTCTGATCTGGAGATTGGAGGTTTTGAAGAACATAGAATCACCTCTTGACTGCTGTTGTTCCCAGGTCCCCCTTGACCAGGATAGTAGCACTTGTTATCGTCCCAGTTATTGACAAATAGTGAACCATCAAATAAAACACTATGAAAGTATAAAAATACATTTTTATAGTAAAAATACCAGCAGTACATTTTTATATAAAAAAAATTACGAACAATACATTTATAGTAAAATGACCAACAATACATTTTTATCTGTAGTTGAAGGCATACAATTGTGTTCAAAATATTTAGATTTTAGCATTAAATAACCCATAGAGATGGATATGCCACTAAAAATCAACCAACCAAAAAACCAACATGAAACCAACTCTTTCATGACATTAATCAATATATCTTAATTTCTTAAAGAAATTAAATTGTATTCCAAAATATAACTTCAACAAAACTACAACATAAAACTTCAATGAAAGTACAACCTAAAAATCACATATGACTGCCTCTAGTAATTATAATCACGTAAACATATATATGCACAAAAGCTGGGTATATCTACTATGTATACAATTGTGAAAGCAGAATAACATTTATCATATTTTCATTACTTCAAAGCTCTCAAGAAAATTAAATTTCAGCATTAAATGACCCATGAGTAGTTGATATGCCATTAAACAAACAAATCAATCAATCTTATAAGGAAACATTCAGCATTCATTGACTGAGCAGCCAGTGCAACTCAAGTTATACTTTTCTTCACTCCCTGGCCATCAGGTTGGGATCAAAGTGTAGTATCTGTTCTCAGATCGCTCGCTTAATGATCGCCTTTTGGCTGAGATTCGATCACTGATACATGCCTGGCACAGGGATTCGTCCCTGCGCTGGTAGTATCACGGCTATGACCAGCTTTGACAAGCTAGGACCAGCTAAGAACAGCTATGACTAGCTCTGACCAGCTAAGACCAGCAAAGTCCAGCGGCCCGGGTTGAAACACTTGGGTACCCCCTCCCTCCTTCCCACGTTAAAAACCGACCTTGTGTCACAACCTGACTCAGTGGGGGGGTCAAGTAGATACCAAGTGTAGTATCTGTTCTCCTCATCTCTCATGCTAATAGTAATATTAGCTGTTTCTTTATAAGGAAACATTTAGCATTCATTGACTGAGCCAGTACTGCTTTCAGTTGTAATTTATAATTTATTTCTCTTAAAACAATTTTATGAGATATTAGTTTATCAAGTCCAGTAGATGTTATTGCTCATTACAGTATTGATGGCGGTTTCCTTCCTAACCTTTTGTTTGAAGTAGTTCAGCTTCTCACAGACCACTTCATAGGAATATCTCCAGCTTCTCACACAGACTACTTCATAGGAATATCTTCAGCTTCTCACACAGACCACTTCATAGGAATATCTTCAGCTTCTCACACAGACCACTTCATAGGAATATCTTCAGCTTCTCACACAGACCACTTCATAGGAATATCTTCAGCTTCTCACACAGAACACTTCATAGGAATATCTTCAGCTTCTCACACAGACCACTTCATAGGAATATCTCCAGCTTCTCACACAGACTACTTCATAGGAATATCTTCAGCTTCTCACACAGACCACTTCATAGGAATATCTTCAGCTTCTCACACAGACTACTTCATAAGAACATCTTCAGCTTCTCACAATGACCACTTCATAGGAACATCTCCAGCTTCTCATGCAGACTACTTCATAGGAATATCTTCAGCTTCTCACACAGACCACTTCATATGAATGCCTTTTGCTTCTCATACAGACCACTTATGCAAATTATCACAAGCAACTTGTCTATGCATTTATAGAATTCTACGATATATCTTGAATCTGATTAATAAATAGAAACACTCAAACATCTTTTCCACTTCACAGTATAAAAAAACAAAAATAAGATAAAAAACAGAAGAAAAATATGAACAGTGTTGCTGTCAAACACTTTCAAAATGTCCCATGAAGCATCATTTTGATTGCTTATTGCAAAATCAATGAGAGCTACAGCAGGAAAATTTCAATGTTGTATTGGGAGAGGGGCTGAGGCTCTCTGTTCAGTCATTATGTTTTACTTGTCCGACCAAAGCTGAAGCTTTGCCAATATTAATAAATCCCTCACTTATATATGGTAAAAATAGTTTTCTGTCAATTGAGATTTGTATCTTCAAATACTTTAGATTCTTTTTACTGCCTTGGTTTTCTCTTTTTTTTCTTTTCCCCTTTATTCTTCTCACAAGAAAGCTTTTAGAAAGTGGTTTTATTATGAGGGTTTAGGTGAGAGAGGGTTGTTTGATGGGCAAAATTTATAGATCATCTCATCAAAAATCTCATGAAGGATATATTTATTATTTTCTAAAGTAGAGAATGAATAATAATATCATTCTTAAGATTTGGGAAAAAGCAAAAAAGAAGAAGAAAGAAATCATGAAGAGACTAAAGACAATACTATTTACAGTCAGACTAATGTCTGTATCTTTTGGTGTAATTATCACAATGCTTCGGCCATTGTGTCTTCCGGCATTCCTCAGGTATCTTTCCATCTGGGTAACCTTCAGGGAACTTTGAACTGAACCTTTTATTTTACCCATGGGTAGAGATGGTTCTTGTTACGCTATCCATGTCTAACATCATTATAAAAAAAAACAAGACATTAATATCCCTAGACATAGTGGAACAAGACTTATTCTTTATTTATTTTGTGGAAACAACTTAGAAAAAATTTTCAATTCTAAGATGATCATTTAAAATTGTATGGCTGATTTGGTGTAGTTTCATGCCTTTTTAGCAATTAGTTCATGGATATATTGAACAACGATCCATGAAGAAAAGAAGAGCAAATTCTGTGCCATTTAGAATTGTATGGCAAATTCCGAGCCATTTAGAATTGTATGGCAAATTCCGAGCCATTTAGAATTGTATGGCTGATTTGGTGTAGTTTCATGCCTTTTTGCAAACAGTTCATGGATATATTGAACAATGATCCATGAAGAAAAGAAGAGCAAATTCCAAGCCATTTAGAGTTGTATGGCAAATTCCAAGCCATTTAGAATTGTATGGCAAATTCCGAGCCATTTAGAATTGTATGGCAAATTCCGAGCCATTTAGAATTGTATGGCTGATTTGGTATAGTTTCATGCCTTTTTGCAAACAGTTCATGGATATATTGAACAACGATCCATGAAAAAAAGAAGAGCAAATGAAGTACATGTTTATATTTATTTGCGGTAAAACAATTTGTCAGTAGAAGAAAATTGTTTTAACCTTTATTAAAGAATTTGTTCCATGTTTGCATATCATTCCTTTGTTATTTACACTATTTACATTCAGACTATTGTCCTCATCTTTGTTGCTATCACATTTCGGCTGTTTTACCCTCCAGCCTTCATCAGAAATATACTGATCCGGGTAACCTACAAGGAATTCTGAACTGAACCCTTTATGGGGATAGACTGTTCCATTGCCGATTGTTTTTGATTGATAGATTCATTTTCTATGGCCTATCAACCCTTTGCAGGTTATTTAAAGCCCACAAATATTTTTAGATTATGAGAATTTTTTTTTTAGATAATAATGGTTTAATGATACAAGTCTTACTAATTAACATGTAGATGGGGGAGAAGAGGTGGATTCCTAAATAATCAGAATTTGATAAACAAACAAGAAATTATAATGTGGATATAAAGTGGGAAACAATTCTATACTAAAATCAATATACAAACTGATTCCTCACTTTGCAACCACGGTAGCTTCTATAAAAGGTGAATGAAGGTGTTTAGGTAGTGGTTTCCTTTTTCATATGTAAATGCATAAAATCCCAATGAAAAATTGTGACAGACTTTATATTTGAGAAGAGTCTTTTATTTATTGGTTTGGTCAAATTTGTATATATATCTGTATCTAGTCAAGTAAGCTTAGGTTGTTGCAGGCTGTGTACTATTCTGTGTTATCTGAGGTTCACTGGAGACCGAAGGGTCTCTCAGGGGGAGATATCCCTTTCCTATAAGGCATCCTATAGATAAGAAAAAAAAAAGAGCTTTTTGGAAAAAGACAAAGAGAAAGAGACTTCCATGACCTTTTCTTAGATACTGCTTTGCAATGCCATCTAGTGGTCATCAAACAACCAACCAACATGAAAGAGCTCTTTAATGACATTGATCAATATAATGTCTTACAATTTCTTAAAGAAATAAAACTGTATTACAAAATATAACTCAATGAAAGGACAACATAAAACAGACATATCACTGCCTCTAGTAATCATGTCCACACAAACATATATATGCACAAAAGCTGAGCATCATTTATTATGTATTCAATAGTAAAAGCAGAATAACATATAACATTTTTATTACCTCAAAGCTTCCAAGAAAATTAAATTTCAGCATTAAATGACCCATAAGGAGTTGATATGCCGCTAAACAAACAAATCAATCAATCTTATTGTTTCTTCTTCATGCTTAAGTAATGTACTGATAAGCAATGAGAAAAAGTTTTCAGCCAAGTTGGTGGTAGAAAAATGTAAAGTAATGAGCCAATTCAAACATCTTGGCTTATCACTGATAATCATGAAGAAGGCACAAGAATAACAATAATTTCAAGAGAAACAAAAACAATGACAGATGTTGCAAAACTAAGAACCGTCCAGAAAACAAGAACATTGTCTTGAAAACAAAGCTCAGAGTGTTGCATGCATTGGACTTCTCAATCGTTCTTCAAATCTTAGTTAAAAAGTTTGTGCATTCAGTATATAAACAAAGAAGACAGAAGCATACAAAAACTTGAGTTTCAACTATAGACGTTTATTCTCTTTTTTTATAGTGGAAGAAAGTTCTCAGTGTCACTTCAGTATGTTTTGTTTTCTTTTTGATCCAGATGTTAGAGTAAGTAAGTCTCAGTATCAGATTCATAGGTGAGCTCAAGTCAGCCTTGCACAGAGTTGAAACAACCCAAGGAAAGTTTCTTCTTACTTTATTGTTGAAAGGTTTAAACATGCTTATGGGATGTTAGTTTTCTTGGTCCAGAAGTTAGGGTCATCCTCAAGTCAGCCTTGCACAGAGTTGAAACAACCCAAGGAAAGTTTCTTCTTACTTTATTGTTGAAAGGTTTAAACATGCTTATGGGATGTTAGTTTTCTTGGTCCAGAAGTTAGGGTCATCCTCAAGTCAACCTTGAGCTGAGTTAGAACATCCAAAGAGAAAGTTTGACATACTTCATAGGTTGAGGTTTTGGAAAACACATGCGAGTGCTATGCGTTGGAATTTGGGAAGAGCATTTAGTCTTCAAAGGACTGGGAAACAAACATTCATTAGTGGAAACATTATTACCATGCTGTGTGACATCTGCCCATCCAAGCTTACAGCATCTGGCTCAACATTGCTTAATTTTGGTGATCGAATGGGAACTGGGGTTCCAACATGATGTGGCTGTAAGACTAAAAGATAAAGTTATAAATATAATCAAACTGATAGAATTGATTAGAAAATGTAATAAAATAAACGTAATAAAATGTTCATTGTCAAGAGGTCTGCTGCTAAGAAAGTTGGTTCACTCTGTTATGCCAGACAATTTTTCTTTCCAGAATCTATCTTACATATCTATAAGTCTATCATTCATCCATGCTTTGAATATTGTTGCCACATATGACCTTGTGCTCCTGCTATATATTTAGAGATCCTTGATAAAATCCGAAGAATCTGCGATGTTATTAATCTTGACCTGGCATCTCAGCTTCATTCACTTTTCCACTGCCATAATGTAACTTCCTTATGCCTTTTCTATAAATATTTTTATAGTAAATGTTCTGATGAACTTTCTTCTATGGTACCTAGATTCTATGAATTTAAGCATAGTATCAGATTGGCAATAAGGTCTCATCAAATTACAGTTAAATTGGCTAGATGCAACCATAAGTTCTATGCTGACACTTTCTGCTCTCAGACTTTTTGGTTGTGGAACACTCTTCTGGCTCCATCCTTTCCAGCCAATTTTGATCTTCAAAAATTTCAATGCAACGTCAATCATTATCTACTGTCTTCTTCATTCCTCTTTTTTCATTGATCTCACTCCTTAATAATGTTTCTCTTTTTTCATGTTCTTTCACACTCAGTAACCCCTTGTATTTTAGTGGCTTTACTGCCTTGCTTGGGGTGAAATGATTAAAAAATAAAACTAAACCTTATATAGATACTGAAATAAAAACAAGGAAAGTTCAGACATGTGTGCCTTGAAAATAAATCCCTACTTGCTTCCATAATTCATAATCATTTGTATAGTGTTCATGATTTTCCTTCAGGTCCAAAAAAGACTTTATCTTCCAATTCATCAGTGGATCCAGAGGTGACTCTGCAAACCAAGTCTAGATGTGCAGAATCTTGATTGATTTATTTGATTTTTATGGCTTATGAGGTGCTAATTTGTGAAAAAATTTCAGATAACCCAAACAGATGAAAGTGTATTTATGCATTTTCTTTATTCTTGAGAACTGACAACAAAGATGTTAATTGCTTATTTACAAGAATAATTTTATAATTAAAATATTTTAAAAATATATGAGCTAATGATAATGAGATATTTATCATTTACCTTTTTATAAAGAAATAAACATGTAAAGAATTTTTTATTCATAAACTAATAAAAAATATCTGTGAACAAGAAAATTTAAATAAACACATAATGATGAATAAATTATAAATTTTGTAAAAAAATGCATTTTCTAGGCATTTCTTTTATTTGCACTCACCACTAAATTCACTAAAATAGTTTTCATTGTTATTCATAAACTGTTAAATAATAAATATTGTATTGTAGTTGGTTTACATATTTTGATAATTTTATAATTTTTTTTATAAATTTTTGAATAAAAAGATTTTTTTTCAAATTTATTTTATAAAATTGTAAATAATAAATATTACATTATACTTGGTTCACATATTTTTACAATCTTCTAAATAAACTTTGCCAAGGAAGTCAAAAGTGTATGCAGTAATAGTGGTGTCAAGGAAATAACCGTTCTTTTGACACACCATTTTTTGGCAGGCACATATGTTAAACATTACCATTATTCCATGATTGTATCTAAATTTTTTTTAAAAAGTAACTGCAACCTCATCAGATATCATTATCATTTTAGTGAATAGCTTCAGTACTGAAATTTATTTTAGTGTATTTAACTACTTTTTCAGACTGTGTGTTGAAAGTTGACTCCACCATTCATGTCATCTCCTTTATTGATGTTGAAACATCTTAAATATAAAACAAAAAAAATATATATATATGAGGTGCTAATTTATGTCTAAATTTCTGAGATGATGCTATTATATATGATTTTCTGTCTGGACTAGAAAATCCATCTTGGTTGTTTGCAAATTTCCAAATCTGAATGGTTAAAGAATATGAGATTCTGCCCAAATCATTTGATCAAATTACTCAGTTTCCCATGTCTTGCCAGAGATTTCATACATCACTAAAAAGCACACCATCAGAAAATAAACAGCCTTAATTTTCTCTCAAATTTTATATATCAAACTCATTTATATTGTACAGGAATCTCTTGATTAGTGCAGTTAATGTGCACATAGGTTTCTATAAAAAATCAATTTTCAATTACTATAGTTAAACTGAAGAATATCTTACTGCACTAATCAAGTATTTTCTATGCACTAATTGAATTCTGGTATATAAAAATTTTTAGCACACTAATAAAAAAAATGCATTAATCAAGGAATGCCTGCATTTAAACTTGTTGATTTTGATTGATTGATTTCTTTCTTAGGGCTTATCAACCTTTTACATGTTATCTAAAGCCAGAAAATATTTTTTAGGTTGCAAGAATTTTTTTTTTTGAGATAATAATGATTTAGTGATACAAGTCCTACTATTTAACCAAGTGCATAAGTGAATACAATGAACCTGACTGGAATTGGAAGTTGGCTCTCTGATTTCAAATTCCAAGCTGATAACCATTGCACCAATTGCACATCCAAGCACTTGCTATTCCCAAGTGGTCACCCATTCTAGGTACAGGCTTGACACTGCTTAACTTTGTAAAAGTCTGTTCATGGTTGTCCTTTGAGTCCAAAGAAAACTTTTTTGAAATTTATTAGTGGATCTGGATTAATTTTCAAAACAGGCACATCCAGGAAGAATTTATAATGAGAAAATAGTTGCACTGAGATAATTTCACTCTCTCAGCCTGGGGAGCCCTTATCTACTGGCAGGAGGAACCATTAATGCTGAAGACTTCCAGGTTACAGTGAACGACGAATGGCACTTGCTGACACCGCCTACATGGCCACTGGATCTGAAGGAGATCTCATCTTCTCATACACTCAGAATCAGACTTCACATGCAATAGGACTGACAAATCCCAAATTATCAATGGTTTGCACCTGTCGACTACCTTCACCTGGTTTGCTTGTCAGTCGAAGAGTTTTATTGAGGTGTGGCCACTGTTGCATGCAAACAGCTATTTACCAGACAGCCCACACATTTTTCATCTTTTTTACACTGGACATCAGTGGAAATGGTTTATTGCTAAATATACCAGTTACTACTCTTGTAATAAAATATATTTAAATGATAGATAATAAAAAATAATCAATAATTGATTGGTTTTGTTAATATCAACCTCTATTGGTTATTTAATGTTGAAATCTAAATATTTTCTATGAAATTCTATTTTTATTTTTTCTAGGAGAAAATTGTATTAGTGATACAAGTCTTACTAATTAAGCCATAATTGTGAAGGGGGGAGAAGAGGTGGATTCATACCTTTCCCAAAGATATTTGCACATAAGTGAATATAACGAACCCAACAGGAATTGGAACTTGACTCTCTGATTAACAATTCCAAGTCATTATCAATTACACCACCCACACATCCAAGCTCAGTCAGTAACGTTTCGGCCTTTCAGTATTTGTTTATATTTCGAAGATGAGGTATTATGTACACTATTTACATTATTATTCAGATTATTGTCCTCATCTTTGTCGCCATATTTATTATTACTGTGCCATGTGTCTCCCAGGACTATATATCTAATGAATTTGGAAACCAGCCTTATACTTATATAGGGGAAATTATATATACACATGTTATAAATTAATTGAGTACAGTAATATTGGATTGTATGTCTATAAGAAATGTTATATCTGTCTATATTTCTGAGATGAGGTATTATGTACATTATTTACATTATTCAGACTATTGTCCTCAAGGACACTTGGCACAGTGGATAAAGGTGTTAGTTAGATCCAGTGACAAGACCCAAAGAGTGTGAGTTCAATACCCGGTTAAGGCAGTGGAAAACTTGGAGAGGAAAATTAACAGGAGATAACTGATAACTGACATTCATTAAACATGGCACGTGGAACTAGAACAGTATACCCCAGTGAGTGAAATAAAGGGTTCAGTTAGACATTCCAACCACCTGAAGAAGGCCGGAGCGTACAACGGCCGAAACGTTGTAATCATAAATATGGCGACAAAGATGAGGACAATAGTCCGAATAATGTAAATAGGGACCTTCACCTACAGGATTTTGGAATTCTTTTCTTTTTATGTTCTTTCAGGATGTAGGAGATCATGGCTCTCCACCTCCCTCTATCCTCTTGCAGCTCTCAACAAGTTCCTTCCCTCTGCTACCTCCCCCAGACCACGTTCTGTCAACCACTTGCTTAAGCCCACCAGATATGTCACTCATTGTTTTCCCTTGTCTCTCTTTCCCTCTATTCAATCCGTGAGTATCATATTCTCCAGGCCCTTCTTCCTCATTATGTGTCTCAGAAACTTCAGCTGCCTCTTTCTGATGTTAGTATAAGCTTCCTCCTTGTTTACAACCTCTCTAAGACCTCATCGTTTGCTCACATGCTTAGTCCATGATATCCTTAGCATCCTTCTGTAGAACCACATCTCCGTCGCCTCAAGTCTCTTCTTCATCTTTGAGGAAATCGTCCAACGTTCGCTGCTGTAAAGAAAGACAAATGTCATGTAACAGCTCAGTATTCTTTTCTTTGTTACCAAAGAAATTCTCCTGTCTTGCAATATTCTTCCCGGCTTTTGGAATGCATCCTTGATTCTGAGACATTTAAAAAAAAAATTTTTCTTTTACAAATCAATTCGCCCCAAGCAAGGCAATAACACCACTAAGATGGAAGGGGCTATTTAGAGTGAAAAAGACTTTTAGAAGGAGTTCGAAAACCCAATCTTAAACAGAGAACTAGGGATAAACCTCTACCCCTTTTCAAAAGACTCTGTTATGTGCCATGCATGATACATGCTTAGGTGATCATGTATCTTTCGATACATGCCCTGACGAGGCAGATTTTTTCTTTCCCACAGTAGGTTACCATTTCTTTCTGCGGTAGACCAGTTGTCATCCAAGACTATAGAACCTGGTGTGTCCTGCTATTTACCCATAGCTTGGGGGGGGGGGAGAAGAGGATTCATATCTTTCCCAAGGGTATTAGCATGTAAGTGAATGTAATGGATCTGACTGGATTTCAAACTCAGCTCTTCGACTTCTCAATCCGAGCTGCTATCCATTACTCCATAGTGCCTCTCACAGCACCTAATATTCCCAAGCAGTCACCCATCTAGGTACTGACGAGGCTCAATGTTGCTTAACTTTGGTGATCATACAGGAACCAGTGTTTCAATGTGATGTGGTCAAAAGCCAAAAAATAATTAATAAATAATAAAACAATAATATATATACAATAAAGAACTGAAAATAATCAGTAAATATAAAGCCACTTTTTAAAAATGCTGTTAAAATTGTTGAAATGTTAAGTAATACAAAACAAAAAGTAAAAATAAGCAAAAGGAAATAAACATTAGAAATCGAATCGCCCAGTTTACAATCCTCCCCAGTCTCATCTCAGAAATATAGACAAATATTGAAAGGCTGAAACGTTGTAATAAATATGGCAACAAAGATGAGGACAATAATCTGAATAATGTAAATAGTGTACATAATACCTCATCTCAGAAATATAGACAAATACTGAAAGGCCGAAATGTTGTAATAAATATGGCAACAAAGATGAGGCCAACAGTCCGAATAATGTAAATAGTGTATATAATACCTCATCTCAGAAATATAGACAAATACTGAAAGGCCGAAATGTTGTAATAAATATGGCAACAAAGATGAGGCCAATAGTCCGAATAATGTAAATAATGTACATAATACCTCATCTCAGAAATATAGACAAAAACTGAAAGGCTGAAATGCTGTAGTAAATATGGCGACAAAGATGAGGACAATGGTACGAATAATGTAAATAGTGTACATAATACTTCATCTCAGAAATATAGACAGATAGTGAAGGTCCCTCTTTAGCAGAAGTAAAGAAGTAATTCTCAACAGAATAATAACACAAAAAAAAATCTATTAAGAAACAGAGAAGTCTCATTTCCATGCTCATCCACCGATTCATCACCGAACCAAATTTCATGCTAGATGTTAATAGACACTAAACAAAGAAAGTTCTTTACAGGCTGATACAATGTTAGCAGCTGGAAAATACTATTTGCCAACAGGACCGATGCAAAGTGTCATTACTTTGGTCTTTGATTGACTGAAATCAAACAAAGACTTTTGATCTTTTATTAGCACCAGACTTTTATTTAAAAAGAAAATAAAAGAATAAAAAGCAAAAAATCAATTTCTTTTTGCTTCTTTATGATTGATGTTTGATTATGACAGCCAAGTGTTGTTAGGAGTCATTTTAGTGGCTACTTGTTTATTTATATTTGTTCAATCCACCCACCACACTTAGCAAAAAATGCATAAAAAAGAAATTCAATTTGTACAAAAATAATTACTCATTTCATTTGGCTTATGGTTTCTGTTTGAAAAGAAAGCAGAACAACAGGGAAATTCAGTTTTTTAATGTCTTGAATTGTAACAAAGTATGTGACTACATAATCTATATATTTATCTATCTGTTTCTGTCTATATCTATGTCTATCTATATATCTATATATATATCTATATATATATTGTCATCCACAGACAGACTGTTTCGCTGTATCACAGCTCATCAGTGTGACTAGATGTCCGGTTGCCTCTGGCTAGGTTTGAAAACCGGCTGAATTCGCGTCAGTCGAAAATTTTACCCTGAAGCCGTTGGCGCACGGCAGAGAAGGTGAATTTAAGCATATTTATTTTTAGATAAACACACAGTGACTGAGAGAACTCGATTCGATTTACCAAAGAGTCTTGCATTATTAGCTGTAATAGTCACTGTTTACAAACCCACACATCCTCCCCAGAGAGCTCAACCGAAATAAATTTTTCAGGAGCATATATATTTTCCGCCCTTAATGAAATAAATATAATGTCATGGCTTTCATGAGTTTTTGCCTTTATAATAAAATTTTATATATATATATATATATATATATATATATGTATGTATATATATATATATATATATATATATATATATATGTATGTATGTATATATATATATATATATATATATATATATATATATATATATATATTCAAAGGCTTTTTGAATTTGTAGGTCTGATGAATTGGATCGTGATTACAATTCCAATGTAATAAATTATAACCATGGAATATTAGTGTTTGAGCCTTTTATATTATATTCTTGCTCTGTACTGAACATTGAGTTCTATCTGGATTCTATCCTCTTGAGAATTTATTTATATAAATATATATATTTATATACTGACCACTAATATTATCAATGTATATATAATATATATATATATATATATATATATATATACACACACACACAGGGTAAATTGTCGCCATTTTATTTTTTATATTTTTTATTTCGTGCATGCACGTTGTTTGTTTTTGATTTTGTCAACTCCACAGTATAGTAGGGTCAGTTGGGCACCATATGTTAGAAAAGAGAACCATGACACAATTCACTCCAGAAATTTGGAAACGGTATGCTGTATTGCTTGACATTCACGCCAGAAGCTCCAATATAAACATTTCAGGGTGTTTGGGTATGAATCTGAAGACAGTGCACTAAATTCGGAAAGAGTTAGATGAGTCTAATGGTGATTACGACGGTCTGGCAACTCAGAAAACTCACTCTGATCATTCTGATAAGAAAAGAACTTCAAAATTTGTTGGTGAGGGCCTCAGATTGAACACGGAGGCCAACATCAAGTGCCTTGAGGAGGTAGTGCTACCCTGGGCCATCAGGACTTGGCATCATGCCACACAAGCTGGAGAAAGCAGTCATGGAGATTTCTGCAACCACATTACCCCTTACATCTGGCCACCTAATTTCCCAGAGTGCAACCCCCTTGATTATTATGTGTGTGGCGTAGTTGAGCAAGAGACCAACAAAACTCCTTGTGACACCAAAGATGAACTGAAGGCAAGGATTATGGCAGCATTCACCAACTTAAACAAGGAAACCATCAAGAAAAATTGCAGGAGATTCTGAAGTCATCTGGAGGTTGTGGTCAAAGCCAATGGTGATTTTATAGAACAAATTTACTCTTTAGTGTTTCAAGATATTTTTGTGTAATTTACATAAATATATCAGTTAAAATGAGATGTCAATGTTATTTTCATTTTTGCGTAAGTTAGACGAAAATTTATCCATTGCCTCCTATATATATGTGTGTGTGTGTGTGTATACACACACATAAAAGGATGCTGAAAAGTTTGAAGTCAGATCCACTTCCCAAATTCTGACCAAATGAATAAACATCAGAGTTGATTTTTGATCCTTTCTTTGTCAAATCAATAACTTTTCAGCATTTTCTCACACATATATTTTCAGTGTTCCTCTTGATTAGAAGCAACATTTTTGTTTGTATTTTCAACTCTTCCCCTGATATGTATACATACATATAATTCCATCAATAAGAACATCAGTTTGCCTGATGATGACCTTTTGAAAGACGCAATATGTTACACAGAATTTGTCCTATTTTGTCATTCACTTACCCACCATAAGTCTAATATATCGGGTATATATATCATATTTCTCCCACATTATATATACATATATATATATATATATATATATATATATATATATATATATTATAATATTTTTTTAAAAAATTGGATTCCTTCGCTACATAACAGTTCTCATGTTTCAAAAGTGGGAGCCAAGACCCTTAATATAATTTTTGAAATTAAGTTGAATTAAGGTGTCTGGTCTCGCTTCCTTGTCAAGCGAGAATTTGGGAATAAGCTATCTTGTGGTTTGCATGTGTTTATAAGTATGGTCTCTTGCAACATTAGTTACTATGGAAACGGCTAGGGTCGGCCATACTGGTTAGCTGGTCTAAGAGTTAAGAATTAATTTTTATCAACAGACCAGTCTCCTTCAGAAAGTTTATGTCAGGTTATGTTGGGGTCCCTATTTCAAGTCTGATAGTAGCAGTCTACGTCTAGTTGGTCTAAAAAGGCATTTTATGGCCTTGCGGCAGGTCGTTAAATGTCGAGAGGATTCTGTTTCATTATTATCTGTCTATTAATCATTTTATTTATTTGTTTATTCTAATGGCTATTTTCTTTTACACACGTGTTGAAATGGAATACAATTTGTTTTTTTGTTTTTTTTTTACTCCACAAAGGGTTTTTCTATTTAATGATTGGGCTGAGCTTTTAAGGCCTTATTAAACTATAGAATTTATTTGTTTATATGTTTTTTTTTAGTTAATTATTTAATGCGAAAATTTGTTGATGTCGGCAAAAAACCGTTAACTCCTGTCTATGGTTTAATAACTTTTCATTATTTAGAATATTATTTATATATATATTATAATTATTTTTAAAAAAATATGATTCCTTTGCAAAAAAAAATATAATTAAAAAAAAATAATTCAAAAAATAATTATAATTTAAGCTCTACTTCTCTATGGAGCACTGTTTCTTAAAAATAAAAACAAAAATACTAAAGGACTCCGGATTATTTACCTAACGTGTTCTTTCCTAATTTTCTATATATTTACACACACACACACACACACACACACACATACATACATACGTACGTACATACATACATACATACATACATACATATATATATATATATATTGATCCAAATAAATAAACAAATAAACGACTTCCGGTAAAATAACCGGCAAAATAGACTACCCACAATAAGCTATATAAACAAATTTTTACTACGTTAATAAAAACACTGATCAAAATAAAATAAAAAAATAAATATATAAGATAAAATTAAAAATAAAAATGAATAAAAACAAGCTAAATAATTTGACACAAATAAATAAATAAACAAATAAACAACTTCCGGTAAAATAACCGCCAAAATAGACTACCCACAATGCACCACTGACCCGTATATATAAATAGCCGAGAAAAATAACAGCACTCATGGCCTGACGATTGCATCTAGCATGAAACAGACTGTCGCCTCTAAGTGTTGACTTCTATGTTCACTTTTATATTTACACACGCTCTATCTCTGATATTGAGCACTTTATCCCATAAATATAGCACATCTTAAGACTATATTTCTTCATATATATATATATACATACATGCATACATACATACATAAATTTCCAAGAGGATAGAATCCAGGTAGAACTCAATGATAGAGAAGGATAGGGTAAGAATATTAATTTAAGAGTTTGTAGGTCTGATGAATTGGATCATGATTACAATTACAAACCATGGAATATTAGAGTTTGAGCCTTTTATATTATATATATATATATATATATATATATATATATATATATATATATATATTGTGTATTTGAGCAGCAATCCCACTTATATACAAGTTTCATTAAAGATAACTAAGTTACTGCAATAAAGTTTTTATTTAATTTTTCTTAATATAATGTTGTATAATTTTTTCCTCTTCTGGACATAAGTAAAAATTGTCCAAATGTTCCGTATGCCTGAATGCTTTTGAATATTCTTTTAGCCATTATCAAGGATGATTTTGATTTTTAACTGAAAGCACGGATTCTTTATGTATCTGTCTCAAGTTTTTATTTTTTATTTTCCAAACATGGTCAGAACATTGCCAGCATGTTCACAGCTGAGCCAACACTAACATTATATATATATATATATATATATATATATATATATATATATATATATCTATCAAGTATGTTTTTTGTATGAATGATTCATGTCATGCAAATTGAACTGCACCACATACTTGATATTAAAATAACTGATCCGACGTGCAACTTTCGGATAATACCTGTGACATTCCTCTATTTATTGAACAATTTAGTTCATGCCACATTGACTGAAAAACCTACCAGTACAAAAGAATTCTCCTATTACCATATTAGTACAAAATCGCACAATCTTAAAATTTAAAAATTCAACTTCAGCGTTGCGACCGCACACTCCAAAATTTCTTACAATTAACAATAACACATTTCTTAAAAACATATTTCGGATTACATCTATTCTTTGTTGTCCTGTTATTACCTGGATGTAAAAAACAAATATATTTTCATACCTGATGATATCTGTATGCACAGATAAAAGCTTGTAAATAAATAAAAAAGACCTTATGCAATTAGAATTTATAAATAGGGATCATAACATTCATCTACAGGTTCGGGGTTAATGTAATTTATTAAATTTGTTTACGAAGATGTATTCTCGCCATTTATATCATTAACTTCAATATCTGTTTTTTGTATGAATGATTCATGTCACATATATATATATATATATATATATATATATATATATAGATAGATAGATAGATAGATAGATAGATAGATAGATAGATAGATTTTCTATATATATTATTTTATATGAGCAGTACTTACTGAAAAGTGCTCAATATCAGTGATAGACTAACATATTCATTTGTATGGATATGAGTTTGTGAGCCATGAGTTTCACACTTTTTCAAACAAACTGGTTTATTTTTTAAAAAATTGAATCTATTTATCCTTGTTGGTGTTTGATTATGTTTAATGGTGGGAGGGGAAAATTTTAGGATGACACTCTCACACACACAGACATACATACATACATACATACATACAGGTGTACGCATTTTAGTTCGCACAAACACACCCATATAAACAATCCAAGATTAAGCACAGACACACATTCATGCATACATACATATGCATAAATCAATTAAATCTGTAAAAAATAAACCAGTTTATCTGATGGTCACAAATTCATATCCATACATATATATTTATATATATATATACATACATACATACATATATATATATTTATATATATATATATATATATATATATATATATATATATATATGTATATATATATATATATATATATATATATATATGTATATATATATATATATATATGTATATATATATATATATATATATATATGTATATATATATATATATATGTATGTATGTATATATATATTAAATACTTGTATCTATAAAAGAATGTTAAACATAAAAATGTCTTTAAATATATATATATATATTATATATATATATATGTATATCCAGTCGGGTTTCGATCCTAGCTAGAGGTAACTGGACGTCTAGCCACACTGATGAGCTGTGAAACAGCGAAACAGTCTGTCTGTGGATGACAAAAATATATATATATATATATATATATATATATATTTAAAAACATTTTTATGTTTAACATTCTTTTTATAGATACAAGTATTTAAGTAAATGCTCTGTTTATAATAAACAGTATTAAATAACATTTACCGGCCTGAATGTCCGAGAAATTTTCATAGAAAATATTCATCTTTCGACAGGATTCGAACCTGTATCCTATACGGAACCGTCATATAGCCTGATGTGCCTTACCGCTTGGCCACAAAGGATCGTTCGGTTGGCAAGGTCGAATTTACTGCTTATATTTACAGGCTATATGACAGTTCCTGATAGATAGATAGATAGATAGATAGATAGATAGATAGATAGATAGATAGATAGATAGATAATCGACAGACATAGATAGATAGATAGATAGATAGATAGATAGATAGATAGATAGATAATCAACAGACATAGATAGATAGATAGATAGATAGATAATCGACAGACATAGATAGATAGATAGATAGATAGATAGATAGATAGATAGATAGATAGATAGATAATCGACAGACATAGATAGATAGATAGATAGATAGATAGATAGATAGATAGATAGATAGATAGATAGATAGATAGATAGATAATCGACAGACATAGATAGATAGATAGATAGATAGATAGATAGATAATCGACAGACATAGATAGATAGATAGATAGATAGATAGATAGATAGATAGATAGATAGATAATCGACAGACATAGATAGATAGATAGATAGATAGATAGATAGATAGATAGATAGATAGATAGATAGATAGATAGATAGATAGATAGATAATCGACAGACATAGATAGATAGATAGATAGATAGATAGATAGATAGATAGATAGATAGATAGATAGATAGATAGATAGATATTACCATTCTTGGAATCTTTAATCCAGCCAGTCCATTTTTGTTGCCTGATTGTTATCAAATATGCCATCCAATTTATCTGCAAGGCAAAAGCTGTTTGGTCACTGGCTTCCTGCATTGAAATTCTGACACAAAATAGACAAGAATAACAGAAATAACTGACTAAATTAGTAAAAATCTATTCAGCAGGTGGTAAAACCAAAACAATCTCAATATAAATGCCAAGACAATCAAGACACCATGTTGCTTTATTTGGATACACTGGAATCTATGATAGACCAATATTAGCCAGAGACCTGCTGTGAAAACAGCATTTTTTTTTTTTTTTTTTTTTTGGTAGTAGATGAAAATGTTTTGATTGAAAATCTTTGTCTCTGCAAAAGATGAAGTACTTCAAGATGATGCGGAACTCAAAGTTGATGTGTTTTAGGCTCAATGGAATTTTGTATCTTGAAGTTGCAATTTACATGTTGAGGAGAAGAAACAGTGCAATATGCAAATTACAAATTGGAGATAGTGAAAATAATGAGCAAGTATGAAAATTTTAATATCTAGGAAGTGCTTTAGCATAAAATGTGATGCCAAAATGTAAAGGTACTTTGGGATAGTGAAAGTTGCCTTTGAAAAGCTCAGCAAAGTACTAAGAAACAGAAAAACTTCATTAAAAACAAAGAAAAGAGTACCAAACTGTTATGTAATGTCAGTCCTCCAATATGGCAATGAATACTGAACAATGTCTTCACAGATGAAGAAAAAACTTGAAGCAACAAAAATGTTGCTCTACAGAACACTGCTGAGAATACCATGAACTTAATGTCTGAGCAACAACAAAGTTTTAAAGAAAATGGGAAAAAAAAGAAATTCTTACTTAGTATCAGAAAAGGAAAGTTAAAAATTCTATGGCATATAATGAGGAATGAGGGCTTAGAAAATTTGACACTCACATGATACATTGAAGGCAAGAGAATAGAGGACTAGACTAATGATAGTGTAAATGGCTGGCAGAACAGGGATTATGAGAGATAGCAAAATGACAAACATTGTTAAGTGCTACAAATTGCGGTGAGCCATGATTGCCAAACTTTGAAGGGACATGGTTAGAATGTCCACCATATTTGATTTGTTAGGAAGGTGACTTTCTAATGTTATCACCCTGGGGAGGTGAACTTTGAAAAGTACCTAAAAACTACACCATGAGTTGAGTCAAGTCTTGCAAGTTAAATTAAGTAGATAGAATATATAGATAATGCCTGCATAGTGACTACAATTTCTATGTCTTAAGATCCCCTAAACATTTATACTATATATATTACTATTTTTATTGTAAGAGATTATAATAAAAACATGTTGAAATCACTGCACAAAAGCTTTAATGTTTCAATACTTTGATTATACTTCTTCAGGCGACGGTAAGTAACTGGCGATGAAATGATTTGTAAGGAATTTTTTTTTTTTCCAAAAGTTACAGGTGAGGAAACATAAGGTCAGAATTAAACTAGACTTGTGGGTGTGTCTTGATTAACCAATTAAATGTCAGATCTGTGCTAAATAGAAAAGTAAGCTCAGAGGGGTGGAGGTGGGGGGGAGTTATTTTTTCATGCCATGATTAACCGGAACATAGACAGGCCATCTAGGAGGCACAGTGGAGTAATGGATAACGGCTTGGATTGAGGAACCGGAGAGCCGAGTTCAAATTCCAGTCGATTCCATTACATTCACTTACGTGCTAATACCCTTGGGAAAGGTGTGAATCCTCTTCTTCTCCCTCCAACTATGGGTAAATAGCAGGACAGACTGGGTTCTATAGCCTTGGATGGCAACTGGTCTAGGAGAAGGACAACTCTAAATTCGAAACCTGCGGAGGGTTGTTTGGGGACCTTGTGGCATCCGTTGCACCAGGTCCCTGTATTCGTCCCTCCAAAAAGTGTGGATGGCCCTGCACAAAGCTTTCACCACTATAATCAAATCCTGTGTGGCTGTCGGGCTTTCAGTTTCTGGGAACTGATCTGTCTGACCCTCATACGTCGAGTTCGACGGGAGACCTATAAGACAGGCCATCATTTACTTATTTTCCGCAATTGTCAATGACAGTAAGCATGCAGTGCTGATTCCACTTTCCACACTGCTTATATCTATAAATTCCCAATACTGATCTCTCTTCTTTTATAAATGAGGCAAATTTTAAAGAAATGAATTCTATATAGGTATAACCCTCTACTTTGAACGGCCCTCAAACCCTGTATTAGGCAATATTTAGTAAAAAAAAAAAAAAAAAGCAAAAGTAAACTTTTTAAAGTAAAGGGAGAAGAGAATTTTTACCTTTTCCTAAATCATTAGTACTTAGTGAACATAAATAGCTTCAACCAAAATTTGAACTTAGCTTACAGATTCTGTTACCCTAACAAAAAAAAATCATTATACAATGTTTATAAAAGTTATATGCACCTATAAGCCTCTAAACACATACTTAGCAAAATAGTTTGTATTATTTGCTTTTATTTGTGTTTGTATTATTGACTTTAAAACCTAAATATATTTAAACACTGGCTCATCTCCAGATGGAGATGAGAGAGTGAGGCTGATGATCATGTGCAACTCTTCCTCACAGGTCATGACTTTATCCCCATTACGTCTTCAGGGACAAAGAACAGAGACGCCAGAAAAGGAATGATCAAGAGGGCTTCACCTCCTAACCTAGTTCAGCTCCCATTATTCCATGTCACAACTGCAACAGACTTTTCAGGGCAGAGATCGGACTCATCAGTCATCTCTGCAAGTGATTCAAAGTCAAGGTCATCTCTGCATGCAAAGGACAAACATATATATTTATTTTAAACATGGTCTCCCAAACATATAACAACTTTACAAGACAGACCATTTGCCTCTCTTAAAATGGTAGTTAAATCTAAGATAAAGATATTAACAGACAAACACTCAAATGTGTGCAAAGCAGATTGTGCTAAAAAAAAAAAAAAAATGAGGTTTGTTAAGAAGAAAAAAAAAAGAATCATACCGAAACATACAAGGAAACTATAGTGAAGGAAAAACCAATCCTTCAATAACTCACCGGAAAAACATCGTGAACATATTTGCTGAGCTTTCTCAACTAATCAGAGACATTAATCTCAACAATAAATTTAGCCTGGATTTAACTGTTAACTTCCTGCAGACATATGCCAACTTTTCAAGGATTTTTCTAAGGTATGGGATTGAGATGCTTGCAGCATAATTAAAACTCACAGTGCCCTCATATTGTTTATTCCTGTTATACAGACCAGCACGTACTATATTTGATTTCATATAAGATACCCACTTAAAAAAATAGTTAAAAATACATATATATTAGTAAAATACATACTAAAAATACATAGTATAATATATACATAGTACATATTAGTAACATACATAGTAAAAATACATAGTACCCTATGTAGGGTACTATATATTTTTACTAATATATACTTAATAGCTCTATTATTTAACACTGAGCACTGTCTTTCCTACACAAAAGGATATATGTATGTATTTGTATGTGAACCCTTACATGTACATTTATTTATATTTATTCATTTGATTATATATGTGTATATATATATATATATATATATATATATATATATATATATAGGTATGGGTAATAAGATTACAAAATTACTATATATATATATATATAGATAGATAGATAGATAGATAGATAGATAGATAGATAGATCTTTTGTTAAATATGATGGACAACAAAAATTTTATTTAGTATTTAGGAATATTTATTCCAAGCCTTCACATGTTGAGCACGGCTGTAATTCAAGTAAGTGTCTCTCTACTTTCAAAAAACTTTCAGCACACCACTCCCATGAAAGTTTTTTCAAAATAGAAAGATGCCCACTCAAATTCCAGCTGTGTTCAACATGCAAATGCTTGGACTAAATGGTCCTACTAATATTCAAAACCACACAAAAAAATCTCCATCTCAAACAGTAAAAACATGAAAAGAAACTAACAACACCAAAACAAAACCCCTTGAAAATGGCTAATGAAGTAGCAGAAAGTGCTTTTGACAATGGACGGTGTGGACAGTTTTATTATTCCCTCACTACCACCAAACGAAAAATTTAAGAACACTGGAAAAACTAAATATATATATATATATATATATATATATATATATATTTGTGTGGTTGTGTGTGTAATGGATATCGTCTCGGGATGAGAACTCAGAGAACTAAGTTCGAATTCCAGTCAAGTTGGTTATATTCACTTATGCACAAATATCCTTGGGAAAGGTATGAATCCATCTCTTTTCCTCACCGCCACCAGCTATAGGTTGAATAACAGGACAGACTGGGTTCTTTAGCCTTGGTTGGCAACCAGTCTACCACAGAAAGAAATGGCAACCTACTGCATGAAAAAATCTCCTACCTCATCAGTCATGTATCAAAAAATATAGCATGTATCACATGTGGCACTTAACTGACTGATGTATATTTTTGGCAACAACTTTTCTGTCAAACATGTTTCATTGAATATGACAGACAAGGATAATCTAATGAATTTTTTATTGAATTTCTCTAGTATTCTAAAATTGTAGTGTCTATTGTCCCAAAGGCTTTCATCTATTTCTTTAGTCATTTTCTAAAGGTTCGTTTTAATTGGTATCAATTTCTTTTGACGGTTGTTTTTTAAGATGTAATATATGCATCATACAATTACGTTTTAAAAGACAACCGTTAAAAGAAATTAATACCAATTAACAACAAAAACAAACCCTTTTAAAATGGCTAAAGAAGAACAGGGGCAACAGGCATGAAAAACAATTTTTACACTCCCTTAAGTGTCACAAAACAGAAAAGGATACTAAATAAATACTAAAATTAAGAATACAGTGTTGTTCGATAAAGTGACACACCTGATTTTTTTTTTACTAAAAATATTTTTTCTCTATTGTTTTTGGGGTTAAAATAATTTTTAATCTTACTAATATAAAGACCACATAGGAAAAAAAGTTTATTCACCCTAAGGTGTTCTATTGATAATTATAAATTTGGATATAAATGAGATTCAGGAAAAAACTCAGTGCAAAAAAAGTGACTCAGATATCGCATTCTAATGATTAAACTGGTAAATTTAAAGAGCTTTTGACAAAATATTGAAAACTATTTTCTCAATACACTCAGAACAATATTCTAGAGAATTCTAGAACAGCTTAAATTAAATGTAGAGTATTCCAGAATATTCCAGAAAGCCTCATACAGTATAAAAACAGCTTGAAATAGCCACTCAAGTCACTAACCAGATGAAAGGGTACAAACATGCATCAGAACCACTTAAGGCATCTATTATTGCCCTCTCAAAAGCAGGCAAGTCTACGAGAGAAATTGCAATAACCTCGCAATCAGCTGTCTCTCGAGTGCTTAGGGCACATAATGATGCCACTCCTGCTCCAAGGAAGGAAACAAGGAGATGAAAGAAAAAGATTGATGATAAAACTGGCAGGGTAATCAAGAGAGAAGTTGCGAAGAATAGGACTATAACTAGCCAAGAAATTGCAGCCAGTCTAAGCGAAGAGCAAGGTGTTAGTCTTGCCTCTTCAACAGTCCGTCGGTGGCTGTTAGAACAAGGCTACAAATCTTGTACACGAAGGTTTAAGCCACTAATAAGCAAAGCCAACAAAGCCAAGAGACTTGAATGGGCTGACTATTGCAAAGATTTCACCATAGAAGACTAGAAGAATGTTCTCTTCTCCGATGAAATGAAAGTTGAGTTAAATTCAAAGGATAAGGTGAGTCACTTTTATCAAACAGCACTGTACTAGAAAAACTCAATAAAAAATTCATCAAATTTTCATTGCCTGTCATATAGAATGAAATATATAATTATTTTTTAAAAAATATTATTCCATCACGACACAGAAATTACTATGCTTCGAAACTGGTCAGCAGTATTTAAGTTTAATTCCAATATTAAATCTTAACCACTGGGTGGCAGTTTCATCCTCAAGCATTGTTTGGAGAGAATGAAACTGCCACCCAGTGGTTAAGGTTTATTATTGGAATTAAACTTAAATACTGCTGACCAGTTTCGAAGCATAGTAATTTCTGTGTCGTGATGGAATAATATTTTAAAAAAAATAATTATAATCTAGGCTCTACTTGTGTATCAAGCACTGTTTTTAAAAATAAAAACAAAAATACTAAAGAACTTTGGATCATCAATCTAATGGATTTTTCCTCTTATATCAATATATTTGCACACACACACACATATATATATATTTGTGCATTTAGGCAGGAATCCTTCTTTCATGCACATTTCATTGAATACGACAAACAAGGTGATTTGATTTAACTTTTTTTATACACTGTTCATAACATACTTGTTAACAAAACAAATATAATAGCATCATCTACATGCAAAAAAGGGCTAAAAATAATGGAAGCCTTATTAATAAAAACAAAAAACCAACACTTAATAACTATGAACATGGACACAATATCTTGACTGTGTTTTGAAAATTAAAACATTATATAAATACATACATACAACAATCTATTTCTTGTTAACAGTTAATATATTTCAACCTTGAAAATGGCTAAATGTATAGCCGAAAGCACTCAGATAAAAAGAACAATTGTACAGTTTTTATATAATTTATCATCTGAAAAGAAAAAAATTATTAGATTACGGAGAAATTGTATAAAAAACTAAATCAAAGCACCTTGTCTGTCGTATTCAATGAAATATATATATATATATATATATATATATAGTTGCATAATACATTTTAGATGTATTGAGCGTGGTCTTCAGTGATGCACAGTCCTCATCACCAATTTTAGGTTTTGCATCATATCAGTTCAAACAGCAACCCCAACCTGACTCAGGACAAGTCAGGCCACCTTCTTGAAAGCGTTGTGCTTCGCACCGCAACATTGCAAAAAGCATTCCGACATTGCTAGGATTTCGACCGTTCTTATTGACATACGTTAGTCAACATTAGACAATAAAAAAGGCTACATATATATAATTGTATATTTGCACAGCAATACCTCTTTTATACAAGATTCATTAAAGATCAGTGATCAAGTACTGCAATTAGGTTTTTAATTCAGTTTTTCTTGTGTTCGTGTATTCTTTTCTGGACACAGTGTGTGTGAAAACTATCCAAATGTTCTATATATCTGAGCGTTTTTTGCTATTCTATTTAAGATTTTTTTTATCTTTAACTGAAAATGTAGATTTTTATAAAATAAAAAAAAACATTCCCATTAATATATATACACATAGTATATATATTAATGGGAATGTTTTTTTTATTTTCCTTATACAGTCAGCACATTGTGGCCATGTTCATAATTGTTATTACTGAGTGTGAGCTTTTTCTTTTTTATTGTCAATGCTTTTTGTCATGTTTTATAAATTGAAATTTACTTGTAAAAGCAATATATTTTTGCTAGTTTTTGAACATTAAAGACGGTTGTTTGAAAATTTATTTTGCTTTTTGAAATCATTAGAAAACCAATAAAATTATTGAAAATCGATCGGAAAATATTGATTTTGACAAGGTTCGACAGTTTTCACAAAGTTATATTACAAATTTTAGGTTTTACAAACTTTTGAAAAATATTGAAATTTACGTTTAAAAGCATGCTGTTTTGGCTAGTTTTTAAAAGTTAAACACATTTGTGTGAAAATTGAATTTGCTTTTTGAAATCATTAGAAAACCAATAAAATTATTGAAAATTGATATTCATATTTTGGTCCTCAAACACACATGGAAACCTGCCAAACCCCATCTACAACATACGCATAGGAAATACGATAATCCTTGATAATGGCTAATAGAAAAAGCATGGATATAAAAAACATTTAGACAGTTTTTACACACTTTATGTCCAGAAAGGAAAATAGAACTAAAAGCTTAATTTCAGTACCTTGTCCGTGATCTTTAATGAAATACACACATATATATATATATATAGATAGATAGATAGATAGATAGATAGATAATATGTGTGTACACGCCTATATGTATGTATGTATGTATGTACGTGAAAATATTAATATTTGTTGTGTATGTGTGTATACATATGTGCTTTTGAACATAAAAATTTAGGTCCTTTAGATAATCATTATTTTTATATGTTTACATTAGATTTGGAACCTGTAGTCGATATTACCTTTGTCGAATTTTTTTGATTACACAGCGGCACTTTTATAAAGGCCCTTTGGTTTTAGTTCCCCCAACCCACCTCCCTCCACCCCCTTTTTCTTTTCCTCTCCGTCTCTTATCTTCCGAGCTTTAAGATTTTATCGTCTATTGTGTGTGTATGTCACCAAGAAATGTATACACTCTTCCGGTGTATCTTTAATTGTATCAGACATTTGGAAATATGCATATTTTTCTCACTTAAACCGTCTTTGCCTCCCCTTTTTAAAACTTCTGTTAAATTTTAAACCCCCCCCCCATTCACCTTCCTATTCTTCTCTTGTCTGTTACCCCTCCCTTTGGCTTTCATTCACTCTAGCATTCGCCCCACACTCTCATACATACACACTCACTAAATTTTATTTTTTATTCCCGGAGATGTTTTTTCTGTTTTCTTTTTGAATCTGTCGGTCTGATGAATTGGATCATATTTACGATTCCAATGGAATAAATTATGAACATGGAATATTAGTGTTTAAGTCTTTTTATTATATATATATATATATATATATATATATATATATATATATATATATATATATATGGGGGGGAGGGGGTTAAAGACAAATGTAAGGATTATATTTTCTAACAATTATTAAATGGAAAATTCTCAAGAGTGCCACTATCCAATCTTATCAAAATATAAATCTGCACCCCGGATTTTTTAAATCTCTCCATTTCTGAAAGAATTACTCCTTTCCGAAGTCAATGTATCTGATGATAAAAATGTTAAAAGATGAAAAGAACATGGTCTCCTTTTATTTAAAATACAGTTGTGGACAGAATTATTCCTTCCCTCTTCCATAATTACAAGTAAATCTGTAATACCTCAAATTCTCATGGAAAGTTCTTATGCATTTTTTCACAAATCATAAAATAATGGATTTGAAAGAATGTGCAGTAATGCCCACAACAAAATTTTAATTTTAATGTCAAATACAAAAACAACATTTAACATGGAACAAAATTATTGGCTCTCTTGTCTCAATAATCCATTGTGTATCCTTTATTCTTGATTATTGCTTTTAATCATTATGGTAGTTCTTTACAAGGTCACTACACTCACTGATAGGTATTTTCCTCCCATTCTTTCTTAGCAATAGCTTCTAGTTCCTCCAAATTTGAAGGACTTCTTTCTCTTACTGTTTCTTCAAATATGCTCATAATTTTCAAAGGGGTTTAAGTCAGGGCTTTGTGTGACGTACACCAATGCCTTAAATTTGCTGTCATCTAATTATTTTCTAACAATTTGTGTTTTGTGTTTTCGGGTCATCGTCATGTTGGAACATTTAGTGATGCCCCAAAGACAGTTTTCGTGCACTTTTATATTATTTTTAAGAATAGCAAATACTGCTCTTTATCCATGATACTCTGTACCCTCACTAGTTCTCCTGATCCAGTAGCAGCAAAACATCCCCAAAGCAGAATGCTCCCACCATCATGCTTAATTGTAAGAAGAGTATTTTTTGGTTTGTGAGATTCATTCACTTTCCTCCATACATAACAGGCATAAATGTGATCAAATAATTCTAGTTCTGTTTCATCTGACCATAAGACAGAGTTCCAGTACTTACTTCCATGTTCTAGATGGATTCTAGCAGAAGCTAATCTGCATTTTAGGTGTTTAGCAAGGGAGTTTTCCTTGGGCGACAAGTTCGAAGTCCTACTTAATGAAAGCATCTGGTGACTGTCTCCGTCAATACATTCAACCCTGATATCTTTACATCATTGACAATGTCCATTGTCATTAAGTGAGGATTCTTCAAGACATTTCTAAGAATTTTCTTTTCTATTCTCTCAGAAATTAACCATTTTCTGCCAATCCTTAATTTATTCTCGACAATTAGTCTTCTTGTAGTTCTTGATAATGCTATGAATTGTTGATCTAGGAACATTTAAATGCTTGGAAATTGTTGTGTAGCCATCACCTTGATTGTACACATCAACTACCTTCATTTGGAGCTTCTTATCGAGTTCAGCCATCTTTGCCATGGTCGCAGGATGAATGAGTTATCACGTTACATGGCACTCACATATTGTCTTCTTTATTACCTCTTAGAATGTTGTAAAATCAGGTCAATACTATTTCATTTTCAAAAGTGTGCATGTATTAAATGTCAAATTGAGAAAAAAACATTACAGTTGCCATAGAGCAATATTATTTTTATAATTTCCATAAGGGGGTGAAAAACTTTGGATTACATCACCTTTTTGAAAAATCTGTAACTATTAATATAATAAAATGAAACTTCTAAAAATTTCACAAATTATGCAAAACTATTCAAAAACTAAATCAACTATTTATAGTAAATTCAGTAAGTACTTGCAAATATTTGTATTTCCTTAGGAAATTCTATCCACAATTGTATATAATACATAAATTAATTCCAAACTAAAATAACATAAATATTAATTGCATTATAAAACATTTTTAACAGCAACATTTACTCACTTTTGTTTATTGGACATTAAATTATGTTACTTAGCATCTTCCATAATTTACCTTGACTTTTCAGTTAGCCAGATGAAAATTTATGAGTGTTCTTAAATCGTTTGAAAAACTAATAACATTTTTACTTTGTTTATAAATACTTGTTGCAAAATAAAATCCTTAAATTTGCTTTTATAAAGTCCATCAGAAGACAAAAATGTTAGCTAAGTTTCCATTTTGTCTTTATTCATACTGTCCTTTTGTAGGCTTTTTATAAATTTAATTTTAGTTATATCTGAAATTTTACATATATATAACAAAAATTGTATTTTGACAAGAAATGGTTAACCAGAGTAATTAATTATATTTTTTTTAATCATTTCATCCAAGCAAGGTGATAATAGCACTAAAACACCAGGGGTTTACCTAGATTGGAAGAGAATGAGAAAACTTTAGTGAGGAGAAAGGACAAAAAAAAGGCAGATTTCAGGAAGACAGAAGATGTTAATTGATGTTGCATTTAAATTTTTGAAGGTTGTAAGAGACAGGAAGGAATTCTGCAGATGAGAAAAAAAACTGTTAGTATAGAAGTTATGCTTACATATAGCTAAACAATAAAACAATGAGACCTAATCACCAATCTAATAGTACACTTAAACTCATGCAGTTGTGGTACCAAAGAAGAAAGATCCTCAGAACAATTACCAAGAAAATATTTATAGAAAAGACAAAGGGAAGTCATGTCATGGTGGCAGGAGAATGAGTGAAGCTGAGATGCCAGGTCAGGACCAATAACATTGCAGATTGAATGCGTAGAAACTTATAAAAAAATCTACACATTCAGTTAAAAATAAAATAAAACATCCTTGATAATAGGTTAATAGAATAGCTGAAAACATTTGGATATATAGAACATTTGTTCAATTGTTACACACTTCATGACCAGAATAGGAAACACTTATATATATATATATATATATATATATATATATATATATATATATATATATATATATATATATATATATATAATTGTTTATTTAAAAATTATAACATAAATATGTTATAAAATCACTACAAAAATAGCCATTTTGTTTCAACACCTCCGGTGTCTTATCAAGTGATGATGTTGAATGTAGAATAAATTCTAGACTTGGGCACATATATATATATATATATATATATATATATATATATATATATATATATGACATAAGGAATAAATAGGAAACATTTATCAATCCAGCATGCTTCACTTTTTTTAAAGTTTCATCAGAGAATGAGATATGGAGAAAAAGAAGAAAGAAATCCTGGTATTTTTATTTTTGTATTGTTTGATTTCCATCGGTCAATTAGGTTTCACATGCATTCAACTTGTTAAACAAACATTAGTATAATTTATGTGGTTCTGAGTTACTTTTATGAAATTTTTCTTTTAAAACAGTTTTTCGGAAAAGTACAACTCTGAAGTCTATTAATTATTAGCATTCTTAAAGCAATTTTGATGGGAGTTTCCTTCCTAACCTTTTGCGAAAAGTTATGTGGAACATCAACGTCTTGATTATGCCATTATTTTGTCTTTGAGCTACACGTGCTATCCATTTTAGTTGTTGCTGCTGTTGAAAGTCCTCAAGTGATGTTATTATTGTTATCTGGTAAAGTTTTTTGTTTATGATTCTGTTGCGCCAGTCCATGAGATCTGATGACGGATTGTGCTTGCTAAGATCTACAGGCTTCATTTGCTCAAAACCATTTTTAATCATTTATCTGAGAAATATAACTGACAATTTAGACATTTCTAAATCGGGGATGGATGCTATATATGAGATCCATATGATAGTGTTGATCTGACAAGGTTATTTAAGAATACGACTTGAGTTCTTTAGTGGTTGATGTTTTCTTTTTTTCTTACGGTGTTGGGTGAACCTACTCGATTCTATGTTCTCCTGTACTAAATTTGTTTTGACTATTCCATACACCAACATTATTGGAAGTGTTTAGTATGTAATCATTTCACATCCGGACTTCTTATGGTGGATCCAGGGTCATGTTTTTCATTCCATTTCCAGATCCTAGTTTTCATTTGGGAAATGTTTATATGGAGTCCTTCTCTTTGGAACATGTGGCAAAGAATGTTGATCTTTTTTTTTCGTTCAAGATCTTTCTTATTCCAACTATGAATACCTATGTCATCAGCAGCATAAACGCACCGGCATCATCAGTGCGTTGTCTGGGTGGGGAAAGCAGGATCACCATTTTTCTATTAGTAGATTTGTTTGGGATGTGTTTTGGAATGAAAATAGTAATGGCATGGTTTCTCCCTGCAACGTGTCTTATATTTTAGCCTTAATTCTCTAATATATTCATGGATAAATTTTCTCTCATCATGTTTATCATACAGTGATTTGGTTAATTTCCAACTATCATGTAATTGTAAAAATTCTTTAGTAATTAATTTTAATTTTAAAATTAATTAATTTTAGCAATTAATTTTTAGTGTTGATCATCTCCGAATATTTACTGGCTTATAGCCACATCACATTGAAACACCAGTTCCATATGATCACTGAAGTTAAGCAATATTGAACCTGGTCAGTGCCTAGATGAGTGACTACTTGGGATATCAGGTGCTGTAAGCGTGGATATGTGAGTGATGTGGTATAATGGATAACGAACTGTTACCCGGTGAGCCATATTTCAATTCCAGTCAGGTTCATTATATTCACTTACATGAAAATACCATTGGGAAATGTATTAATCCATCTCCCCTGAGCTATGGGTTAATTAGTAAAACTTATATCTCTAAATCATTATTATCTCAAAAAAATTCTTACAATCTTGTTATATAGGAATAAAGTGTTGCTGCCAACACTAGAGTTTGAACACAGATCACCAGAGAACAAACACAGGCAATCCGATTTTGAATAAGTAGATCACATGATGGTAAAGGAAGCACATAAATAGGAATTAGCATGGCGTCTAATTGATCACTATTTCTACACTATCCTCTATCTATATGCTATTCACTATACTATTTCTCTATACTGATCACTATATGGATTATTATTCTCTATACTATTCACTATACTATTTCTCTATACTGATCACTATATGGATTATTATTCACTATACTATTCACTATACTATTTCTCTATACTGATCACTATATGGATTATTATTCTATATACTATTCACTATACTATTTCTCTATACTGATCACTATATGGGTTATTATTCTCTATACTATTCACTATACTATTTCTCTATACTGATCACTATATGGGTTATTATTCTCAATACTATTCACTATACTATTTAACTATACTGATCACTATATGGATTATTATTCTCTATACTATTCACTATACTAATTAACTATACTGATCACTATATGGATTATTATTCTCTATACTATTCACTATACTATTTCTCTATACTGATCACTATATGGATTATTATTCTATATACTATTCACTATACTATTTCTCTATACTGATCACTATATGGATTATTATTCTCTATACTATTCACTATACTATTTCTCTATACTGATCACTATATGGATTATTATTCACTATACTATTTCTCTATGCTGATCACTATATGGATTATTATTCTCTATACTATTCACTATACTATTTCTCTATACTGATCACTATATGGATTATTATTCTATATACTATTCACTATACTATTTCTCTATACTGATCACTATATGGATTATTATTCTATATACTATTCACTATACTATTTAGCTATACTGATCACTATATGGATTATTATTCTCTATACTATTCACTATACTATTTCTCTATACTGATCACTATATGGATTATTATTCTCTATACTACTCACTATACTATTTAACTATACTGATCACTATATGGATTATTATTCTCTATACTATTCACTATACTATTTCTCTATACTGATCACTATATGGATTATTATTCTATATACTATTCACTATACTATTTCTCTATACTGATCACTATATGGGTTATTATTCTCTATACTATTCACTATACTATTTCTCTATACTGATCACTATATGGGTTATTATTCTCAATACTATTCACTATACTATTTAACTATACTGATCACTATATGGATTATTATTCTCTATACTATTCACTATACTAATTAACTATACTGATCACTATATGGATTATTATTCTCTATACTATTCACTATACTATTTCTCTATACTGATCACTATATGGATTATTATTCTCTATACTATTCACTATACTATTTCTCTATACTGATCACTATATGGATTATTATTCTCTATACTATTCACTATACTATTTCTCTATGCTGATCACTATATGGATTATTATTCTCTATACTATTCACTATACTATTTCTCTATACTGATCACTATATGGATTACTATTCATATCACTATTCGTTGGTTACTTTATCAAGCTAGTACTATTAGTGCAAGTGTTATTCAAAGGTGTTTGACACCAGTATTGTTCAACAGTGTTACTATAGTTATATCTGTGATTACAAAGTCTATTCTACAAAGCGCATTACGAAAGTGTCAACAAGTATTTGTTGACATTACAAAAGTGGCAACAAGTGTTTGTTGACATCACAAAAAAATCTAAAAATATTTTCTTGTTATAAATAACCTGCAAAACATTGATAATCCATAATGAATTCAATCAACCCATCAATAAAAGAAGCATTTATTATATTCTTTAAACATGAAGAATTTTTTAAAACTGAGTTCAACTTCTTCATTACTTTTTCTAATAATTTATTATTCGAACAAAATATTTTTAATGCTTTCAGTTTTACTTAATATTTCCTTTATTGTTTTAGAAAGAAAAAAATACTTTCCAAGTTTCAAGATTAGAATCTCTCTCCAAAACAACTTTTTTCACATAGTTTATACTGTACTGCAATTTTCAGATATTTATACATTTTCTTTTTTTTTTTTTTGGTAACAAATAATAAATATGTAAACATCAAAAGCTGAAAAATTATAAAACAATTATCAATGTACAAGGTTCTGTAACAAATACATGTTTTCAGTACTGAAGAAGTCTCACTCTAATTTTCACTTTACAGTTTTAAAGTCAATTTTATATTACATCCTTTCCGCCATCCCTCTGTAATCAGAAAAAGTGGCTTTTATGTTCAAATACAATTCGCCTTTGATGTTTATATATTTATCATATATTATAATAATTTGTATACAATAATGCTTAATGTATTAATATGTGATTTTCTTTTTTTGACAGGTAAGTGGATAATTATAATATTGATGAAGAGTTAAAAGACATCAGAAGCAGCCTTTATGTAATCCAGCTGTTGGTAAATATTTGAATTCTGACTTATTATTTGAGCTAGCATGACTGAGGGTTTGAGTGTACTGGCCTCATTCAAACTGTTAATCATGCCAGATTATGCACTCTCTACCAAAGACTGTAACTGAAGGTCCACTCAGTATTCTTCTTCTGCGTTCTATGTCCATTCAAGATATCGGCATTTATGGCTCTCCAGAATTTCCTGTCCTTTGTAGACCTTAGTAAATTTTGTCTTTTTGCTATATCTCCTAACCCCTGTTCTGCAAACCATTTATACAAGCTCATTAGGTAGACTTCAGTATGTCCTGTGAGTGTCCAATTTTCCAAGCCCTATTTCCTTGATATGTGCCATAGAATTCTCAACTGTCTCTTTTTAATGCTATATATAAGTCCCTTTTTGTTTCCATTTTCTCTAAAACGTTGTCATTGTCGTTTATGTTGTAATGACAAAAGTACACAAATGTAGGCTTTAAGAAGGCTTTATTCAGCTGAGAATACAAGGTTCATGTATAGTGTCCTTTTATAGTAAACAGAAATAGCTCTCTCAAAGAGGAGAGTAACAAAACAAGGGGAGATCACTCTTGACTATTCATAACACATGTATTCATGTGGGTTGGTTGTTTTTGTTTAGCAGAATATAAGTTATATAATACCGAATTCCAAATATTTTGTACATAACTTTATTTTTTTTTGGGGGAGATAACAATGATTTAGTGATACAAGTCTTACTAATTAACCCATAGCTGAGGAGGAAGAAGAGAATTCATACCTTTCCCAAGGGTAAGTGAATACAATGAACCCAACTGAAATTGGAACATGGCTCTCCAATTAATAATTTCAAACCATTATCCATTACTCCACCTGCACATTCAAACTTACAGCACCTGGTATTCCCAAGTGGTCACCCATCTAGCTAGTGCCAGGCTTGATGCTGCTTAACTTCAGTGATCATACGGAGAAGCAGTATTTCAACATGATGTGACTGTAAGCCTCATGTGTTCAGTCAGTGGTATTCTCAGGATAGTCGCCGTATAAACCACGGGGTGGCTATGTGAGTGTTCAGCAAATACGTCTTGGTCAGTCATCTGCAATAGAGATTAACTAGCCACCTTAGCAGACGGCCCTAATGCGATATGAGTGTCCGGCCATATTTTAATTATTAAAGGGTAAGATGAGCACCTGGATTATGTGTTCAGGTTTCATCTGATGATGTTTCTTTATTCCTGTTCAATGGCTGAAGGGAAGTTGACTGAGAATAAGGTGATAGAAAGCAACAATAGGATGAAAAGAAAAACTAGTCAAAAATTAATTAAAAAAATGTGTTCGTCATAATCCAGATAATCTAAGATGATTACAAGGTTGACAAACTGTTGCAGCGGAAAGATGAAAATATGCTTGTAGATTCGTCTTGTCTTGTCAGATTTCAATGCCCAAGATGGTTTATATACCACCCACAAAAGAGGAAATCTCAACCTATTGGACTATGCCTCATTATAGACTACTTTATACTGACATGGAAGTGATGTAAGGGAGAGTAGCTCAGAATGAAAAATCAAAGTACCAATGAAAGTACCAAGTTCAATCTGCAGCTGTGGTCGTTATTTTTACTTACATATCCTTGGGAAATATATAAATCCATCTGTTCTCTCCCCAGCTATATTTGAAACTATGTCATCAGTCCTTTCTGCTATCAACATCATAAAATCTCCATAATTTAAAATTGCCATAGACATTTCTTCTTCTAACATATGAAGCCATTAAATGTCGAGAATTACTGTTGAAATGGCAGTGATGAATGTGGTGCATGATATAAATAGAAAATTGTACGAAGTGAAAATAAAGAGTATATGCTGGAAAGTTGGTGATTGACCCTTGACACGAAGAGGTCTAGATTAAAATGTTCAGAGGAGCACCCATTTGAGATTATTTTCTACAAAGTGACAATTCTTGGGGGGGGGGGGGAATGAGTGGAACTTCTTCCTTACAATTGGAATACAGTTAATGTGATTGGTTTGAGATTATAGATGTAACATGGCAGGTCTTACCTGTAATGGTCTCAACTGAACATTTGCCACAGAAGTAGTGATAGGCTTGCTATATTTCATCCGTGGGAAAAGAGCTACTGGATGGAAAATATGGCATCACTCGCAAGTCCACATAAACAATTTTGATATCTATCAAGGTTTGAAAGTGAGCATTGAATATCTCCAGAACAGATATGATAATACACAATTTTTGGTTATAAGCTATGATATACATGCACTTAGGTTATTATATTGATGGGGTTGACAGCATGATAACAGATGTGTTGTTGCTTCATGTGCATGCTAGGGATTCACAGCTTTATCCCAGTTTCATGCAATAGTAATATACTGGGGGTAACACCAAAAATTGTTCAAATCATGTTACAGAATAATTGTTGTAAAAATTACTGGAAAACCCTTTGAGTTATTCAGCTACATATAAAGAGAACAGGTTAAAATCATTTTGTGTCAGCCCCACTGTCTTCTTAAATGAGCAATGGTGAGTGGGAAAAAATCATTCAGGCCTCCAGTAATAGTACAAACATTCATACTCAGGCTTCCATCTTCAAAGTTTGTTCAAGAACCATCAAGAGAATAGTGAATAAGTTTAAAAAAGAGGGAACTGTAGAGAGGGAAACTAGATCAGGAGGCCACAACAGTAAGAGGGATCATCACTTCAACTTAGAGCTAAAGAGATCAATTAGAAAAGATCCAACTCAATCCATATGGCATATAAGAGAAGAGTTTTAGCTATGAAAGTCCAAAGAGAAGTGAAAAAAGACTTGAAAATGAAATCATACGTGAAACCTGTGAGGCACCTTCTTACTCCAAGACAGAAAGTTAGAGCAGATAAAGATCCTATTGAATAAGTTGGAAAATGATCCTGGAATAATAATAATAATAATAATAATAATAATAATAATATATATATATATATATATATATATATTTGAACTTTATTTCAATCCTTCATGAGCTTCCAATTCTTAGCTATGATTAATTCATGATGAAAATGTTATTTTCATTTATGATCGATTTCATCACGATTCTTCTGTTAAGCTTGGAGAGTAATTATACATTCTTATTGCTCAATGTAGAGTTCAATAGTGTTATAAAACCTTGGTGAATTCCAGTAAGATATCTTTAATCACTTCTAAAATACAAGGGTTCAAAGCTTAATCTAACAAAAGGACCATTTTGCTGTTACCTGGTTTGGACACACGGTACTATAAGTACATAAGTTACCTTTTAAACCATAAATTTTATTAGTAGGCAACTGTGCGCATTTCTAACAACATGTTGATAAAAACTTCATTAATGTATCACACTACTACTTTACAGCTGGGAAACACCATGTCACTTCCATGAAAATCAAAATGAAGTGGACAACAGAATAGATAACTGATTGTTTAGTCATTCTTTTCATTGACAAGTGCCATACTATCCTCAATGATCCGGATGGATGGCACAAATACTAGTTAGCTGCCCTCACAGGTAAAGATGTAAGCAAGGTAAAGGTAGTGCAATAATCACCACAGAGAACCTTTTCCGCCTGCATGGCTGATGCTAAACTCAAGGAGAGGAACACTTTCTACTGAAACACTTTCTGACATGAAATGGAGTGCTTATACTGAATCAATTGCTAGAGCTACTGCTAGGAAAGTTTTTTCTCTGTTTCATGCCAGAAGGTTTTTCTTGTCAGAATCCATCTTGCACATTTATAAATCTATCATGCATTGAATACTGCTGCCATATCTGACCCAGTGCTCCTCCTATATATCTCAAGTTTCTTGACAAAATTCCAAGAGTCTGTAATGTAATCTATCCTGATCTCACATCTTGATGTAATGGAATAACCTGTCACCCCCATGAGTGACTACACTATAGGTAGTAACTACCTATAAGTATCCATAAGGCAACAGACTACAGGAGACTAGCTGGAATCTTTTCAGCTATACGGTCGAACTCTCTGCCTTTGGGCAGAGAGGAACCTGGATGAGGCTATGCCGAAGAGGAGAGTCTCGTTCAGGGAGGTAGACTGACCCGATCCTGTTTATGCGGGTTCCACAGGGAATTTTTGGCCAAGCCTAAGGACTTGGATGCCCCACATTAAACTCCGCCTTGTACCACATCTACCCTCATGCGTGTGGGGGTTAGTAAATACTGACTTGCTGGGATCTGTTGAGTACGACTCAGACTTACGAGAGAACTACCGACTTTCCAATAGCAGCACTGACTACTGGATTGACTTGCGATGATCGTGCACATAACTGCACCTTATTTCTTATTGTACCGGTTATTACTCTAAACCTTTACTTATTTATCCCTTGCGTTTGTCAAGTATATATTCCTATTAGCACGAAATATAACGCATCTCGGCTTCAGTCACTTTTCCATCAACATGACAAGGCTTCCCTCCATCTTTTTTACAAATATTTCCATGGTAATTGTTCTGATGAGCTGTTCTCCATAGTTCCTGGAATGCATGAATTTAAATGTACTACTAGATTGGTGACAATGTCTCACCATTTTACTGTTGAAATAGCTAAATGCGGCCATCAATACTATTCTAATAATTTCTTTTCTCACCTGTGGAATTCCATTCTGATTACTTCACTTCCCTTAAAAAATTTAAATGCAACACAAATCACCATCTTGTTTTCCTGAAACCTGTTTGTTTATTGACCTTTTCCCCACTTCTCCTCACTAAAGTTTTCTTATTCTCTTTCACCCCCTACATCTTAATGGCATTGTCACTAATAAAAAAAAAAGCGAATTAAGTACTGAATTCCAGGTGGTCCTAAGATTAAAAGGCAGGAAAAATAATTTTAAAAACTGAATAATGATGCTATGAATCCAAATGAATAAAAGGTTTTGTGCACAAAACTGCAGAAAACTTTTGCATCAGTCTAATTCCTGAAAGGGGTGTGTACTGATTCTGTGCATAATGACAGACTACCAACAGTCGGTTTTTAGCTCAGTGAAATTCATATTGTTTGTCATTCAGAGAGTTGTCCCTGTTGAGGTGATCAACAACTGTCTTGTTGATGATAGCCTCAAAGTGTTTCTGATGTCACTAAGGAGACTCAGCATGTTTTTAACTGTATTCTTTAGTTAACCTTGAACATAGTTCACCCCCACATACACACCTGCCTACACACCCAGGGCTTTAGTAAAAAGAGGTATGTAAGTTTTGGTATGTAAGTCATCAGGTTGCCAAAGACAAAACCTACCATGCCAGGTACACTGAAATGAATCATCCTCATTCCCTTTCTATTCCATTAGTAAGAAAGAAGTTTCACTCAAATAGCAGCTTCTCACATACCACTACTTTGTGTAACCAATTTCCAAGAGTATGATTCCTGACCACTACAATCTTAACCTCCTCAAGTCTAGGATTAACTGTAATCTTTCCCACATATCCTCATAAACTGCACCTCTTAACCATCATACAATCTTCTTTGGTAACACTCTACCTTGATCGGCTCTTTTGCCTAATATATAACGAACATTAGTAAAAAAAAAAAAAAATAGGTAACAGAAAATCAGAGGAAAATAGTTTGATGACTGAATAATGAAGCTATGGTTATATAATTTTTTTTTTTTGGTAGTAAGTTGTCAGGTTGCCGAAGTCAAAACCTACCATGCCAGGTACACTGAAACGAATCTTCCACATTCCCTTTATATTCCATTAGTAAGAAAGAAGTTCCACTCAAACAGCTTCCTCCCACAACTGTCATGTAGATGTTTTCCAGATCACTACAATCTTAACCTCTTCAAGTCTAGGGTTAATTGTTATCTTTCCATATCCTCATAAACTGCATCTCTTACTCTTACCATTTATACAACCTCCTTCAGTAACCCTCTACCTTGATTGACTCTTGGGCCTAGTATATAGTGAACATTATTAAAAAAAAAATAGTAAACAGAAAATTAGAGAAAGATACTTTGATGACTGAATAATGATGCTATGAATATATAATTTTTTAATCAATTTCACCTTAAGCAAGGCAGTAAAGCCACTAAGACACATGGGGTTACTGGGGGTGAAAGAATTGGAAACAGAAAGATTCCTAATAAGTGAGAACAAATGAAAAGTCATCAGGACAATAGATAGCAATTGATGTTACATTTACGTTTTTGAAGATTAAAGTTGGCTGGAAAGCATGGAGCTGGAAGGGACTTCCACAGGTGATAAGTGCAAGAAAAGAAACTGTTAGTATAGAGTTTACAGTTACATCTAGCCAGCTCAACTGTAAATTGATGAGATCTTGATGCCAGTCTAGTACTGCACTTAAATTCAGAAAGTTTGGGTACCATAGCAAAGAGCTCATCCGAACAATTACTATGAAAGTATTTATAGAAAAGGTAGAGAGAGGCAACATTACAGTGGTAGGAAAGTGAGTGAAGCTGACATGGAATATATATGAATAAAAATTTTTGTCTCCAAAACATTTACATTAATCTAATACCCGAAAGAATGCATAGGGTCATAGAAAGTCAGGGAAAATAGTTTCATGGCTGAATAATGATGCTATGAATTCAGGTGAATAAAAGGTTTTGTCCCCAAAACTGATGGAATATTTTGCACTAAACCTGAAATATAGTATCAGGCCAAAGAAATCAAGTAATAAAACCTTGTTCAAAAATGCTAGAAATTTTTTCAAATCTGTTAATATCTAAAATTCTAACTGCAATAAAAATAAAATATGAAATCGACAGCCAACAAAACATTTAAATTTTTTTTCTTATTTGAATAAAATAAACATTTTGTTGATTAAAACAAACGTTCAGCTCCCCAGAAAGGAGGGCCATAAAACAGGAAAAAAAATCTGGGAAGAATTCCATGAAAATGTTAAAGAAAATGCTTTAAATGCAAACAGAAGAACAATCATGGGAATGATGCTGGTGATGATGATGATCATGTGATTAAATTTTAGTTTTATTCCTTACAAAAAGAAACGAATATGAATTTCTTGAGGGCCAAATTAAATGAACAAAGCAAAAAAAAAAGAAGCTGAAAATACAAGCAGAGCTCTTAACATGATGAGAAACCAAACATTTAAAGGAGGCAAGCAAATATGTGTCTGTACGAAGGTGTGTGTCTGTACGAAGGTGTGTGTCTGTGAATGCACACATTAATTCATATGTGCGGAATATTTTCAGCATAAATGAGCATTCAGTTTTATAATCTGTGTGTAAGCAATTGCATTATATAGACAGTTTTCTTTCAAAATCTGTGCGCATTTTCAGGTTGAAAATGCAGATTTGTATTGGTGCATCTTATAAAATTCAGATTTGTGTGTCTGTGTAATTTTGTACTGTTCATCTACAAATTTGTATTAGTGCATCTCCTATAATGGAGGTTTGTGTGTCTGCATTGTGCTAAAACATAGATTTGCTTATCTGTGTCGTGCTAAAATGCAGATCTGAATTTGTGCATCTCTTGAAATGCAGATTTGTACATCTGTTTAGATTTGTATTCGTATGTCTGCTAAAATTTGGATTTGTGTGCACAGATTTGTACTCTTCATTTATAGATTTGATTTTGTGCATCTCCTACAATGGAGTGTGCTAAAATGCAGATTTGATTGTCCCGGTTATATTAAAATGTAGATCTACTAGTCTGTTTCAATTTCTGTATCTGCTAAAATGCCAATTCGTGTGTCTGCATTGTGCTAAAATGTAGATTGTACATTCTCTTAAAATGGAGAGTTATGTCGCGTGTTAGGCTAAATTGTACATTTGTGTGTCTGTTCCAATTCTTTTGTATAAAGTAACCCAAGAAGTCCTTGCCTTATTTTTACATTCTGTGGGAAGGGATATGCAAATGAGTGCATCAAGTGCCAAGAAAACAGTAGGTGTGGGGGGGGATGCATTGCTCTTAACTAATGCAGCTGCATTGCACACACACACACACACATCAGTCATAGCTTAAGCAGCGGCAAGGAAATATGGCAGTGTTGAAGTAGCTCATTCATTGTCTGCTTTATGACTAAGATGGACTTGTCTGCCATCACATCAAGTCGCCAAATATGTCAAGCCTTTAGGGGTAATGCTGTGAGTGAGCACACTGCCAGGCATTGGTTCCAGAAGTTCAAGTCAAGAGATCTGTCCCTGCAGTGGCCAGCCACAGTTCCTGGATGATAAGGTACTGAAGATGACCATACAGAAGGATGACAACCAAACCTGTGGTGTGCTTACCAAATGCTTCCAAGTTTCTAATGAAACAGTCATACTTCACCTGCGCTGCATAGAGAAGGCGTACAAGTTGATAAAATGGGTACCTCCCACACTGTCAGAAGCCAACAAGCAACAACAAGTGACAGTATGTTTCTCATTGCTTTCTCAGCACCACAACATACCCATAGTTGATCAAGTGCTCACCAGTGATGAAAAGTGGGTCCTGGATGGCACTCCCAAGCTTACCAGACATTGATTGTCATCACAGGATCCTCTGCCTCACATCACAAGACTACCTCTACACTCATGTAAGATTATACTCTGTATCTGCAATGAATAAGTTGTCATCTAAATTACACAAAAAGGAAAATAACACTGACATCTCACCTTTACAGATATGTTTACCAAAATTAGAGAAAAATATCTAGGAATACTAAATAGTAAATTTATTCAATAAAATCGCCACTGGCTTCAATCACGGCCTCCAGATGATCTTGGAATCTCCTGCAACATTTCTGGATGCTCTGCTTGTTTTAGTTAATGAATTCTGCCATAATACTTCATAATATGCCTTCAGTTTATCATTGGTGTTACAAGGAGTTTTGTTGGTCTCTCACTCAACTGCACCCCACACATAATAATCAAGGGGGTTGCAGTCTGGGGAGTTACATGATCAGATGTAAGGAGTGATATGGTTGCAGAAATTGTCTGACAGCCATGACTGTGTTCTCCTGCTTGTGTGGCATGGTGCAGAGTTCTGTTACCAGACATAGAGTCTGCCAGCAGCTACCCTCTTGAATCAAGGCAGAACTACCTCTTCAAGGCACTTGATGTAGGTTTCCATGTGGAGTCTGAGGCCCTGTAGAAAGATGAATGGAGGCATAATGTCACCATCACTCATGATTACTCCAAATACCTTAATTCTTTCCAAACGCTCTGCACTGTCCTCAAATTGACACCAAAATACTCAGAAATGTTTGTATTGGAGCTTGTTATGAATGCCAGGGAGTACAGCCTGCTGTTTCCAAATTTTTGGCAGAGTGAATTACATCATGGTGGTCTTTTTCTTACAGATGGTACCCAACTGATCCTACTATACTGTGCAACTGACAAAAACAAACATGACGCATGTGTGAAATTAAAAATATAAAATGGCGACAATTTACCCATCACACCCTGTATATGAATTCCACTTGAAGTTTGGGGAGAACTTTAGTCCCGATAGACATTCAAAACAAGAAACCCCATTAAGAGTACAACATACGGAGAGAAAATTCAGGGTCTGCTCAGTGATGATGAAATGTTACTTGAACCTTTTATTTCACTAAATGTCACACCTACTACAAGGCCCAAGAGCCACTCAAGGTAGTGGGTTATGCAACAAAGTTTTTGTAAGGATGTAAGAGGAGGAAATTAGTGCAGATTATGAGGATATTTAGAATAGATAATGGTTGACCATTAACTGGAAGTGGATAAGATTTTTTAATCAAGGAAGCATCCTCTCGGGAATCTGTTCCCTAAAATCTGAGTTCATATGAAGAAGCTCTTCCTTCTTATTAATGGAGTATATATGTGACATATGTTATAGATGCAAAGAAATGGAGATGGTCTGAACATTTAAAATGAAAATAGCAATATAGTAGAGATAGGCTTGCAATTTTTCATCAGTGGGCTGTAGGGTGAAAATAAAATATAATTCATCACTCACTAAATCATATAAACATTTTTGAACTCTGTCAATGCTGGAAATTGATGTTCAGGATGTGAAAATTATAGCAAATCTGATAATACTCTGAGTTGGAACTGCTGCCACATAGTTATGTGATATTTTTCATTAAACCTGATTTCAAAATTTTAAGGATATTTGATGATGTTTTTTTTAATTAATCATTAATGTCTTTCTATCAAGCAGATATAATGAATCACAAAAAAAAAATAAAAATAAAAAAGACAGGAAACTCCTTGGAAGACATTTAATTGAGAAAAAGCAGGAAGTAGGTGGAACCAGGAATTCTGGGAAGACATTATTTGATTAATGAATTTGAAATTATAGAGATTCTCTCCCTCTCTCCCTCTCATTCTCCTTTTGTATTTATCTCCATTTTTTGTTTATTCTTCTCTTTCACCACCGTATGTTTTCTTTTCTATTCTATTCTCATTCTTTTTTTATGACTTTGGGGGTTTCTTTTCTTTTCCTTCCCACTCCCTATCATTTTCTCAGCCCTTTTGTTAAAGATCTCTTTCCTGTCTTTCCTCTTGGCCCCTTTTTTTATTTTTGCTTATATCTGAACTTTTGTTTTAACCCCCATTCTTCTTATGACTGTCTTATTTTTCCTTTCTTTCTCTCTGCTTTTTCCTCCTCTTATTATTCTGATTGATATTTTCAGTTTATTTCTCTCTCCTCTCTCTATTCCCCTCTTTCTTTTCTCTCCCATTTCTCCTTCCTCTCCTTTTCCTCTTCTCTCATCCTACCTTTCTTCTGCCTTCCCTCACCTCTTCTTTTCTCTCTCCTCTCTTTTCTCTTTAGCCTTTCTTGTCTGCTCTTTTTATTTCCCTTTCTTATCTCTCTTCTCCCCTCCTATTTTTTCTTTCGTCTCCTTTTTCTCTTCACTCCTCCCATTCTCCCTTTATTCTCTTTCTCTTCTCCTTTGCTTGTCTTCTCTTTTTCTTCTCTCTTTCTTCTGTTCTCTACTTTCTCTAGTCCCCTCTTTCTATTCACCCCTTCTCCTTTTCTTTCCTCCTTTCTTATATCTGCTACCTCCTTTTCCTTCCTGTTTCTGTTTTACTGTATTCCTCCTATACTACCTGGCTCCAAGTTCTAGATTTGTGATTGTCCCACATACAAGACAATATCTTTGAATTCATTTTGCCATCTTAACAAGAGGTTAGTAGATTAAAGCCTTGCTTTATGAATTTGGTAACATAGTAATTGGGAGTTCAATCCTTGGGTCAGGTAGTGTAGACTTAGTAGAAATGAAGTAAGCAATATCTGAGCAGTACTAAATAAAAACCAGACAAGATATCCCTAGACATGGATGGCTAAACAAGAACTATCAACCTATGTAGATTAAATAAAGGGTTCAGTTTTAAATTCGTTAAAGGTTAATCAAATTGACAAGCACTGGATGAAGAGAAAGAGACAACATAATTATTAAATCTGTGATAATTACAAAAAAGATTGCATTATCTTTGGAATAATATAAATAATTTTGGAAATCAATATAAAATTTAGAACTCTGAAAACCATTATTTTATTAAAAGCCATTAATATAAGTCGTCTGGAAGATGGCCAAATTAACAAGAATATGGAGGAGCAAAATCAGCTTTCAAATGAAGTACAGAACGTACGAATCACTGATATTCTCCATTCTCTTATATGGATGCGAATGTGGACACTGTTGGCAGAAACAGAGAGACAAATCCAAGCATTTGAGGACAAATGCATGAGAAAACTCCTTGACATCTTCTAGTGCAAGTGGTACAAAACATATACTTTCAATCTTGTACCCCTGAAGATGACCTTGGGAGAAGATCGAAAGTACTTGGGAAATGAAAATGAAAGAAACTGAAACAGCTACAGCACATTTCTCTCATCTTTTAACATCAATACACTGAAGGATATCTGTGAGTATGAATAGATTTTATTAAAAATTAGCAGACATAATGTCTGTAATTTATTCAATCAGACATGCCTAAAAGAGAATTTGCTGCCTAAATATACAAATATATATATATATATATATATATATATATATATATATATATATATATATATATATATAATTGGTGGACGTCTAATCATGACCAAGTATAATGACTTCATGAATTCTTTGCACCCTCATTTGAATACTTTCACATTTTTGATCATTACTGGATTCATGTTTTCTTGGTGGTGTCTTTGCAGGTAACTCTTTAGTCCTTGCATTGAGTTACACTTGAGGCCAGAATCGGTGCATGTTAATCAATTGGTAACAATTGGTTTGTCAGGATGCCTCGATTTAAAATGCCTTGTTAAACTGCTAGCATTACAGCACACCCTTTCACAGACTGTACAGATAAAGTTTTCAAGACTATATATATATATATATATATATATATATATAGTTGTATATTTAGGGAGCAATCCTTCATTTATGCATGTTTCATTAAAAACGACAGACAAGGTGCTACGGTTAAGCTTTTTATTTAATTTTTCTTGTGTTCAAACAAGAGCTTTCTTTTCTGGACAGAGTGTGTAAAAACTGTCCAAATGTTTTATAGTTCCGAGCGCTTTTGGCTATACCTTTAGCCATTATCAAGGATGATTAGATTTTTCAGCTTAATTGAGTGTGTGCATTATGTGTATGTTTTTAGTGTGTTATAGAGATGTTTTTAATTTCTGAACATGGTTAGCACATTGTGGCCTTGTTCATCTTTAAGGAAGAGTATGAATTCTGGTTTCTCCAGAAAAGAAAGCTCTTGTTTGAACACAAGAAAAATTAAATAAAAAGCTTAAACGTAGTACCTTGTCTGTTGTTTTTAATGAAACATGCATATATATATATATATATATATATATATATATATATATATTGAGATGCATTTCTTGTAGTGCCCCAGCCACTTTGTGAAGACCCCATAGAAGCCATCCATAGTGAAGGTGCCCAGGACCCTTGTCACGGCCCCTTTCATCTTCTCAATGTCTTCAAAATGACTGCCCCTGAAGTTTTCCTTCAGCTTGGGGAACAACCTAATGTCACAGGTCTGGACTGCAGAGAAGGTGAGGGACAGTTTTGATATCCATCAACCATCTCGCTGTTGTCACCAATACATCTTTCCTTCTATTCAAGTACCCTGGGAACAAGCTTTGCACAAATTTTGTGCATATACAGATCTTCATGAATAATTCTGTTTACAGTTGCCACAGTAACTCTAAACTGTACGCTTACTGTCTTTATAGGTACATGACAGTCTTCACCCAGAAAATCGCAAATTTTTTCAATCAGCTCTGATTTTCTGATGTACCTCTCCCTCCTGTATCTCTCACATCCTTGAACCTATTGTGCCAGAAGAAAAAAAACGTGTGTGTAAATTACTCCTGTTGAGTAATTTCATGTCTACTTATCATCTCTCAGTTGCGTCTCTGTCTTTGGGCCGAGTGCACTTAGGGGCTTCTCTGTCAAGGACAGAGGGGCAGCTGAGGAAAATAATACTGAAGAGGTACCCAGCCCTGGGGAACAGTGGCCTGAGGCCACACCCTCCCATTGCACCAGAGGGAGGGCTTGGTGCTCGCACCAAGGCCAGCACATGGTTGCAGGGGCTGAGGGGAATTTTTGTTCCTGTCCCAGGCGTACGAGCTCAGGTCCCCACCTGAAAACAGACCTTGTGTCACATCTCGTCCTAGTGGGGGGACAGAGTAAATACCATGTGTTGGCTCATACAAGTTAATCCATAAGCAATCTGGAGCATTTCATAAGATTCTGTAGTATTTTTGCCCAGTTTAACACAAAACTTTATTGGATCACAAGGTTCCAAATTGTCTGCATGTCCCAACTGAATTCTGCAAACTAGTCAGCTGTGACAAGCAGTGTTTCATTGGGTGTGTCCAAAGGCCTGTTACAACCGTCTCCTTCAATCTGGAATGACAAAAGTCGGCAGGTCAGCTTATTAGATGGATAGGAATTATATACTGAAATTACAATAACACAGGACAGTTATAAGTGCGGCTCATAAAAAAAAAGTCTCATATCTTCTGGAATACACTGTGTTTTATTTTTTGTGCTAAGTTTATTTTGGACTTCTACCATCTCTTCATGTTAACACTTCAGTAGTTTCTCATGGAGACTAAAAGATAGTCTGACCATAAAGGCCATTGCAACACATTAGATTTTCACACGCTTGTTGATGCTACCAGCCCCAAGGCTTGAACCAGAGCCAATTACATTACCCATTGTCATTTCTTTTCTGTTAGGACTGATGTACTTCTATGAAAAGAAATTACTACCTCTCCATTGTCGTTTTTGCTTAGTTTGCAAAATAGGCTTTATATAAAGTGGAAGTCTTGTCTGTTTTTGTATGCATGATGATTATTGTTTGTTTATCTGTTAATAGATAGGCAAAGTCCTGATGCTTGAGAGAGAGATATTCACAGGGAGAGATAGAGAATTTGTTAGTAAGAGTTTTATGAAAGAAAAGAAAAAGAAAGCATGTGCTTGTTTGAAAGAAACAGATAAGTGAGGGAGAGTGTGCTCAGGTGGGTATGTGCACATTTGTGTAACTACATAAACGTTTGAGAGGAAGCATGAATCTTTGAGTGTGCACATCTTTTGTAAGAGAATCAAGCAGAAGTTCTCTTCTCTCTGTGTGTGTTTTTTTTTGTGTGTATATATAGAGGGAATAAGAGATAGTATGGTATAAAAAGGAAAAGATAGAAGGTGTCTGTTGTGTTGTTTTTTTTTTTAAATCATTTCACTCCAAACAATGTAATAAGACAATTAAGATGTAAAGGGTCACAGAGTGTGAAAAATATGTGAAGTAGAAAACGTTACTAAAAAGAGAGAAGAATAAAAGAACAGGAATTAGGAAGACAGGTATGTGAATATGAGAGAAAAATGATAGAGAATTTGGGCAGGGAGACTTTCTGAGAGAAAGCGGCTTCTGATTTCACCTATTTTCCTCTTCCTTCCTCACTCTCTTCTGTTCTTTCTCTTCCATCTTATATATAAAGTACAGTGTATGTATATGTGTTTGTGTATGTGTGCCCAAGCAACTCCTCCACTCCCACTGGTCCGATTTCAATGATTCATAGGTCATTCAAAAGCCCTAGAAAAGTTAGGTGCAGGGAACGATTTTCACTGAACTCTGATTCAGAGTTGCCAGATTATGTGAGCTTAAAAATATATATTAATATATTATACTAGCCATTATCGTTGCTTTCATGGTTCAAGGGGTGTAACTCTTATTTTCTTTTTGGATCCAAAATTGCAGCTAGTTTATAATTTTCAGCTAACTTAAAAGCTGTCCCATTGGGCAGCATTTAAGCTAGCTCCTATGGAGGACTCTTGATTTGGCCATCATCACAATAGCTAGGGAGGAGTAGATGTGATAGGCATCAATGAACTACAGAAGAATTCAAAATTTATCACTGCATTTAAGTATTGAATTAATGTTTAAGCTTACCTTTTAAAAGTTCAACGATAATTCTTCTGCTGCCACTTAATTTAAAGACGATTTGATCTACGTAGATCCTTATTTTCCATACAAACAATTATTTTTATTTCATCGGTGACAGAACAGGGGAGAATTTGTAAGATAACATTAATATATGGTGGAAATATGGGAAAAAAGAAATTAGAATTAGTTCTACATTCAACATTTGAAGAGTTAGAGAAACAATAGCTAATTAAGTAAAACCTATATTATGGAATCTATATGAATAAATGCGAAATTGGAACAGAATTCTCCCACAAATTCTGAGATTAAAAAAGCCAGCTCTACTTTATAGTAGGTATTCACTTGATCCCTCCTTCCCCACAATTGCACCTCTGTCCTCTGATGGAGCCACAACTGAGTTGCTTTCTGCCCAAAGAGAGAGACACAACTGAAAGATGATAAATAGGGTGTTACAAACTACTCAAGAGAGTGGAGATATCTCTTCTCTCTATATATATTTGACCCCCAGGTCAGGTTGTGACACAAGGTCAGTTTTTAATGTGGGAACAGTAAGTAAACCACTCAAGAGAGCAGAGATTTACTTGACCCCCTGATACGTTGGGACTTGAGTACCTTCACTCAGGCTTGTCAGAGCTGGTCTTGGCGGGTCATAGCTGGATCCCTGTATCCAGTAAGTATCGGAGTGTGTAAACCACACAAGAGAGCCATTTACATATGGTATTTACTCGTTCCCCCCACTAGGACAAGAGCTGGTCTAAGCTGGTCCAAGCTCGTCATAGCTGTGATACTACCAGCACAGGGACGGATGCCTGTGACTGGAAAGTGAGATTTACTTGACCCCCCCTCCCACTGAGTCAGGTTGTGAGACAAGGTCAGTTTTTAACATAGGGGCCCAAGTGTTTTCACTGGTCTTAGCTTGTCCAAGCCGGTCAGAACTGGCCTAAGTTAGTCATAGCTGATCTAAGCTGGTCAGAGCCAGTCCAAGCTAGTTGTAGCCGTGATACAGGTGGGGCAGATAAGTATCTGAATGTGTATACCTCTCAAGAGAGGAATTTACACAGTAAAAGCTCAATATCTCTATTATTATTATTATTGTTATTATTATTATAATAATAATAATAATAATAAAAATAATAATAATAATATATCATCTACTTCTAGGCACTATCACTCTTCAGGCTTAACTTATTTGCGTATTGATATTAAAAAAGTTTATTTCATTAATCAACTGTCCTTCATTACTGTTCTTTTATTCAAGGATTGTTTTGATTTTCATATCAAAAATAGTTCTGTTTAGGAATATTGTCTTATAGTGCAGAAAGGTGATTGAAATTTGCCTTTTACTTGGCCTTCAACAAGTTGGCATCTATTTGTAAAACTTTCCTTAACTATAACAAGCCAATTTATGAATGAAATGTTCATTTAAAATTTTTGTTTCAAAGATTTCAAGTGGCGAATATATTTTACTTTGTGAAGCAATAGCAAATAGACAAAGCCTGCTAGTTCACAATAAATTTGTCTGTGTTTCTCTTACTCTCTCACTCTCTTTCTGTGCTTTCACTTTCATTCTTTCACTCTCTATGCTTTTTCTTTCAGTCACTCTTCCCGTTTTTCTGTCTCCCCCCCTTTTTCCCTATCTTTGTCTGTTTCTATTCCCTCCTCTCACTCTCTTCTGTTCTTTCTCTTCCATTCTCTCATCTTCTTTTCCTATTTGCCTGCACCCCCTCACTATTTGCCTCTATTTCATTTCATCTGCTTTTCTTTTTCCATTCTATCTTCCTTTTTCTCTTTCTCTTCCTCTCTCACTTCCTTCACTTATTTCTATTCTCTCTTCTGCTCTTTTTCTTCCATTCTCCCTTGCTCTTTTCTTCTTCTTCTTCTTCTTCTTCTCCTCTCTCTCTCTCTCTCTGTTTTTACTTGATAGTTCAATCTGATATTATGATTTTAATTTTGAAAAATTAATTTTGTACACCATGATTTTTTTTACTAAAATTCAAAAACTTATTTTCTTAAAATTAAACAATTATTTGATTAAAAACGAAAAAAGAAAGAAAAAAAGAATAAAATACAGGTAAATATTTGAAAAAAATAAACAAATATTTTTCTTTACTTTCCTTTCATCCCATTTTCCATAAGATTTCCTTCAAATTCTTAGAATAATTTATGATTAGGGATTTTTTTTTAATCAAATGATACAATAGCATATTTATGTTACAAGATAGGAATATGACTCATCATATTTTCAAATCTATGCTCATAGGGATTTATATGCAATCGTCGATAGATGAATGATAATCTAAAGATCTTGCTTATTCTGTAAGGCCACAGATTTGTATATTACATTGAACTAAAATCTAAATTTGCAAACAGGTGGTGGGGAGAATTTTAAATTTTCATTACTTTTGATCTTCTTCATGTGATTAGCTGGCATTTAGAAGTATAAACAGAAATGGTTTCTGTCGCCTTTAGAATAAATCTCTTTCTCTGGCAAAAACCCGTGATGAGTTCACTCACCGAATGAATAATAGCCAAGGAAGTAAAATTAGCAAGGCGATTAATTAGACAATCTATTGGATGTTGGCTTGCATAACTGTAGAAGGATTGTGGGATCTGAATAGTAGGGTAAATGGAAAGAATGAAGACAGAATCAAATGATTGGATGAATGGGTTGAACAATAGAAAGAGTTGGTGGGTGGGAAGAAACGAGATAGAGACGAATATATTGACTCATGCATGAGTGGGGCAAGGACAGGGAAGATGGAATAGTGGATAAATTAAGGGGTGGATTGTGAGCAATAACAGATAACCAGGATGATAAAAAAAAAAAAAAATGGAAAAGAAGTGCTAAGTGGGAAAGTGATAGAAAGGACAGGATAAAATTGGAAGATGCTCAAGGGAAGAAATAAATAATGAAAGATGAACCAATAAAAAAGAAGGTTGGATAATCTAATTGTCTGAAGAGATATTGGGGTACAACATTATTATTATTATTATTATTATATTTATTTTTAGAATTATTTTCCACCCTACAACTACTTACCCATAGACGAAACAATAGTGTAAGCTTCTCACAGCTCTATCACTATTTCCATGGAAAGTGTTCTAAACCTCACCATGCCATGTACACTGTAATGAACCACCCTCGTTCCCTTCATATCCTGCTGCTGAGTTGTGAGTTCCATTCAAGCAGTTTCTTCCCATGGACTACTGCTCTGTGGAACTGACTCCCAAGAGGCTGCTTCCCTGATCAGTACAATCTGAAATTGCTCAAATCTAAGATTCACTGTTATCTTCCCCACATATCCACAGAAATCGTAACTCTTACTCTGTAACCCTTTACCCTGAGTGGCATTGTACAGAGTGAACACCACAAAAAAAAATTCCACTCGAGCAGCTTCTTTCCTTGAACTGTTGCTTTGTGGAACTGACTCCCAAGAGGATGTTTCCCTGATCACTACAATATTAATCTGTTTAAGTCTAGAGTTAACCCTTATCTTCCCCACATATCTACATAAATTCTGCCTTTTACTCTGTAACACTTTACCTTGAGTGGCTTTTGGGCCTTGTAGAAAGTGAACATAATTGTAAAAAAAAAATGAAGAACAGTCAAAGTTTATTATTATTATTATTATTATTATTATTAATTTAGACTAGTATTTCATTTCATATTACTCTGGCCATCTATATATATCAGTGAGTAAACAGTGTATGTAAAAAATACTAAAAGATAAGCAAGCACCCAGTGAGGTTCAAATTCATGTCTCCTTTGCCTCATGGAAATTTGGTTAAATCTATGAAAAGCTGCTCTAGTGCATCTGAGCTACAGTGAACTCTGCAGAAGAAGAAATTAAAATTTTAAAGCTACTGTTCATTTTTTCCCTCAATTTTTTTCAAATTCTGCTTACTCACTGACACAGACTGATAACCTGAATAAATTGCAATAAAAAGTAAGTAAAAATTAAAATCAAAGAAGATTCTAGTTAAAGTAATAATAATAATAATGTTGGACAATGTTTCACCTAAAAATAAAAAATAAATAAAGCTAATATTGATGCTACTCAGGGCCAGTGTGTATTACTCTAACCCACTCACTTCGCAGAGTGGGGCAAGTCTAACTTGGGGCCCCACGGGCAGTGCTTCACGATTATCTTATCGACCTTTGCTTTTTTCTACCTACATTTATATACATTACAAATTAAACTAAGTACAACTGACTATTAAAGGATGACAAATGTTCGCCATGTTGTTGATTTAATTAAGATGGAATGATTTATTATATGTCGCTAATTTGTAAATAGATTGTATTTTTCAATTTCTCTAATTGAATTGTTCATCTATATTGCATATGATCCATTATTCTATATAATTAGGTTACAATAAAATTTGTATTTTCTATGAATACTACCTTTATGAAAATTGAGATGTAGTAGAGTGGGAGGTCTTGTTTCAAAGATAGGGAGGGAGTATCATAGATTGGGGGCGGGCACAATACCCTTGCACCCGCCCTGATGCTACTAATACATTTTTTTTTTAGTGTCATGTCCTTTCAGGATGAAGATAATCATCGCTCTCCACAGATTCCCTTTTTTATTATCTAAATTTTCTTGAAAAATATAGTAGAATTGTTTCTCATTGATTTCTTCAAAGTTTGGAAATGAGTGTTTTCCTCCATGTTTGCTAGTCAAGGCTAGATAGCCCAGTTTACACTACTATCTAACCTATAGTGGTGGATGATAAAATGGTTCTCGCCTTTCTCAATGCCATTTGTGAAAAAGTAAAGGTAAGAGACTTGACTAGAATTTGAACTTGGTGTGCTAATTCTACTTTCAATATCTGTTACAATACCCAAACATTTCACGATAAATACTAGTGTAAAAATCCCTATGATATTGAGGAAGAGACAGAGAGAGAGTGAGAAGAGGGAGGAGTGGGTTTAATAAGTTAGATTTGATTTTATGCCAGCCATAAAGTTCCCAGTAGCTCAGATCATAAGAGCAGCTGGTATGGTTAATTGGACTTCCTTAAGGCAAAAAGAATATCAGTGTGAGTTTCACCAGTAGTTTATCATGCAATTCTATTGTGATGCAGTAATTATCAGACAATTATTTCTAATCCATACTCTTTGCTTCCTCCTGTTGATCTGAGTAAGTTGCAATAAAAAGCAAGTAAAACTTAAAATGAACATATTAGGCAAAATTGAGAAATATAACCCGTTGTTCAGTATATAAATTGGCCTTTTCATTACAGAATATGACCCATTCAAATATGACAAACGTTAATTTAGTTGTTAAGAATATAATCATCATTATTGTTTTTAAATGTCATATCTCTTCTGGACATAAGTGATCTTAACTCTCCTTAGCTTCCTTTTTTTTTTAAAAATATCTCTGAATTGCGATAATTTCTTCGGAACAATAGTGGAGTTCCCTCTGTGTTGCTTTCTCAATGCTTTTCGATTCAGAGTAATCATTTTAGATTGGCTGCCAACCAAGGCTAGAGAGCCCAGTCTACTCTGCTATTAACCTATAGCTAGTGGGAGAAGATATGTACATGTCTTTCCTGAAGGCATAAGTACAAAAGTGAACACAACAAACTAGCCTGGAATTTGAACTCAGCTTGCCCTGCACTTTGAACTCTACTTTCTAATATCAATAATTTATGCTGCTTCTATATCCTCAACTGAAGTATAGATGACCAAAAATTATTTTTAAAAACACCCTGAGTGATGAAGAGATGGATTCATGCTTTTCCCAAGGGCATTAGTGTGAAGTGAATGCATCAGACTCAGCTGGAATTCCAGCTGAGTCTGATGCATTCACTTCACACTAATGCCCTTGGGAAAAGCATGAATCTACTTGTTGATTCCATTTTATTTTTTTTTGTGCCACTACCTTTATATCCAATCATTATTAGCAATGGCAAAAAAAATAATTTTGAAACAAGCTATGTCTTATTGAAAGATGAAAAATACTGGTCAACAGGGCTTATGGCCATATCACATTGAAACACAAGTTCTCATATGATCACCGAAGTTAAGCAATGTTGAGTCTGGTTAGTACACAGATGGGTGACTACTTGGGAATACCAGGTGTTGTAAGCTTGGATGTGCAGGTGTTGTAATGGATAATGGTTCGAAATTAGAAATTGAAGAACAAAGTTCCAATTCCAGTTGGGTTTGTTATATTCACTTACGTGCAAATACTCATGGGGAAAGGTATGAATCCACCTCTTGTCCTCACAGCGATACATTAATTAGTTAGATTTGTATCAATAAACCATTATTATCTCAAAAAAATTCTTACAATCTAAAAATATTTTCTGGCTTAAATTAACCTGCAAAAGATTGTTAAACCTTACAAAATAACCAACAATCAATCACCCAAAACAAAGTTTCCTCATCTCAACTCTTGAAGTCTAAGTATGTATATGCTGGAATATGGTAGGTTTTGCCACTTATGACTTCTTTTTTTATTGATGTAATGATGAGAAGAAAACATGGGACTTTTACAAAGGCTTTAATGAACAAAAAAGATGGCTTCCTTTTATATAACAATGAAGGACAATGAAGGAAGGTTAGTGATAGAAATTCAAGGGAGATAATTAAAAGAAAATATGTTAGGGGATGTATGAGCATTCAAAATACTACATATTCCCCTTCATTAAAGACTTAGAGTTCCCAGGCTTACAGCATTCTCTTTCAGATCATCTTATTGATAACAGAGCAGGTGTGAAGAGTTCAGATGGTGATTGAAAGTCAGAGGTATTATCAGATTCTTACAAAAAAAAAACATTAACTCCTGAGGCATCAATTCTATCAGTAATATTTTGCTGTCAGAGAATATCTAAATCTTCCAAGCCAGTAACCAGAACAATATATTCCAATGAGCCAATCCCAGGACAAACGTGCGGAGCAAAGAGTGAAATAAACACCAAAACAATCAAACACCAAATGACAAAGAATGGTTTCTGAGTCAGAGGATTATGCATTCTTCTGGCTAATAAATTAATGCTTTGAAAATAAATATTCAACATTTTCAACCAACAGGTTGCATTCCCACCAACAATAAAAAAAAACATTCATCATGATCTCTTCCTCACCTAGCTACATGACACTTACACTTTCCTCTTCACTTTCTCTCTTGCCTCTTCTTTCTCACACATACATGCAAAGAAATCACATCAAAACAACAACTAAAAAACAACAAATAACAAACAACTACTAACAAGGACTGTTAAGCACTTTAACATTTTAAAAGCTAAGAAAAATTTAGTTGTAAAAAACCCCAAAATACAAATATCTTATATTTTTATATTTAAATACCTCTTTTGTCTTTTTCTTTGTTGTGGGTTGATTCAAATCTGCAACATATGTTCAATGGCTTCCTGCCTTGTGACATATGACTAATTGGGGTTAAGTCACATACTTAGACTGTTAATTTGCATTTATTCACATAATGTAAATCAGTAAAACAGAAGTGCTCACTTGGACATCCATAATTCGTATGACAAAAACAGATCTTAATTTCATCCAGCTCCATGTACCCACTTCTGGAATACCAGCCCAAAATACCAGGGTAATAAAACATCATTTCTGACCATTCAGAAAAAGACCCATGCAGTTTTGGCAGCAGCCATTTCTGTACCACTTACTAAACTCCACCAATTCCACCCAAGAAGGCAGATCTGTCAGCTGGCATTAGCAATAGACCCCCACAGTAAGCAACTTACCCAAGAATGGCCAAGTACATGGCGATGCTGGCTATCAACAACAATATCAAAGCACTTCCATCAACAGTGATGCAGTTCGTCAGCAATGAAACTATCAGCAGCTGCAGAGACTAACTCTTGACTATTAGAATGTGATAATTCATGGAATGTTTCTCTCATGAGTCTATCTCATTTGACAATATATGTGTGATGACTTCTTCCACATGACTATGTAGCAGACCGTGGGGATGAAGATGTGAAGAGATATCAGAAGGTTAAAATTTCCTGCTGGCCGGTCCAGCTACATGAGAATGTCGGACATTAAGTCCAAAGAAGACAAACAAGACCGATATACATGGGTAAAAACAAATATATATTAATAACGAGTTACACAAAGATATGAACAGTTACATAGAGTTTGTATGAAGAAATTATGTGCCTGTGTTGTAAGTGTTCGTACGTACGTGTATCGTTCTTAGTGCATTCCCGGAATTTGGGAAACGCTGTATCTGTGAGAGGTCACTTATTGGTGTAAGTGGAAAAAGAACAATTTTACCTTGTCTCCGTGCGAGGTAGCAGCCCACGGCCTGAGTCGAAAAAGAGAGAGAGAGAAGGGTCAGCCAGTATTTATAGCCAGGGGAGAGAGACCCCTGTTGAAGGATTAAGGAACTGAGAAGGAGCTAACTCCAATAACTACAACCATGTGTTATAACCTGAATGAACTCTCAGTCTCTCACGACTAATATACAATACCCCAGAACAAGCAAATGATCAAACGTTGTAAATCATGGAAAATAAAACTTCTTTTACTTATCACAACCACATCTTATCTCCATTTGTTTTGTCAATTCAACTTTTTTTTTTTAGTTAATGTTAAGGCCACCATTACAGAAGAAAGATCTTTACAAAAAATATACAGTTTTGTTCAACAGAAAGTGTGAGAGCCTTCAAAATAAAAATACAAGTTCACACTCAATAAAATAATCTCACATTGTTAATTTGTGTATTTTGCAACATCCTCCAAACACCATCAGTTTAGTTGTTTTTTTAAGCTTTTCTCCCCAAACAAGGCAGGAGTGAAACTAGCATGCAAAGGGTTACAGAGAGTGGGAGCAAGAGTAAAGAGGCGTGATAGAGGAAAGGATGAAGAGAAGGAAGGGGAATACGTCATCTGGAGAAGTTGATTGATATTGCATTTGAATAGTTGGAGATTATAGCTATCAGAGAAAGAAGTAAGAGGAAGGGAGTTCCATAGATGAGAAGTGTGAGACATGAAGCTATTGGAGTAGAAGAGACAGCTACATTTAACAGATTTGACAGTGAAAGGGTGGGACTGAGATGCCGACCTAGTGGTATGTTTAAATTTATGCAGTTTGGGAATTAGCAAAAGTAGTTGGTTAGAACAGTTACCATGAAAATATTTGTAGAAAAGACAGAGGGAGGCAATGGCATGTCGGTGAGAGAGTGACTGTAAACAAGATGCCAGATCAGAGGAAAGATTACAATATTTCCTAATGACAAAATTTTGAAAATAAGTTGAGAGAATAATTCTGTAATTCATTTCTTCCAGAATCCCATACTCTTTAAACAATAAATCAAAAAAGATTGTTTTTGACAAAAAAAATTCACATTTGCTATAACATATGAAAGTCTTTATCCCTTCTCCCCAAAAAATGTCCTTACTTTCAGAATGACCTAATCGATGAATAAAAGAAATAACTGAGAGAAGAATAGCAATAATGAAAGAAAAGAAACACAGAAGGAAAAGACAAAAGGAACAGAGAAATAAGAGAAAGAAGAATAGCAATAATGACAGAAAGGACGTGTAGAAGGAAAAGATAAAAGGAACAGAAAAATGAGAGAAAGAAGAGTAGCAATAACGAAAGAAAGGAAGTGTAGAAGGAAAAGACAAAAGTAACAGAAAAATGAGTGAAAGAAGAATAGCAATAATGAGAAAAAGGAAGTGTAAAAGAAAAGACAAAAGGAACAGAAAAATGAGTGAAAGAAGAATAGCAATAATGAAAGAAAGGAAGTGTAGAAGAAAAAGACAAAAAGAACAGAGAAATGAGAGAAAGAAGAATAGCAATAATGAAAGAAAGGAAATGTAGAAGGAAAAGACAAAAGGAACAGAGAAATGAGAGAAAGAAGAATAGCAATAATGAAAGAAAGGAAGTGTAGAAGGAAAAGACAAAAGGAACAGAGAAATGAGTGAAAGAAGAATAGCAATAATGAAAGAAAGGAAGTGTAGAAGGAAAAGACAAAAGGAACAGAGAAATGAGTGAAAGAAGAATAGCAATAATGAAAGAAAGGAAGTGTAGAAGGAAAAGACAAAAGGAACAGAGAAATGAGTGAAAGAAGAATAGCAATAATGAAAGAAATGAAGTGTAGAAGGAAAAGACAATAGGCACAGAGAAATGAGTGAAAGAAGAGTAGCAATAATGAGAAAAAGGAAGTGTAAAAGACAAAAGGAACAAAGAAATGAGTGAAAGAAGAATAGCAATAATGAAAGAAAGGAAGTGTAGAAGAAAAAGACAAAAAGAACAGTGAAATGAGAGAAAGAAGAATAGCAATAATGAAAGAAAGGAAGTGTAGAAGGAAAAGACAAAAGGAACAGAGAAATGAGTGAAAGAAGAATAACAATAATGAAAGAAAGGAAATGTAGAAGGAAAAGACAAAAGGAACAGAGAAATGAGAGAAAGAAGAGTAGCAATAATGAAAGAAAGGAAGTGTAGAAGGAAAAGACAAAAGGAACAGAAAAATGAGTGAAAGAAGAATAGCAATAATGAAAGAAAGTGTAGAAGAAAAAGACAAAAAGAACAGAGAAATGAGAGAAAGAAGAATAGCAATAATGAAAGAAAGGAAGTGTAGAAGGAAAAGACAAAAGGAACTGAGAAATGAGAGAAAGAAGAGTAGCAATAATGAAAGAATGGAAGTGTAGAAGGAAAAGACAAAGGGAACAGTGAAATGGTAGAAAGAAATTATGAAAAGATGGAAGAAATGTGTGAAAGAATATCTTTGAAGAATTTAGAGATAGGCAAAAAATACTTCTTTTGAAAAGCAAGCATGTAGAAAATAGAAGAAATGTAGAAGGAAGGATATTGAAAAAACAAATGAAGAAAGAAAGCAAAAAGAAGAAAAGGACAAAGTATTCAGAAAAAAGAAAGAAAGAATGAATGAATGAATGAATGCAGAAAAATGAAACAAACAAACAAAGAAGAATGATAGAAGGGAGAAAAAGGAAGGAAAGAGCAAGAAAAGAATGTACTAGAAAATAGAGAATGAAAGAAATTGGAAAGAAAAAAAAAGAAAGATACAAGGAAAGAAGAATGCAGAAAAAGAGAGAAAGAAAGAAACAAACAAACAAAAAAATGTAAGAATTAAACAAGTTAAACAATGAAGGATAGAAGAAGAAATAATGTATGAAAAAAGAAAGAAAAAGTGTAAAGAAAAAAGGAAAGAAAAAATGAAGGAAGGAAAAGAAGAACGAAATAAAATAGAAAGTTAGAAAGAAAGAAGGAAGGATGAAAAAAGAAAAAATACAGAATTCAGAATGAAAGAAAAATTATCTGGCTTTTCTTTTGCAACCAAGAATTTTTGATGACACTTTTATGCCAAAAACAAAAACAAAAAACATTTTAGCATTTTTTTAAATAAATTTTGTTCTTCATTTTAGAAGCTATAAATTATTGTGAGGAGCTGAAAGTAGGCAAACAATTATCGACACAAAAAATGAAAGTTCAAATTTTGGCTGGGACAGTTTGTGTTCATTTTATTCTAATGGCCTTGGAAAAGACATGAATATTTATTCTTCCCTAGCTATGGATAAAATAGCAGAACAAACTTTACCATGTAGCCTTCAATGGCAACCAGTCTAGGGAAAGAATGATTTTTTTAATTCAGCATCATGAAGAAAACAATGAGAAATTACTCAAATACTTTTTCCAAAAGCAATCATGATAACATAGAGATAGTAAAGAAAAGGAATTTGTGAAACGCCATCATCAGCTATGTCTTGAAAGAACCTGATGGAAAGAGGAATGTTCTTCTGAGTTTTTGCAGAAAAGTCCTTTTATCTTGGGAAGCGTATAGCTTTCATTTTTATTGATTCTTTCTGTTCCTTTTTTTTTTATAAAAGTTAATTAGGCTGTTAATATTTGTCCTCATTATTATCTGCCTTCTATGACATTTTGATTAATTCCTTAATGAATTCCTATGGCGTATTTGCTTGTTGCTTTATGGTTTTCTTGTGTTACTTTTACCCCAGATTCCTTGTTTGTTTGAAGCTCCTTTGATGACTAAAATGTAAATGACCTTGTGTATATATTTGTTTAATGTTCTTTGCGTATACATTCCTCTGTACCACAACTTGTCTCCTTTTCTAATTATCAAAGCAAGTGATAATCTAATGAGACATCATGTATCTTTCATGATACAGTAATTATCAGGCAATTCTATTGTGATGCAGTAATTATCTGGCGTTTCTGTCGTGATGCAGTAATTATCAGGCAATTCTATTGCGGTTCCATAATTATCAGGCATTTCTATTGTGACACAGTAATTATCAGGTGTTTCTGTTGTGATGCAGTAATTATCATGCAATGCTATTGTGATGCAGTATTTATCAGGCAATTCTGTTGTGATGCAGTAATTATCAGGCAATTCTATTGCGATATAGTAATTATCAGTCCGTACTCTTGTGATTCCATAATTAGCAGGCATTTCCATTGTGGCACAGTAATTATCAGGCAATTCTATTGTGGTTCAATAATTATCAGGCATTTTCTATCATGACACAGTAATTATCTGGCGTTTCTGTCGTGATGTAGTAATTATCAGGCAATTGTATTGTGATGCAGTAGTTATCAGGCATTTCTATTGTGATGCAGTAATTATCTGGCGTTTCTGTTGTGATGCAGTAATTATTGGGCAATTCTATTGTGATGCAGTAATTATCAGGCAATTCTATTGTGATGCAGTAATTATCAGGCATTTCTATTGCGGTTCCCTAATTATCAGGAATTTCTATTGTGATGCAGTAATTATCAGGTGTTTCTGTTGTGATGCAGTAATTATCAGACAATTCTACTTTGATGGTGTAATTATCGGGCAATTGTAGTTTCATTCAGTAATTATAAAGTAATTCTATTTTGATGCAGTAATTATCAGAGATTTCTACCATAATTATGTTCATTATAATAGCAGTCATTATGAAATGGGGACAGACAAAAAGGAACATGCATAGTGTATGCATCAATAATACAACAAATGATAATGGTTTAAAAAGAAACAGCATGCTGTATGAGTGAATTTGTAGGTTAAAAAAAAGGTTTAAAAATCTCCAGAGACACCATCTCAATATCCTCACAAGTGGCATTGTAGTATCTATGCACAACTGTTACAGTTAAGTTGCAGTGAATGGGTAGACAAAATTTCATACCAGAAATTTTTACTTGTGATTCATGGCACATATACTACCAACCAATTTGTATTCAGAATGTCTTTCATCTCCTAGACTGGCTGCCATCCAAGACCAGGGTATCAATTCTGCCTTATCATTTAATCCACAGCTGGGAAGATTAACTGATCCATTTTCCATGCTTTATCAACACTTTACAGGTTATTTAAAGCCAGAAGATATTTTTAGACTAAGAATTTTTTTGAGATAATAACAGTTCAGTGATACAAGTTTTACTAATTAACCTATAGCTAGAGGCAGAAGTGGTGGATTCACACCTTTCCCAAGGATATTTGCACATGAGAGAATATAACAAACTCAATGGGAATTGGAAGTCAGCTAGCTGATTAACAATTCCAAGCAATTATCCATTATTTCACCTGCACATCCAAGCTTACAGCACCTGGTACTCCGAAGCAGTCACCCATCTAGATACTGGCCGGCATCAATGTTGCTTGACTTTGGTGATCATAATGAGACCCGGTGTTTCAACATGATGTGGCCATACACCCACAGGAGAAAAAATGAATTCATGCCACTTTTAAAGACATAAATACAAAGTGAATACAACAGACTCAGAGAAAAGTTTCCCAGTTCCATTTTCCATGCAGATAAGAGTTACACAACCTGCTCAGTCTTAACAGACGTAAAATCAAAAGAAAAATATATTTGAATTCATATGAACAAATTAAGGGAGATAAGAATGTTCTAAAAATAAACAGATTATCATAGATATTAAAATGTCTACTGTATACACTTATGCATAAGGCTACTTCATGTATATTGTGACCTCTGAATGTTTTTACGAAAAAAATCATTTTCTCATATAGCTTTTGTACAATGCAACCTCAGCTTCTGAGCAATGCTGGTTAGCCTACCCCAGCCAATTAATACAGTACTTCACATCACCCTGGACATATTTTATAACCAATAAATGATCTCCATTCTTTTTCGCATAAAGCTAACCCAAATTAATGAGAAAAACTATTTACCGTAAAAAATTACTGTTGATTACGCATGACCGGTGCATATTACACCAAACCAGGGGGGTAAGCCTGATTAAGGGGCCTTCGGCAGTGCTTTGGGATCCTCATTACCTTATCAAAGTTTACTTTTTTCTGTTTACATTTATATACATTTCAAATTAAACTAAGCACCACTATTAAAGGATGAAAAATTTTTTGCAGATTTTGACGTCATTCTGTGGCTTTTTGTTCTCATGCAAATCCGTTAAGTTTTTTTGCTCATGCTAAATCTAAAAAAAAAAAAAAAAACACTATCTAAAAATCATTATTTTTAATCCATAATGTTGAATGTTTTAAAATTATTCAACTTTTTAACAATAAAAGTTTCAAGTCAATGTTAAAAACTGCCACAAAACAATGCTTATTTATTTAAGATACAATGATCTATTATGACATGTGTCAAATTTGTATTTAGATACATTGTATTTATTTTTAATTTTTCTAGTTGAATCTTAAATAAATAATGTTACTGTAGAGTACTCACTGCAAGGAAAGACTCCAAATACTGAAAGCTTTTATTATAGAAAAGAAACAACTCACATTAAATAAAATACAGTAGATGGCATTTTGGGAATCCAAATAAAATATTTAATATGCATAAAAATCAATAATAGTATGAATAAACATTTCATACATTCTTTTTTGGTGTGGTCGAGCTTTGTGCCACCATTTTACATACGAGGTCACTGTGGACTAATTGGAATCCTAGTGCTCCCCAAATAATGCCAGGATGTAACCAACAAAAGCTTGTCTACTACACGGACAACACTCAAGTCTTGGTAATGACTGAGATAGCCAAAAACACTAGCACAAAACATGACTTAAGATAGTATGTTTACAATTTTGATCACAATGTACACCATCTTATTTGAAAATTGGAAAAATACAATAGAAATTTAAGTTAGACAGACCTGTTAGTTTAATTTAATAAATGATTTATATATATATATATATATATATATATATATATATATATATATATATATATATTAATAAATGTTCCCCAAAAATTAAAAAATAACATACACTTAACACACACATCCCCACTCCCAGCAACCAATGAAACTGTCAAAATGACCAAGAAGGGATTTCTGTAACTCATGAATCTCACCAGGCTCTATCTTAAAAACAACTTAAAAGAGGCTGTTTAACCAACACAAGGATCAATCAAAATTAACAATAAAAAAACTAATGAAAACTACAGATAAAGTTCATTTTCTTCATAAACAGTCATTTACTCCTGAAGTTCATTGTTACTAACAAGCAGAAGAATTTTTTTTTCTCCTGATGATGGCCACGCTGGCCAAAGCTAGTCAAGGAACCTAATTGAAATAATAAAATAAAAAAATCAATATAGAACCCAGTGTGTCTAAAAACTTTAATTTTTAATATTTTTTATTGTTCAAAACACACACATCTATATATATATATATATATATATATATATATATATATATATAGAAGTATAGGATTGGTGTATATGGAATAAATTCCAATAACCAAAAAATACTATTCTTAAAAGAGTGCTCAATACAGAGTAGAGCAAATATAATTATTTATTTGAAAATTATAACATAAATATGTTATAAAATCACTACAAAAATATGTGATGGTGTTGAATGCAGAACAGGTTCTACATTCAACACCATCACTTGATAAGACACCAGAAGTGTTGAAACAAAATGGCTATTTTTGTAGTGATTTTATAACATATTTATGTTATAATTTTCATATATATATATATATATATATATTGATGAACACACTCAAATAGATAGATAGATAATTAATGCACTGAGATAGCCAGACAGATAGATAGATAGATAGATTTTGGAATGATTAGAGAGATCAAAATAAATTAGGCTGAAATAAATTAGCCTGTCTAAGTAAAGATGTAAATGACAGATCAGAATAAAACATAAACAAATAAAAAAAGAAGAAATCCTTCAATAAATCTGTTTATCGAGATTGATTGACTTTTATAAGAATAGATTAACAGAATGCTGAAGAAGAAATATTAGATTAATGTGCAAGATGCCTTAAGAACCTCCTAAAACTACATTTCCTCTGAGATTATTGATTATCTTGCCATGTGAAAGAAACTGCAATGACACCCCCTCCCGGCCAGCTCACTAACATCGACACAATTTCCCTTGTATAATCATATCTAAGTCTATTCATTTATGAAGATAATGCTCTCTTTCAAAAGGTCATGTGCTACACCTTACACTTCTGGGGACATATACATTTTAATGAATATTTTGATATGTGTGCTTATTGCTATATGATGTAAAAAATTTAAAACGTCTAATTCTTAGAAATAATTCCTCACCTCAAAAATCTAACCTATGTAAAAAATAAGGTTGTTTATGAAAAATAAAAATCTCCTGTGGGAGATTGTATCTCCAACACTAACAATCAACAAACATTAAATTCTTACATTGGCCACACAACCACTATACTCTCACAAAGGTTAACTTGTCAAAATTGAGTGCAATTCATGCACATGTAGATGAACATATGACAAATAGACAAAATAATATTAACATAAGACAGGTTTTAGTCAAATATACTAAAATTTGATACAGAATACAGTGTAAAGAAAGACTCTAAATTCTGATGGCTGTTGTAATAAGAGAAAAGCAGCCAACATTGAATAAGGTGTCTTTCTCTATAAGAGACTGCATATTGAAGTATGTTTAGAAAAACAATAAAAAACACACACACATAAATATATATATCATGTATATTTGGACAGCAACATTTTTTCAAACATTTTCCGTTGAATGTGACAGACAAGGAAAATTTGATTAATTTCTTTACTGTGTTTTTCTAATGTTCTTAATTTTTTCTGTTTACTGGAAGTGAAGGAGTGTAAAAATTGTCTGTAGTGTCACTTTTGGCCTCTTCCTTAGCCATTTTCAAGAGCTTTATTGTTAAGTGTTATTAACTTTTTATAGTTGTCTTTAAAATGTAGTTGTGCAATGGCTATATAGTAGTAGTGTTTATTCTGAGCCTCATGATTGGAACATGACTGGAATTTGAATTGGCAACTTTATATTTCTTAAAACTTTGAGCACATTATTTCCATTGTTAAATAAGGTTAAATTAATACTGTGTGCCAGATGTTACATAATTTTTAAAAAAAGTTTTGCACACGAGGAATCAAGTAGGAATCGGATTTTTACTAATAATACCATTAACAATGAATTCACACCAGCCACAAGAACCACCACTGGTGAGTCTTCCCAGTTTCTCTGTTTATTTCTTGCACCACTGATGAAGGACACAGGCGCGTCTGAAAATTCTGGACTAATAACATTAATCTCCATGCTTCATTTCTGTCTTGTGGCTAATAATATTTGAATAAAGAAATGACTCCTATCCAAAATATTGAAGGAGAAAGCCAGAAGATGGAGGTCACATTGGTAACATTGATCACATTGGTACTTGCTGATGTGACCTCCATCTTCTGCCTTTCTCCTTCAATATTTTGGATAGGAGTCATTTCCTTATTCAAATTTAAATTTAATTTAAGTCGAAGGGAAAAAAATTTTCAGTGGGGAGTTTGTGCCCCCCCCAGGGACCCCCTTTGATCAAAATGATATATACTTATCCAAGTACCCAAGGAGTTATTCCCTTGTTCAAATTTAAATTTAATTAATATCAAATGGAAAAAAAAAAGTTCAGTGTGTGTGTTGTCGGGCTGTGCCCTACAAGGACACCCTTTGATCAAAAGGAAATATACATATCCAAGTACTCTGGGTAATAAAGTTTCAGAATATATTATTATGGGGTCTATCTCCAAAACACTAGGAGGAGTTTGGTAACAGACAGACAGAGGCTAAAACTTTATATATATAGATATATTTTATTTAAGTTTTATTTTTAGTCAACACTTATATTTGAGTAGATGTTGCATTTGTTAATTAAACAGTATATTTATTTTTACCTACTGGCCTAAATATTTGAGAAATCTTATTAGAGAAAAATATACGCTGTCCAAGAGTCAGGGAAAAATGTGTTTAAAGGAATTATCTAACTTTGTTTGGTCATCGGTGCACCCTGTAGCCAAGAGGCCAAAGCACGTCAGATATAATGACAGTTTCCCTTAGGGGAATGCAGGTCCAAATCCTGCCAGAGAGTGTATATTCAGGCCATTAGATGAAAATAAATATACTGTTTGATAAACTGAGCATCTACTCAAATACAAGTATCCACTAAAAATAATGTTTAAGTAATTAATATCTGTTGGATTAAGAAATAAAAAATTCATTGCCTTAGATATACTAGATTTACTAAGATTTAGATTTTTTTTATTTACTGATAATTCACCTAATACAAGGCACAAGGGTCACTCAAGGTAGAGGGTTACTGTGTGAGATTATAAGTAAGAATTAGTTGTTTTGTTTATCAGCATATCATCCTCTATGGGTTATTTAATATGGAAATCTAAATACTCTGTACGCAATTTTATTTTTATCTTTTGGGAGATAATAATGGTTTTAGTGATATAAGTCTAATTAACCCATAGCTGGGGGGAAGTAGATTCATACCTTTCCCAAGGGTATGTGGGTGTAAATGAATATAATGAACTGGAATTTGAACATGGCTCTTTCAAACTATTATCCATTACACCACTCACAGATCCAAGCTTACGTATCCTGGTATTCCCAAGTAGTTACCCATCTAGGTACTGACCAGGCTCAATGCTGCTTAACTTCAGTGATCATATGGGAATGAGGATGATTTGTCACCATGAACATGGCATACTTGTTATGGTCTGAATGGGTGAAACTAAGGAATATAACTGCCATAGTAATAGAGATATAGTAGTGAAAGTTTGCCAATATTTTGTCCGTAGGATAAGATATCTTGGCAGAAGGTCTCATTAGCATGGGATAATGAAGAAAAATGTAAGAGAGCAAATATTTCAGCAAAGCACTTTCCTATCAGTAGCAAAAATCTTCTAATCTTATTGTCGATCTTGACAATAAATTGTGAATAAATTCATAAAATACTCATTAGTAAAGTATTTAAAGTCATCCACAAACAAATCAACTGAGTTTCACAATAAAATCCCATGCAAAATTACATAAATATCTTCCTTATCACTACTAGATAATAATGCATATAGATACTAAGTCTGTCACAAGGTAACAATAGTTGAGCACTCAATGCAGATTGAATTTACTCTGCTAATACTATTTATGAAACTAGCTATAAAAACAAAAACTAGCTAAATAGTACCTACTGAAAAACACTGTTCAACAAGATGTTTTTTACATCTTGTTGAACAGTGTTTTTCAATAGGTACTCTGAACAGTTTATCTCTAAATTTATCTTACTCTGGCACAAGGCCATGCAAGTAGAGCAACTAGTCAGGATCATACTCCATGTATTTGCATATACGGATTATCTGTATAAATAATTCAACGAACTGGCTATTTTATGATTGCTAGTTTCTTATGAGCCTTGTATATCAAAAGGACAACAGCCATGTGGTTAGAATGTTTGCTTTCTGACCATGAGACCTGGATTCAAATCCTACCATATTGACAGGCATCTGCAGATACAAGCAGTCAGCCATGATGTGCGCTAAGGCTGCATTACCCTAGATAGCATATTTCTGGTAATATTAAATGCTTTCATACTTTCATACTGCAACAGTGCAAAAATCATCAATACTGTGCATAATCGAAAGTGGTTGCTCAAAAAATAGATGTCCTTGTACCAGACTTGAGCAGCAATGATTCATACAACACTCAGAATTATTTTGAGTCATGATTTATTTACTTAGATCACGACTCACTCTTCTAGAATTAGTCTCTGTGGACATTTTTTATGCCATAATTTGCAACTGACTTTTTTTGCGAAAGTATCTAATAATTTATTAATATCAGAAATTTTAGATCAAATGACACTGTATTATATTCTTGTGAAAAGCTATCGTTTGCATAAATCTCTGGCATGTATTTTGAGTGCCTGCTTTTTTTTTTAGTTTTTATTTTTGACCTGGAATGATTTATAAGAATTTTCAACATTCTATAACGACTGTTTATTGATTTCCTTCACGCAACATTCAGGAACTTAGAGACAGTTTACAATAGCACTTACCTGTATAACCAAAATCCTTGAAAATGGATAATAGATCGGACGAAAGCACTCGGAACTAACAATCATTTGGTCAATTTCAACACATGCTCAATCCAAAAAGAAATGTCTTGTTCTCATACAAGAAAAATGTTATAAAAAAGACTTTACAGAAGTACCTTGTCAGTCATTTTTAATGGAACATGTATCAGAGAGGATTTGTTGGCAAAACTTACCTGAGCCAACATGTTTCAGCATTTGGTGGAATTTATTGAAATCCATTGGCTAAGTTTTTCTTCTGTCTTTATTCATATTAGAAATATATTTTTTAGTTATATCTGAAATCTTATATATATATATATATATATATATATATATATATATATATATATATATATATATATATATATATACTAGCAGCATGGCCCGGCATTGCCTGTGCTTGAATCAAAAATCATACAACTCATACAGCAATTGCTATCACTTGACTTAAAATATTTTTGCCCTTCCTTGCCTTTAAAGGAGTGCCCTTTGTCGTGCTGATGTTGATACATGCCTTACTTCTTGCCTATCTCACACTGCAAATTTTTTCTAAGCTCTATACTAAACATTAAATCTGTTACGAAAAAAGAACTAAACAAAATGAACACAAAACGATCAGCTTTAAAAAAGGGCTCATAACTGGAAAAACCAAATGAAAAAAGAATGTTAACAACAAATATTTTTCACGCCCAACCCAGTTCTGCAGAATCAGAATCAACGTTGAGTTTAAGCAAGCGAATGAGCCAATTGGAGTAAAGTGCCATGCAGATTTAAATTTCTCCCACTTGTGACGAATGCAGCTATCGATTTTTTTGCATGTTAGCATTCTAGTTAACATACGTGTCAGTCAGCTGTTGGCTCTCACGCTGGCCAATAGAATCTTCCTGCCTATTTGTGGCAGCCAGCTATAGGCTCTCACTCTGGCTAGTAGAAAATGGCCACAAACTACATGAAAACTGCCGTAGAAGCATGAAAAAATCGATTATTTCCACTATTGATGGGAGTTGGGAAATGCAACGTCAGTCTTGGCCTTCCCGCTAAGTTGGAGCATGTGCATGTAAATTTTGGTGCAAATCCGTTGAAAATTGTGGCCGTGCATTTGTTACACACAAACACATCCTGCCTTTTATATATATATATATATATAAAATATTCAGTCAAAAAAGATTAGTGACAGCACCAGTTTTTAGTACTTTTCTATCACTGATAACTTGGTTTCATATATATATATATATATATATATATATATATATATATATATATATATATATATATATATATAGTGTATGTGTGCTTAAGGCCACTGGTTCTTGTTCAATTCTTCCATACATTAAAATGTTCGTTAAAACACATCAGGTTCCCTAGAAGTTGCCAGTTCATTCCTCAGACCTGGTTGTGCTAAAAGGTCATATATTCTGGTTCAGAGAAAGGAACAGTCAAGTAACACAATGATGAATAAGACTGGTGATTATTAACTGATATGAAATATTCTATAAGCATAGAAAGTGAAACATGACCAACATGTTCATCTTGTTTGTTACACAGGCAGTTACCAGTTCAATCCCTAGGTTTTGTAGCGCTGAATTAATGAGTTTGGTTCTAAATTCAAAGGAGATTACCAAGTGTGAAAACAGACACCTGAGGAAGGCTGGAAGGTATAATTGCTGAAACATTGTAATATAGAATTAAAAATAAGCATGCAGGTCTTAATAATCATAATTCTTCATCTCCAAAGTTTGGACTGAAAGGTTTATTCTTTCTTTCCATTTTAACTAAAAACATACATGTAAGAAGCACCTGGTGCAATATTTTGAAGATCAAAGTTGGCAGGAAAGCAAGAAGCTAGAAGAGAGTTCCACAAGTGAGAAATGAAAGAAAAGAACTTCTTAGCATACAACTTACAGTTACATCTTGCCATTTCAACTATATGAGACCTTGCCACCAATCTAGAACTGCAGTTAAATTAATAAAGTCTAAGTACCACAGCGAAAAGTTAATCCAAACAATTACCATGAAAATATTTATAAAAAAGCCACAAAGAAGCTACATTAAAGCCATGGGAAAAATGACTGAAGCTGAGGTGCCAGGTCAGGACCAATAATATTGCTGATTCTTCTTTGAATTTTATCAAGAATATCTAAATATATAGCAGGATCACCAGACCATATGTGGCAGAAATATTCAAGACATGGACGTTGTAAGATAGTTTCAGGAGAGAAAAATTGTCTAGCACAACACAGTAAACCAACTTCCGTAGCAGCAAATCTGACAATTGGTTCAATATAATCTTTCCACTTCATGTCAGCTGAGAATGTAAGCCTGAGAAGGTATGAGTCACTTTCATTGAGGTTAGTACCAGCTATATTGATAGGAGGTAGGAAAGGATTTTTAAGGATACTTTCTATGATATATCAGACATATAATTAGGTTTGTTAAGGTAAAATTGGTACTCTAATCTCAAAAGCATGAACTGGAGCAAGAAACGGCTTCTTCATTTTAACACCTCCTAAATGCAACTGCTCTCTTTTAATCATTTTAGAGAACCATTCTTTGCTTTCCATCAGCAAGGCTGATGCTAACCTCCAATAGAGTGGCTCACTGCACCTTCACAGGCTAACATTTTTCACTGATAGGAAGTGGAACAATTGTTAGGTCTGCTGCTGCAAAAGTTAGTTCACTGTTGTGAATTTCTTTTACCAGAACCCATCTTAAACTTTCATGAGGCTACCATTTGCCCATGCCTTGAATATCACTGCCATATCTGGTCTGGTGCTTCTGCTATGTATTTAGAGATTCTTGATAAAATCCAAAGAAGAATCTGCAATGTTACTGGCTCTGACCTGGCATTTCAGATTCAGTCATTTTCCACCACTGTAATGTGCTTTTTTTATAAATATTTTTATGGTATTTGTTCTGATGAGTTTCCTCTTTGGTACCACAACTTTATATATATATATATATATATATATATATATATATACTAGACGAATTACCCATGCATTGCTGCATGTCACATTTTTTTCTTAGAAAATGATTGATTTTAAATCATTGCTATAATTTGTGGAGAAAAATGATGCATTTCAATATTACTCAATGATCTTGCCAATGCGACCTCTATCTTCTGGCTTTCTCCTATATTTTGGATAGGAGTCATTCCCTTGTTCAAATTTAAATTTAATTTTGATCAAAATGAAATATACTTATCCAAGTTATCTGGGTAAAGTAGTTTCAGAATATATATGAGTATGGGGTCTATCTCCAAAACCCTAGAAGGAGTTTGATAAGGAACAGACAGAGGCTACAGCTTTATATATATATATATATATATATATATATATATATATATATATATATATATATTGAAGTGCAGCACTAGATTAGCAGGTTGGTCTCATCATTTGACAATTGAAACTGCTAGAGGTAATCATAAGTTTTGTGCTAGCTGTTTCTCTTATCACATTTCTCACTTGCTTTCCAATTAAATTTGATTTTAAAAAATTTAAATGCAATGTCAATAGTCATCTTCAGTCATCTTAATTCTTGTTCTGTTATTTATCTCTCTCCACAATGATTTCTCTCAGACACAATGATTTCTCTAGACAATTGTTATGGTTTTGAATTCACAGTTGTCCTTCCCCTAAGCTTCTTGCCAACCACAGCTAAAGAACCCACTCTGGTATGCTATTTAACCCATAACTTGTGAGGGAATAGATGGATTCATATCTTTCCCAAGGGTATTTGCACTTAAATTAAAATAATGAACTCAACTGAAATTTGAACTAGGCTTTCTCATTACAAGCCACAAACCATTACACCATACTTTTGTCGCTGATCCTCATTTGGGAAATAGGTAACATAAGTGGGTCCCAAATCCTCTTTTCACCATTAATTAGAAGATGGCTACCAAACTACAGCTCATCAACCGTCATAATAAAGATGAAGGCATTGGCCACATAAAAAACCAGACTAAGGAGTCACATCTACCCTGATTTTGAAATCACAGCAATCCTCCGCCTAGACCAGCAGTCGCCAAACTTTTTTTTCTCTGGGACGCATTTTTGGAATTAAAATTTGCTCACGCATCGCCAAATTTTATGTGATAAAATGTACATTTAAGAATAAAAAACAGAGAGAGATTTAAAGAGAGATAACTGCGGATTCAAAGTCAGAACATTATTATTGATAACTCTCTCCTGCAATTTGAAGACCCAAGTTACTATATTCTTAATACTTGATATAATGCAAAAACATCAAAATGATAAAATCAGTAAATAATTATTTATAACTATCTATACTGGGACTCATGCATGTAATTACAAGTAATCCATAATAATATTTTAAATTTTGAAGTCGTATTTATTTTTGGCATATGCATTTTTTTAAAACTGTTTCTAAATCTTTGATTTTCTTTCGATCATTTCGCCTCACCTGCTATCCACTTCTGCCGCATCTATGAGGTACACTGTACTATTTTGGAAACCACTGTCCTAGACAGACTACCAACCAAGGCTAATGAGATTTGTCTACTTGTATTCGAAGGGGTAGTGCACTATACAAGACATTTCCCTGAGGTATTTAATATACCCATATAATCATTTATAATTATGTATATTTCATTGTGGAGTCATCATGTATTGAGTGTATTGTACAGGAAGTTTTTATGTTTTAACAATTAAAATTGTAATTATAATTCAATCATTTATATTTCATTCTGGGGGTCCTCAGGAGACTAGTGTGCCAAACAGGAATGTACTATTATATCATGTACGAGCTTCCATACTAACACACTGGAACCATGTGATATGTTAATAACACTAAGAGGCTGAGGAATCCACCACCAGCTTTTAACTGAAAGATGCTTGGATTGCAGCTCCAAGTCACTTCAGAGTTTTTATTACAATTTATTCTACTGCTCAGCCATTGAAATCCCTGGTGAAACATAAAAATTGTTTTTTTGTTGAGGCAAGTCTAATGCGATAGCTTGAGTATAAGCTGTGTCGAAACCAAGGTTTTATTTTTGAGGGGATTTTATAATATTTTAACATTATTTTGATTTGTAGGTATAATTCAGTCATTTATAATCATTTATATTACATTTTGGTGTCATCAAGAGATCAGTTAGTCTAACAAATATGACTTTTAGAGATTTGGGGGAAACAAGTGGACCTTATAATGTAACAGAAATTTCACATTTCCTTCTGAAGATTTCTATAAAATATCTGTAAGATAAATAAATGAAATGCTTATGAAACCTATGATATCACAAGCAGTATCTTTTTTTAAATAAATGCATCAAAATTTTTGTTTGCCCCTAATGTTTGCATTCACAACAATACATCTGATTTTAAAAGCATACATAGAAAATAAGTTGATCATAAAATTTCTATTATCTACTTATGTAAATAAATGAAATCAGTCAGTTATGTACCATGCGTGATACACACTTAGGCAATCATGTATCTTTCAATACATGACTAACAAGGCAGATTTTTTTCCCACAGTAGGTTGCCATTTTTTCTGTGGTAGATCAGTTGCAATCCAAGGCTATAGAACCCAGTCTGTCCTGCTATTTACCCATATCTGGGGGCAGAAGAAGAAGATTCATACTTTTCCCAAGGGTATTAGCATGTAAGTGAATGTAATGGATTTTACTGGGATTTGAACTCGGCTCTCTGATTCCTCAATCCGAGCTGCTATCCACTACTCCACCAGTAAATGAAATACATTATTAATAAGCCAAAAACTTGGTCATTTAATATCTAATTTTAGCTTGGAAACTTTGAGAAAATATAACTCCTTAATACATGCTTTACAGGCAGAATAGGTTCACACCCAACTCCCCAACCACAGAGCAGAATTTCTAAAAATTGCCCCCTAGTAAAATGTATTTAGGGGTAGAATTTATTGATTTTGTGAAATTTTGCAGGTTTACCTAAAAATATAGGGCTACTGTTTTCATGAATGACAGAAAGTCAGATTTTATTATGCAAGTCAATATTTTCACAATAAAATTGGTATTAACCTGCCAATGATAAGAAGATTTTCAAGATATATATTTATGCTAAATATTAATATGTTTCTACTGGATATAAAGCAGAGGATCAGTTTTCTATTGTTATTAAGTAATAAATTGATCTATGCTAGAATTACGACATGATGTCAGATTTTATTACGCAAGTCAATATTTTCACAATAAAATTGGAATCAGCCAACATTTGATCAGAAAATTTTCCAAACATATATTTGCATTAAATAAGAATGTTTCCACTGGACATAAATTGGGGGATCAGTTTTCTATTGGTTTTAAGTAATAATTTAATCCCCCCTAGAGTTATGACATGGTTTCAGATTTTATTATACAAGTCTGTTCTCACAATAAAATTACTATTAACCAATGGAGAATGGTAACATTTCCAAGATATATTTATATAAGTTATGTATCATATGAATTTCCCTTTATAATGTCTATCCTTATTAAAAAATATCCATGATAACTTATTTATTAGGTTTTATTATGCAAATTACACTATGTTAGATTTCTTCAGGCAAGTCATCGTTTTCATAAATAAAATTGATGTTGGTAAAATTTTCATGATACTAAATATTTATTACAGACATAGTTTGACTATCATCTGTGTCTTTGTTGTTATTACAATAAGAATTTGAAGCAGATGACAGTGATGATGAATGATACCAGGAATCTGAGAGTGTAGTTTTCACAACCAAACTGGTATTGACCAAATGATGATAGGAAAATTTTCAAGATGCATTTGCATTAGATATTAATATGTTTCTACTGGACATAAAGTGTGGGTTGGTTTTCTATTGTTATTAAATAATAAATTGATCCATCCCAGAATTACTACATGATGTCAGACATTGTTATGTAAGTCACTGTTTTCAGAATTAAATTGGTATTAACTAACTGATCACATGGACACATATGTCATTGGATAAAAGTATTGGTTGAAGTAATTCAAAAAGTGACTTGACACAAACAGTTGTGAGTTCAATACCTGGCCACAGCAGAGGCGAATAAAAACTTGGAGTTACTAAAAGGAACTAACTGAAACTGAGATATCCAGAAAAGGCATGGTATATGGAACAAGAACAATCTACCCCGGTGGGTGAAATAAAAGGTTCGATTAGAAATTCCAACATATATCACCTGAAGATGGCAGGAAATATTGTGAATATGACAATAAAGATGAGGACAACAGTCTTTTTTCAGTTTTTAATTAATTCCCTTTAGTAACTCAACTCTCCAAGTTTTTGTTCACCTTTGCTGTGAAATCCCAACTCTTTGGGTCACGTCACTGGATTACTTCAACCAATGCTTTTATCCACTGGGCCATGCAAATTGGGGACAATCTACCCCACCATGGACTAAATAAAGGGTTCGGCTCGAAATTCCAATGTATGTCACCTGAAGTAGACCGTAGGAAACAATGGTCAAAATGTCATGAATATGACAATAAAGATGAGGACAACAGCCCAAACAATGTAAATCATGTAAATAGTTACAAGGCCTCATCTCCGAAACATAGACTGTGAATATAGACAATAAAGATGAGGACAACAGTCTGAACAATGTAAATAGTGTAAATAGTGACAAGACCTCATCTCCGAAGTATAGACTGTAAATATAGACAATAAAGATGAGGACAACAGTCTGAACAATGTAAATAGTGTAAATAGTGACAAGACCTCATCTCCGAAATATAGACCGTAAATATAGACAATAAAGATGAGGACAACAGTTTGAATAGTGTAAATAGTGACAAGACCTCATCACTGAAATATAGACTGTGAATATAGACAATAAAGATGAGGACAACAGTCTGAACAATGCAAATAGATGGGAATTTGAAACTGAACTTTGTCCACCAGGGTAGATTGTTCTTGTTCCACATGCCATACCTTTTTTCAGTTTTTAATTAATTCCCTTTAGTAACTCAACTCTCCAAGTTTTTGTTCACCTTTGCTGTGAAATCCCAACTCTTTGGGTCACGTCACTGGATTACTTCAACCAACGCTTTTATCCACTGGGCTATGCATCTTTGGGAACAATCTACCCCAGTGGACTAAATAAAGGGTTCAGTTCAAAATTTCAATGTATATCACCTGAAGAAGGCCAGGGTGTACAAGAGCTGAAACATTGTGAATAGGACAATAAAGATGAGAACAAGAATCTGAACAATCTAAATATTGTAAATAGTTACACCGCCTCAGAAATATCGACAAACTAATTGATCATAGGAAAATTTTCAGATGTATCTGTGTTAAAAATTTCTTCGTCTCACGTTTTTCCCCTGATTTAAAATGGAGTGATTCTATTCAATCAATGGCTAGGTCTGATGCAAGGAGAGTTGGTTCATTTTGTCATGCTTGACAATTTTTCACATCAGAATTCATCTTGCTCATTAATAAATCTATCAATCTTCCATGCACTGAATATTGCTGTCACATCTTGTCTGCCACATCATTTATGCATTTAGAAATTGTAGATAAAATCCAAAGAAGAATCTGCAATGTTATCAGTCTTTATCTAGTATCTCGGCTTCAGTCACTTTCCCACTGCTTTAACATAGCTTTTCTCTAAATATTATTCTGGTAATTGTTCTGATAAGTTTTCCTTTTTTACCTTGATTTTACAGATTTAAGTGCAGTACTAGATTGGCAGCTAGGTTTTATCATTTTACAGTTGAAATTGCTAGATGCAACTGTAAGTTGTATGCTAGCAATTTCTTCTCCGTCATTTCGCACTTGTGGAACTCTAGCATCTCGACTTCAGTCACTTTTACATTGCCATAATGTAGCTTCCCTGCACCTTTTCTGTAATAAAGTAGGGTCTGCAATGTTATTAGTCCTAACCTGGCATCTCGACTTTCTGCTACTATGACGTGGCTCCCCTTTGTCTTTTCTATAAAATTTTTCAAGGCAATTGTTTGAATGAGCTTTTCTCCTTGGTGCCTCACTTACATGAATTTAAGCATACTACTAGATTTGCATTTAAATTTTTGAAGACCAAAGTTGACTGGAAAGCAAGAAGCCAGAAGAGAGTTCCACAAATGAGAAATAAAAGAAACTGTTAGTATAGAACTTACGGTTACATTGAGCCATTTTAACTTGATGAGAGTTTGCTACCAACAGAACCTACTGCACTTAAATCTGTCAAGTCAAGGTACCAAAAAGGAAAACTCATTAGAACAATTACCACAAAAATATTTATAGAATAGGTATGGAATAACTTTGTTAAAACTATGAGAAATTGATTGAAGCTAAGATACTAGATCAGGACCAATAACATTGCTTATTCTTCTTTAGATTTTATCAAGAATCTCTAAATATATAGCAGAAGCACCAGGCCAGATGTGGCAAGAATTAGTTATAGATGATTAGTAGAATTCTAAAGGTGTAAGGCAGATAGTGGTCAGAAAAATTTTCTAGTACAACACAGTGAACCAACTTTCCTAGCAACAGACTTAGCAACTGATTCAATATATTCTTTCCACTTGAGTAGAAAATGTTAGCCTGAGAAGGTGCAATGAGTCCCTTACCTAGAAGTTAGCATCAGGTATACTGATGAAAGGCAAAAATGTTCTCTAAGATGATTAAAAGATGGTAGCTTTCTCCAGGAGATATTAAAATTAACAAGTCATTTCTTGCCCCAGTTAACAACAGATTGAAGATCAGTTTTAATATCAGCAGCCAATTTGATATATTGAATAATGGCTCATATTATGGTTACATCTAGAAATTTCAACTGTAAAATGGTGAGACCTGACTACTAATTTAGTACCATGAGAAACTGAGAAAAAATTCAACATAGATCACAAAATAATCAAAAAAGAAATAGGAAACATTTGAAAGAGAAGAGAAAAAACTCACTTTAAGAATGTGACAAAAAGATTTGAGAAATATTAAAATGTCAGTAAGCATGAAAAGAGGATTGAGCCTCAAGAAAATATTTGCAGAAGCTCATATTGCAAATGTAGACAAAAGATGCAGAATATTAACCACATTGGTTAAACACTTGATATTGGCTAAACTACCGCTTTTATATACACATCACAAAAACGAAACATCAATTGTTAGAGCAATAAAAGCAGACATATTAAAAGGCCATTTGTAACAAAAAAAGAAATGATTTATAACAAAAAAAAAGATAACATCAAAAAGAAAACTAAGAATATATTACCATAAATTGCTAATACTGAAATATAGCGATTAAAAACTGATTAACTGGTTTATTAGTCATCTACCATCAGGGTAAAACTCAAGAACAAAAAAAATGTCTGTCTATATTTCTGAGATGAGGTATTATGTACATTATTTACATTATTCGCACTATTGTCCTCATCTTTGTCGCCATATTTATTACAACATTTCGGCCGTTGTACACTCCGGCCTTCTTCAGTTGGTTGGAATGTCAAACTGAATCCTTTATTTTGCTCACTGGGGTAGACTGTTCTAGTTCCACATGCCATGTTTAATGGATGTCAGTTATCAGTTATCTCCTGTTAATTTTTCCCTCTGAAAGTTCTCCACTGCCTTAACCGGGTATTGAACTCACACTCTTTGGGTCCTGTCACAAAATGTTCACAACTAAAATATATTCAACTCCAGACTAATGTTATATACAAACAAAAAATATAAAATCAAAGGCTAATTGTTTTTAAGCCCACCAACCACTTCTTCTTTTTACAGAGAGATGGTTGATTGGACTTAATGTATACAGATTCCAAAACCTTCAAGTGATTATTGAGATTAATTTTATTTGCCACTGAGAACATGTCTGCACTATAAGACCAAGCATACAGCTTGTTTTTAATCAAATGTTCAGCTATTGAAGGTAAAATAGTACATGAAATATAAACTGGGTCAAGGAGTACTTGAAACATAAATTGGGTCAAGAAGTACATGAAATATAAATTGGGTCAAGAAGTACATAAAATATAAATTGAGTCCAGAACCACAAAAAACATAAATTGGGTCAAGAAGTAGATGAAAACTGATTTCTCAATAATAATTTTTAGTGATGAATGTAGAGCTACATTGGATGTGCCTGATGGCTGGTTGAGTTCTTCATGAAAATAGTCATGCAACACAACTTAGAATACAAAAGTGGTGAGGGGCACCAATTTCTTCTCTACTTTTCCCTTTTTCTCTTTCCTTCTTTCTAATGATTCTTTTTTCATTTTTCTGTTCCCTTCTCTCAAACTTTTTATTAGCTTTTTCTTTATCTGAAGAAGATAGAGAAATAGTTGAAGTATGTTTGAATGTTCCTCCAGGCAAGGGAAATTTTAATAAGGATGGGAAGTAGGCTTCAACTAGCTGAAATTAAATTTCAAGTACTTTAGGCAGTGAAATTTCTCAAAAACTGATTTTAATATAATTGGAGAAACTAATAGTCACCATCATATCACTTCAGTTCAACAACAATCATCATAATAACTTTCTCTTGCTTTTAATAATAACCCATACTCTTGACGATTTCATGTCATCCTGCGGCCAAATTCCAGAACCTGTTCGACTTGTTATTGCATCATAATACAACAGATAATTCAAAATAAAAATTACCATATTTTATTTTTATTTTTTTCTGAAGAACAAATTTTTTTTTTAAAATCCACCTCATCTTCAACATGCAAAGGTGACACTCTTCCGTGATTCAAAATTTACTGTAACAAATATTCTATAATTAGATTCTCAACTACCTTGAGCCAAGATTAATTTTCAACACCAAAAATTATTTTCTTATATTTTTACAAAAAGACTTTTAAAAAAAAAAGGCAGAAATAGATACGTTTTACCCAAGAGCCAACATGTATCCACCTAGAAGGTGGCCTGTTTTTGGTGGATAGGAGTGTGTATAACTCCTTGGCAGTCAGAATATTCAAAGCCCCACCAACAGAGCAATAATAACTGCTGATAGGAATATCCGTGAAGGACAAATAACAATGGTGGTCTTACAACGGAACCTAAAAATTCCAAATTTTCTTTCTGAAGGAATTGGCTAAGATACTGAATAAGATGAGAATGAATCATTTACAAATAAAGAGAGTGATTTTTTTTATCATTTCTGAATGTTATAGAATGAAAAAAATTACTATTAATGAGAGAGGTCAATAAAAGAATAAGAATTAAGAAGACAGAAAATAACAATTGACATTGCATTTAAATTTTTGAAACTCAAACAAGAAGCTGGAAAATAGTTCCACAAGCAAGAAGTGCGATAAAAGAAACTGTTAGCATAGAACTTACAGTTACATCTAGCCATTTCAACTGTAAGTTCATGAAACCTTGTTACTAATCCAGTACAGTGCTTAAATTCATAAAGTCTACATACGATAGAGGAAAGTTCATCAGAACAGTTACCATGAATGTATTTATAGAAAAGACACAGGGAAGCTACATTACACTGGTGGTAAAAGGATTGAAGCTGAGATGCCAAGTCAGGACCAATAACATTGCAGATTCTTCTTAAAATTTTATCAAGAATCTCTAAATATATAACAGAAGCACCAGACCAGATGTGGCAGCAATATTCAAATCATGGATGAATGGTAGACTTATAGATATGTAAGATAGATTCTGGAGAGAAAAATTGTCTAGCACAACACAGTGAACCAACTTTCTTAGCAGCTGACCTAGCAATAGATTCAATATAGTCTCATGATTTTTTTTTATATCTGAGCCTACCTATTGCTATTTTTCACAGAATTAACTGATTCATTTTTTTCAGCTTATCAACTTATTGCAGGTTAATTAAAGCTGGGAAATATTTTTAGATTGTAGGAATTTGGATGGTGGGAAATAAGAATGATCTAGTGATACAAGTCTTACTAATTAACCCATAGCTGGGAGGTTGAAGAGGTGGATAAATATTTTTCCCAAGGGTATCTGTGCGTAAGTGAATATAACAAACCCAAATGAAATTGGAAATCGGCTCACTGATTAACAATTCCAAGTCATTATCCATTACACCCCCCACACATCCACGTTTTTGAACCTGGTACTCCCAAGTGGTCACCTATCAAGGTACTGACCAGGTTCAACATTGCTTAACTTCAGTGATTGTACAAGAACATGTGTTTCAACCCCAAGCCCCAAAATGCAGTAATGAAATATTTGCTGCAGTCCAACAATGATGCATTGTTATTATTCCATAAACTATTTATAAATATATCTTCATCTTTGTTGTTTTGAGCACCAGACATGTTTATCATATCCAGTGGAATTCTTTATTTAGTAAAAAAAAAAATATCTTGAATGAAGAATATTCTTTTAAAATTATTAATCTAGAAATTTAATAATAATGGCTGGCTGCTTGCTTCCAAGGATGCCCATCTGCTAGAGTGGCTAGCTAATCCCCATTGCAGATGCCTGCTCAGACAGACTTCTTTAATACTCACAATGCCAACTATCAACAGCTTTCAAAACAGGTTTGATTCTTCAATTTCACTCACACGGTTTGGATCAGCCTGGAGTATGTTTTTCAGGCACTTTCAAAGGTGCCACTTACTGGGATCACCTTCCTGCCCACAGGCCAACAACGCTAAAAGTCATGTCCCTGATATACAAGTACATAACTACATAAATATACAGGGTGTGGTAGAAATACCTCCCACATAATGGTAAGACATTTGCTAGATGAAGACACCATTGCCACTAATGTTTTACCTTTATGCAGGAGGTATTTCGGCTGTATTATGTTTGTAGAGAATTTCTTTTATTACATTATTATTACTGTTTTAATTTCTTGAATTTACATCCCAAATGAATCTACTAATAAAAAACAGTATTGCTGCTTTTCTTCCTGAAGCCAATGTACAGATGACGAGGTGATGAGGGTTGGAGGGCTATGCTGATGCTATAGGTATTCATAAAATGAGATAAGAATGTTCTAGAACAGAAAATCAACATCCTCTACCAAGTGTTCCAAGAAATTGGACTCAAGATAAACCTTTCCATAACAGATACTATGATCTGGAACTGGAATGAAAGCAGAGATGGCAACTACTCTGAATCCATCAGAAAAATTCAGGATGTAGAATTTAGTTAGTTATGTGCCATATATGTGATGTGGACCCAAAGTAGGGGCCACGGAAGGAAAACACGGAACACGGGTTAGAGGTAAGAAAGATATATTAAACGGAAAAGTTACAAAGAATAGTGTAAGAGTAAGCAGAGCTTACTATCCAGTGGTGTCCGATATTGGTATCGTACGCGGCTGCGCATTACTGGTGATACTACCATTCACATAATAATATAGTACTGGGAGAGTAGGCACCGTAGAGTAATGGATATTGGTATCATATGCGGCTGCGCATTACTGGTGCTACTCCCATGATACTACCATTCACATAATAACATAGTACTGGGAGAGTCCATGATGTAGGAAAGTATCGGTCTCATAACAATATGATACACACTTATCTTTCGATACATGACTGACAAGGGAGATTTTTTCCCACAGTAGGTTGCCATTTCTTAGTAGACCAGTTAACAGCCAAAGCTATAGAACCCAGTCTGTCCTGCTATTTAACCATAGATAGGGGGAGAAGAAGAGGATTTATACCTTTCCCAAGGGTATTAGCACATAAGTGAATGTAATGGATTTGACTGGAATTTGAACTCAGCTCTCCACTTCTTCAATCCGATCTGCTATCCATTACTCTACCGTGCCTCCAATGTAGAATTAGTAAATACAAGAAATTGAATATAAAATATTCTGTGCTAGGAGTAGCTTTAGCCAACACTGCTACAAAACCAAAATATAAACCTAAAAACTTGTCTTGTGTTATTAAATAGCCTCATCAGATTGAGACTTTAATATGGATGTCTTGAATGGTGTCAGGCTCATTCTGAAATGTCCAAATTGTCAGCTGCATACAACTGCTTTCTCTGGTCAACATTTAAAGATGGCTTTGAGTGAATGAAACCTTCTTTAAACATATTAGACTGGTGCTACAGAATCACAAACTAAGAACTGTACCAAATAACAATATCCACACCACCTGAGGAATACCAACGGTGGCAACAACTAAAATGGATAGCATATGTAACCTGAAGAGAAAATAATGGCATAATAAAGTACGTTGACAATCCGCACTACTTCAAACAAGAGGTTAGGAAGGAAACCACGATCAATAATTGAAATATCAATAACAGCTAGTGGACTTGAAAAAAATTTTTTTTTTATTGTTTTAATAAAAAGACTTTATGAATTTCAACTGACAGTAGCATTGGCTGGTCAGTCAATGAATGTTAAATATTTCCTTATAAGGAAACAGCTACTATTAACATTAGACTAGTTTAATCATGCCATCAAAAATGAAGGTTTTGATATTTTATATAATGCAATAACAAAATTACTATTTACTTATATAATAAAAATAAGTGACAGTTAAATGGAGCATGACTGCATCAGAGACCATTATACATGCCATTTCTTTGGACTTATTCAAATTGCAGAACTCCAAGAAAAAAATGCCCAGATGTAGCCACAAAAGTTTGTCTACTACATTGTCCACACCCAGTTCTTCAACAAAATTCAACAATTTTGATCCTGTTGTACACAATATTTTTTGAATAATCAAAAAAATAAAAATTTAACAGACAAGCCTTGTCAGTTGAATTTAAGAAATTTTGCAGAGTCAAATTTTTGCTGCCTAAATATATGTATTTTTATTTTATGTAAATATATTAATATATATGTTGCCATAAGTATAATTTCTTAATCAATAATTTGTTTTATATTTGCTCTTGCTGTTAAATATTTTAAGTTAAAATTTCAGTATTTGACTATATTTCTTTTTTTATTTTTCAGGTAAGTTGAAAAAAAAATCAGTTCCTACATTTTTCTGCTGACAAAGTTGATGAGGTAATGTACAAAATCCTTAATCTTTATTTTATAGCAGTCCTCATTTGAAAATAATTCATTTGCTAACTATTTACATTAACTGTAATAGCACAGGTAGGATTTATTATTGTTGTGTCTCACTCTGGCTATATGTCACCTTTTGTAAGGAGTGGGTGCATCACTGAAAACTCTTTTCCACTTTGTCTTATTAATATGTCAATAAGAATGCATATGTAAGAATATAAGATAAGGGTATTAAATAAGAACATTAATAATAAAAATGGGCACATGCAAGTAACTGTCTATAGAATGATAATAATCATAATAATAACAATGACTATAAACTTAGTAATATTATTAATATTATCAAATAATAATCAATAATATTAATAATGATATCAATGATTATAAATATAGTAATTACTATTAATAAAGTAGGGTCTGCAATGTTATTGGTCTTGACCTGGCATCTCGACTTTCCACCACTATGATGTGGCTTCACTTTGTCTTTTCTATAAATATTTTCATGGCAATTGTTTGAATAACCTTTTCTCCTTGGTAACTTAATCACATGAATTTAAGAATACTACTATTTAAATTTTTGAAGACCAAAGTTGACTGGAAAGCAAGAAGCCAGAAGAGAGTTCCACAAATGAGAAATAAAAGAAACTGTTAGTATGGAACTTACGGTTACATTGAGCCATTTTAACTTGATGAGAGTTTGCTACCAACAGAATCTACTGCACTTAAATCTGTCAAGTCAAGGTACCAAAAAGGAAAACTCATTAGAACAATTACCACAAAAATATTTATAGAATAGGTATGGAATAACTTTGTTAAAGTTATAGGAAATTGATTGAAGCTAAGATACTAGATCAGGAGATCACTGATAACATTGCAGATTCTTCTTTGGATTTTATCAAAAATCTCTAAATATATAGCAGAAGCACCAGACCAGATGTGGCAAGAAATAGTTATAGATGATTAGTAGAATTCTAAAGGTGTAAGGCAGATAGTGGTCAGAAAACTTTTCTAGTACAATACAGTGAACCAATTTTCCTAGCAACAGACTTAGCAATTGATTACTCTTATCAAATAATAATAATAATCAACAATAATAATAATTATAATGACTATAAACATACTAATATTATTAATGAAAATGAGAAAAGTAAAGGATAATAAAACATCTAAATAAATATACAATTAAAAAAGACACAGCTCTCTTAGTTATATTATAAAAAATATTATCAGTTAGAATTCCTAAGTCTTTGTTTAATCCTGAATTGTGGGTATTAAGTTTGTGAATGTAATTACTTTCAGCTTTTCTATGGCAGTATTGTAAATTAAAGGTAGAGGCTAGGTTTATCTATCTAGCATTATCTATACTATGATTAGCTAAGTTCAAATGCTGTACCCTAACAGAATAACTGGAATTGTCCCTAACTGATTTCTTTTGTGATTGTTAAATCAAACTGGACATTCACAGGCAGTCTCACCAACATAATTGCCACCATTGCAAATGTTGCTGTAAATCAGATAAAGTATGTTAGATCTGTCACGAGGAAGGTGAGGGGGTGTATTTTAACTTCTGTACCTGGAGCAAATGTAAGCTGTGTTGGTGACAATGTACTTACAGATTTGACATCATGGTTTATTGCACGTATAATTACCACAGAGAGCATTTGGTCATTTCAGTTTAGAAGATGTGAGTAATGATAGATAATTTGGTTGTCGTCTTGAAGGCTTGCTGAATTTGGTGGTTGTCGTCGTGAACCTTTGCCGAATGTGTTATCAATTAGGGTATCTAGTTTAAGATCTAGAAAATCACTTTTGAGGAAATGAGATAATTTATACTATGATTGAAATCAAATACCATGGGTATTCATAGTTACACTGTTGCAAATTGTAGATATGACATAAAACTCTATATATCAGACAACAGATTTTCTTTTTACTGTTGTTCACCCAGGGCAAGGCCCAAGTGCTACTCAATGTAAAGAAACACTGAATGAAGTTGTTGAAAGTAGATAACAGATGGAGACTTAAAGTGGTTAAGATTGTCGTGATCAAGGAAGCATCCTCTTGGTGGTCTGTTTCACAAAGCTATCCAAATATATTTTCCTTTGTAGCAATGGAATACAAAGAGGATGATTCAACCCTGTATACATGGCATGGTAGGTCTTAGCCATAAAGGTTGAACTTGAGTAACTAAAGTAAGAAGCTCGTCAGAACATTTCTCATGGAAATAGTGATAGAATAGCAACAGGCTTGTAACATTTCATCTGTGAGAAGGGTGTTGTATGTGGAAAATAATTCACAACATAGATGCTTTTGAATTCTGTCAAGTGTGTAAAGTGAAGATTGAGCAGCTCCAGTTCATATCTGTCAGCAATACTTCGTTTTTAGTCTGATCTGGCTCTTGTAAAGACAGAGCATGCCAGAAGGAGCCAGATACTTTCTGGAGCAGTACAAGGTACCACCCATTTTTCCAGTCTCCTTTAGAATGCATCATATATTTGAATTCTACTTAAGTTCACCTCAGATCTTGCAACTCGTATATACTGGGTGTAACAGTAAAATTGTCCAATTATTTATGAGGATTGGGACATACGCATTAGTGTTCATAGGTACGGTATATAACATTTCTGGTTTCTTGCTTTCCAATCATCTTTAATCTTCAAAAATTTAAATGCATTGTCAATTGTTATCTTCTGTTATTTTACTTCCTGTTCTGTAATTGCACTGTCTTCTTAAAAAACTTTTTTTTTCTCATATTCTTCCACACTCAGAAACTCCTTGCATCTCAGTGGCTTTATTGCCTTGCTTGAGGTGAAATGATTAAAGAAAAACTTTCTGCAAAAGAGTAAAGTTAAAAACAAAAAATCTTTAGGAAATGCCGGCTTGTGACTTTGAGTAATTCAGAGAGCCGAGGTCGAATTCCAGTCAGATCCATTACATTCACTCATGTGCTAAAACCCTTGGGGAAGGTATGAATCCTTTTCTTCTCCCCCCAGCTATGGGTAAATAGCAGGACATACTGGGTTCTATAGCCTTGGATGGCAACTGGTCTACCACAGAAAGAAATAGCAACCTATTGCGGGAAAAAATCTGCCTCATCAGTCATGTATTGAAAGATACATGATTGCCTAAGCATCTATCACACATGGCACATAACTTACTGACCTTGTGAATTTACATCAGATCTCTTGATTCCTTATTTGTTGTGAATTGTCATTCAAATATAAAATTCATTAAATGTGCTTAATGATTCAGCTTACAGCCTCATCATTTTGAAACACTGGTTCCCCGCATTATCACCAGTTAAGCAATGTTGAGCTTGGTCAGTACCTAGATGGGTGACTGATTGAGAATACCAGGTGCTGTAAGTTTTGCTGTGCAGATGGTGTAATGGATAATAGCTCGGATTTGTTAATTGGAGAGCTAAGTTCCAATTCCAGTTGGGTTCATTATATTCACTTACCATTGTAACCTAGGGAAGGTTACTGAATAGAATAATCACATAGGTTGCTAATGAACGATAATAATTAGGACAAGAACAACACATATAAGATTTGCCAGTGACGCATAGAAGAAGTCGTCACCTGCTAGAAGTGAGTCAAGTGAATTCCACAATGAATCTCCAACTGCAGACCAACATACAGTATTTACTACTATATTTATTTATATGTATTTATGTGAATAGGGACATACTCATTATCGACCATAGGTATGCTACGACACTTACATGTAAATATGCTTGGGATAGGTATAAATCCATTCTCTCCCCAGCCATGACTTAATTAGTAAGTCTTGTATCAGTAAAACTTTATTATCTAAAAAAAAAAAAATTCTTACAATATAAAAAATATTTTTTGGCTTTAAAAACCTGCAAAAGGTTGATAAGCGATAGAAAATGAATCAATCAATTACTGATTCGATATTGTTAAAATCACGGGGTTAATAATAATATCAAATTCTTATTTATGGTTTATCTAAGATAATCAGAGCCGATTATCTTCAATATCTAACCAGTATTGAATGCAATTAAGCACTGATCTGGTTTATTGATTTAAGAGTCAATAAAAAGTTTCTTTATTGGCTTTTGCAGGCAAAAAACACACATGTATGAATTTACAATAAAAAATCAAAGAAATCAATGCAAAGTGAAATGATATCAGCTTTAATGTTTTCTAGAATCAATTAAAAAATTATAATAATAAAAATATTGGTAGTTTTACTTCACTGTAGTTCACTAAGTATACCGATGACCATGAAGTGAGAATCTGAGTAGTTACAATGAAAAGCAACTAAAATTAAGCTGAAAGAAATACTAGTAAAAATTACTAATGGCTAATAATATTAACAATATAATATATGCAGGTAACTCAATTGTGGTAGTAGACCTCAAAAGGAAACTACAAGAACTCCTACAGAAGATAGTGAAGGAAAGCAGGAAAAATGGACAATTGCAAGAAGATAGAATGCATGGTTGTCAGTAAAAGGAAGAGCCCAATATGAAAATTACAAATTGGAGATATCAAAATCAAAGTAAAACCATTTAAGTATGTGGGAATCGTTTTACAGAGGACGGAAAGTGTGACAGTGAAATCTTAAGGTGCACTGGGATAGCAAAGGACATGTTTCAAAAGTTAAGCAAAGTATTACGAAACAGAAAAATGTTATTAGAGACCAAGTAAAGAGTACGAAACTGTTACATAATATTAGTCTTTCTATATTGCACTAAATGCTGGACAATTTCCTCACAGATAAATAAGAAACTTGAAGCAACATTTCCTATATATGTTTCCTATGTTCACCAGTGGCAAAGTGTGACTTGTATTCAGGGCATGCAGTCATGAATATTTTGTCATATACAGCCTACCATACTATTTTGTCATTTACTGTTTGTCAGTCAACAACTCTACAAGCTACTAGCTACTTCAACAGCTTCATAAGAAAATGAGACCTCCCTTGCAGAAAAAACACTGCTTTTTTAAGAAAAACAAGTAATTTTGGTTTAATCTTGTTCAAAGGGAAAATTCATAATTTTGAAGTAATATGTCAAAATTACAAATTTTCACTTTGAACAAGATTAAACCAAAATTACTTATTTCTCTTAAAAATCAGTGAAAAACTACTTTTTTTTCTGCAAGGGAAGTCTCATTTTCTTACAAAGCTGTTGAAGTAGCAAGTAGCTTGTAGAGTTGTTGACTGACAAACAGTAAATGACAAAATATTAAATGTGCCAAGGAAATATTAAATTTTTATTTTTCCAGTTATCAATTAATGCCATATGCTAACACCTTCATCAAGCGATAAGAAACTTATTTAAACATTTTTTAAAGATTAAAATAAAAATGTCTCCATCTCATTAAAACCGAAACTGTTAAAATGCAACATCAACCATCATCTTCCCTCTCCTTGTCAAGTGCTTCTTGCTCCAAATAATAAGCAACTGAGGAAGGCCAGAAGACATAACAGCAAAAACATTGTAATGATAATAACAAAGATGAGGAGAACAGTTCATGAGTAAATAATTTAAATAGAGAGTAATCAATTTCAGGAGCAGAATATAAATCAATTTTAAATTAAATGGCAAATTTCTTTTCCACCTTTTCTGGACAACATTTGAAGTTTCTGTCAGGGTTTTCTTTACTTTATGAATAAAAAATGAGAAGGAAATTGGTTTACTATGTCATGCTGGACAATTCTTTTCTTGTCCTGAGTATGACGATAAACTACATCCGTGTCCTGGGTAAGACGATAAACTACATCCAAGAGCAAGGCTACTGATCAGGCGGTTTTGAGGAGCATGGAACTACCTCTTAATTGCTGGTATTCTCAGGTTCACCCTGACTGGGGGTGGTAGCACCTGTTAGGGTCCCAGCTATGGGCAAATAGTTAACCCCTAAACTGGGGTCAAAACGTATAAAAATAAGTTGTATTACTATCAATAAATTTTTGTAAAAAATTATAACCAGTAATTAATTTTTAAATAAAAAATTACCAGCAATACATTTTTTTTTTAAATTACCAGCAATACATTTTTTTTTTTAAATTACCAGCAATACATTTTTTTTTTTAAATTACCAGCAATATATTTTTTTTTTAAATTACCAGCAATATATTTTTTTTTTTTAAATTACCAGCAATATATTTTTTTTTTTTAAATTACCAGCAATATATTTTTTTTTTAAATTACCAGCAATATATTTTTTTTTTTAAATTACCAGCAATACATTTTTTTTTTAAATTACCAGCAATATATTTTTTTTTTTAAATTACCAGCAATATATTTTTTTTTTTTAAATTACCAGCAATTTATTTTTTTTTTTTAAATTACCAGCAATATATTTTTTTTTTAAATTACCAGCAATATATTTTTTTTTTTTAAATTACCAGCAATATATTTTTTTTTTTAAATTACCAGCAATATATTTTTTTTTTTTAAATTACCAGCAATACATTTTTTTTTTTTAAATTACCAGCAATATATTTTTTTTTTAAATTACCAGCAATATATTTTTTTTTTTTAAATTACCAGCAATACATTTTTTTTTAAATTACCAGCAATATATTTTTTTTTTTAAATTACCAGCAATACATTTTTTTTTTAAATTACCAGCAATACATTTTTTTTTTTAAATTACCAGCAATACATTTTTTTTTTAAATTACCAGCAATACATTTTTTTTTAAAAATTACCAGCAATATATTTTGAAACAAATATTACCAGCAATAAAAATCTTGTAGGCATTAAATAACCCATTGAGTTTGACATACCGTAAACCAAACCAAACCAATTCTTTTCATCTGAATTTGTATTGCCCTTTTATAAGTCTACCATTTGCTCAGGCATTGAATATTGTTGCCACATCTACTCTAGTGCTTCTGCTATATATCTAGTGATTCCTGAAAAAATCCAAAGAAGAATCTGCAATATCATCAGTCCTAACCTGGTATCTTGGCTTCAATAACTTTCCTACCAATGTAATGTAACTTCCCTGTACCTTTTCTATAATTTTTTTTTAGGCAAATGTTCTGATGAGATCTTCTCTTTGGTACCTTGACTTTAGGAATTCCAGCAGTGTTGGTTACATTTACTTACACAAATACCCTTGAGAAAGGTATAAATCTAACTCTTCTCAACCCAACCCCAGCTATAGATTGAACAACAGGATAGACTGGGTCCTATCGGCTTGTTTGGCAACCAGTCTATCGTAGAAAGTAACGACATATTGTGAGAAATCCTCTGCCTAGTCAGACATGAATCGTAAAAGATATGATTGCCCAAGCATGTATGACATATGGCACTTAACTGATTGACTGGGGTAGACTGTTCTAGTTCCACGTGCCTTATCATTTTATTGTTTAAATTGCCAAGTGTAACCATTCTATTCTAATAACTATTCTAATAGTTACTTCTCTCACATTTCTCACTTTTGGAACTCTCTACCAGCTTCTTGCATTCCTGTCAACTAGGAGCCATAAAAATTTAAATGCAATGTCAACCATCATCTTCACTCTCCTTGAATACTATTTATTGTCCTTTCTCCTCAATAACATTTTCTCAATTGTACACTCCGGCCTTCTTCAGGTGGCTAGAATGTCGAACTGAACCCTTTATTTTGCTCACTGGGGTAGACTGTTCTAGTTCCACGTGCCATGTTTAATGGATGTCAGTTGTCAGTTATCTCCTGTTAATTCCCCTTTCCAAGTTCTCCACTGCCTTAACCGAGTATTGAACTCATACTCTTTGGGTCCTGTCACTGGATCTAACTAACACCTTTATCCACTCTGCCATGTGTCCTTGAGGAAGAAGACCAGAGTGTACAACAGCCGAAACGTTGTAATAAATATGGCGACAAAGATGAGGACAATAGTCCAAATAATGTAAATAGTGTACATAATACCTCATCTCAGAAATATAGACAGATACAAAATAGATTGGGTTGGAGTCATGGGGATAATTACTGGCTGCTACAAATACCTTGGCATATGGATCAGTTATAACAAATTTAGTATAGGAGACAAAGAAATTAAACATAGAATCGCCTGTCATAGTAGTTTTTCCCAACAACACAAATTGCTATAAAACTAAAATATTAACCTGAAAATTCAAGTCATGTTCTCAAATAACTTTATCAGGTCAAGGTTTTCCTATGGATCTTGTGCTTGGCACCAAATTCATTCAGAAATATCTAAACTGTCAGATCTATGCAATCACAGTGGATCTTGGTGAAGACCATCCTTCTTTGACCATTGTGGACTGGTGCTACACAATCACAAAGACCTGTACAGAAACCACATCACTTGAGGACTACCAACAGCAACAGCAATTAAAATATATATCACATGTCGCTCAGACAAAATATAATGACATAATCAAGATGATGACATTCCACACTATTTCAAATAAAAGTTTAGGAAGGAAGCTTCCATCAATCCTCAAAAGAGTGATAACAGCTAGTGGACTTGAGAAACCTGTTTTCCTGAAAAACTGATTTAAAAGAAATATTTGATAAATTTCAACTGACAGCAGGCACTGGCTGGTTTGTCAATGAATAACGAATGTTCCCTTATAAGGAAACAACTAATATTACCATTACCATTAGAGATGTGGAGAACAGATAATACAGTTTGATTCATGTCCAGTGGCCAGGGAATGAAGCAAAGCATAACTCAAGTAGCGCCTGCTGCTCAGTCAATGAATGCTGAATGTTTCCATATAGGGAAAGAGTTAATATTACAGTTAGCATTTTGTAGAACCACATTTCTGTTGCCTCAAGTCTCTGATCAAAAAATGAAATAACAATTCTGGACCCTTCTCCACCCTATCCGCTAAAGAAATTCTGGAAATATGAATGCTTAATGATGAAACCAAACTGAGTAAGTTCCCAGATGAAAGAAAATGTCCTTGACACATCTATTTGCGAAATAATAATAATAATTCTTGTCCTTATCTTTGCTTTCCAGATTTTACTGGAAATCACTTCCACTCTTTCTTCTTCATATGTTTTCTATTTCCCTCTGCTAGCAGAACTTAGAAATAAGAACTTCAGTTCGAATAACACTTGGATGAAATTCTCAGCGAAACTACAACAGGGTGCTGAAAAGTTATTGGCCTGACCCAAGCTGAGAGAGTTTTTCAGCACCCTGTGTCTTTAGAGTTCAGTCACAGTGATTATTTGCATTATCTATTTAAAAATCATTTATTTCTATGCATACACACACACACACATATATATATATATATATATATATATATATAAGGTGTGATGGATAAATTGTTATCTAAATTACGCAAAATGAAAGTAACACTGACATCTCATTTTAACATATATACTTATCAAAATTACACAAAAATATTTTGAAATACTAAAGAGTAAATTTATTCAATAAAAATCACCATTGGCATCAGCCACTGCCTCCAGACAACTTCAGAATCTCCTGCAGCTCTTCTGGATGGTTTCCTTGTTTAAGTTGGTGAATGCTGCCACAATCCTTGCCTTCAGTTCCTCTTTCATGTTACAAGAAGTTTCTCACTCAACTGCGCCCCACATATAATAAACAAGGGGTGTTAGGTAGCCATATGTAAGGGGTGATGTGGTCGCAGAAATTGTCTAACAGCCATGACTCGGTTCTCCTGCTTGTGTATCATGATGCAGAGTCCTGTTGCCAAACATAGAGTCTTCCTGCAGTCACCCGTCATATAGCCTGACGTGCCTTAATTCAGTAAAATCGACCTTGCTAACCAAACGCTCCTCTGTGGCCCAATCGGTTAAGGCATGTCAGGCTATATGACGGTTCTGTATAGGATACAGGTTCAATTCCTGTTGGAGGATGCATATTTTCTATGAAAATTTCTCGGACATTCAGGCCGGTAAATGTTGTTAATACTGTTTATTATAAATAGAACATTTACTTAAATATTTGTATTTATAAAAAGAACGTATAAACATAAAAAATGTTTTGAAAAATAATTGTCTGACTTTGTCCATTTCATAATATATATATATATATATATATATATATATATATATATATATATATATGTGTGTGTGTGTGTGTGTGTAATTTGGCAACAACTTTTCTTTTAAACATGTAGTATTGAATGTTAAAGACAACATAGTCTTGCATATTTTCTTTTGAAAAAGTAGCAACATGATTATGCTACAAGATAATTGGCAAATGTTTGTTTAAAAAATTTTGACTAAAAATATTGACCCTGAAGATGAACAATGATGTTCGAAAGCACTAGGTCATCGTACGGACAATAATTATTTCGAAATCATTTTCAAATAAAAAGTCTCATTAGAGAATATGAGAAAATTCAAAAGAAAATATGCAAGACTATGTTGTCTTTAACACTCAATACTACATATATATATATATATATATATATATATATATATACAGACAGACAGTGTGTGTTGGGTAAACTGTCGTTTTATATCTATATATATATATATATATACAAAGAATTTCAACCATGTCTCTCTTTAGTGTTTCTCTGAGAAGTGTTACTGACCTGTTTTGGTCTCTTTGCAAGAGGCATTGATCACTTTGGGTTATCACTTAGATTGGTATCTTTCTTTTCATTTCCTTTTATGCTTCCTTTCACTTTTTTTGTTTATTTTTTTATTCTGTTTTGTTTATTTGCTCTCCATTTATTTTATCTTTTGTCATTTCAAGTTTTTTCATTAGGTTTTGTGTTGATAGTGTTCTATTTGGAAGTTTTTATTAATAGTTAGGTCATTCATATATATATATATATATATATATATATATATATATATATATATATATATATATATGGTGGACTCTCCCGTCGTATTTGACATATGATGGTCAAGCAGCTCAGTTCCTAGGAACCGACATCGCAGACGCCAGCACATATGATTTGATTATAGTGGTGAAGGCTTTGTGCAAAACCAACCACACCTTTTGAAAGGCCAAATACAGAGACCTGGTGCACTAGGTGCCACAAGGTCCACAAACGACCCTCTGCAGGTTTTGAATTCATAGTTGCCCTTCTCCTAGACCAGTTGCCATCCAAGGCTATAGAAACCAGTCTGACCTATTTACCCAAAGCTGGAGGGAGAAGAAGAGGATTAATATCTTTCACAAGGGTATTAGCATGTAAGTGAATGTAATGGATTCAACTGGAATTCAAACTTGGCTCTCCGATTCCTCAATCCGAACCACTATCCACTACTCCACCATGCCTATATATATATATATATATATTACTTCAAATGCTATTATAGTGGATATTTCATATTTTAAATACATGTCCCATTTTTTTTTATTAAACAGTGTATATTACACCTATCAGTCTGCATATTTTTAAAGTTTTAGTAAAGGAAAAATACTCTCCCCAGTAGAAATCAAACTTCTGTTCATGTGTGTGGGTATCCCATAGGAAAAGACTACCATTTGATCCAGTTATCCCCACTGCCTGGCCATGGAGAATGATGCCATAAGCAAAGTTCCTATTTTCTCTTTCTAAAGAAGCATAACTTCTCCACCCAGCTTATTTTTCTCAAATCAGTGGTTTTCACTTACAGTTGGTGGACAGAGGCACAAGCCTTGCAAAGGAGTGCACTTTTCTTTACTAAGATTCCTTGAATGTGCAGATATAATATACACTGTTTAATAAATAAGAAATGAGGTGTCTATTTCAAATATGGCATATCCACTATAATAGAATTTGAAGTAACGAAAATGTTGGGTTGAAATAAATCCATTAATTCTTTAGAAATATAGAAACAATAAGAAATACTTTTATTTCATAAAAGATGTGATGAACTGAGACAATTTCAGAAGACAATCCATCCAAAGCAAACAGTCTTTGCTAATACAGAATTGAATATCAAGAAATAGAACAATAACAATTGTTGTTAATAATAAAATGAAATAGTTTAACTTATATGAAAGTGTACTTGGATTTTTTTTACATCCAATCCTCAGCAGATTTCTTGGTGAACTTACTGATTTTTACTGAAACAGGCTTACAGCTATATCATATTGAAACACCAGTTCTTGTACAATAACTAAAGTTAAGCAACATTGAGCCTGGTCAGTACCTAGATGGGTAACTACTTCGGAATACCAAGTGCTGTAATGGGTAACAGTTCATAAATGGATCATAAAGAGATGGTCTATTTCATTTCTCTTATTTCTACTATTCCCACATTTTGACCATTGCATTCTGTAACAGAGGAGACAGCGACGCCTTCTCGGCCAGACGGTCGAACTCTCTGCTCTGAGTAGAGAGGAACCTGGATGAGGCTCCACCGAAGGGTAGAGCCTTGTTCGGGGAGGTTGACCAACCCGATCCTGTTTATATGGGATCTACGGGCATTTTTTGGCCGAGCCTATGGGCTCGGGAATACCCCACTTTAAACCTGGCCTTGTGCCACATCTATCCCGCGTGGTGGGGGACAGTAAATAAATTTCTCTTATTTCTACTATTCCCACATTTTGACCAAAGCATTCAACAACCTTTTTCAGGTCTACTACCATATGAAAAGGGATTGTCTGTTTCTTTTCTTTTTGTTAGTCCCACATTTCGACCAATGCATTCAACGATCTTCAGGTCAATTACTGTATGGTTGCTTTCTTATTCTTTTATTCCCACAACATTTCCATCAGTCTCTACTATGACATTCTTCAAGTGTCTCTCATTTACAGTAGTGCAAAAATGATAGCAAACAAGATTTAATCAAGAGCAATTTCTTGTAAAATAGATTTTGTCTATTTTCATCAATGTGTGAAACAGAGTTTATTCTCTTATACAGAAAAATGTTCTTGATTCTTTTCTTTGTACAAAGCATTTCCTACGATGTCTCTATTGAGCTATAAAAGCCAGACCATTTCAAAATTGGAGACAAAATAAATAAAATTCAAGTTTCAAATAGTCTTGCTATTGTGGACAAGTTTATTTCTATTCTTTTATTATGACCAAGGTATTGCGAAATAATTAACATTTGAGTATTATGGGATATTGAAAATTCCTATCCAGTTGAATGATTAATGGATAAGCTCAATGGGTCAGCAAAATAACCCATTACATCATGCATACAATTGATTATAAACAGAATGAGGCTTAGCTCACTGGATAATATTTAAACAAAGACAAAGAATGGACTAGCTGAAATTATTTTAATAAACTGTACAATGACATTAGTCAAAAAACAAAGGACTAAATATCAGTCACTTATATGAAATCAATATAAAAATTTTCCTTTGCTGAAATTATTATTTCTTACTACTAAGAACATTTTCCTTAATCATTTTACCCCAAGGAAGACAATAAAGCCACTAGGATGCATGGCATTACTAAGCGTTAAAGAAGGTGTGAAAAACTACTAAGGAGAATAAAAGACAATAAAAGAAGAAGAATTAAAACAGAAGATAACAATTGATATTAAATTTAAATTATTGAAGATCAAATATGACTGGGAAACAAAAAAAAATGGAACAAATTTCCACAAGTGAATTTTATTTAGTGAATATTGTCTTTGAGTCAACATCTTTGTTTACATCATTATAAGAAATGTCAGACTATAAATAAAAATTCCTTAATTCCTTAGAAATTATTTCTTTATGTTTCAGGTATGGTAATAAAATGAGAATATATGGGCTTCAAAATAGCCCAAGAAATACATATTTCTTAAAAGGGTAACTGAGTCTTACTTTGCTGCAAGGTCTTTCATGGATGAGAAGGCCAGAGCACAGAGCTTAAAGGTGGCTTCTCAATATGAAGCAGATCCTGTCAAAAGACACAATTTCTTACCTTCATTGCTATATTCACAACATTTTGGCCATTGTACACTCTGGCCTTCTTCAGGTGACTGGAATTTCAAACCGAACCCTTTATTTCATCCACCAGGGTTGAGTGTTCTAGTTCCACATGCCATGCATCTTCGAGATGGCCTGATATTGAACTCACAACTCCTTGGATCTAGTCACTGGATCTAACCAATGTCTTTATCCACTGAGCCATGAATACAACATGGGAATCAGTAATAAGAAGTGCTAGTTAAAAGCAATGAATAACAACAAAAATTGTAATATAAGCTCAGATAAAAAATGCAATAATAATAATAACAGAGAAATTGCAACATGAACACTGGTAAAAAATGGCTGCTGAGACATTAGGTTTATAAGTCCTAAAAATCTATACACAGATGTGCTCAAGCACACATGGCCCAGTGGATAAAGACGTTGGTTAGATCCAGTGACTAGTTCAATACCAGGCCACAGCAGAGGTGAACCAAAACTTGGAGAGTTGAGTTAAAGGGAAATAACTGACATATCTGGAAGAAGCATGGAACGGGGACAATCTACTCTGGTGGATGAAATAAAGGGTTTGGTTCAAAATTCTAATCATCTGAAGAAGGTCAGAGCATAAATATATAGCAACCCATTAATTATTGAATTGGTTCCTGTATGATCACCAAAGTTAAGTAATGTTGAGCCTGGTCAGTACCTAGTTGGGTAACTACTTTGGATGTGTGGGTTATGTAATGGATAATGGTTTGGAATTGAAAATCAGAGAACCAAATTTCAATTAGGATGGATAGATATAAAGAAAAATCTATATCTATCTCCAAATATCCCAAAGAATTTTCATTTACTGAGATTACATTAAAAGATGATCTAACTACAGGTAAATCAATTTTAAACAAATTTCCCAGTTTATTTAATTCTTACCTAATAGCCCTCAGCACCCAATAAACAATAATCATTTAATTTATTTTGAATAAAAATGTTTTGCATACAAATGAAAGTAAAATTAGTTTACTTTAGAAAAACTATTTCAGGAAGTGCAGATGACCTAATGGGAATCAGGAAGAAACATTCATATTCAAATTGAGATAGTTTGTTTTCTTTGCACTAAAGCCCTTGGGAAAAGAATGACTATATCTTTTTCCTTTTAATTTTAAATAAAGTAACAAGGTAAAGTGGGTTCTCTAGCTCTAGTTAGCATCTGGTTTAGAAGACAGACAATTCTCAGACAAACAATATCGCTTTCTCTTCTCTAGGTCAACTGCCAACTGTTATTGCTGAAAAAGTCTATCAAGTCTTAGATAAAAAGGGACAAACAACTCAGACTGTAGCTTTAGATATTTCAAAGACACTTGACAGAGTTTGGCATGCTGGTCTTCTTCACAAGTTGAAGTGTTATTGTAGTGAAAGAGATAATCACCTACCTCGAAAAAGAGTTTGTGTTTTGTGTGCAATCTGCCAAAGAAAAATTACTGAAAGTAGTTAGCAAAAATCTACTACTTTAAGTATCAGAATCTATGCTAACGTTCTTTCCTCCCCTGAATGGAGTGGCCAATCAGAAAAATCCCTCGGTGAATAAAAGCTGTTGTTTTTCACTTTACAGGCAGGATTTTTTCTGAGCTTGGTGGATGAACACGTGCTTATGCTGGTGAGAAGTGAAGTTTGGATTTGTGACTCCATTTTGGCATTTCTACATTGCCTGTTGGACTGTTACGACGGGCTATCATTTGAAATGTGATTTGGTTACAAGTGTTGCGGTCGAGAGACAGAAGAAACTGATTGCAGGCATTTATTGCTACTATAAGTTCACAATTTTTCTTTTCTTTTCTTTGCTACAAGAGTTATGGTATTTCTGGTTGTTTCTTTGAGTTGATTAAATATTTCTTATCAAACTGTATAATGAAAGTTATCTTGAATGGCCTCTCCTCTGGATCATTTTGCATTAATGCTGATGTCACACAGGGCTCTATTCTTGAAAATGCTTTGTTCCTTATTTTCATCAATGCCCTTACTGATGTCATCAGTTCTTGACTTTTTATCTATGTTGATGACACAACTATTTACTTCTATCTTAATAGTGAGTCTAATCGATTTTATAAAATCAAAATGGTAGCTGATCTCAAAAAATGACCTACAATTTGTTGTGAACTGGGGCAAGAAGAGGCTTGTTAACTTTAACAGCTCTAAACCAAAACTGCTCTCTATTAATCATCTTAAAGAACATTTTCTGCCTTCCCTCAATATGGTTGATGCTAACCTCCAGAATAGCAATTTTCTGCATCTTCTTGGTCTTATGTTTTCCACTTGATATATATTATATAAGGATTATATTGAATCAATTGCTAAGTCTTCTACCAGGAAAGTCAGTCTATATGTCATTCTAGACAATTTTTCTTACCAGAAACTATCTTAGATATTTGTGCATGCATTGATATTACTGTCATATCTGGTTTGGTGCTCCTGCTATGTATTTAGAAATTCTTGATAAAATCTAAAGAAGAATAAGCAATTTTATAAGTCCTGATCTGTCACTTGGCTTCACCTTAATGCAGCTTCCCTTTGCCTCTTCTATAATAATTTTATGGTAATTGTTCTGATGAACTTTCCTCAGTACAGCGACTTCACAAATTTAAATGCAGTACCAAATTGGCAATTACATCCCATAATTTCACTGATGAAATTGCTAGTAACCATAAATTCTATGCTAACAGATTCTTTTCTTGCTTGTGGAATGTTCTTCCAGGTTCGTGCCAACCGTGGTCTTCAAAATGCAAGGGCAATTGTCAACCTCTGTTACCTTGAATCCTATTCTTTTATTGTCCTCTCCATTTCTTTCACTCTCAGTAACACGCTGCATCATAGTGGCTTTATTGCCTTGCTTGGGGTGAAATTATTAAAAAGAAAAAAGTGCAGAATCCACTCCTTACACCAACAACGGGGGTAAGAATAGCAAAAACAAAAAGAAAAGTATAGAGGTTGCAAGCTGAAGGATATATTAGATTTTGATCAAACTTATATAATTTTGTGGCTTATTTTCTGAAATTTCCTATGTTATTATTTTTATAATGTTCCTCTCTGGGGAGACGCATTAGGTGGTGTGAAGTACATAGAAAAGGAAGGAGAAGAAAAATAAATGCTTTTTTTTATAGCACATATATATATATATATGTATGTATGGGTGTGTGTGTGTGTGTGTGTGTGTAAAATTTCAGTATAATATATCTGTAAAAGGACAATATTGTAAACTTATCTTTGCAAAGGCGTTTCACCCTCATTTTTAATTTTGTTTATAAATACTTGTTGCAAAATAAAATCCTTACATTTGTCTTGATAAAGTCAATCAGAAGATGAAACACATTGGCTAAGACAAGTTTTCCTTTTGTCTTCATATATATATATATATATATATATATATGCAGAAATATAGTCTTAAAGTGTGCTATATTTATGGGGTAAAGTGCTCAATATCAGAGATAGAGCGTGTGTAAATATAAAAGTGGACATGGAAGTCAGCACTTAGAGGCGACAGTCTGTTTCATGCTAGTGCAATCGTCAGGCGATTGCACTAGCATGAAACAGACTGTCGCCTCTAAGTGCTGACTTCCATGTCCACTTTTATATATATATATATATTACTGGACTCTCCTATCATTTTCAACATATGAGGGTCAAGCAGTTCAGTTCTTAGAACCAACAGTCACACTACCCCCACATATGATTTGATTAATGGTGAATGTTTGCACAGCACCAACCCCACTTTGTGGAAGAGCTGAATATAGAGAACTGGTGCACAGTATGCCACAAGGTCCCCAAATTACTATCTGCAGATTTTGAATTCAAAGTTGTCCTTCACCTCGACCATTTGCCACCCAAGGCTATAGGATCCAGTCTGTCCTGTTATTTAGGCATAGCTGGGAATAGAAATCGATTCATATCTTTCACAAGGGTATTATTAGCACATAAGTGAATGTAATGAACTTGACTGGAATTCAAACTCAGCTCTCCAATTCCTCAATCCTTGCTGTTATCCATTACTCCCCCATGCTTTTTCTCTCTCTCTCTCTCTCTATATATATATATATATATATATATATATGTAAAAAATTCTCAGAATTGTAGAAAAAGACAATATGTATTAAAAGAAAAAACAATAGGAAAACTGTAGTTTTAGCCAACGCATTTCATCCAGTGTGGACATTTTCAAGGCAAAAAGTGAAATAAATTTATTGAAACAAAGTATCTATAAACAACAACAAAAATGTTAGCATCAAGAAGAATTTAAAAAATGCTATTGTATATCCATATGGTAAACTGAAAAATTACGTCAATTACTTTGTTTAAAGAGAATATTTTCACTTGTAGAAATATTGTTTGTATTGTTGTGTTGATGGATTCAAGTTTTCTTTTGATTTCTTGATATATTTGTTGAGTATATTAGTTTGGGAGAGTTGTGATTCTGTTAGGAAAGGTGATATTGGGGAAAAAACCTGGGCTTAGATTAATATTTGGATAATATTCAATGGTGGCACTCTCTAGGATTTTCCTTCTGAGTGAATTATTTCCTTTTTTTTATGAGTGTAGCATTTATAAAATCAAAATTGTTTTTGAATTTATTTCTATGTATGACTAGTGCATTTTTTTAAATGTTATTTATGAACTCTCTTTTGTGCTCATAGATGCATTGCTTTTAAATTTCTGCATGTTTCTCCAATGTATTGTGAAGACCAGTTTTGGCAAGTCAGTTTATATATGCCTGCATCAGTTTTTTTGCCTTGAAAAGGTCCACATTGGATGAAATGTGTTGGCTAAAACTACAGTTTTCCTATTGTCTTTTTCCTTTATATATATATATATATATATATATATATATATATATATATATATATTGTTTAAAATTCATTATATTTGTCAGAGATGAATGCTTATTATTGGAAATAGAGAATTTGTAGATATAGACATTTTGGTAATAGATGTCAATACTTCATGGTAACTGTCAAAGAAGGTCTAAAAAGCACTCAGTACTGGTAGCCCTCAATATTTACATGAAGAGGAGAAATGCATTGAAAGTTCTTTCTAGTTCTTCCAGTACATTATTTTATATTCAATGCAAAAGAAAAGGCTCATCAATTATTCTAAAATAGAAGAGTGACCCTTCTTGACAAACCCACTGAATTCACAAAATATATTGTCCTACAACTAACCCTATCACAACTACAATTGAATGAAAAGAATTTATCTCCACTCAACATAAAAATTATCCCAACTACTTCCAAAACATTAAAAAATTTAATTAATTAAAATTTAATTAAATTTAATTTAATTAAATAAAATAAGCTTAAATTTGAAGGAAGAATTTACTCTATTACCTGTAATAATTGCCACAAGGAATACATAAAAAAAAATCAAGGAATTTAAATAAAAAAATAGATGAACACAAAAGGGATATTTTACAAAAGAACACATTAAATGCATTAATAGCTCACCATAATGAGACAGACCACAATTTTTATATAAAAAACACTATTCTAATTACAAGAGAAAACAATTCACTAAGACAAAAATGTTTAGAAAGTGTTTTAATAGCTACATCATCCACAGAAAATTTGTGTCCAGGTTCTTAAAACCTTGCAGCATTCTTGGCAGACCTTCTATAATCACAATGTGGTGTGAACTGAGGCAAGAATTGGTTGGTTAACTTTAACGCCTCTAAAACAAAACTGCTCTCTATTAACCACCACAGGGATCCATCCCTGCATCCCATTAGAATGTCTGAAGCCCAACTTCTCGAGAGCTCCTCTCTGCGGCTGCTCGGTCTCACACTGTCCGCTGACCTGAGATGGAACAAATACATCGAGTCAATTGCTTCATGCACCGCAAGGAAAGTTGGCTCCCTGTGCCAGGCCAGGAAATTTTTCTCCCCGGAATCGATCTTCCAAATCTATAAATCAACCATTCGCCCTTGCACGGAGTAATTTTGCCATATATGGTCTGGAGCTCCTGCTGTTTGCCTCAGGGTTCTTGATAAGATCCAGAGACGGATATGCAACGTAATTGGCCCTGATCTGTCATCTCATCTGCAGATGCTCTCTCACAGATGCACCATTGCTTCACTCTGTCTTTTTTACAAATACTTTCACGGTAATTGCTCCGATGAGCTGCTTTCGCTGGTTCCCAGGCCTCATGAATTTAAGCATCCTACAAGGCTGGCATCCCGTTCCCACCCCTTCACTGTTGAAACTGTTAGATGTGGACGTCTCTTCTACTCCAATAGCTTCATGTCTCACACCTCTCGCCTGTGGAACTCCCTTCCTTATTCCTGTTTCCCTGACAAATATAATCTCCAACTATTTAAGTGTAGCGTCAATCGACATCTCCAGTTGCCTTGATCTATCCACTTCCCTTCTCCACATCCTTTCCTCTTTCATTCCTATCTGCTCTCGTTCCAAATCTTCTGTAACCCTCTTGCCTTGATCGATCCACTATCTTTCTCCACATCCTTTCCTCTACCACTCCTATCTGCTCTTCCTCCAAACCTTCTGTAACCCCTTGCGTGCTAGTGGCTTCCAGCCTTGCTTGGGGTGAAAAGCTTAAAAAAAAAAAAAAAAAAAAAAAAAATACCAAAACCCATAAAAAAATCATCTTTAAATTTAAAATTTCCAGCATCTCTTTCCATCATCTGAAATCACATAAACATAAACATAAACTTTGTTCATTGAAGTCTTGAAGGACAAAATGTGTCACACATAAACATTTTCCACTTAGCATACATCTTTCCCCCAAAATTGATATATAAAAATTTATATATCATTATCCCGTATATTATTTGTTAAGCCGTATGGATAATTCCAAAGAGAATATAGATCCAGAGAGAGCTCATTGTAAGAACAGAGCAAATGATAATTATGAAAGCGGAGACTTTAGAAACCCATGGTAATATTTTATTTTGCAAAACCGATGAGACAAAACTCAAATATCAGTTTTAATAAAATATTACCATGGTGTGTTTCTAAAGTTTATACTTTCATAATCATATATTGAGTCACTCTCAGTCACTGTGTGTTTATCCGAATCTAAAAATAAACACGCTAAAATTCACCTTCATCCCGTACCGTAAGCTGATGGCTTAGTGGGAGAAGACGCAAATTCAGTCGGGTTTTGATCCTAGCTAGAGGCAACCGGACGTCTAGCCACACTGATCAGCTGTGAAACAGTGAAACAGTCTGTCTGTGGATGACAAAAATATATATATATATATATATCTTGCTTTATTGAATTAATCTTTATCTGACAACACACCTAATTAAAATTAATAATTTTTTAATGTCTCCTGTACAAATCTAATAGTGGGGTACATAAAATTAGTTTGTGACTGAATTTCTAGGAAGAGGATTTATCAATATTTATACTATTTACACTCAGATTATCGTCCTAATCTTTTTTTTTCTTTTGTTATTATCACAATATTTCAGCCATTGTGCCTTCTGGACTTCATCAGGTGATCACTAATACAGGTAACCTTCAGGGATTTTTTAATTGAAAACTTTACTTAATCTACAAGAGTAAACTGTTCTCACAGGATTTCTCCTCAAGTTCAGTTAATGCTCATCCTGTTTTTAACTGAATCTAAGTCTTCACTAACCAGTCCAGGGATTGAACTCACAATTACTATGTCACCAATTTCCCCAATCAACACTTTAATCCACTCAGCTATTGTCAATGTGGTGATTATAACAACAAAGATCTGCCTATATTTCTGAAATGAGGTATTGTACCTATTTGCAATGTTCATACTGTTTTCCTCATTTTTATTGTCATATTCACAACATTTCAGTCATTGTACACTTCAACCTTCTTCATGTAATATATGTTAGAATTTCAAGCCAAACCCTTTGTTTATTTCACTGAGGTAGATTGGTCTAGTTCCACATGCCATGCCTTTTCTGGATATCTCAGTTTCAGTTAGCTCCTTTTAGTAATTCAACTCTCCAAGTTTTTTTCACCTCTCCTATGGCCAGGTATTGAAGACACAACTCTTTGGGTCAAGTCACTTTTTGAATTAATTCAACCAATGCTTTTATCCACTGGGCCATGTGTCCCTGTATCCCGAGTGGATAAAAGCATTGGTTGAAGTTAAAAATAACCCAAACTGAGATATACGGGAAAGGCATGGCACGTGGAACTTGAACAATCTGCCCCAATGGACTAAATAGAGAGTTCAGCTGGAAATTCCAATGTATATCACCTGAAGAAAGCCAGAGCATACAACAGCCGAAATGTCTTGAATATGGCAATAAGGATTAGGACAACTGTTCAAACAATGTAAATAGTATAAATAACAACAAAGATAAGGACAATAGTTCTAGTGTAATCAATGTAAATAAAATTAGTCTGGTTCAGAAAAACTATTTCAAAGATAAAATATCCATTTACCGAAGCTCTTTCATAAGATCCAAAGAAGAATCTGCAATATTATTGACCCTGATCTGGTGCCTCAGCTCCAGTCACTTTCCCATCACCATAAAGTTTCTTCTTTATGTCTTTTCTATAAATACTTTCATAGTAATTGTTCAAATGAGCTCTTTGCTATGGTACTTAGAGGTTTTGAATTTAAGTGCAGCACTAGACTGGCATCGAGATCTCATCAATTTACAGTTGAGCTGGCTAGATGTAGCCATAAATTTTATGCTAGCAGTTTCTTCCACCATGGTTCTTGCTTGTGGAACTCCCTTCTGTCTCCATGCTTTCCAGCCATCTTTAATCTGCAAAAGTTTAAATGCAATGTCAGTCGATATCTACTGTCTGCTGATTACTCTGTTCTCCTTCGGCTCATCATTAATGTTTCTATTTGTAATTCTTCCACACTCTGAAACCCCTCCTGTTTTAGTGGCATTACTGCCTTTCTTAGGGTGATACTGATTAAAAAAAAATACAAGGTGACTGTAACCTGAGAGAAAAATGGAGGCATCTTATCAATGATTTGTCGGAGAAATCAATAAGAGTTATTTTTATGTGTAAAATTTAATTTATATATAATGAAAATCAATAAAATGCTATATTTTCTTTAGAAATATTGTTTGATTTGAATTTGAGAAAATATTTTTAGGCTAAAATAAATAAAAGTAAAAATGAATATATGAAAATGTTTCCAAACAAAGAAATATCTATCACTAATTTGATTAAATCATGTGTAAATTTGTACATTGATTAAACCAAAAATCTACATATATCCACATTATATATGTGTGTGTGTCTGTGTGTGTGCATGTATGTAAGAAAGATTGTGTTTCACAAAAAAAAAAAGGAAAGCAGTCAAACGGTGTATTTGGGAAGGATAACGTTTTTAAGGCGAGGAGTCTTTTTAAGTAAAGTGCTTAATATTAAAGATATTAGAGATAAAGAATTAACAGCCAAAAATAAAATTAAATGTTCAACTTGTATTTTCACGAGTATATGGTATCCATACATCAGAGGGTTTGATATTAAGTATATAAAAGTGGATATTGAAGTCAACACCTAGCAGTGACAGTCTGTTTCATGCTTATATGCAATTGTCAGGCCATATGTGTTGTTGTTTTTGCTCGACTATTTATATATACAGGCCATTGTGGGTTGTCTATTGTTCTAATGGTTGCTTTGGTGGATGGTAACGCTTAAGTTTCAAATTATTTTATTGGGTAGAAATAATTTTGGATCCAGATGCAATTATTTGCCTATGTATAGTGTTGTTTTTAAGACATTTTTATGTTTATACGTTCTTTTCAAAGATACAAATATTTAAATGCTCTGTTTATAATAAACAGTATTAAAGACATTTACCCACCTGAATGTCTAAGAAATCTTCATATAAAATATGCATCCTCCGACAGGAATCGAACCAGTATCCTACACAGAATCATCGTATAGCCTGATGTGCTTTACCGATTTAGCTGTATAGGATACAAGTTCAATTCCTGCCGGAGGACGCATATAGACTGCCACTACAGAATCACAAACTGTACCAATTAACAGAAACTACATCACTTGAAGACTTTCAACAGCAGCAACAACTAAAATGGGTAGCACATGTAATTGAAAAGAAAAATAATGATGCTGACTTTCCACACTACTTTAAACAAAAGGTCTGTAAAGAAAATCTCATTAATACTAAAAAGATTGATAACAGTGGTCTTGAGAAGCTTATTTTCTGGAAAACCTTTAAGAGAAAGACTGTAAATTTCAATCGAGAGTAATGCTAGCTAGTTGGTCAATGAATGCAAAATGTTTCCTTATTAGGAAACGGCTAATCTCACCATTATCATTATCATATTTTTAGAACATTATTCTTTTCTTCTGTTTATTTTGTGCGATATTCTTTTATTCCTTTTTCTTAATTTGCAAATATATTTGCAAGAGTATTTTTCATTTACATATTTTTGCATGAACACCTCACACAGATGGCAGAGTTTTCTGTGAAAGACATTTTCAGATCTTTCAATGTTTTCAGCCCAGCTGACATGCTGCATTATTTGTTACATCCGTCCAAGTGGAAACTCTTCTCTTTATCTTTAATTCAGCCTCTTTGCCATGAACATATTCAAAAAGAATGCTCGTGAATGACGCTTACAATTTGTAAGGATTTCAGTTTATCATTTTGTCCAGTTCTTCCTTTGTTTTATTTCTGATTTGACAGCAGACACATAAAAAAAATTTAATAAAATAATAATTCTGATTAAATAAAATCTCCCAACCAATGAAATGCAAGAGACCTTTTTCATTTTTTTATGTTTTTTTTTATGATATATATAATGTCTTAAAAATGCAAAAAAAAATGCAGACTAAACAAATTCTTCTTCTTTATAAAATATGTCCCTTCAGGCTGGAACCGATCATGTTTCTCCACAACATCTTACCATTTGCAACGTTTGTCTCCTTACTATCCTTCTTGGTCCTGTTTGGCCATCAATTTACAAAAGCTAATTCGGTAGGTCACTTGATATTTCCTTTTTGCCTTTCTTACCTTCAATATTTCTTATGAGTATCAAACTCTCCAAGCCATCTTTCCTCATTATGCATCCTAGAAATTTCAATTGTCTCTTAAAACTGGCTGATCACATTCATTGCTTTAAAAACCAAACTACTGACATTCCCGCATCAAAGAACAGACACAGATTTTTCACCTATCATGCTGAACAGGTGTTCTCTCAGAAAGGTCTGTGCCTTGAGCATCTTTTGGGTTGAGCGCAACCCAGACCTCAAGTGGAAATACAAATGATCCCCTGCTAAAGATGCTGGCAAAATGGTCAGTTCCCTGTACTGCTCAAATTATTACATGATGACTCCTGTTATTGTCTACCTTTAAAAGAGAGCCAGATCAGGCCGAAAATGGAGTACAGTTGCCATATATGGGCAGGATCAGCTCAGTTTTCAATTTTCAGCCTTTGCGGGTGATGAATTATTTTCCACCTTTTGATCCACTATATATCTATGTGTGTGTGTGTGTGGCCAAGTGGTTAGAATATTTGACTACCGGCCATGGGATCCAGGTTTGAATCTCACTTTGAATGTCAATTTGTCAGGAAGGTGAGTTCTTGAAGTTATCGATCCAGGGAGGCAAACCCTGCATGTGTCAACTGTGGAAAGTGCCTGAAAACTATACCTTGGGTTGACACAAGTCTTGAGAGTGAAACTGGGTCAAAGGAACTGTTTTAAAGCTGTTCATAGGTGTGCTAGCACAGTCACATGTCATCATGACTGAGGGTTTAGTTATACTTGCGTTGTTTAAACTGAGGGTCATGATATGTTCTCTCTACCACAAACTGTAACTAAAGTCTGCAGGTGTGGAACAAAAACAAATATGCCTGAGCAGGTGTCTGCAACAGGGACTGGCTTGCTGACCTTGCAGACTGGTATGGTCAAAAAATCATGAATAAGCAAATAATAAACATTTTAAAATCCTGGTCTTTACAAGCTCTTCTATTTGTGTATGTTGTATGCATTCTTATATATATATATATATATATATATATATATATATATATATTAATGCATTAAATAATATAGACAAGCTTTGTCTATTTATTTTAAGCAAATTCCTTTCATACCGTCTGATAAGCTTAATAACATTATCATTGAAAGACAATAGAAAATCACCATATTGATACATGTTTTTTAATCCTATCTAAGCTTTCGGCTTACATAAGCCATCATCGAAGATGACAATTGCATTACAATATATTATACAATACACGGACATAGCAACAATCATAGTCTGTTTTGTTCGCATGGAAGATTTCCAACCAACGACAAACTCGTGCATACGAGATGCTGAGAGATCCCTTCCTGTTTCCCATCACCATGGCTGATGCTAACCACCATGAGAGTGACTCATTGCACATTCTTGGACTAACATTTTCAGCTGAGATGAAGTAGAAAAATTATATTGAATCTATTGCTATGCCTGCTGCTAAGAAATTTGGTTCACTATGTTGTGCTAGACCATTTTTCTTTCCAGAATCTTACATATTTATAAGTCTCCCATTCATCCATGCTCAGAATATTGCTGTTACATATGGTCCATTGCTCCTGCTGTATATCTAGAGATTCTTGATAAAATTCAAAGAATCAGCAATATTATTGGTCTTGACCTGGCAACTTGGCTTCAGTAACTTTCTCACTAAAATAATGTAGCTTCACTATGCCTTTTCTATAAATACTTTCCTGGTAATTGTTCACATGAACTCTTTGCTATGGTACCTTGACTTTATGAATTTAAGTGTAATACTAGATTGGTGGCAAGGTCTCATCAATTCACAGTTGAATTGGCTCGATGAAGCCTTAAGTTCTGTGCTAACAGTTTCTTTTCTTACACTTCTTGTTTGTGGAACTGTTTTCCAGTTCCATGTTTACTCTTTACATATTTACTGTCTTCTTGATTACTCTTCTATTGTTCTCATTACTTAATAATGTTTCTCTTTTTTCTTATTCTTTCACCCTCAGTAACCCCTTGGGTCTTAGTGACTTTACTGCAGGTGATATGATTTTAAAAAATACATATTTCGTTAAAAAAAAGTACACCACACAAGTGTTTTCTTTTCTGGAAAAATGAGTTTAGAAATTGTCCAAATGTTTGTTGATTCTGAGCACTTTCAGCTTATCTATTGGACACATCATCATAGCCAAAAACATGTCCCTGTATCTTCAGTATTTTCTTAATGTAAAATTGTGACTATGTTTGTTGTATTTCTTTCCCTGTTATATAGAGTGCCCTACAAAAAAAACAGGAAATTTTAGATTCACTATATGATGAAAAAAAAAGAACATATAAAAAAAATTAACTATATATTTTATTTTATGAATGAACCAAAAAATTAACTATATATTTTATTTTATGAATGAACCAAAAAATTAACATATAAATTTTTTAACCATTTGTTGTTCCAGGATGCTGCAGTTGTCAAATTTTGAATTCAAGGTGATTGTTCTCTTTAAGAAAGAACATCCAATTTGGGGATTGAAAAAATGCCAAGAAATTTTGCCAGAGTTCTTTAGTTTGAACACCAGATCTAAGATTTGTGTTTTTGTTGTTTTAAGCTACTAAATTTCTATCATTTACTTTTGTTTCAAATAACTGTAACAAAAATTCCAACAATTAAATAAACTGTACCAAATTTCCTATTTTTTTGCGGGGCACTCTGTATATATGACTCCATCAATAAAACCATTAATAGTTTAAGGAAGTCCTTTTGAACGATGAAAAACATAACATAGGAGTTTTTCCCATAATGGTTAATAAAGAGTGTTCTGATAACTTGGACTGATTTTAAATGTGAATTAAATTTAAAATTGGTCTATGTTATTGGAATATCCTCTACTGGTAAAATACAAAAAAGTTTATTTTTTTTCCTTTTCAACATTAAGGAGTATCATGTTTACTACATTTCACCACTAGTCCCCTTCCCTTTATCAGTCTGGAAATAGACCCTCCCAATATAACTTGACATAAATTTTTCGAAGGGGACTTGTCTGTAGATAAAAATTAATTCTTGACTCCTTGACCACCTAACCAACATGGCCGACCCTAGCCGTTTCCATAGCAACTAATGTTCCAAGAGACCACTCTTATAAACACGCACTAACCAAAAGATAGCTTATTCCCAAATTCTCGCTTGACGAGGAAGCGGGTCCAGGCACCTTAACTCAACATAATTTCAAAAATTATATTAGGGGTCTCGGCTCTCACTTTTGAAACATGAGAACTCTTATGTAGCGAAGGAATCATATTTTTAAAACAAAAAATATTATAATATAAGCTCTACTTCTGTATGGAGCACTGTCTTTTTGAAAATAAAAGCAAAAATACTAAGGAACACCAGATTATTTACCTAACGTGTTCTTTCCTATTTTTCTGCATACCTGCACATATATATATACATATATATATATATATATATATATATATATATATATATATATATATATATATGATGCATGTATATAATATTTGTTAATCTGCTGGCGACAGAAAAATATGACAATGTGGTGAAAAATTTAATCTTTCTGACATTTTAAGTCTTAAACTGTCATAATAAAATCAAAACTCAGACACTTTTCCTCAGGAGATTAGTCATATCAAATGATACTGCAATCTGGTGAAAATGTTGGGCTCTCAAGGGAATTATTTTAAATAACTGATCGGTCAAATGACACTTTACAGAAGACCATTAACCAATATAACAAATCAACACCGGCATCACTAAATAGCTCCTACTGAGAATAAAATTTGATAAACAATAAACTTCAAGGACACATGGCACAGTGGATAAAGGCGTTGGTTAGATCCAGTGACAGACCCAAAAGAGTGTGAGTTCAATACCCGGTTCAGGCAGTGGAGAACTTTCAGAGGGAAAATTACCAGGAGGTAACTGATAACTGACATCCATCAAACATGGCTCGTGGAACTAGAACAGTCTACCCCAGTGATCGAAATAAAGGGTTCGGTTCAAAATTCCAACCACCTGAAGAAGGCCGGAGCGTACAGCGGCCGAAACGTTGTGACAAATATGGCGACAAAGATGAGGACAATAGTCCGACTAATGTAAATACTGTACATAATACCTCATCTCAGAAATATAGACAGACAATAAACTTCATATCCCCATGAAGAGAATAGAGTCAAAAAGAGGAAATTGAAATGGTATGCGCATGTTTATAAGAGACAACAATCTTCCCACTGCCATACCACAAGGTACCACCTTATGCAAAAGGAGAAGCAGACAGAGGGAAAAAAATGTGGGTTGTCAATGCCACTGAGTGGACTAGAAGATCATTCACAGAGATTCAGGCAGTGACATGCAACTGAGACATATGGTGGGAACTGTTCACGTGATCAGCAACTCTAAGACCACACTCATGTAGTATATCATGTTAAATAATAGTTTCAGACTATTATCTTTTAGTGGCAGTGTATTCGGCTCAGACCTTCTGAGGCTGACCTTAAGGTCAGCTGGTAGACAAAATAGGGATGTTGATTTTGATTGGCTGAGATGAATGTGGGAATGTTAGAGTTAGAAAGTGTTTTCAGGGAGTTAGGTTTTACATGTCATACCCATTAGATGTATTAATTTCGTGTCTTGGGGAACTTGATCCCCAATGGGTTTGATAGAGCAAACCCATTAGCTCGTTAAAAATGTACATGTCTACATGTTTAATAAAACAGATAAGTTTTAAAATCCCTTTTGTTGAAGTTCTCATTTCATCTCCAAATAAACCAACTAACAATCACTTGACTGAGAGAAGAGAAGAAGACAACTTTATTATGACTGCCTCAAGATCGTCGCCCCAAGACTACTCCCAGCATGAAGGGGCTACACAACAATTGCTGCTCAGCTCAAATAAGGCAACAAACATTTATATATAAAAAATATATAAATATCTTTATTGTTCAAGTTGCGGTGAATGGGTAGAGTGAGGGAGGTTAGGATTGTGTATACAGGAATTGACAGAGACAAATCTTTGGTGATCCTCTATCCAGCCTCTCTATCCAGATCAAGAATCAGACTGGTTAAATAACATTTGGACACCTATGCAACTTCACATGGCTATGCCATCTTCTGGTATGTCACCTACACAAGTTTGTGTGGCCACGCCTCTTCTGGCATGCACCCACACAAGCGTGCATTTCCTTCTGCTCAGGACACCTGTACATTCTGTTTATTTTAGCCACTGGATGCATTTCCTGTTTATGATATCACCAGTTCCAATTTCCGCTCATGCACTGATGCAGCAGAAGGAAGGCCAAAGGTCTTTCCTAAACTGATATCCAACACCCAGACATGGGACTAATGATGAAACAATTACAAAAGAAATCATGATCACTCAATATACACTTGTACAAAAAGGCAGAAAAAGACACACGCATATTCAGTAATGGAAGATATAAGAATCTAAATAGCTTGCTAACATTGGGTAATTGATTATCAAAATGGAAGAAAAATGTTTTGTTCTTTGAAAGGTTTACACACAATTTCAGTGTTCCTAATAAGGACGAAAGTGACAGAAAACTGAATAATGTTGTGCATCTAGACACATCAGAAGCCTAAAATCTAAATTTAAAGCTCAAATAAGAGGAAAGATTATCAATTGCTAGGTCTGATGCAAAGAAAGTTGGTTCACTGTTTCATACTAGACAGTTTTTATCTCCAGAATCTATCTTATGTATTTAGAAGTCACCCATTCATCCAGGCTTTGAATATTGCTGTCATGAATCATAACAGACATGCTTGCCCAAGCATGTATCATCACTATGGCACTTAACTGAGTTTACCATTTATTCCAGATTTTACAGAATTCTCTTAAAGAATTTCTTTGAGAGAATGCATGAAGCATCTAGCCAATCTCTGCACAAACATTAAAAAAAAAATGCTGGAATGATGGAATTATGAAGTTTTCTAAATTATGGCAGAAAATAGTGGAAAAATATGGTGAATAGGATTTTCATTAAAGTGTGAGAAAAGAAACTGCTAGCATAAAACTTACGGTTACATCTAGTCAATTCAACTGTAAATTGATGAGACCTAGCTGCCAATCTAGTACTGTGCTTAAAGTTATAAAGTCTAAGTACCATAGCAGATAGTTTATCCGAACAATTATCATGAAAGTATTTATAGAAAAGACACAGGGAATCAACATTATACTGATGGGAAACTGACTGAGAGCACAGTACCTAAGAGTTTAGGAGAGATAGCAAAAAAATAAATAAACTAAGAGTGACAAAGGACAAGAAATTGTGGAGAGCCAACTTCTTGAGAGGACATGGCACATAGAAGATCTGAAGCTTCACGAACCAAAACAAAACACTTTCATTCCAATAAAAGCAGGTGTATAAAATTAGAAGTAATTTTACCAAATGAGCCATGACTTTTTCCTGTCTATTGGACCAATGTCTATTTGCAAGACTTTAATGCTCTTTACGAATAAATTTGGGGATATTTGTCTGTTTTGATTGGTCATCTCTTTTTCCTTTAATGAACATTTTACATGATTTTACACTTTTTTCATATTTACCTGCATTTGCTTGAAGCACTTAACTTGCAGTTAAATGAATTTGGATTTTAGTTTGGGTCCTTTTTTTGTTCTTTCTAAGTACATATATCCCTGGCAGCCATATTTGAGAGTAGTTTTTGCTTGCTTGGCTGAGAAAATTATTTAATGCAAACAAAGTGGGAGAAAAAGAAGGAGAGGAAACAAGAAGAAGAAAAAGAGGAGGAATAAGAAGGAGCAAGAAAAGCGGTGAAAGAGAAAGGAGAAAGTGAAGAAAAACTGAAGATGGATCATTTGAGAAGAAAGACAGTTGGATCAGAAGAAGGGCAAGTAGAAAAAGTTTAAAAAATGAGAAAAAAAAGAGAGAGAGAAAAAGAAAAGAGGGAAGAAAAACATGAAATGAAAGAGAAATTGTAAGTCCTACATTCATTAAACAGGGACAAACTGAAAGGAAGGAGAAGGAGGAAAGAAAAATGGTGTAAAAAGAAGATGAATGTTGAGAAGAATGATAAAAATAGGAATAATAAGGTAATGAAAGAATTACAAAAAGGCAAGGAGGAAGAAAAAAATAATGGACAAGAAAAAAGTAAAGTAAAAAAAAACAGAGAAAGAAGAAAACGCAAAAAGAAATGAACAAAGGAAAAAAAAGAAAAAAGAGAAGAAAAGGAAAATGAGAGAAGGAAGAAAAAGATAAAAACAGAAGAATAGAAGAATTAAAGAACAAGAAGGAAATAGAGGAAAAGAAAAAAGAAGGGGAAATGAAAAAGAAAGGCAATTAAAAAAGATGAATGGAAATTAAAAAGAAAGAAAAAGGAGAAAGAAACAAATTGGATAAAAATGAAGGGAAAGGTAAAAACAAAAAATGAAAAGAATGAAAAAGAAAAGAGAAAAAGGAAGAAAGAAGTGAATGGAAAAAAAAGGTAGAAGAAAAAGGAACTGGAGAAAAAACAAGAAAATGGTAAAAACAAAAAAATAGAAGAAAAGAGCAAAAAGGAAATAAACAAAAAGAAAGAAAGAAAATAAAGAAAAAGGCAGATGAATATAGAGAAAGAAGAAGATGAACAAAAGAAAGAATGAAAAGAAAAGACAAAAATGAAGAAAGAAATGAATGGAAAAAGAAAGGTAGAAGAAATAAAAAGGAACTGGAGAAAAAGCAAGAAAATGGTAAAAACAAAAGAATAGAAGAAACAAGCAAAAAGGAAAACAAGAAGAAAGAAAAAAGAAATGAAAGAAAAAAGAAAGAAAAAAGAAATGAAAGGAAAAAGAAAGAAAAAAGAAATGAAAGGAAAAAGAAAGAAAGGAAATAAAGGAAAAGGCAGATGAATACAGAGAAAGAAGGAGAAAAACAAAAGAAAGAATGAACAACAAAGTTTGCAAAAGGGGTAATTATTCTATCAATCTTCTTTCTTCACCTGCTATTATATAAATAAAGACAAAAAAACAACCTTTCCAAAATAATTACAGCAAAAGGAAAAAAATATTACCTGGAATTGATTGACTTGGCCATTAAATACAAGTACAGAACTAACATATTGGCAAACAGAAACTCATTTTGTGTTTTTATCCGATTTTGTCTTCCTTTATTTGAGACGATTATTTATATAATCACTATTTTTTTTCTTATTACCATTTCATGAATTGGCAACTATGGGAGGCAAGAAGCAGCAAAAATTGGTATATACAAAATTACATATAATATGTCCTAATACACTGGGAATGAGGTGAAAGTACCACAAGTTCTTTCTTCTGAAGAATGTCAATAAAAGAAGAAAGAATGCCAAGAGGTCCATAGCCTAATGATGAACAAAGTAGTAGGACTTCTATCTGGAAAAATCATTATTATTTTTTTTAAATTGTAATGAAATATTCACATGCAAAATAAAAATAAAAAAGAATTATTCTTACAATCCAAGATATCTTATGGCTATAAATAACACACAAACGGTTGATAAACCATAAAAAACAAATCAATCAATCAGCATTGTTTGAAATTCATAGTATTCCTTCTCTTAGACTGGTTGCCAAACAATGTTAAAGAGGTCTAATTAACATAGAGCTGAGGTGGGAAAAAAGAAATGAATTCATGCCTTTCCCAAGGGTGTTAGTGTGAAAGTGAATGCAACTAGGACAGAATTTGAACTTGACTCACCAATTCCATTTTCTGTGATAATAGCCATTATACTACCTGAACATCAGTATTCCACTGACAAAGTTTTTCTGTAATAAAACTGACTGAAACCTCTAGTGAATGTTTTCTTCTGACATTCAGTAATAATATAATCTATTATTTTGTAATTAATGATGTTCCACTCTAAAACACCTTTGCTCACAGGTGTAATGTTACTACCTTCTCACTGCTCTATCGCTATTTCCATGGCAAATGTTCAGACAAGCTATTTTCCTTACTTCCACCAGTTCAGACGTTCACAGCTAAGACATTCCATGTCTCACCTACACAGAGCCAATTCATTACTTCTTCCCATTATACTCCATTTGTAAAGGTAGGTTCCACTTAAAAAACTTTAGTGGATTAAAGGTGGCCAGGTAACACAGACATAAACTCAGCTGAAGCAGGGCTAAATAAAAACTAGACGAGATATCCCTAGACATGGTCAGCACAAGAACAATCTACCCCTTTAGATTAAATAAAGTGTTCATTTTGAAATTCCCTGAAGGTTACACAGGTCAATGAAGGCTGGTGAGCACAACTGACAAAACGTGATAACAACAACAAAAATGCAGACAATAGTCTAAGTGTAAATTATTCCACTTAGAAATACCAAGTGCAGTAAGCTTGGGTGTGTGGATGGTGTAATTGATAATGGCTTGGAATTGTTAATCAAAGAGCCGAGTTTCAATTCCCATTGGATTTGTTGTAGTCACTTACATGCAAATACTCTTGGGAAATGTAATAATCCACCCTTCTCACCTCCAGCTATGGGTTAATTAGTAAGACTTGTATCATTAAACATTATTATATTAAAAATAATTCTTACAATCTAAAAATATTTTCTGGCTTTAAATAACTTGCATAGGGTTGATAAGCTGTAAAAAATGAATAGATCAATTATTCAATAATATATCAGAATTATTTTCATTTCTTATACACACGTAAAAACTGACCTTATTCAATTGTACAAATGTTCCTTCTGTAATTCTAAGATGAGTCACTACCATTCCAAGAGTTCTTCAGATGACTGAATTCATTCTTATTGTTGCTTCATTGTTACCACATTTTAGCTGAGCCATTGTACAGATTTGCTCAGTTGTACAAACCCTACCAAAGATATTTTCTATAATTTTGAAAAGAGTCATTAGCAATGTAAGCGTTATTCAAATGAATGAACTCATTCTTTCTGTTTCTTCCCCATGTATTGTCTCTAATTCTAAAACTATTTACTCTTGCCTCAATGGCACATGGCTGAGTGGTTAGAACATTAACATTCTGACACTGAGACCAGTGTTCGAATCTCACCATGATCAATTTGTCAGGAAGTCTCCTTCCTGATGCTATCGGACTGGTGGGGTCGATCCCAGCTTGCGGCACCTTTTGACTTGACCAAGCCTTATGAGTGAAATTGGGTAGACTAAACCCTTGGGGGTCATCGATAGCTGTGCTAGCAGGAAGTCACAAGTCATTGTGGCTGAGGGCTTGAGTGTGCTGGCCTTGTTCAAATTGTTGATCACACTAGATAAGACACTCTTTTCTAGGAACTGTAACTAAGGTCTGCTCAGCAGAGTTGCTATGGGTGTTGAATAAACACAAAAATGCGCTTGAGCCAGCATCTGCTATAGAGATTGGCTACCAGCCCTAGTAGACAAGTATCCTCAAATACAAGTGCCCAGCTATACAATGTTTCATCAGGTGTACAATCTCTATTCAATATGGTAAGGCTAATTGTGAAATGAACTGTTTCCATGCAAGACATATTCAGTATTCATTGACCAAACAGCATTATTGTCAGCTGAAATTTATCAAATCTTTCTCTTAAAACACATTTTCATGAGAATAGATTTTTCAAGTTATCACTCATTCTAGTGTTGATGGGAGTTTCCTTCCTAAACTTTTGTTTAGAGTAGTATGGAATATCAATATCTTGATTATATAATTTTTTTTTTTTTTTTTAAGCGTATCACCTCAAGCAAGGCTGGAGGCCACTATCACGCATGGGGTTACAGAAGGGATGGAGGAAGAGCAGATAGGAGTGGTAAAGGAGAGGATGTGGAGAAAGAGAAAGACGGAGGATCGATCAAGGCAAGGGGGTTACAGAAGATTTGGGGCGAGAGCAGATAGGAATGAAAGATGAAAGGATGTGGAGAAGGGAAGTGGATAGATCAAGGCAACTGGAGATGACGATTGACGCTACACTTAAACCGTTGGAGATTGTATTTGTCAGGGAAACAGCAATAGGGAAGGGAGTTCCATAGGCGAGATGTGCGAGACATGAAGCTATTGGAATAGAAGAGACGTCTACATCTAACAGTTTCCACGGTGAAGGGGTGGGAACAGGATGCCAACCTCGTAGGACGTTTAAATTCACGAGGCCTAGGGACAAGTGAAAGCAACTCCTTGGAGCAATTACCATGAAAGTACTTGTAGAAAAGGCAGAGCGATGCAACAGCGCGTCTGTGAGAGAGCGACTGCAGACGAGATTTCCCTTTCTAGTAATATGGGCTTCATTTTAGTTCTTGCTTCTATCAGAAGTTTTCAAGTGATGTGGTTTCTGTTATTTGTTAAAAGTCTTTGTTTTTGATTCTGTAGTTCCAATCTCTGAGATCTGATGAAGGGTAGCCTTTTTTAAGACCTAAAGGATGCATTTGCTTGAAGCCATTTTTAATCACTGATTTGAGAAAACAGTTGCATTTAGATAATATTTTATTAAGTTCTGAATGAATTAGATGTAATGCATGACATCTGTATGAGAGTCTAGATCTGTTGAGGTTATTTGAAATATAACTCCAGTTTCCAGGTCAAAATTTTGTTTTTGTACAATTTTATAGTACTGGATTTTGATGGATTTGTTTTTTACAGCTTATCAACCTTTTGCAGGTTATTTAAAGTCAGAAAATATTTTTCGATTGTAAGAATTTTTGGGGGATAATAATGATTTAGTGATACAAGTCTTACTAATTAACCCATAGCTGGGGGGTGAGAAGAGATGAATTCATACATTTCCCAAGGATATGTGCGCATAAGTGAATATAATGAACATGACTGGAATTGGAACTCAGCTTTCTGATCTTCAATTCTGAGCTGTTATCCATTACACCACCCACACATCCAAACTTACAACATCTGGTATTCCCAAGCTAGGTAGTGACCAGGCTTGACATTGATTCTCATATGATTACTGAAGTTAAGCAGTGTTTCACCATGACATGGCCATAAGAATACCAGAAATATATTTTTAAAAAAATTATTACCAGCAATACATTTTTGAAGAAAAAAATATTACCAAAAATAGATTTATGAAGGAAAAAGATATTAACAGGAACAAAAATTTTGTTGGCATTAAATAACCCATTGATGTCCACACTGATCCGAGGTGGTAGCATCTGTTACGGTTCCAGCTATGGGCAAATACTTAACCCCTAAACTGGGGTGAAAACACTATGAAAGTGTAAAAATAGGTTTTAATACCAGAAATATTTTGTAAAAAAATTATTACCAGTAATACATTTTTGAAAAAACCAGCAATAAAAATCTTGTCAGCATTAAATAATCCATTGTGGTTGATATGCTGTAAAACAAAACAAAACAAACCAAACCAATATATATTGAGATAGATAAAAAATATTACCGGCAATAAAAATCTTGTTGGCATTAAATAACCCATTGAGGTTGATATGCCGTAAAACAAAACAAACCAAACCAATATATATTGAGATAGATAAAAAATATTACCAGCAATAAAAATCTTGTCGGCATTAAATAACCCATTGAAGTTGATATGCCATAAAACAAACCAAAAGTACCCTCAGCACAACCTATCCTATAAAGACTTAAAGGCATCACTAACTTGAAGCCATTTTTAATCACTGATCTTAGAAATCAGTTGTATATAGCTGATAATTTAGACATTCAGAATTCCCTATGTGACATGTATTGATGTGAGTTGGTCAATCTATTTACCACAAATTATTTTCTAGTTTAAAAAAGAAGAAGGGATCCCCTTCTTTCCTTCTCATATGTACACCTGGAGGGGGCTGCAAAATAGACTAGGCCAAATATTTTGGCAACAACAAAAAGCAATACAAAAAATGAGTTCAACCGTCAGAATGATTCTTGAAAGAAATATTATAGATATGTCTTTATCAAAATACAATTTTCGTCCTGGGTAAGACAAACTACATCCACGTCCTGGGTAAGATGATAAACTACATCCAGCAGCAAGGGCTCTGGCCATAAAACAAAATAAACCATGCCCAACCTAAACCAAAGAATATATATTCTATTCATACGAATCTATCCTAAAAATGTTGTCGGCATTAAATAACCCACTGAGGTTGATATGCCATAAAACAAAATAAACCAAACCAATCTAAACCAAAGAATTCATATTCTATTCATACGAATCTATACGAAAAATGTTGTCGGCATTAAATAACCCATTGAAGTTGATATAACATAAAACAAAATAAACCAAACCAAACCGAAATACAATTTCTTTAAAAATAACCAGCCTGTTTCTAATGTTTATACTAAAATACGCACACAAAAATTGACATTTATATAGTGAGCTTGGTTTGGCTTCTTCAATGGCATATCAGCTGTTTCCAGGTTATTTAATGCTGATTTTTGTCATACAATTAATGGGTAAGCATGAGTTTGATTTGCATGAGAGTTAAAAAGACAGATGTAGGTTTGGTTTGGTTTCATTTTTTTTATGGCATATCACCCTCAAGAGGTTATTTGATGCCGACAAGATATTTATGACTTGTAACTTTTTTTTTCTTTTCAAAAATGTATTGCAGGTAATACTTTTTTCTTCAAAAATTTATTCAAAAAATGTGTACCTGGTTTGGTTTGTTTTGTTTTATGACATATCAACCACAATGGGTTATTTAATGCCGACAAGATTTTTATTGCTGGTAATATGTTTTATCTATCTATCTATCTATCTCAATATATATTGGTTTGGTTTGTTTTATGGCATATCAACTTCAATGGGTTATTTAATGCCGACAAGATTTTTATTGCTGGTAATATTTTTTATCTATCTCAATATATATTGGTTTGGTTTGTTTTGTTTTACGGCATATCAACCTCAATGGGTTATTTAATGCCGACAAGATTTTTATTGCCGGTAATATTTTTTATCTATCTCAATATATATTGGTTTGATTTGTTTTGTTTTGTTTTACAGCATATCAACCACAATGGATTATTTAATGCTGACAAGATTTTTATTGCTGGTTTTTTCAAAAATGTATTACTGGTAATAATTTTTTTACAAAATATTTCTGGTATTAAAACCTATTTTTACACTTTCATAGTGTTTTCACCCCAGTTTAGGGGTTAAGTATTTGCCCATAGCTGGAACCGTAACAGATGCTACCACCTCGGATCAGTGTGGACATCAATGGGTTATTTAATGCCAACAAAATTTTTGTTCCTGTTAATATCTTTTTCCTTCATAAATCTATTTTTGGTAATATTTTTTTCTTCAAAAATGTATTGCTGGTAATAATTTTTTTAAAAATATATTTCTGGTATTAAAATCTATTTTTGCACTTTCATAATGTTTTGACCCCAGTTTGGGGGTTAACTATTTGCCCATAACTGGGACCCTAACAGGTCCTTGCTGTTGGATGTAGTTTATCATGTTACCCTGGATGCAGATGTAGTTTATCGTCTTACCCAGGACAAAGATGCAGTTTTGGTTTGCACAAAAGTCAAAAGGCTAGACATGGGTTTGGTTTGCATGAAAATTAGAAAAGTAGGTATAGGTTTGGTCTGCATCAGAGTCAGAAAGGGTTTACCCAAGAGTCAGAAAGGTAGACACAGGTATTATTTGCACGAAAGTAAGAAAAAAAAAAGGTAGACATGAGTTTAGTTTGCACAGGAATAAAAAAGGCAGACATTGGTACAGTAAATAGGTGGCTACATTTTAGGTGGGGTTTTATTCCTGTGCATGGGGTTGTTTGCAATATTCTCAACTTCGACTGACAGTGGAGTTATACAGTCGGCATCAGAAGGAGATTATCATCCACTTTCTTATTTTTTCACTTATAAGACAATTATCTTCTCAGTACCAAAGTACCAAAGAATTACAACCTACCCACAGACATTTTTCATACGAAAGCATTTCAAAGACTATTACCACCTTTCCTACATTGCATATTATGCGATTCCAATAACGTACAATTTTCTTTGATGATATTTCCAGTTTTGCCATATTTGGTATACGATGATCATTCATTATTTTCAACTGGACTTTTCTCTGATCTATTTCTTCTTAATGTACAGGTTGAATGGTTGCCAAGGATTTTTATAATGAGCTTTGTTACTGAATCTTCTAGAACGCTTCATTCAATTTTCTACATTGTTGTTTATTTTCTCTTTCTAATCTTATGGCCATCTTCTTTTGTTTTCACTTTTCTTTCCTTTTATATATATATATATATATATATATATATATATATATATATTCTTTGCCATTCTTTTTTTATATTTACCAGAATTCTTTCATTGTTTCTTTGTTTTTTGTTTTTTGCTCCCTCCAATTTATTTTCCCTCTTTTTCATTTACTGATATTTTTTTCCTTTCCTCCATTTTTCTTGCCCACCTTCTCTAGTTTTAAATTTCTCTCACATTTTCTTTCTTATTTCTTCCTTAACTTACTTTTTCTTTCTCATCTTTTTTTCATGTTTTTCTTTTCTTTCTTCATTTTGCTTCTTGCTTAATTTTCTTCCTTTTCTTTCACATCTTTCTTCATTGCTTCTTTTCCTTTCTTTTTTTCATTTTTTCTTTTTTGTAATTTTCCTTTGATTCTTTTGTCTTTCTTTCTTACTTACTTTGTCTTTCTTTTTTTGTTTCTTCTTTCTATTTTCTTTATTCTTTTCTTGCTTCTTTTTTTGTTTTCTTTCTTTTTTGCTTTTTTTATTTTCTTTTTCTTGCCTTTATTCATTCCATCCTTTTTTCTTTTTTCTCTCACTTTCCTTATCTTCCATTTTCTCTCACTTTCCTTTCTTTTTCTTTCATTTTCTCTTTCATTATCTCTCACTGTCTTTTTTCTTTCATTTTCCTTTTCAGTATCACTCACTTTCTTTTTTCTTTCATTATCTCTCACTTTCTTTTTTTTTTCGTTTTCTCTTTCTTTTATCTTTTCATTGTCTCTCACTTACTTTTTTCTTATTGTCTCTTGCTTTCTTTTTTCTTTCATTGTCTCTCACTTTCTTTTTTTTTTCTTTTGTTGTCTCTCACTTTTCATTTTTTCTTTCGTTGTGTTTCACTTTTCTTTTTTCCTTCTTGCATTTTCATTGACTCTTTTCGTTCTTATTTTTCTTAATAATCAGAGTAACCTCATTAAAAGAAATGCTTATCTTTCTTATTTCATCTTTTGTTTTTGTCTAATTTCCCCCACCCCACCCCGACTCACATATATTTGTTCTCTTTGATTCTAAATTCATTTGATGTCCTCTATCAAAATAATAATCTCATTTCTACAGATTGGTCACTGCAAATTATAAAACTCTTACACAACCAGACACGAGTAACTTAAGCAGATTTGGTTAAAAATATCTTTTCATAGTGTGACGAAATCATTTTATTTTCTTTCCTCTAAATTTCACCATACTTCTTTACACAGTTAAATCATTGCAAATATTTAAAAAGTGAAAAAAATGTAAAACACAGTCATTCATCATTCGTGGGGGTGACTGGTTATTCCATTACATCACCTTTCTAGTTACATGTGCTGTCCATGTTAGTTGTTGCTGCTGTTGAAAGATTTCAAGTGATGTAGTTTCTGTTATTCGTTAGAGTTCTTTGTGATTATGTTGTGTCAATCTATGAGAACTAATAAAGAATTGTCTTCTTTAAGACCTACAGTGTTCATTTAAACCATTTTTAATCATTGACCTGAGGCAAGGCTAGTACGTTTCTACCTGAGAACCCACCAAACAGGGGCCACAAGCCCAATTGGGAGGACCAGTCAGTGCTAACTTTCATATCATCATTTGCTTTTTTCTACCTGTATTTATATATTGGCCAGAGTGTCAGCTTTACCGATAACAAGTGGGTCTCTGATGGAGTGGGCACCTTATATCAAATCAAAATTCCAAAAGAAATAAATACCGACAACTGTTTTAATAATAAAAAAGAATAAGAACTTTATAAAGTCATCTGCACACTACCAGTTACTCAAGTTCAATGCGAGAAGACATTTTGAAAGCTAAAGATCATGAAGAAAAGGTAAAGAAATTCACTCTCTGAAGAGAATCTGGAATCACACATGTTGCTATCCATTCAAAAGAAAATGTTAGATGAATTAAATACAGAAGCCATTATTGGCAGATTTGAACAATCATCTAGTGAACTCAAATGTTTACTCATAATATATATGCAATGCTCTGTTGTGCTTTTGAACTATCTGTTATGTGTAAATTATAGAGTAAACTATTTAAAAATATCAAACAATTACTTAAAATTAAAAAAATTAAAAATTAAATTATAACATTTTGTATTTAAATTTGAGATCTATTACCAATAATATATACAGTACCTTTACTCTGTAATTACTAAGAAATACACATTTTTTCAAAAAAGATTTTCATCTTTCCATATGTATTTTTTGAAAATGTTATTTATTCATTATGAAAATTAAATACTAGCATTGTAGTTGTGGGTGAGCCCCTTTTGTCTCAATATTTTCCAACCCAGCCCACCACTGTTAAAACACCTTTATCAGGGTCAGCAATAACTGTACAGGACTAAATAAAAATTAGACAAGATATCCTTAGACATGGTCAGCACAAGAACAATCTACCCCTGTAGATGAAATAAAGTGTTCATTTTGAAATTCCCTAAAGGTTACACAGGTCAATGAAGACTGGTGGGCACAACTGACAAAACGTGATAATAACAACAAAAATGCAGACAATAGTCTAAGTGTAGAAATACAAGGTGCAGTAAGCTTGGATGTGTGGATGGTGTAATTGATAATGGCTTGGAATTTTTAATCAAAGAGCTGAGTTTCAATTCCCATTGGATTTCTTGTATTCACTTACATGCAAATACTCTTGGGAAATGTATGAATCCACCCCTTCTCCCTCCAGCTATGGGTTAAGACAAAGTATTTTCATTACAAATTATCTACAATTTTCTTTTCTGTGGTTTTAGTTACGAGTAACCAACTCTTGTAATAAATGAGGATGACATGAAAAGACAAACTCTTTGAAAAAGAAGTGGACAACAATGGTCATAGCAATGGAAAGATTAACCATTTCCCTATAAGGAAACATCTGGCCATAACAGAAGAGTCAGTGTTACTGTTGAATGAAATTTATATAAATCTCTCTCTTAAAACAGTGTTTCAGGAAAATAGGTTTCTCAAGTCCTTCTGGCTGTTATTGATCTTTCTAGTATTTATGGGATTTTCCTTCCTAACCATTTGTTTAAGATTGTGTTGAAAGTCAACATCTTCTTAATGATATCTTTATTACCCTTTTGTTATATTCCATGCTAAGGGAATAAATACTTAACAAATACTTAACTTAAATACGGTACAGTTATACACATCGGTCAATCTAGTAGTGAGTGCCACTAATTGGAAAGTCAGACGTGTTTGCGTCTTCTCTCTTTCACTCTTCCTCCAGTCTCTCGTAGACAGTTGACTTTATAGGTACTTACTATCTATAGTGTAATCATTCATGGAGGTGACTGGTTATTCCATTACATCACCTCCCCCTGAGCTGAAATTTTCCTCTAGAAAAATTTAGCTTCTAATATTTTCTTTTTTTCAGATCTGGACTTAAATGCACTGTCAGTTTTCTTTTTCTTATACTCTTTCAAGGCGAATGACACCCTCGTTGCTACTGTTATGTTCCATACTAAGGGAATAAATACTTAACACCTGGTGCTTAATAGAAGAAAGGTTTATTGCACACAACCAGTACAATATGAAATATGGTACAGTTATACACACAGATCAATCTAGTAGTGAGTGCCATGAATTGGAAGGACAGACGTGCTTGCGTCGTCTGGCTCTCACTCTTCTCGAGTTTCTCTTAGACAGTTGACCTTATAGGTACTTAATATCTATAGTGTAATCATTCATGGGGGTGACTGGTTATTCCATTACATCACCTTTCTAGTTACATGTGCTGTCCATGTTAGTTGTTGCTGCTGTTGAAAGATTTCAAGTGATGTAGTTTCTGATATTCGTTAGAGTTCTTTATGATTATGTTGTGTCAATCTATGAGAACTAATAAAGAATTGTCTTCTTTAAGACCTACAGTGTTCATTTACTTTAAACCATTTTTAATCATTGACCTGAGGCAAGGCTAGTACGTTTCTACCTGAGAACCCACCAAACAGGGGCCACAAGCCCAATTGGGAGGACCAGTCAGTGCTTTGTGACTCTAACTTTCATATCATCATTTGCTTTTTTCTACCTGTATTTATATATTTTACAAATTAAAATAAGCATAATTGACTATTAAAAGATGAAAAAAAAATATTTTGCAGATTTTGGCATCATTCTGGGATCTTTTTTTGTCAAAATATGTGAATTTGTTTTGCTCTTACTAAGTCTCAAAAAATACTACATAAAGTTCACTATTTTTTATACATAATGTTAAATGGGTTGAAATTATTAATCTTTTTAACAAGAAAAATTCCTCAAAAATTGATGTAAAAAAATTGCCACAAAACATTGTCGATTTATTTTAAATGGAATGATCTATTATTATATGTCTCTAATTTGTATTTAGATAGATTGTGTTTATTTTCATTTTTCTCGTTGAATTGTTCACTATATTTCATACTGTCCATTATTGTACATAATTAGGTTACAATAAAATCTGTATTTTACATGAATACCACCTTATGAAAATTGAGATGTAGAAGAATGTGGGGAGCATATGTATCGACCCTAACCTGAGAAACCAACTGCAGATATGCAGACAAATTTTATGCCACAGAGAAGCCAAAAATTCTTTCCTTAAAGTTCTTGACTTAATAAGGAAAGAAACAAAAACCTTATATGAGCTGATCTCTCCTCTGACCTAGCTTTAACAGCTCAGTGGGGGAAAACTTGACTGCTCACATTCAATGCCTCAAAAATGAAACTAGTAACATTACATTATTACCTAGCAGACCTTGAATTTTCACCTATCTTGAAGAATGGATGCTTGCTCAGGGAGGCCACATGCTTTGAATGTGTTTTTTTTTTGTTTGTTTTTAAGCTTATCACCCCAAGCAAGGCTGGAAGCCACTAGCATGCAAGGGGTTACAGAAGGTTTGGAGGAAGAGCAGATAGGAGTGGTAAAGGAGAGGATGTGGAGAAAGATAGTGGATCGATCAAGGCAAGGGGGTTACAGAAGATTTGAAGCGAGAGCAGATAGAAATGAAAGGTGAAAGGATGTGGAGAAGGGAAGTGGATAGATCAAGGCAACTGGAGATGTCGATTGACGTTACACTTAAATAGTTGGAGAGTTAGCATTTTAAAACTAGGTCTCAAATCTGCTGAAGCAGCTTCCAGAATTCAGGAATTGAAAGAAAATTACACAATATAGAACTATACAGACCAAGGTTGGTTTAAGCATTTTTAGGATGAGGTGTTGTCTCTTAAAATAAATCCAAGAAACATGTGTTGTCGATGATGATGTTATAAAAGACAATTTAAAGAAGAGACCAACTGCAATACTCCAAAACATTCAGGAGAGCACATATCAAAAAAGAGAGAGTATCATTGTTCTTTAACATGCTGTGTCCTTTCAGGACATAGACAATCATGGCCCTCCACATCTTCCTGTCCCTTGTAGTATGATTTGTCTTTTAGTTATTTCTCCCAAACCCTATTCTACCATCCATTTGATAAAGATCATCAAATATGTTACATGCTGCTTTCTGCTGTCCCTCATGTATCAGATTTTCCAAGCCCTCCTTCCTCATTATTTGCCCCAGAAATTTCAACTGCCTCTTCCTGATTTTAAGTATAAGTTCCCTTTTTGTTTCAATTCTCTCTAAAACCTTGTCGTTGCTCACATGTTCAGTCCATGATATCCTCAGCATCTTTCTGTAGAACCACATTCCTGTTGCTTCAAGTCTCTTCTTCATCTTTGATGAGAGTGTCCAGCATTCTGTACCACATAGGGGGACAGATATCAGGTAATAGTTCGTTACTCTTTTCTTGAAAAGCTTCAAAAACATATATAGAAGAGGTTAAAAAAGATGAAAATACTTCTGATCAGTATAAGTAGCAGTAGACAAAGTAGTTCAGATAGAAGCAGTAGTCATTGTCATTATTTTGTAGTTATAAAATATTGCAAATCATTTGGCATATGAGGTATTATTTCACTTCACTTGTTTCTACTCTCGGTATAACAAATTTCTGGTTAACCTTGCGTCGTTCTCCAGAAGTCACATTATCGATCCAAGAACTATATTCAATTTCAAAATCTCTCTCCCCGGCAATCAAGTGCAGCATATGCAACAGAACTGACATTTTCTTTACTGATACCATATTTGCATGTTCTGCATGATGTTCTTTTTTTTTGTTTCATTGATTTCTTCTTTCTTTTCTTCATTCTTTTTTTCTTGCTACTTATTTTTTTCTTTTCTTCTTTTCTTTCTTTCTTTGTTTTCTTTATCTATTCTTTTTTCTTGCTACTTATTTTTTCTTTTCTTCTTTCTTTCTTTGTTTTCTTTATCTATTCTTTTTTTCTTACTACTTATTTTTTCTTTTCTTCTTTTCTTTCTTTCTTTGTTTTCTTTATCTATTCTTTTTTTCTTACTACTTATTTTTTCTTTTCTTCTTTTCTTTCTTTCTTTGTTTTCTTTATCTATTCTTTTTTCTTGCTACTTATTTTTTCTTTTCTTCTTTTCTTTCTTTCTTTGTTTTCTTTATCTATTCTTTTTTCTTGCTACTTATTTTTTCTTTTCTTCTTTTCTTTCTTTCTTTGTTTTCTTTATCTATTCTTTTTTCTTGCTACTTATTTTTTCTTTTCTTCTTTTCTTTCTTTCTTTGTTTTCTTTATCTATTCTTTTTTCTTGCTACTTATTTTTTCTTTTCTTCTTTTCTTTCTTTCTTTGTTTTCTTTATCTATTCTTTTTTTCTTACTACTTATTTTTTCTTTTCTTTTCTTTGTTTTCTTTATCTATTCTTTTTTCTTGCTACTTATTTTTTCTTTTCTTCTTTTCTTTCTTTCTTTGTTTTCTTTATCTATTCTTTTTTCTTGCTACTTATTTTTTCTTTTCTTCTTTTCTTTCTTTGTTTTCTTTATCTATTCTTTTTTCTTGCTACTTATTTTTTCTTTTCTTCTTTCTTTGTTTTCTTTATCTATTCTTTTTTCTTGCTACTTATTTTTTCTTTTCTTCTTTTCTTTCTTTCTTTGTTTTCTTTATCTATTCTTTTTTTCTTACTACTTATTTTTTCTTTTCTTCTTTTCTTTCTTTCTTTGTTTGTTTTCTTTATCTATTCTTTTTTTCTTACTACTTATTTTTTCTTTTCTTCTTTTCTTTGTTTTCTTTATCTATTCTTTTTTCTTGCTACTTATTTTTTCTTTTCTTCTTTCTTTCTTTGTTTTCTTTATCTATTCTTTTTTTTCTTACTACTTATTTTTTCTTTTCTTCTTTTCTTTCTTTCTTTGTTTTCTTTATCTATTCTTTTTTCTTGCTACTTATTTTTTCTTTTCTTCTTTCTTTCTTTGTTTTCTTTATCTATTCTTTTTTTCTTACTACTTATTTTTTCTTTTCTTCTTTTCTTTCTTTCTTTGTTTTCTTTATCTATTCTTTTTTTCTTACTACTTATTTTTTCTTTTCTTCTTTTCTTTCTTTCTTTGTTTTCTTTATCTATTCTTTTTTCTTGCTACTTATTTTTTCTTTTCTTCTTTTCTTTCTTTCTTTGTTTTCTTTATCTATTCTTTTTTTCTTACTACTTTTTCTTTTCTTCTTTTCTTTCTTTCTTTGTTTTCTTTATCTATTCTTTTTTCTTGCTACTTATTTTTTCTTTTCTTCTTTTCTTTCTTTCTTTGTTTTCTTTATCTATTCTTTTTTTCTTACTACTTATTTTTTCTTTTCTTCTTTTCTTTGTTTTCTTTATCTATTCTTTTTTCTTGCTACTTATTTTTTCTTCTTTTCTTTCTTTCTTTGTTTTCTTTATCTATTCTTTTTTCTTGCTACTTATTTTTTCTTTTCTTCTTTTCTTTCTTTCTTTGTTTTCTTTATCTATTCTTTTTTCTTGCTACTTATTTTTTCTTTTCTTCTTTTCTTTCTTTGTTTTCTTTATCTATTCTTTTTTCTTGCTACTTATTTTTTCTTTTCTTCTTTCTTTGTTTTCTTTATCTATTCTTTTTTCTTGCTACTTATTTTTTCTTTTCTTCTTTCTTTGTTTTCTTTATCTATTCTTTTTTCTTGCTACTTATTTTTTCTTTTCTTCTTTTCTTTCTTTCTTTGTTTTCTTTATCTATTCTTTTTTTCTTACTACTTATTTTTTCTTTTCTTCTTTTCTTTCTTTCTTTGTTTTCTTTATCTATTCTTTTTTCTTGCTACTTATTTTTTCTTTTCTTCTTTTCTTTCTTTCTTTGTTTGTTTTCTTTATCTATTCTTTTTTTCTTACTACTTATTTTTTCTTTTCTTCTTTTCTTTCTTTCTTTGTTTTCTTTATCTATTCTTTTTTCTTGCTACTTATTTTTTCTTTTCTTCTTTCTTTCTTTGTTTTCTTTATCTATTCTTTTTTTCTTACTACTTATTTTTTCTTTTCTTCTTTTCTTTCTTTCTTTGTTTTCTTTATCTATTCTTTTTTCTTGCTACTTATTTTTTCTTTTCTTCTTTCTTTCTTTTTCTTTATCTATTCTTTTTTTCTTACTACTTATTTTTTCTTTTCTTCTTTTCTTTCTTTCTTTGTTTTCTTTATCTATTCTTTTTTCTTGCTACTTATTTTTTCTTTTCTTCTTTTCTTTCTTTGTTTTCTTTATCTATTCTTTTTTCTTGCTACTTATTTTTTCTTTTCTTCTTTTCTTTCTTTCTTTGTTTTCTTTATCTATTCTTTTTTTCTTACTACTTATTTTTTCTTTTCTTCTTTTCTTTCTTTCTTTGTTTTTCTTTATCTATTCTTTTTTCTTACTACTTATTTTTTCTTTTCTTTCTTTCTTTCTTTGTTTTCTTTATCTATTCTTTCTTCTTGCTACTTATTTTTTCTTTTCTTCTTTCTTTCTTTGTTTTCTTTATCTATTCTTTTTTCTTACTACTTATTTTTTCTTTTCTTCTTTTCTTTCTTTCTTTGTTTTCTTTATCTATTCTTTTTTCTTGCTACTTATTTTTTCTTTTCTTCTTTCATTTTCTTCATCAACTTATGATCTTCTTCATCTTATTCTTCTTGTCTTTCTCTTTCTTCTTCTTGTCTTCTTTCTTTTTTTTCTCTACTCCATTTTTCTGTTCTTTCCTTTTATTTAGCTACTTATGCTCTTGGCCTCCTCCTCCTTCCTTTTTCTATTTCTCTTTTTTTCTATTCATCTTCTTGCCTTCTTTTCCTTTCTTTTCTCTTCTTTCTTTTGTTTCTTTTTCCTCTTCTTTATCTCTTTCTGCTAAGCTTTCTATTCATTTTGTCATCCATCTTTCTGTTCTTTCATTTTTTTTTTCATGACTCTTTTTTTCTTATTCTTCTTGGCCTTACTTCTTTTTTTTCCTACTCCATTTTTCTGTTTCTTCGTTTTTTTCAGCTCTTTATCCTCTTTCTTCTTCTTGGCCTTCTTTTTCTCTTAATTCTTTTTTTCTACTCCTGCTATTTTTTCTATTCTTCTTTCCTCACCTTCTTGTTCTAAGTCTTTTCCTTTCTTTTTCTCTTCCTTTCTGATGTTCTTTCTTTCCTCCTTTTCATCTCCATATCTTCTTTTTATTCTTCTTCTACTAATCCTTCTCTTTCATTCTTTTTCTCTTCCTTCTCCTTTCCATCTCCTTCCCTCTTTTCCATCTCCTTCTACTGACCCTTCTATTCCTTTGTTTTGTTATCCTTCTCTTTTCTTACTCCTTTTTGCTGTTTTTTTCCTTTTTTATCTCTTTTACTTCTTAAGTTTTTTTTTTTTTTGCTTCCTCCTCATTGTAGCCTACTGCTTCTTTCTGTTCTTTTTTACTCTTTTTCCTCTCCTTTTCTTTTTCTCCTGTCACCATGCCAACTCCTCCTCTTTCTTTTTGTTCTCTTCCATTTTCTTTCAGCTCCTATTTTCTTCTTCTTCCACTATGCTTTTGCCCCACCCTTTCTTCATTTCTTTTCTAAACCTCCTCTTCCTATTTTCTCTTCTTTCTTCTTCATATTTTCATTTTCATTTCCCACCTATTACAATGCTTTCTTCTCTTTTTCTCCTCTTTTGCTTCTATTCTTTTACCTTTTCTCTTTCCATTCTCCATAATCTACTTATTTGTTGCCTTTCCTCTCTTTTTTTTTCTTCTTTTTACTTACTCTTTCCTTTGGACTCTCATTTTTCTTCCTTTTATTACTCCTTTTCTCCTCGTCCTCCTTTTTTTTTATTTTTCACATATTCAATCATTCTGTCACTCCTTTCTATATTTTTACCACCTTTTTTTTCTCCTTCCCACTTCTCTTCTCCTTTGACTATTAGGACAATAATATGGTCGTCAGCGAAAGGGAACACTCAAACATGCAAATTACAAATTGGAGATATCAAAATCAAGCAAAGATCAAAATTTAAATATCTAAGAAGTGTTTTAGCAGTGGATGGAAAATACAAAAACAAAATCTGAAGGCACATTGAAATAAGGAAAGATGACTTCCAATAGTTAAGCAAAGTATTAAGAAACAGGAATATTTTGTTAGAATTAAAGAAAAGAGTACTGAACCATTATGTAATATCAGTCATCCTATATGGCAGTGAATGCTGGACACTTTCATCACAGATGAAGAAGAAGCAACAGTAATGTCGTTTTACAAAGTTCATGTCATCACTGATCATGTGATTAGATCATGTATTTAGAATCAGAAAAAGACAATTGAAATTTCTAGAAGACATAAACAAGGAAGAGGGTCTTATTCTTTTCTTAATATTCTTTCTTTCATTCTTATTATTTCCCTGTTTTCTTACTGCTATGAAGTGGAATTTCCTTCAGTGGCAGTCATTTATCATGCATACTGAGAGTTACTCTACCTTATTGCTTGGGTATTTATATAGTCTATACCTTAGCTATGCTAATTAGGCAGTCATTTACATATCACTACACATTCATTCATACGTTCATAATATTTCCCCACTTGTTCTTCCTTTATTAATATTTCCCTGATTTTTCCTTCTTGCCTCCTTCTATAATATTTCCTCACTCTTTCTTCCTTCCATTCATATTTCCCTGCTCTTTCTTTCTTAATATTTTCCATTTTCTTTCTTAATATTTCCCTACTCCTTCTTCCTTTCTTAATATTTCCTCACCCTTTCTTTCTTTCTTAATATTTAATCACCCTTTCTTTAATATTTACCTGTTCCTTTTTTCTTTCCCCCACTCTTTCTTTTTCTTTATGTTCCCTGCTTTTTCTTTCTTTCTTAAAATTCTCCCTTTCTTTCTTTCTTAAAATTCTCCCTTTCTTTCTTTCTTTATATTTCCCTACTCTTTCTCCCTTTCTTAATATTTCTTCACACTTTTTCTTTAATATTTACCTGTTCTTTTTTTCTTTTTTCCGTCCTTTTTATTTCTTTATATATTCTCTCTCTTTCTTAATATTCCCCCTTTCTTTCTTTCTTTTTTAATATTCTTTCTTTTTTAATATTCTCCCTTTCTTTCTTTCTTTTTTAACATTCTTCCTTTCTTTCTTAATATTTCCTCCCACCTTTCTTTGTCTTTCTTTCATTTTTTCTTTCTCCAACTACTCATTTTTAAACCATCTTCTACTCCTTATTTACTTCTACTTCCTCTTTTTCTATTCTTTCCATTAATATAGTATTATAGTATTCTCAACTCCCTTCATTAAATGACATGTTTGATTATGACATTTGAAATTGAACCCTATTCTATTATATGACAGAAACACCTTTCATTTTCATTTTTTCACTTCTTTTGTGCTTCTTTTCCTCTTCCTTTTTTCCTTTTTATTTCTTTCCTCCTCCTACAACTACTCATTTTCCCCTTCTTCCCTCACTCCCATCTGCTTTGCTCTTTTATTCTTCCTTCATTAAATGACACATTTCATTATAACATTTAAAACTGAGCCTCATTCTATCATAAATATGGCAGATATTTTCCTTTACTTACTTTCTTTATGCAATATTCACATTTTTTGTTTTTATGAATTTCCATTAAATATAGCAGGGGAAAAAAAACATGAAAACCTATTGAGTTTCATCTGTAAACATTGATAGCTAATTCATGTCTCTCCAATCCAAATGTAAAATAATAGCAAATAAACAATCTTAAAATTATCTAATATTTAAAAAATATCACTAGAGACATGTGTATTTTAATTGTTTTCTTAAAGCATTTTATATAAAAGCCTTTTTTATGATTATTCATTCATCCATGGATTAACATGTCTGCTTCTTTTAATGTAGCCATTGAAGGAAATAATCTTATTTAAAAGCTAACCTAATAATTTTTTTTTGTATTTCATTAGAAATAAATAAAAGAGTGCTTAACTGCTATGTAATATTTATCCTCTTTTATGGCAATGAATGTTGGACAATTTAAAAGCTAACCTAATAATTTTTTTTTGTATTTCATTAGAAATAAATAAAAGAGTGCTTAACTGCTATGTAATATTTATCCTCTTTTATGGCAATGAATGTTGGACAATTTAAAAGCTAACCTAATAATTTTTTTTTGTATTTCATTAGAAATAAATAAAAGAGTGCTTAACTGCTATGTAATATTTATCCTCTTTTATGGCAATGAATGTTGGACAATTTAAAAGCTAACCTAATAATTTTTTTTTGTATTTCATTAGAAATAAATAAAAGAGTGCTTAACTGCTATGTAATATTTATCCTCTTTTATGGCAATGAATGTTGGACAATTTCCTCACAGATGAAGAGAAGTTTGATTGATTTCTTTTTTTTACGGCTTATCAACCTTTTGCAGGCTATTTAAAGCCAGGAAATATTTTCAGATTGTAAGAATTTTTTTTTGAGATTATAATGATTTACTGATACAAGTTCTACTAATTAAACCATAGCTGGGGGTAGAGAATAAAGAAGAGTTGGATTCATGCCTTTGCCAAGGATATTTGCACATGTGAATATAACGAACTCAACTGGAATTCAAATTTGACTCTCCAGTTTCCAATTCCAAGCTGTTATCTATTACGCCATCCACACATCCAAGCTTACAACAACTGGTATCCTCAAGTTATCTAGATACTGACAAGGCTTGACATTGCTTTACTTCTGTATACAAAAACTGGCGTTTCAACAGAATATGGTCATAAGCTCAGATGAAGAGGAGACTTGAGGTAATCGAGTACAATTTTAAGAAGACAGAATTGTCAGCAAATGGGATAACCCAACGTATTTATTTTCATGGCTTAATTTTTTTGCAGGTTATTTAAAGCTAGAAAATATTTTCAGATTGTAAAAATTTTTTTAGAGATAATGATTTACTGATACAAGTTCTACTAATTAACCCATAATCGGGGGTAGGGAATAGATAAGAGTTGGATTCATATTTTTCCCAAAGAGATTTGCACATGTGAATATAACGAACTCGACGGGAATCAGAACTCAGCTCTCCAATTATTACTGTTATCCATTACACCACTTGGTATTTCCAAATAGTCACCCATTTAAGTACTGACCAGACTCAACATTGTTTAACTTCAGTGATCACAAAAGAGAAGTTTGACCGATTCGTTTTTTACGGCTTATCAACCTTTTGCAGGCTATTTAAAGCCAGGAAATATTTTCATATTGTAAGAATTTTTTTTTTGAGATTATAATGATTTACTGATACAAGTTCTACTAATTAACCCATAGCTGGGGGTAGAGAATAGAGAAGAGTTGGATTCATGCCTTTCCCAAGGAGATTTTTCCCATGCAAAGATAATGAACTCGACTGGAATTAGAACTCAGCTCTCCAAGTCCAAGCTGTTATCCATTACACCACTTGGTATTTCCAAACGGTCACCCATCTAGGTACTGACCAGACTCAACATTGCTTAACTTCAGTGATCATACAATAACCAATGTTTCAACCTGATATGGCTGTAAGCCTCGAAGAAGAGAAGACTTAAGGCAATAGAGATCAATTGTAAGTAGACTGAACATATGGTTGTTAGCAAGAGGAACAGCCCAAGGTACAAGGTACAGACTGGAGATGTCAGAATGAAGCAAGTGTGACACTATGTGAAACAGACAAATAGAAAGAAAAGGATTAAATTAAAAATATAAGCTTGGGGCAAAGACGAAAAGGGTTAAAGAATAAAACGATAGACAAACTGAGAGAAAGAGTGAAATTACTTTTAATTTTGAAAGTTTATATTTTTTTTTTAGCAGGGATGGCTCAAAGAAAAGTGACTTCGTTCGTAAGATATTGCCACAGAGACCATGTGGTAAAGCTAGGCTGATAGTTGATTGAGGACGCTGCCTAAAAAGTAACAGTTATGAAAACACCAATCAAGAGATAAAATTTGGTAATTTTAAAGACAGGACAGAATTGGGAAACCGATTTATTTTGCCTATCAAAAAGTAGAAATTGTAAACAAGTCGAGGAAATGGAATTACTTTATGTAAGAACCCAATTCCAGGTTTCTTGGAGTGCGATGACCTTGGCAGAATGGGCAGATAACTGACTGGAAGAAACAGCTGGTAAATTTCTGACGAGAAATTAAAATGGTAATTCTAAATAATGACCAAAAGATATGCCGCACCATACAGTTTGAGAAGTAGATTCATCAAACGAACAACCAAGGTGACAGGCAAAGATGAGATACAAAGATAAGAGGAGGAAGATGGAGGAATTACCTATGCCCATTGGGAGGTGTTGGTATGAGGCACAAACAAGAGAAGGAAGGAGCTATCTTTGCGGGGTGGAGCGGATCGATACTCTGTGACTGCTACCCATAGGAAAAGGAATATCTCCAAATATGGAGATATAATTAATTTTCCAGACGCAAACAACAAAGGGTTCTTCTTGTAAGATAGGGGAAACACTGAGTGTACTAACCATGTCGACCCCAATGCCAGTTTTGGGTGAAAGTTAATATAAGCAGAATACTGAAGTGACTCAGCCAGTTCTGGCATGCAGACAATGAGTGATGACTACTCTACCGAATCCAACTTAACTTACTGCCAGAGAGAACCTTCAACTTAGGCCTTGTTCCAGACTTAGTTAAATTGAGCAAAGTGTCATGATAGAATCCAAAGTGGGAACGGTCAATACTTCTGTACCAAAAACAATATAAACAATATAGAAATAGACCCTGAAGAAATTCCTGTCTTTTTTTTTTTTTATTTCGTCTGCAAGAATATTTTTTTATTTTTCCTTTATGACATAGCTTCACCGAGATCAAGCCAAAGCGACAATTGCGGACAACAATTTGATCTTTGCCAGCTCTGTGATCAGTCAACACAATGAGGGACAGAGCAAGGCGCAGATCAGGAATGACCAACTTCAATGTCCAGTGGCAGTATTGACCAGGCACCGACCGGTGAGAAATGTTACACAAGTACAGAAATTTAACTATCTGGGAAGTGTTAGACAATACAAAATGTGACACTGAAATCTGAAAGCATATTCGAATAGCAAAAGGTGCGTTCCAAAAATTAAATAAAGTGTTAAGAAACAGGAAAAATTTTAGAAAACAGAAAAAAGTCCTGAGCAGTTATATCATATCAATCTGCCTACAATGGAAAATTGATATTGACATGAATGGCCATAAATGCTGGAGAATTTACTCGCATATGAAAAAGAGACATGAGGCAACATAGCATCCTTCAATAGGACCTCACCTGAGAAGATTGTTATAATGAGCGTATGGTTGCAAAGGAAAGGACAAAAAAGGATTAAAATTTCAAGTGTCTACTGATCAGTTTCAGAATATATATATATATATATATATCTTTTCTCCATTAAACAACATATTATGTCACATACTTTTTCCCTTCTGCAATCTGATATTCATAAAATACTTATAGATAATACTAAAATTATAGATAAACATACAGACATTAGATGCCTTAAAATCTTAGAAGCATTACATATTAAAAGCAAAAGACCTCTTATTAATCGTATAGATTACAATATTTCTGCAAACATCCTACAATGTTTATAATATATTTCTACATAATTAGATACACCACAACCGTTTCCTTTGAACTTTTTAAATTTTAAATTTCATAACGTATTCTTCGATCTTTTGGCTTGTATAATAAAAATCTTTTTCATGCCTTCACATGATTAAAAATCTTTGCCATGCACGTGATAACATCATCGCATCTTTTGAAATTAAAATGATTTTGTAACGTTTATTTAGTTTGTAAAAAAATAAAATGTAGCAACATGATTCCACTACAAGACAATTTGCAAATGTTTTAAAAAAAATTTGACTCTACATATATATAAGACATTGTTAAAAATTTTGACCCTGAAGATGAACAATGATGTTCGAAAGTACTCGGTTATCTTATGGACAATATTTATTTCGATATAATTTTCAAATAAAAAGTCTCATTAGAAAATATGAGAAAATTCAAAAGAGAATATGCAGGACTATGTTGTCTTTGACATTCAATACAACATGTTTAAAAGAAAAGTTGCTGCCAAATTACACATATTTTATATATATATATATATATTTACACAGGAAATGCAGTTCATATATAATCCAAGTGAATCCTATTAATGTAATATAAATAAAATATTAAAAATGTTTCACAAAGAGAGCTCAATGTTTTATTCAAACAGAGCATATAAATTGCAAACAATAGGAATTAGGATTACTCCATAATATTGATGACGATCATTTTACCTTATAAATTAAAACTAATTTACAAAGATTTTCAAATCCATCAGACTAACAAGAAAAATTCCATTTTGATTTTTCTTGTTAACCTGATGGATTTGAAAATCTTTGTAAATTAGTTTTAATTTATAAGGTAAAATGATGATCATCAGTATTATGGAGTAATCCTAATTCCTATTGTTTACAATATATATATATATATATATATATATATATATATATAAATTTTTTGTGTGTGTAACAATTGAGGGTCAGTGTAAAAAATTTTTAGATGAGATATACAGAAGTGAAGACCTCATTCACATCCACACGCAAAAAGCTACCGCACTGACAAACGACAAAGAAACTACCCCAAACAACAGCAACACAGTTCACAGTAAGAACTAAATTTTAACTAAATTTTTTTTTGTGTGTGTAACAATCCCATTCTTTCCCAGAATCTAAAATTACAGATTGAATCTATGGAGTTCTCAAGGATTAATCAAACCTTCCAAAGCTTACACAAAAAATATTGTGCTTTGGTAGATTTTGCAGTAAAAAAAAATTGTGGTTGTAAATATGTAACATTTATGAGGATAAAATACAGATATCTTTTCTGAGGTGTTTATAAATTATACACTGCTCAATTATTAACATTAACAATGAACTATTTTAAATTACAAAATTGTACTTGGATTAAATGAAAATTACTTACAATATAATACATTGCTTCTTGCTGTCAATTTTGACAGCATGGGTACACTAGTATATACATAAAACTCAATTCTAACATATATACTGGGTGAAACAGCAAAATTGTCCAACTCATGTTAGAGCATAATTGTCCATCCCACAAAATATTTACTATCTAAAAAAACACTAAACTAATTGAGTTTCTTTTTTCCAGATTTTCAGATAAGACATTTAGCCATCTTGACACCATTTATCATAAAAATCACTGAAAAATCCTTTGAGTTACTCAGCTAGAAAGAGAACAGGTTAAAATCGTTTTGTGTCAGCCCCACTATCTTCCCAAATGAGCAAGTGAGAGGAAAAAGATCATTCAGGCATTCAGTAATGGTAAGATATTTAACTAACTTGACAGCATTTGTCATAAGAGTCACTGAAAAAACCTTGAGTTATTCAGCTAAAAAGAGAACAGGTTAAAATCGTTTTGTATCAGAACTACTGTCTTCCCAACTGAGAAATGGTGAGAGGAAAAAGATCATTCAAGCCAACATTCATATTCTGGCTTCCATCTTCAAAATTCATTCAAGAACCACCAAGAGAACAGTGAATAAGTTTAAAAAAGAGGGAACAGTAGAGTGGAAAACTGGATCAGGAGGTTACAACAGGAAGAAAGATCATCATTTCAACTTAGAGCTAAAGAGATCAATTAAAAAATATCCAATTCAATCCATCAGATATTTGTCACATGAGAGAAGAGTTTCAGCTATGACAGTCCAAAGAGCAGTGAAAAAAGAAAAGAAAATTGTACATGAAACGTGTGAGGCACCTTGTTACACCAGGATATAAAGTTAGAAGGTTAGAGAGGGTGAAGATCATCTTGAATAAGTTGGAAAATGATCCTGGAATGCGATATATATATTTGCAGTTTATTTCAATACTTCATGAGCTTTTGGTCCTTAGCTATGATTAATTAATTATGAACATGTCATTTTCATTTATGATCAATTTCATCATAATTCTTTTGTTAAGCTTAGAGAGTAATTATACATTCTTATTGCTCAAAGTAGAGTCCAATAATATTATAAAAACCTTGGAGAATTCCATCAAGATATCTTTAAGCATTTCTAAGATACAATGGTTTGGAGTTTAATCTAAATATTGTACAATTTTACTGTTACATGATTTTGACAGTTCTGCTGTTACATCCGGTATATAATTGTGTGAAACGGTAACAAAATTGTTGATATGTGGTTCTTTAGTTGCTGTTGGTAATTGAAGGGATTAGGTGTAAGTGTGTTGTTGGTAAGGCTGGGAGTTGACAGATTTGTTGGGTAGGTTGACAGAGGTCAAGGTAGTGATGATGAGAGAGGCCTGGAGTTAATTAGTGAAGCTGCGTGTTGACACAAGTGGGTTGTTGTTGGCTGGACTGATCCATGGTAAGGGTTGGTGAGTTGCGTTGACATGCCAGTTGATCTGTCTTTCTTCAAGGTTGAAATCAATACTGGTGATGTGCGTCGATGAGCCAGCAATTTAGTGATGAGGTTGAGTTATTGAACCAAACTGTCTGTTGTCAGCAAGGTGTGCTGATTTTAATATCAGTAGTTTAACAGGTGTTGGCTCATTCTCTATTTTTTTTTTTTTTTTTGGTGGCAAAGTTCATGACTGGCTATTGGATTTGTGTTGTGGACCAGATGTGATGCTTAGAACTCCTGCGCAGAAGACAACTTTTTTATTTTGAGTTTGCTTAGTGCTTACATCTGCCTGATAAATAAGAATCAAAAAAGTAATCTTGATTAAAGCAGAATGATAATATCATGAATGGAACATATGAGCAATGAGGAAGTTTTATTTTAAATGTAAGCAAAAAAGACACTTATACTTATAACACTTACAGAAGACGCCAGCAAAATGTATACTTAAACTTAGAATCAGAAAGAGACAGATGAAATTTCTGTGACCCAATGAGGAAGGGAGGTTTGAATAATTTAACACTCACAAGAGATAGTGAAGTCAAGAGAGGCAGAGGGAAGCAGCAAGTAACCTACCTAACAAGCTTTTGTAAATAGATGGAAGAACAGACACACATGAGGAAAAAGGGCTTAGAGAATTTGATACTCACAGGATATACTGAAGGCAAGAGAGGCAGGGGGAAAACAGCAAGTAACCTACCTAACAAGCTTTTGTAAATGGAAGAACAGACACACATGAGGAAAAAGGGCTTAGAGAATTTGATACTCACAGGATATACTGAAGGCAAGAGAGGCAGGGGGAAAACAGCAGGTAACCTACCTAACAAGCTTTTGTAAATAGATGGAAGAACAGACACACATGAGGAAAAAGGGCTTAGAGAATTTGATACTCACAGGATATACTGAAGGCAAGAGAGGCAGGGGGAAACAGTAAGTAACCTACCTAACAAGCTTTTGTAAATAGATGGAAGAACAGACACACATGAGGAAAAAGGGCTTAGAGAATTTGATACTCACAGGATATACTGAAGGCAAGAGAGGCAGGGGGAAAACAGCAAGTAACCTACCTAACAAGCTTTTGTAAATAGATGGAAGAACAGACACACATGAGGAAAAAGGGCTTAGAGAATTTGATACTCACAGGATATACTGAAGGCAAGAGAGGCAGGGGGAAAACAGCAAGTAACCTACCTAACAAGCTTTTGTAAATAGATGGAAGAACAGACACACATGAGGAAAAAGGGCTTAGAGAATTTGATACTCACAGGATATACTGAAGGCAAGAGAGGCAGGGGGAAAACAGCAAGTGACATACCTAACAAGCTTTTGTAAATAGATGGAAGAACAGACACACATGAGGAAAAAGGGCTTAGAGAATTTGATACTCACAGGATATACTGAAGGCAAGAGAGGCAGGGGGAAAACAGCAAGTAACCTACCTAACAAGCTTTTGTAAATAGATGGAAGAACAGACACACATGAGGAAAAAGGGCTTAGAGAATTTGATACTCACAGGATATACTGAAGGCAAGAGAGGCAGGGGGAAAACAGCAAGTAACCTACCTAACAAGCTTTTGTAAATAGATGGAAGAACCAAAAGTTGGAGCTTATTTCTTGATCATTTTTTTAATCAATGCTCTACATGTGTTATCTTTCAATTATCCTTGCTCTTTTGAAAGTTTCCAACTCTGAGTTGATTGGTCCTCTTCTTTTGGTTATCCACTTCTTGCATATATTGTAAATATGAAGCCATCTTCCTTAAAATGCTTAAACCAAGTATGGCCAGATATTGTTTCCGTTTCTTCCATTTCCTAAATTCTGGAAGTAGATTCCAATGGTTTGATGCCTAATTTAACCCTTCAGCATTCAACACGCCCCATAAATATTAGCTTTCAAAGTTTTACTCTTTGCATGACTTCCTGTGCTATTTACGATGATGTAGTCATATATTATAACAGAGTATACATGAGTGGCTTACGGAGGAGTGAACATTGACAGCCAATATCTATGGGGCAAGTTTGGCAAGTTGAATGCTAAAGGGCTAAAGTAATACCAGAAAATTGTCAGAATTGCAATGTTTCTCCACCATTATAACAGCTGAAAAAAAAAGAGTTATAACTGAATAGTATCAATAATGAAATGATGTATAATAATAATAATAAAGTTGATAGAAGACACAGAAAGGAAACTGCAGAAATTCCTACAGAAGGTAAAAAAGGAAAGTGAGTGGAAAGGACTATCAATTACAAGAAGAAAAAATGTATGGATGTCAGCAAGAGATCATCTCAAGATGTGAACTATGAATTTGAGATGTCAAAACCAAACAAGTACAGAAGTTTAAATATCTGGGAAGTGTTTTAACAGAGGACATGAAATGTCATACCAAAATCCAATGGTGTATTAGAAGCAAAAGATGGCTTCCAAAAGCATCACTGCACTGTCAAAAAGGAGACTTGCATCAACAGAAATGTAGATCTACAGAATGATGCTGAAAGTCTGAGTTACAAGGAAGCTTTAAAGAAAATGGAAACAAAAAGGACACTTAGAATCAGAAAGAGACAGTTGAAACTTCTAGGTCATAATAGAGAAAGAAGGTTTGAAGACTTTGACACTCACAGGGCATACTGAAGGCAAGAGAGACAAAGGGAAACAGTGAGTAACCTACATATCAAGCTTGTGTAAATTTGATGATAGAGACCCAGAAGGTGAAAGATAAACTTTACTAAGAGCTACAAAGGATAGGAAGTTGTGGTGGGCAATGATAGCATATCTCCAGAAGAGACATGGCAGATACAAGAGGAAGAATAATATAGTGAATCATAGATCATCTTTAGATGTGTACATGAAATAAGCTTTCGAATAAAGATCTGTCACAAATAAAGATACTTGTGATGTACCATAAAAATAAATAATAATCATCTTTGGAGTAAAAGATTATCAAAAACCAAAAATACTTTTTATACACTCTAATATGCATCATCACCATTATTATTATTAATAATAATAATAATATAGTGAAGTCATAGTTTTTAGATGTTTGCAAGAAGTGTTTTTGAGTAAAGGTCTGTAAAAGAACAAAAATACTTTCAATGTGCTCTAATATATAATAATTCTGAAACCTTATAATTATCAATGTGTATTTATTTATATTTTCTGTTCCATCTGTAGCAGAAAGGGAGGAAAATCAACTTAAGTTAGTAAATTAATGATTGGTTGGTTGTTTTATGGTATATCAACCTCATTGGGTTATTTAATGTCAACAAAATTTTTGAAATAGTTTCATACCGATAGTTTGGTAAAAAAAAAAGGTGTGTATGTATACATATATATTTGAACCATTTTTCAATTACTCATTTTTGAGTACAATCAAACTTCTTTTAGGAAATTTACAATCTTGGATGGTTTTATTTTCGTAAAAAGTTGTTTTTAAATTACTCACTTGGTAATATTTTGTTTGCACTAAATCAAAATCTACACACTCTAATAGTAAATTTTAATTATTGCTGATAATTTTTCCTTCAAAAATTATTGCTGGTAATAATTTTTTTTATTACAAAGTATTTCTGATATTAAAACCTATTTTTACACAAGTTTGGGTGTTAACTATTTTCCCATAGCTAGGATCCCAACGGGTGTTACCACCCTGGGTCAGGTTAGACCAGGGAACACCAGCAATTAAGAGGTGGTTCCACACTCCTCAAAAACTTCTAACCAGAGGCCCCACTGTTGAACACAGTTAATCGTCCTAACCAGGATGCAGATGTAGTTTATTGTCATACCCAGGAGTAAATTAATGAGTGATTACATCCCTTAGTCATTTTAATAATCTATACAAAATATTTATCTGCATTTAAACAAAATTAGTTTGTAAGTAAAATGAACAATTTAATTAATCATTTTCTTCACTCCTACAGTTCTTAGATTGCAGTCTTATTTGTTCAAGCCTTTCATGTGAGACACTCAGATATATTTATCCACTAAGTGATCACCTTGCTTTAACTTGGTCTTGAAATAGACTTTGTCACTACTGTCTTTGTCATTCTGTTGCTCATCTTTTTCTCCCAAGAGATCTTTCCATTTCACTGTTATATTAAACACATAAAATTTTTTAAATGAAAAGATATTGAGCCAAAAGTGATTTAGACAATACCAGGAGTAATCAATGAATTATAGATACTATTGAATGTCTACAAAATATAAAGGGAACAGATTAATTAAATGGTTGATGGGCATCTGTTTTAGTTGGGAATTCTTTATCTCTACTTTATTGAATCTCAATATTAAAACTTTCTAACAATTGCCATCATTTTTTATGGTATTGGTACACTAGTAATATTAATAATATACTGGACTCATAGTCTTTAAATTTGTGCATGAAATAATCATTGCAGTGAATGATTGTCAAAAAAACAAAAATACATTTGATACACCCCAATATATAATAATAATATTAATAATAATACACTGGCATCATAGATGATCTTTAGATTTCTACATGAAATAAACTTTGGAGTAAAAATCTGTAAAAAGGGGAAATACTTATGGTATACTCTAATATATAATAATAATATAAATAACATAATGGAGTCATAGTTTTAGCGTCCTCAGATTCACATATGAACTAGGATGCATCTGAGGAAGATTGTGTTAGGTAACTGTTCGAGTTTGATTGAAATGATAACATTCAAAGTTCTACCTTTATAAGTGGGACTGAATGTAGACCATTAGCACCAGAGGGGAAAATATGTCATTACAAAGCAGGGCTTTTCTAATATTACAGATTAAAATCATTCATAATTTGTTTATCATTATATTAAATTTAAGGAAAAAAAAATCTAATTTCACAGAGAGGTGCAAGGCTTTTCTTTAGTTAGAAAATAATTTCAGTCTGTCTTGCAAAATCTTTTTCTCAAATTTGCTGGAATGGTAAAGGGAGTTATTATTTTTATTTTCTAAATGGTCCAAGAAATAAGATGTGATAGATCTACAACTACATCCACCAAGTATTTTGGTGGTATTTGCCCTAGTAATGATTGTTTATCAAAAATTCTGATGGGATTTTATTGGTTACAAAATGTATATAAGATTTAATTCCTATATTATTTTTAACATTTGTACATGAAATAATCATTGCAGTAAAGGATTATCAAAAAACGAAAATACTTTTGATACACAAGCGAAGGACCGTTAAGGAATTTGGAATTGTTTTTTTTTAAAAACCATTTATTCTACATTCAACACCATCACTTGAAAAGACACTGGAAGTGTCGAAACGAAATGGCTATTTTTGTAGTGATTTTATAACATATTTTTGTAGTGATTTTATAACATATTTATTATATATATATATACATATATATATATATATATATATATATATATATATATATATATATATATATATATATATATATATAATACAGTGACGTCATAAATAATCTTTAGATTTGTACATGAAATAAGCTTTGGAGTAAAAGCCTGTAAAAAAGGTAAATACTTATGATACACTCTAATATATAATGATAATATATATTCAACATTGACAAACTAGAATTATGATACACTTGCATACATAAAGCAATATTTACATTTTCTCACTTAAGGCTTGGAATCCATTAATTTCTTGGCACTCTGAAAGGATGCGTCATCTCTCCTTGAATTCAGAACACCATAAATTATACTAATTTTGGTTAGCAAGTCAAATGGATGTGAAGCCTGATTGACCAATGGAAATCAAACATCACAAAAATAAAAATACCAGGATGTCTTTCTTTTTCTTTTTTTTCCATATCTAATTCTCTGATGAAGCATTAATAAGAGTGAAACATGTTAGATTGATATACATTTACTATCTGTTCTTTATCCTCTCATAATAATATATAATGGAGTCATTGATGTTTACAAGAAACAAGCTTTGGAATAAAGGTCTGTAAAATTGAAAATACATTTGATACAAGCTGATATTTGTTTTTATTTATCTATTTGTGCTTTATGTTCCCATTGATTTTTGTCTCATGATCTATTTATTTCCAATCTCTTTACGGAAAAATCTTAAACACCAGCCAAGATACATTCATTGTTCATTTGGTTTGTACTATTCCTTGATATATATCACATCCTCAATGTATGTATGTCTCTGAATAAAAATAACAGTGAAACTGGTAAATGCTTTGTTGGGAAATGTTCGACTGTAACGCAAATGAGTTATCAGCAAATTTCCCTATTCAGCAGAATTTAATTGCGCTAAGTCAATGTCAAAATGGCTTTCGTTGTTCACCTACGTGCATGCAGAAAATTTGTTAATGCTAGGTCAGATAGTTTGAGCTTGCATAAAGAACGCAGGAATATGACTCAGTGCAAAATTTGCATCAGTTTGCATTAAACAAAAAAAAAACAGTGTAAATTTAATATAGACAAAGTTTGACAACATTAGGCCAATGTTTTGTAAACTGTAGTTCAGGAGGATGCTAAACAGTAAAAGTTTAGACTCACCTGGGATTTCTCTGACACTTGGTATCAACGGGAACGTAACAAATTTTCATCTTGTCTTCTGTTTTTGTCTGCCACATTGGCTGCTAACCTTTCACAGTCTAACTCCGTCCTCCATCCTGCCTCTTTCTGTTGACAACATATCTACCTGTATCTGACGCCCATAAAACAGGAAATAACCTCCCTCCCTGTCATGATTCTTCTTTTATAGCCACCACCCTTACCCTCAATCTCTCACTGTTGACTGGGTATTGGACACCACCACCACCAGTATTTAATCCCCCATCTTACACCTCACTTTCTTGCTTCCCAATAGGTAATTTTGTTTTTTTTTACAAATTACAGTCAATATAGCTTTATTTGTTGTATACATGCTTATAACAATTATGTTAACACTAGGTCAAATAGTTTGAGCATGGATAAAGGACACCAGAATATGCCACAGTACTAAATTTGTTATGTCCATTTTATACTATTTACATTGTTTGGACTGTTGTCCTCATCTGTATTACCATATTCATCATGTTTCGGCCATTGTATGCTCCAGCCTTCTTCAGGTAATATATGTTGGAATTTCAAACTGATTCCTTCATTTAGTCCACAGGGATAGTTTGTTCGAATTCCACCTGCCATGTCTTTGGATATCTCAGTTTTAGTTAAATTCCCTTAGTATCTCAACTCGACTAATTTTTGTTCCCTCTGAACTGAACCATCTTGGGTATGATGATAGACTACATCCGCATCCTGGGTAAGACGATAAATTACGTCCAGCAGCAAGGCCTCTGATCAGGAGGTTTTGAGGAGCGTGGAACCACCTCTTAATTGCTGGTGTTCCCAGATCCACCCTGACCTGGGGTGGTAGTACCTGTTAGGGTTCCAGTTATGGGTAAATAGTTAACCCCCAAACTGGGGCCAAAACATTATGAAAGTGTAAAAATAGATTTTAATACCAGCAATACTTTTTTTTAAAAATTATTGCCAGCAATATATTTTTGAAGAAAAAAATATTACAAAAATAGATTTATGAAGAAAAAAATATTACCAGTAACAAAAATTTTGTCGGCATTAAATAACCCATTGAGGTTGATATGCCGTAAAACAAACCAAACCAAACCAAACTCTGAACTGAAACTGATATAGCCAAAGGCATAGCATGGGGAATTAGAACAACTTACCCCCATGGACTAAATAAAGGTTTCAGTTTGAAATTCCAACATATATCACCTGAAGAAGGCTGGAGCATACAACAGCTGAAACATCATGAGTATGGCAATAAAGATGAGGACAACAGTCCAAACAATGTAAATAGTGTAAATAGTTACAATATCTCATGTCAGAAATACAGACAGTTGCTCTATCCAGTTTGCATTAAAATAAAGTATAATTTTAATATAGACAAATTTGTTAGGTCAAATGGTTTGCACTTGCATAAAAAAAAGAGCATATAAACATCAATGGATTATTCCATATGGTTGATTTTCAAATGGCCAAACAGATTAAAAGAGAAACAGAGCACTTGTCTGCCTGCTTTTGATCTTCCTGTAGCTAGATATAAACAGATTGAAGAGAAGACTAAGATAGATAGATAGATAGATAGATATTGATATCCATAATCAATATACAAATACAGAACTTTTTTTTAATAATTTCACCCAAGCAAAGCAGGAATGTTGCTAGTGTGTAGGAGGTTACAGAGAGTGAAGGTGAGAGAAAAGACTAGGTATAGCGGGGACAGAAGAAAGGATAAAAGATAAACAGGATTCAAGAAGATAGAAGATGGCGATTGATGTTGCCTTTAAATTTTCGAAGATTGTAGTTATCCGGGAAACAAGTAAACAAAAGGGAGTTCCAGAGATGGGAATGCAAGAAAAGAAACTGTTGGAGTAGAAGTGGCAGTTACATTTAACTAATTCAACATAAATGGGTGGGACCTATAAGCCAATCTAGTAACACGCTTAAATTCATGTATGCAGAAAAATATAAAAATATCTCATTGCAAAAAAAAAATAGTTGTTTTTAGGAATTATCTCTGTTTATACCTGATATTATTTACCTTTGAATACATACTAATATAAAATAATGTAATACTAATATAAATAATATAAATTATTATATAATAATACAAATGTAATAATATAAATATAATAATATAAATATTATTAGTCTTGACCTGACATCTTGCCTTCTGTCACTTTCCCCCCATCATAATGTAGCTTCCTTGTACCTTTTTCTATAAATACTTTCATGGTAACTGTTCTGATTAGATTTCATTTTTGGTACCTAGACTTTATGAATTTAAACACAGTTTAGATTGGCAGCTAGGTGTCATCATTTCACAGTTGAAATGGCTAGATCTAACTATAAGTTCTATGTTAACAGTTTCTTCTCTAGCACTTCTTGCTTGCAGAACTCTTTTCTGTCTTCTTGCTTTCCAGTCAAGTTTGATTTTCAAAAATTTAAATGCAGTGTCAATCATCATCTTTTTCTTCTTTTATTATTATCTCCCCTTGAATAATGTTTTCTTTTTCACACATTCTCTCATACTCAGCAACTTTTCTGTTTTAGTGGCTTTACTGTCTTGCTTGAGGTGAAATGATTAAAATTAAAATAATCTGACTCTTGTAAAAATGCGTGGCGGTAGGAGTCAGGTACTTCCTGAAGTGACTTGAATTCGAACAGAAATTATCCAATGTCATCTGAGTGCTTTCAGCTTTCATAGACCATTATCAAATCGGTTATTGATAATAGCTTTTTCACTTCAAGCTATTTTGGCTTGTGAAATGTTTCTTGAGAATGATATGGTGATTTTTCCATACATAAAAAAATATAATTAATTGGTTCATTAGGTGCACAAAAAAGAAGGAGTCTTCCTTTGCCTGAAATTGAACAGAAAGCATTGGTTTATTTGCAATAAATTTCTATGAAAAGAAAAGAAGTCTGTAAAGACTGGCTCAAAATATTCTTTTGAGTATCTAACAAAAAATATGCTAGGTAGAGAAAGATATTCAAGTGACTGAATGTAAGCATTGTCAGGTATGCATTAGTCCATAGTCAGGAGCTGTGGGAATATAGGAATTAGTGCAAAGAAATATTCTAATATGACAAGTCTCCAATGTTATGCCACTAGCAGTTTTATTTTTTCTGTGTAGCATTTATTACTCTCCACTTTCTGAGAGTTCCCTTCAAGGGAGGTAATCCAGTAATTTCATTAGTGCTACTGCATAACAATTACTACCACAGGTGATAATGTTAAAAATTATCCTCGATAAAGGGATACAGCAAAAGGTCACATGGTGTTAATATTCTGACTTAGCAGTTAGCAGTCAAGAGGTCGGTCATAGTAGCAGAGCACCTGTTCTTCAATGGATGGATAATGATTGATGACAACTTCTGGTGATAGTAAAGAATCTTCTAGGAAGGATTAGTCTGCATCTGCTTAAAGATATTTTCAAAAGAACAGGGTCAGTTCTTTGCTTTGACTTGTTTGGAGTTTAGGTAGGCCGTGTGTTGTTTCAGAGTCTAAAGCTATTCTCGCTCTCGGCTGAAAATGTTGATGTGCTTCATTTGCATCTGTGTGACATTCCAGTGATGAGGTATAAACAAATAATGATTTTACCCAGCTGAAGACCTTCTTGATATTTAGGTCAACAGGTTCATTGGAGGTATCACAAGTTTCAGACTTCATTCTTCTGATTGGTAAAAAGTACCATAATTCCCCATGTATAATACGCCTTCATCCATAATACGCACCCCTAAAATTTTGCTGAGAGTATGGCAAAATGCTTCTACTCGTGCATAATACGCACCCCTTGTTTGGTAATCAAACCCCATAAATTGTACCTCTCCAATTTCATTATGGCCAGCGTTTCCTAATCTTATTCAAGCTGTAATTGAAGATATTTATCAAAATTTTCAATCATCACAATTCTAAAAGGAAACGGAAATATCTATATTGTGCCTACTTCACAGACTCATTAACCTGTTTTTTTCAATAAAATATGCAATTTACCGGATTTGTATTTAGTTCAGGTTAGATACACATAACTCGAGTTGTGCTTAAAAGTAGACAGAATAAAAGTTGGTATGAGAAATATTAAACAAAGAATAAAATGAATAAAGGAACAAAGAAAGCAATTCAATGAAATTTATTGGTCTTGATCATGAGGCAATTTCTGTTCAATTGAGGTTCTTTTCTAGATCGACAGTTGTTCCTCTTCATGAACATGTAGCACCAATTTAGAAAGGCTTTGAAAGTTTTCTCAGGGTATTTTTTCATCTTTTTCATATATACACACACCATAATTCCCCATGTATAATACACCCTTGTGCTGAAAGTGGTGGAAAATGCTTCTACTCCTGCATAATACGCACCCCTTGTTTGGTAATCAAACCCCATAAATTGTACCTCTCCAATTTCATTACAGCCAGCATTTCCTAATCTTATTCAAGCTTTAATTGAAGATATTTATCAAAATTTCCGATCATCACGATTCTAAAAGGAAGTGGAAATACCTATATCGTGCCTACTGCGCAGACTCTGTTTTTTTCGATAAAATGTACAGTCTACCAGATCTGTATGTAGTTTTTCGCAAAAAATGATTTGAAACATAGAATAATATTATTCTAATTTAGTTTTATGATAATTCTTATTTTATTTCATATTTGTAACTTATTGTTCGGTACATATGATTGTATTTGACATCCTTATGGGGTTGCAATCGCCGAATGTTAGTCACAAAATTTTAATATGTGTGTGGTGAATAGTCATTTCGCAACTGGAATTGACCTATGAAAAATGCACACCCCTAATTTTGCTTAATATTTTTCAGAAAAAAATGCGTATTATACATGGGAAATTACGGTAATCCAAAAGAATAATTTTCTCCAAGGAGCTGCTTTCGCTTGTCCCTAGGCCTCATGAATTTAAACGTCCTACGAGGCTGGCATCCCATTGAAACTGTTAGATGTAGACGTCTCTTCTACTCCAATAGCTTCATGTCTCGCACATCTCGCCTGTGGAACTCCCTTCCCTATTCCTGTTTCCCTGACAAATACAATCTCCAACTACTTAACGTCAATCGACATCTCCAGTTGCCTTGATCTATCCACTTCCCTTCTCCACATCCTTTCACCTTTCATTCCTATCTGCTCTCGCTCCAAATCTTCTGTAACCCCCTTGCCTTGATCGATCCACTGTATTTCTCTTTCTCCACATCCTCTCCTTTACCACTCCTATCTGCTCTTCCTCCAACCCTTCTATAACCCCTTGCGTGATAGTCGCCTCCAGCCTTGCTTGGGGTGATACGCTTAAAAAAAAAAAATTTTTGGCAGAACATTTGATTTTTATTGCTCTGAATCTGAGTGTTTCCATAAACAGTCTCAAAATCAAGGTTTATCAAAAAAAAGTTCTGTTCAAAGATATTACTGGTTAATGTCTGCTCTTGGTGGTGAGGGACATAGGGTGGTATTTTTTTCACATGAATATTTATAATGTTCTACTTGTTAAGATTAATACCCGCATCTTTGTGGTTTGCATCAAGTGAGTTTTACTTGAATAGTCATAATGATGACTGAGTAATTGTAGCATTTGATAAAAAAGCTTGAAAATTGCTAATTATTAGCAATTAAATTATCATTAGGTTCTGATAACAGAAGCAAATATTATGATAGAATTTGTTGCAATGAAAATATGAATTGAATGTTTTTTTTATTCATTTTATTTTAACCAATTGTTCAATCACTTTTAATAATGTCCTCTCTTTCACTTTACTTTCAGGTGTCAGGAGTACTAAGTAATTTGATTGGTTGATATTGGCATCCAGGTAAGAATCAGAACAATTATCATTGGTCCTTTAATATTTTTTAAACAACTAATGACATTTTAGCTACTTGTCAATATGAGTCACTGTTCTCTGTCAATTTTTTTTTTAAGAATCACATTTGATTTTTGGCAAAATATTTTAAATGTATTTTTCCTGTGAAGAAATTTTTTCAGCTTTTTTATGAATTAAAGAATATAGACAAAACAGAGAGATTATTTTAAAAATGAGTATATGAAGATCTCATTAGGAATTAAAATGAAAAGAATAAAACTAAAATAAAATTATAGATGTATTTAAAGTAACATTAATTTTTGTTGATCTTTATTATCTATATAACAACAAAGGTTATTTTATTTTATTATATATCTATACTAGCAGAAGTACCCAGAGTTGCTTGAGAACTAATTTTGTTAAAAAAAAAATAAAGTAAAAAAAACAGCCAGACACTTCATTTTACTAAGACCAAAATTTTAAATAGGACACAGTGCAAAGAAAGACTCCAAATTCTGGAGGCTGCTGTAATAAAAGAAAAGTATCTAACATTAAATAAGTTATCTTTCTTTACAGGGAATTGTATATGAAAGTATGTTTAAAAATAAAAAAAAGACAGAAAAATACACATAAAAATATCAGACTGACCATTTAAATGATGTCAACTTGACTGACTCGAAATTGGTTCCCTCAAACGCGAGAAGGCTGGAATTAAACAAAAACAGTTGTGTAAATATAGACAAAACACAATCCTTGGAAATGAATATAGCAACATTCAAAAATACTCAAAAAAAAGAAAAAATATATAAAATAAAAATAAATATGAACTTTGGCAAAATTACCAATAACATAAAACTAATTTGGAAATTTGAAAAATTTAATAAAAATTTCACAGACAGAATTTGTTGATATTATTTAACCAAACATTTATTGCTGCCAAAATACGTCTTATTAATTTTATTTGTATAGATTATTAAAATGACTAAGGGAAGTAACTCTGCATAAATTTACAGCCAAAAGGTGATTTACCTCGTTTCCCACTATATTTTTTTATGTGGGAATAAAATTTAATACCTATGAGAAATGGCTTCTTTCACTTTTCATTGTTACCCTACGTTAACATTGCATCAGCTATGACCCAGGAAGTATCAAAGGCATGCAAAATTTGGTTGAAATCCATTGAGTACTTTCTGAGTCTAGAGCATGCAGACAGACACACACAGACACATGTGGACACTTCATTCTATTTGTATAAATTATGTAAAGAACAAAAGATATAATGTTGAATAATCGGACATTTTTAAGCAGAATTGACAAAAACAACAAGAAAAATGAGGAACAAAATGATACAAGAAATGAACAATGTAATACAAGGCAAGGCAATTACAAGATAATAGCAAAGTAAAACAATTATAATACAGTAAAAAAAGAAACAGTGTTCATGTACAAATGGGATACAGTCAAGTTGTCATAACCTTCTGACGCGGATGTAGTTTTAATATCATTAGAAATAAAGATAAGAGTACTGTACTATTACATAATAATAAATAAAATGATTAGTTACTATGGCTCAGAATTTCATAGATTTTGAAATCTACTCATCAAGGGACAAAATTATACTTTTTTTTACTAATAATGGTATTTCAGAATCTGTATTTTTGTTAATGTTAATGATATCTGTGTAAGACATGAGTGGAAAATGAATGTAGTAAAAATTGATTGATTTCTTTTTTTAAGGTTTATCAACGCTTTTAATGCCAAAACATATTTTGGGATTCGAAGAATATTTTTTTTTCTTTGCAAGTGAATATTTCATTAACAATTTTTTTAGAGAATGACAATGGTTTTTCCAGATACAAGTCCTACTATTTAACCCATAGCAAGGGGAGGAGGAGATGGATTCAGACATTTTCACAAGGATATTTGCACATAAGTGAAGGTAACAAATGACTGGAATTTGAACTCGGCTCTCCAATTTCTCTACAAATAGTAAGAAGGATAAGGAGGATAGATAATGATTGACCCTTGACTTGAAGAGTAAGATATTAATGCTCAGGAAAGCATCCATGCAGGAGTCTGTTCCATAAAGTAGCAGTTCTTGGGAAAAAGCTGAGTGGAACTTCTTTCTTACATTTGGAACACGAGGGAAATAAGGGTGATTTGACTATGTGGAAGTAGCATGTTGTGTCCTCTAAGTAATCATTTTACTTATTATCATTATTATTACACACACGCACATACACACACACACACATATATATATATATATATATATATATATATATATATATATATATATATATATATATATATACCGTCAAAATGTGAGTGACCATTGCTCTCCACGACTTCCTGCTTTTTGTTGCTCTAAGTAATTACTGCTCCTTTATGACCCCACTTTATCTTTGTGGTGTTTGACCAGCTATTAACACAAACTTGTCAAATAAGTTACTCTGTTTTCTCCAGCTTTTCTTTCCTTCAATACACCCTGTGAGTGTCGAACTTTGCAAGCCTTCTTTCTTCACTATGTATTAAAAAAACTTTAAACCGTCTCCTGATTGTGAGCAGCAGTTTGCCTTTGTCGTTCCTGATCACCTTAAAATTTCCCTATTTGTCATGTTCTCTGCCCACAGTATTCTTAAAATTTGTCAGTAGAACTCCATCTCGGTCACTTTGTCTTTACTTGATCTGTGACAAAATTAGCTAAATAAAAGATTAGATAGTCTCGTAATCTTTTCTTTGTTTTTAAGGACATCTTTTTGTCCTCTAATACCATAGTCAGTTTTTTTTTTTTTTATTACATTTCACAATTCCTATATGCCTTCAAATTTCTGAATCATACTTTCCATCATTTGTTATCATACTTATTTTTTTAATCATTTCACCCCAAGCAAAACAATAAAGCCACTAAAATGAAAGGGGTTACTGAGTGTGGAAGAATATAAGAAAAAGAAAGACACTGTTAAGGAGTGAGAACAATAAAAGAACAGGAATTAAGATAAAAAATAATAACTGACATTCTGTGGCATTTAAATTACAAAGCCTGATTTTTACATGGCGCCAATAGGTAATTCAAAGCTTGAATGACAACCATGTATTCTATTGTCTTACAATCAATGATTAATCTTTTCTTTCTTTTATTAAATAATTTGTCTTGTCTGGCATCTTGACTTCAATCACTTTCTGACTGCCATACCCCATAGCTTCCCTGTGCCTTTTTATAAATATTTGCATGGCATTTGTTTTAATGAGATTTCCTCATTTGGATATCCAAAGGTGCATTTCGAACACTAATCAGAGTATTAAGAAACATAAAAACTTTGTTAGAAGCAAAGAAAAGATTACTTAACTGTTACATGATATCAGTCCTCCTATATGGCAGTGAATGTTGGACAATCTCCTCAAAGATAAAGAAGAGACTTGAAGCAACAGAAATGTGGTTCTACAGATGGATGCTGAGGATACCATGGACTGAACATGTAAGCAACAATGAAGTTTTAGAGAAAATGGAAACGAAAAAAAGGAAATTTATATTTAACATCAGCAAGAGACAGTTGAAATCTCTAGGGCACATAATGAGGGCTTGGAAAATTTGATACTCACAGGACATATTAAACGCAAGAGGGACAGAGGAAAATAACATATAACCTACCTAGAGAGCTTGTGTGAATAGATGGCAGAAGAAGCTTTTGGAGAAATAACAAAAAGACGAAATTTATTAAGAGCTACAAAGGACAGAAAAGTGTGGAGAGACATCACCTATGTTCTGAAGGGACACAGCACCTAAAGGAGAAGTCTATATTAGCAGAGAGGTCCCATGATTTTACTGTTGAAATTACTAGATGTAACCATTGGTACAAGGTTGTTAGGTAGGTTACTCACTGTTTCTCTCTGCTTCCTTTGCCATCAATCTGTCCTGTGAGTCTCAAATTCTCCAAGTCCTCTTTCTTCATTATGCATACCCAAAAATATCAACTGTCTCTTTCTCATTATAAGTGTCCTTTCTGCTTACATTTTCCTCATTGTTCACAAGTTTCATCCATGATATTCTCAGCATCCTTCTGTAGAACCACATTCCTGCTGCCTCAAGTTTCCTCTTCATCTGTAAGGAGATTTCCTATCATTCAGAAACACAGAAGTTCAACGATCTTTTCTTTGCTTCTAACAAAAATTTCCTCTTTCTTAATAGTTTGCTTAGCTTTTGGAAAGGCATCTTTCAGTATGCCAACGTGTCTTCAGATTTCAGTTGTCACATTTTCCTTTATCTGTTAAAATACTTACCAGGTGGTTAAATTTCTGTACTTGTTTGATTTTGACATCCCCAATTTTCAGCTCTCATCTATGGATGCCTCTTTTGTTGACAACCATGCATCAATTGATCAAAATATTCTGACCTTTAATTTTGTATTTGGATGAGCGTGCAATGTGAATATTACATTATTTCCAAAAATCTCTATATTCTTGCATTTAAAAAAGAGAAAGTTAAATCAAAAGAGATAAAGAAGTTTACGGTCTGTTCTATGTATGATAGAGTTAACATAATATTTGGAACAGTAGCATAGTAGATATAGGAGTTGATGATACATGTGTTGCTCTCATCTAGTGGTCCTAAGTTCAATCCCTGGATTAGGTAATGAAACACTGTTCCAGCAGGAACAAACAATAACTGGTATCACAGGGACAAACAATACAATAATTAACTAATATCATATCAGCCAAACAATGGACACCTGATGATGACTGAAGGGTACTTGGTCGAAATGTTGTGTCTATAATAAAATCTATATCAATCATGATGAGAGCAATAGTTCAAAATAATAATAAAAAAGGATTAACATATTTGTTCATGTATAACGCAAAATAGTTTAACCTGTTAGGGTTGTAGCCATTTTGTTAAAAGTTCAGATTTTCTTCATTTCAGAAGCACGAATCATATTGTACAGTCCACTTTCTAGGAAAATTTTCATCAAGCTATTATTGAAAGAGTTAAAAAAAAATTAACAATTTACAAGACACATATTAACAAAGTGACATACCAGAAACTGTGTCATACTTTTGACTCACTCTGTATATCATTAGAGTTTATGAAAGAGTTCACCCATATCATCTTGGCATCAGTTTAAACTGACACCCTTCCCCTCCATGTATGATTTCGAATTTCAGAGTAAAAAAATTACCAGCAATACATTTTTGTAAAGAAAATTAGTAATGCTCCAAAGAAAATTAAATATCAGCATTAAATGACCCATGAGGAGTTGATATGCCATTAAACAACTAAACTGGCGCCAAGAAAATATGGGTTAATAAATCCTATCAGTGATTTCATAGATGACATAAATAGCTATTTGTAAAATATTGTCTTACATTATTTGTTAAAATGAAAAAAGAAAATTATAATGTTGAAAAAATAAACTGAAAATGCTAAGTGCTAGTTCAGAATTTGAGTTTATCACTTGAGGACTACCAACAGCAGCAACAACTAAAATGGGTGGCACATGTAACTCGAAGAGAAAATAATGACATAATTAAGATATTATCATTCCACGCCACTTCAAATAGAAATTTTGGAAGAAAAACTCCATTAATACTGGAAAGAGTGATAAGAGCGACTGCACTTGAGAAAACTGTTTCCCAAATAAAGTGTTTTAAGAGAAAGATTTTAATAAATTTCAACTGATATTAGTACTGGCTGCTTGGTCAATGAACGGCAAATGTTTCATTGTAGTGAAATGGCTAACATTACTGTTACCGTTAACAGTTACTTGGCAAGGTTATCAGGAACTGCTTGGGATTCATTAACTTTTTATGCTATTATTATTGACTAATGTTATTTATTTGATTTTAATCTTATTTTAAAAAATTTAATGGAGTGAAAATTTAATGGAGTGAAAATTTAATGGGGTGAAAATTTAATGGAGTGAAAATTTAATGGGGTGAAAATTTAATGGGGTGAAAATTTTAACTTGCCAGGCAGATACTAAATATAGAAAGCAATTCAAGGAAAATGTAACTGTGGAGTAAACACGCCTCTGCAAAATCCTTACCATCTACTTCTTGTCAAATACCAAAGCAAAAAGTATTCAGTTATCTTTACAAGCTTTTTCAGATAAACATTAAAAGATACATTCTACACAAACATTTATAGCCACATTATACAAAAATGTTGAAAGACCCGTTATATACAAACATTAACAGACACATCATACACAGAGATTAAAAGGTGTATTATACCCAAACACTTAAAAAGCATTATGCGCAAACATTAAAATATGCATTATACACAAACAGATAAACACTTTTAAATGAAATTCAGAAGTGACTCCAATGCAACCCTGCCATGTGATGTTTTTTTTTTTTTGCTTTTTCTGTTAACCCAATTTTAGATCCCAATATCATAAAACTTGGATTGAAACATAGATGAACAGACAATATTCTTCAGAATGCCTATTAAAATATTTCTAAAAAGAATTAAAAGGGAGATCAATATTAAAAACAAGAAAAAATATGGATTAATGCCTTTGACTGGGCCAACATCAAATCCTCAAATCAGTTTTACAGAAAATATTTAATAGTATTTCTACTGACACAAATATTTCAGGTATTTGGGATTCAAAATAGAAATTCATTTTTATTTTAAAACATTTATTGACATTATTATTAATTTTAGTATTTCCTTTCAGAGTTGTGTAATTGTCAACATACTTATATTATTTCAAACAGTTGTTCTCATCTTGGTTGACATAGATGTTATTATATTCATAATGTTTCAGTCAAGTACACTCTGGTCATCATCAGGGATTTTCCCATTTTGTAGGGGCCAATCAATAGAATTTAATAAAGGATTCTCTACTTTGAGAGTGAAAGAATTCATTCCCTTGAGGTCATTTTCAATCATTGATCTGAGAAAATGGCCGTATAAAGCTGATCTTATATATGCCATGTCCTTTCTGGACATAGGGGATCATGGCTCTCCACAACGTTCTATCCCTTATGGCAACATTTTTCCTTTTAACAAGCCTCCTTCCCCCAGTTCTATCATCCATTCACACAAGCTTTTCTGTTATCTCTCTTGCTCTGTGAGGGCCGAGTTCTCCAAACCCTCCGTTCTTATTATGTCCAAAAAAACTTCAACAATCTCTTTCTGATTGATATTTTTCAAGACTTCATTGTTGCTTACTCACAATGTCAAGAGAATTCTCAGTATCCTTCTGTAGAACCACATTTTTGATGAGTCCAGTTTTCTTTTCATCTGTGACATGATGGTCCAGCATCAGTTTTTTTCCTGTTTAGGATTGGGTTTCTAGTTCCTTTTCCTAAAGTTTTCTCTTCCTCTTTCCCTCCCATTAACCCCTTGTGCCTTAGTGCATTTTTGCCTTGCTTGGGGTGAAATTATTAAAAAAAATTACTTCTTTTTCTTCTTCTATGTGCCACGTTCCTTCAGGATGTTGGCAATCATGGCTCTTCACAACTTCCTATCCTTTGTAGCTCTTTGTCAGGTTTGTCTTTTCATTATCTCTTCCTCTCCCTGTTGTGTCATCTATTTACACAAGCTCGTTAGTTAGTTGCAATTACTTTTCTTTGTTTCTAACTGCAAAGTGAGTAGCCATGGTCAAATGCAGAATAAGTAACAGAACTGTCCAACAAACAGAATTGGCAAAGTTTACAATAAGCAATAACAAGAAAAAGGACAGGAAAAAATATGAGGCAAGCAAAAAATATATGCAATGCAAAGCAACAGTAATATGACAAAAAGTTCACAAAGAATTGGGGTTGACACACAAATCTAAGTTCAGACAAACAAACATAGTGTTCTGACTTCAAGACTAGACAGACTGGGACTAAGTCAGATGAAACCGAGTACTTGCCTATTTTATTTGCAAGAATAAAAAACCAGCATGCATTTGTGTGCTTCTGCCTATAAATTGGGGAGGGGAAAGTATTTTGCAGTCATTCTTATGGGGATTGAAACTAACACTAACAAAAATTGTTTTTAGTCGTTAATAAAGAAAGCAATGGAAAATATTTTGTAAATGTCATGAAAGAGAGTAAGAATTTAAATTTTAAAATTTGTGCACCATTACTCAGATATGAAAAATCCAACATCTACCAATGACTTCCTAAAAGCTATTTCCCTTCTTCAGGCACCAACACTACATCATAGATTTCATCAATGACAAACATTTTTTTGTATTTGCTCTATTTTATAAGGAACAGTAGTCATAGCATCATGTGTATGAGAAAGCAAGTTTGAGAGGAAACATGTCAAATGGTTGGCCAAAGTTTCATTGCCACATAGTGGCTCCCCTCATTAATGAATTTAACCTTCTTCTTGCAGCCATCAGAGTGTTTTTATATCTTTTTGATCTCATATAAAAATCATCATTGTCAGAATTCCATCCCCACAGGGTTCAAATCACCAACACTTAGTTCATGTCATCATTAATCTGACCAGTAGTTTACTATTCTGGGTCAGCCTACACATTCTGTAACAATGCCATGATTGTTCTTTGGAAACTTAGAATAATATTTTCTCAATGTCTTCTCCATAGTTCTGAATTCAGACTAGGTGGCCTGACCAAAGCTAGAGTCCAGTCTGACCTACTATTTAACCCATAGCTTGTGAGAGAAAAGATGTATTCATACCTTTCCCAAAGGTATTAGTGTGAATTAAATACATATTGTCAGGAGGAATTTCATCTTGGTCAATTAAATTTATTGCACTGATAAACATTGCATCGGACGCACATACAAATTAATACTCTCAGATATTTAATAAATCATTCACCCATTTTAAGGTTTATATTTATTTGCAGTAAAAGCAAAAGGAAATTGTTTTAACTCTCATTAAATAAATTGCTGTATATTTACATACTATTCCTTCATTCAAATAAACTAATCCAACCACCTCCACAGATTTTTTCGACCTCAATTTATTCCAATCCCCACCTACTGCTTATTAGATTTTGAAAAAAAATTCCAGTGCCCCCACCAATTCCAGTACTAGCTTTTATTCAAAACCCAAGAGTACCATTAAACCAATGTAGCAAGGCAACACGTTTGAGTGGCATCACCATTGCTTATAGAAAGATGCAGATTTAACCGAGTGTTTCTCACCAGTTCATATATTGATTGCAGTCTCTTATCATTGATTTTATTGATCAGTGCCAATACAAATTAACTTGCAGATGATAAGACAAGGTCAGTTTTCTACACAGTTCCATCAGTCTCTGTATTTTTTAACGAGAGAAATAGAGACTGGAAGAGAAAGAAAGAAAGAAAGAAAGACAGTTAAGAAGAAAGAGACAGATGAAAAGACTAAGAGAAAGAAAAAGAAAGAAAAAAGGCAGGTGATAAAGACTAAGAGAAAGAAAGAAAAAAGCAGTTGAAAAGAAAGAAAAAGACAGCTAGAAAGAAAGAAAAAGAAAGAAAAAAGGCAGGTGATAAAGACTAAGAGAAAGAAAGAAAAAAGCAGTTGAAAAGAAAAAGACAGCTAGAAAGAAAGAAAAAGAAAGAAAAAAGGCAAGTGATAAAGACTAAGAGAAAGAAAGAAAAAGGCAGTTGAAAAGAAAGAAAGAAAAAGACAGCTAGAAAGAAAGAATAAAGGAAAAGACAGGTGAAAGACAAAAAGAAAGACGGAGAGAGAGAGAGAAACAAACAAAATTAAAGAAAAAAGCAGGTGAAAAGAAAAAAAGAAACAGAAAAAAGTTAAAAATAAAATAAAGAAAGGAAAAGACAAGTGAAAAGATGAAAAGAAAGAAAATAAGAGAAAAAGAGAGTGGAAATGGCTAAGGAAAAAAAACATTGAGAGAAATAAAAAGAAATTTCTCCTTTTGTTTGGTCTGGTGAGTTTAAACCTAAAAGATTTAAGGTATTTTTTTATCTTCAATATTTTTAGTTGCTTTTTATTTTATCACTGAAGTGAAGAGGTAATTTTATTATTTCCTTAGGCAAATATATTTTGATACAAATAATCACTTATTTTCACATTATTTTAACATAACATGAAAATTATCATATATATGTAAAAATTTCAGATAGAGTATATCTGTAAAAGAACAATATGAATAAAGACAAAAGGAAAACTTATCTTAGCCAATGTGTTTCATCCACTGATAAGATAAATTTTCCTTTTGTCTTTATTCATATATATATATATATATATATATATATATATATATATATATATATAAAGTTGTTGCCTCTGTCTGTCTGTTTGTTTGAACTCCACCTAGGGTTTTAGAGATAGACCCCCATAACCATATATATTCTGAAACTACATTACACAGGGTACTTGGAGAAGTATATTTCATTTTGATCAAAGCGGGTACCTGGGAGGCACCCTCCTCCCTACTGAAAATTCTTTTCCCTTTGATTTGAATTAAATTTATACATGAGAATGACTCCGATTCAAAATAGAGTAGAAAGCCAAAAGATGGAAGTTATATCAGCAAGATCATTTTGATTAAAGGGGGTCCCCAGGGGGCACCACTCCCCAACTAAAAATTTTTTCCTGTTGATTTAAATTAGATTTAAATTTGAACAAGGGAATGAGTCCTAGGGTACTTGGATAAGTATATTTCATTTTGACCAAAGGGAGTGCCTAGGGGTTTCCTCTTTGATTTAAATTAAACCTAAATTTGAACAAGAGAATAATTCATCCAAAATATAGAAGGAGAAAGCCAGAAGATGGAGGTCATTTTGGCAAGCTCAAAATGAGACAATATGGACATCAAGTTGAGCAAGAAATCACCAATCAATGGGTAATGCCTTACAATACATATTTGTTACGACAATTCAACTGTCAAATCAAAATGAAATCTGCTCATCAATTCATTCAATCTGGTATTGCATCAAATATATATCAAAGGGGTCAGATCAAGCTGTTTTTGCACAAACCCTACCAGTGAAATTTTTTTACCCTTTGATTTAAATTAAATTTCAATTTGAACAAGGTAATGACTCCTATCCAAAATATAAAAGGAGAAAGCCAGAAGATGGAGGTCATATCAGCAACATCATTGAGTAATATTAAAATGCATCATTTTTTCTCTACAAATTATAACAATGATTTCAAATCAATCAGCATTTTCTTACAAAAAAATATGTGACACACACCAAGATGCAGGTAATTCAGCTAGTATATTAATAAATATACATTTTTTTCCTCACTGGTAGCATGACTCAATTTAGCACCTGAAGATTGCATTGTGCATAAAATTCTGAGTCATGCTACTGGTGAGGAAAAAAATATTTTTATTAATATATACTTAATAGCTCTGTTATATTACATCAAGCACTATTTCATTAACACCAGCACTCAATGTGAGTCACTACTCACCATCAAATCTCACAAATTTTTCTACGTTAAAGAGAGTAATTCAGCCAAAAATATCAAACACAGTAAGGATCAAACTGACTTTAGTTTGACTCACTCTCTTTTCTATCAACTATTGTTGCATGCCAGAGACAAGTCATTTTTCAGAAGATATCTTTTTATGGTAATGTGGGGAGTGCATACAGCGTAGTAGCTATCAACATGGAAAGTGGAATTGGCCTGTCAAGTTCAATTCCAACCAAGTCCATTGTTTTTCCTTTTGTGCAAATATCCTTAGAAATATATGAATCTGTTTCTTCTCCCCTGACAGCTAGAGATTAAATAGCAATGCAGATTGGGTTTTCTAGCTTTTACTGAAAATCAATCTAGAAGGAGGAAAACTCTGAATCCAAAATAAGTTGTAAATAAGTTGTATGTGGAACCAGTAACTCCATCCTGTAAAAGCCTACTTGCTATGGAAACCACAACGGTAACACCTAGTGTAGTGGTTTATAATCCTATACTCCACAGTGAAGTGTACAGGAATAACAGGTGTACCTGTATATGGCAATGGTAATATTAGCTGTTTCCTTATAAGGAAACATTTGACATTCATTGACCAAACCAACAGTGCTACTTTCAGTTGAAAGTCCAGTAGCTTTCTCAAGTCTAGTAGCTTTTATCGATCTTTCTAGTACTAATATTTTATTTGAAGAAGTGTGGAATGTCAATACCTTGATGATGTTATTTTCTCCGAGTTACATGTGCTGTTGCTGAAAGTCCTCAAACAATGTGGTTTATGTCATCTGGTAGAGTTCTTTGATTCTGTAGTGACAGTCCACAATGTTCAAAGAAGGGTGGTCTTCGGCGAGACTCATAGGCATCTCTCACTCTTAATCATAATCCAAGTTCTTTTTATAACATGTCCCTTCAAAAAAAAAAAAAAATAACTACTGACAAGTAATTGCAATTAAGCTTTTTATTTAATTTTTCTTGGTTTTGTATAAGTGTTTTCATTTGTGGACATAAAGTGTGTAAAAATTGTACAAATGTTCTGTTATTTTCGAGCACTTTCAGCAATTCTGTTATATATATATACATATATATATATATATATATATATATATATATATATATATATATGTAAAGAAATATACTCTTAAGGTGTGCTATATTTATGGGATAAAGTGCTCAATATCAAAGATAGAGCGTGTGTAAATATTTATATATATATATATATATATGAGATAAAGATAATTGTGTAACTAGACAGCAATCTCTCTTTGAAAAAGTTTCATTAAAGACAACTGAGAAGGTACTGCAATAAAGCTTTTTTAATTTTTCTCGTGTAAGTGTTTTCATTTGTGGACGGAATGTGTATCGAAATGTTCTGTATATCCAAGCACCTTTGGCTATTCTATTAGCCATTATCAAGGACGTAAATATATATATATATATATATATATATATACATACAGGGGTTGGACAAAATAATTGGAACAGGTGCAAATTCCACTCCTATATTTCAAAGACCTATTATATTAAGAACTTTAACTAAAACTTCATAATTGCAGGTTATATCTATTGTAAATACGTTTATTTATCTAATTTACTGTCTTTGGCTTATTTATTTTTAGAATTTAGTAAAATTTAAGATAAATGAATGACCTCTCCAAGTTTGAAAAAGGGCAAATTGTTGAAGCTTGCATGGCAGGAGCCTCGATCACTAAGGTTGCTGAACTGTTTCGTTTTTCAAGATCTACCATATCAAGAACTATGACGCAATTCGAGAAACAGGGCAAAACCTCTAGCAACCATAGCAATTCAGGCCGGACTTGCAAACTTACTGACAGGGACTGACATGCATTGAAACGCAATGTGGCAAAAAATCATCAGACTACTGCGGCCAAAGTGACTGCTAGTTGAATAATCATCTGAATAGTCCAGTTTCTACTAAAACTGTTCATCGTGAGCTCCATAAGGCTGGATATCATGGAAGAGCCGCCATAAGGAAACCTCTTCTCTCCACTCGCAACATTCAGAAGAGGTTGAAGTGGTGCAGAGATCACAATGCCTGGTCTGCAGACCAATGGAAGCAAGTCGTATTCTCAGATGAGTCCAGTTTTTCTCTTTTCCCAACTTCAGTTTGTGTGTAGAGGCAGCCCAAAGAAGCTTACAACCCTGACTGCCTTCTTCCAACATTGAAGCATGGAGGTGGATTAGTGATAGTTTGGGCCGCCATATCATAGAAATGTCTCAGTCCAATAGTTACCCTGCATGGTAGAATCAACAGCAAAGATTACCTGAACATTTTGGGAGATCATGTTCATCCAATGGCCCCGACTTTATTCCCTGATGCTGACTGCATCTTCCAAGATGATAATGCTCCAATACATACCGCTTGAGCGGTTAAGAATTGGTATGAAGAGCATGAAAGTGAGCTAAAACACATGGAGTGGCCTCCCCAATCTCCAGATATCAATATTATTGAACATTTGTGGTGCATTTTGGAGTGACAAGTTAGGAGCCACTATAAAATATACTTTTTGAAGGGCCAAATACAGAGACCTGGTGCACTACATACCACAAGGCCTCCAAATGATCCTCTGCAGGTTTTGAATTCAGAGTTGTCCTTCTCCTAGACCAGTTACCATCCAAGGCTATAGAACCCAGTCTGTCATGCTATTTAGCCTTAGTTGGCGGGGAGAAGAAGAGGATTAATACCTTTCCCAAGGGTATTAGCACATAAGTGAATGTAATGGATTTGACTGGAATTCGAACTCAGCTCTCCGATTCCTCAATCTGAGCCGCCATCCACTACTCCACCGTGCCTCCATATATATGTGTGTGTGTGTATACAACATCATTGAACCACATTATGAATTTACAACTTGCGTCTGCTATTCCACAACCATTATCATAACATAGCAAATTTCTATGTAAACATAGCAGCATGTCGTCTTTGATGGTGAGCATCTCTGTTGTAATGTCCATATAACTACTCCGATGATGGCTCATGTGAGCTGAAAGCCTAGATCACTGAACAATATAATAAAAAAATATCCAAATGTTGAATAGTTTTTGTCTTTATTTTCTCACAAAACTAAAGCCAATATACGAAGCTTAGAACAGCTCATGATCAAACATAATAGACATTCATTGTCTGTTATATTTAACAATATATGTTAAAATATATATATATATATATATATATATATATATATATATATATATATATTAGTCAAACCTAATGAGCCAGACAAACCTACCAAGGTTTCACTTAGGCAGATCGTTAGGGTGACGATCTGCCTAAGTGAAACCTTGGTAGGTTTGTCTGGCTCATTAGGTTTGACTAGCTTTGCTCTATGTTTGTATCGAGCTCTTTAGTTAGTTGTTTACTCGTATCGGGGTTATTTCTTTGGGCCTTGAACCTGTATCTGTGCGATTATTTTCGACAGACTTTCATGTTCCTGGCTCTTTCTTTTTTAAAACCTTTTTTTCCCTTCAAGGTTGATTTGGCTATTGTTAAATCAAGAGTTTGAAGGTTTTTCGACACGAGTATAGTTACCTACATATATATATATATATATATATATATATATATATATATATATATATGAAAAGATTACCATAATTTCTTGAAAATAATACACACCTATAAATAATACACACTCCAACAAATGATTCAAAAATTAAAAAATATATCTATCCCTATGTATAGTACGCATCTATAAATTTAAAAAAAAAAATTACAAAGACAATTAGTCAACCTTGACATTAGGAATAAAATCGTAACTAAGCAGCTAAAATAATGTTGAAAATTACCATGTGGTTTTCCCGATAAATGTCAGTGGGGATGTTATAAAGAGAGGTTTCAAGAAGTGCTGTTTCATGAAAGTCATGGGTGGCTCTGAAGATGGCATCCTTTGGCAAGAGAATGAAGAGACCGAAGATAATTTTGAACAGAACAAAGATAATATTGTGAATGATAATTTGTTTAATGATAATTTAGATATTGATTCTATAATAGAAAGTAGTAATGATGATGATGAACATTAACATTTCAATAAATTGTTAACCTGACATCCTCTTTTCTTCGAAATTTCACCAAATAAAAAATAGATAAACATAAATTTATTGACAAAAAAATGTTACAATTTTTATTGTTGGATTTAAAATGAAAATTGGGATAATGTCTTTCTTATTTTAGAACAACAAGTACGTATTTATTATTATAAATCAATAACGAAAAAATATTTTTGTTTAAACCTACTTATAATACGCACCCCTGCTGTCACCTGTAATTTACAGTCAAAAAAATGTGTATTATTTAAGAGAAATTACAATACTTAACTTTTTAAATATTAATTTTTATCTCGACATGGATATTTTTTAGGAAAATTTCCAGTCATCAGGGATAATTCTTTTGAATGGTATTTCCAATTTTTTAATTTTTAAGAAACATTGGCGCCGGGATAAAAATTGATATTTAAAAACTTAAGTAATTTTTTCATATATCATTAACACTCTATTTTAATATTATTTTAATACTGAGCACTATATATAAAAATATCAGCTGTTTCTTAAATCTTATATGCATGTGTGTGTGTGTGTGTGTGTGTGTGTGTGTGTGTGTTGGCCTCTATAAGAAAATCATCTGCCCTTTGACATGTTTATCCTATATGATGCCATCCACCCTCCTAAGAAGAAAAGCACATGTGAGAACTGATTTAGATGACAACCACCATGTGGCAGGTTGTACTGGGTTACATGTGGCCAGTAGAAGGCGTAAGCCTGACCTGTCTAAGAATTTTTTTTTTTTTTTCTTTGCAAGTGAATATTACGTTAACAATTCTTGGAGAATAACAATAATTTTTCCAGATACAAATCTTACTATTTAACCCATAGCTGGGGGGAAATGGATTCGTATCTTTTCCAAGGGTATTTGCATATATGGGAAGAATGTAATGCACACGAATGGAATTCAAACTTGAATCTATGACTTCTCATTCCAAGCTACTATCCATTACATGATCTGTATATCCTTTGGCCTTCCAGATGAGATTTAAAGGAACAAAGAATCAGTACATTTGGCATCAGGTGACTGCAGGAGGAAATGTGGTAAATAAAATGAAGAATCTTTTCATAGTTACCCTTTCAATTTTAACTGGGGACCGTGTTGCTATTGCTGATAGCCAATAGGCTTTATATTTAGACTGGATTATATATGTGGGCTTTAATACAAGTCCTGTTACATTGCTGAAAAGGTTAAAGCTGTCAAAAGAAAAAGAAATTGGCATCAGCTTTGTTCTAAGGAGTCATGTTTATTTAAGGCGGCCAGCTGTTCTTCAGCAAGATAAACTGAATGAGAAAGGAAACAGATTTGTTGGTCAAGACGTACTTCACAAGATCTTAAAGATCTATTCCTTCTCTTTCTGTACATGTTCAACTAAAAATGCAAAGCAAATTGCTAGGAAATTGCTAGGAAATGCAAAGCAAATTGCTAGGAAATGCAAAGCAAATTGCTAGGAAATGCAAAGCAAATTGCTAGGAAATTGCTAGGAAATGCAAAGCAAATTGCTAGGAACTAAAAATTGAAATGATTACTTGCAGTCTTTTAAAAATTTATTCAGAAATCGTTGTTTTATTAATCATTTCACCCCAAGCAAGGCAATGATGCCACTAAGACACAAGGGAGAACTGGGAATGAAAGAGACAGAGAAAACTTTAGTGAAAAAAAGTGAGGAGAAAAGAAAAACTTTAAATTCAAAACCAGCCTGAAGAGTGATGGGCTCTGTCAGACTCTCTTGCCCTAGACACGCCCACTATTGATACAGCCACAGTATATGTGATGCCCCTTACAACCCTAGTATTGTTATGGGACATGAAACTCATGATAAAGTGGTTTGAAATATAAACCAATGCTGCATATCAATATATATATATTTTTGAACAATAAAAAATATTAAAAAATTAAAATTTTCAGATACACTGGGCACTGGGTTGTATATTAATATTTTGGGGCGTTTTATTATTGCAATTATTATTTTTTTGTTTTATTATTTCATTTAGGTTCTTCAACTAGTTTCAGCCAGCACCAAGAGAAAAAGTTCCTGCTTGTTAGTAGCAGTGAACTACAGGAATAAATGATGACTTTCTGAAGAAAATGAACTTTATCTGTAGTTTTCATTTGTTTTTTATTGTTAATTTTGGTTGGTCCTTGTGTTGGTGTATATATATATATATATATATATATATAAAGTATGGATAGGAATACAACAAAATGATAGAATAAAGAACAAGTAGGAAATAGGCCTCAATCTAACATGTTTCACTTTATTAAAGCATCATCAGAGACTAAGATAGAAATGATAATAAGTGATGCATCTCTTTGGTTTTTATCAAAAATATATATATATATATATATATATATATATATATATATATATATACAGACATGCATAGGGTGTATCAAAAATACTTTTACAAACTTGGAGGGGGCGTGTTCCTCACACCAAAACAAGGACAAAATTCCATATAAATGTATGTCTGCAAATCCTTCATTTTTTGAGTTATTTAAAGAAAGTTTATGATAGATAGCACTGTGTTGCCATGTAGACTAGCTTACATGTGTCATTCGTGTACATTTGTGGCTAGTCTGTCTTCACCAAATAGTTCACCAAAATAATGTACACACACTTCAGGAAAGGAAAAACTTGTATAAATATTGTAATACTAAATTTATTCAGATACCCTGTGATTAATACAAGTTACCTTTGGATTTGACAATCATGAGAGCTGCTCAAAATGGTGACCTTTAGCTTCCAGATATTTATTAATATGCCGAACTACTGCTTGAGCAACGTTGGCCAAAGTGTCCAGTGGGACTGCTGTACATGCATTTTCAATTTCTTGTCCGAGTGGCGCCAATGTAATGCAATCTGCTGAGAAAATATCATACTAAAATAAACAGTGTTATCACAATTGATAAAGCTACAAAAGATAACATTTTCCTTTCCTGAAGTGTATATATATATTTTGGGGTGGATTCTGTATATATTTAGACATATGTCATTAAAAACCATGGAAATTTTTCTTTTGATAATCTTTTTTGAATTTTTCCATTTGTCATGTGAACATTTGTGTATCAGGGTCCAGTTGGTGGAAAAGGAGCCCTAAAGTCTAAAAAAATGATTTGCAGCCAATAATTATATATATATGTATATATGCAAATGTAAAAGAACAAAAAGTAAGATTTCCGTATTCAAAACATTAATTTAAAACAGGGTTCAATACAAAGGTAGAGCAATAAATATTTATTTATTATGCAGTGTTACATTAGAATGTGTACATACCCACTACAAAACTGTACATCTTGCTTCAATGTTACACTTTTTTTTTAACGTTTCATCAGGTGGAAAATCACGACCAACCTGATGAAAGAAAAATTTTTTTTAAAAATTTTTTACATTGAAACAGGATGTACAGTTTTGTAGTGGGTATGAGCATGTTCTAATGTAACACTGCATAATAAATATATATATATATGTATATATAATAATGCAAGTCAGTGCTGGTCGTAATAAAACATTGCTTGATGTAAAATAACAGAACTAAAATTTATACTAATAATAAATATATATTTTGTTCTTCACTGTTAAAAATCATAGACAAAATAACCAAGGACTTCATTCAAGGAATAATCACTGATATTCTAGAAACAAACAAAGTAAGAACTTTACCATAGAAATACTTAAATGTGCTAAGGATCCTACCAAAAAGTAATGAAATCTGTATTACCTCTTTGGACAAGGGAGGTGGGATTGTTATTATGAACAGGAACACATACAATGTTAAAATTAATTTACTGCTCAATGGTACCAACACATATAAAAACATTAAAAACTAAATGAACAGAAAATAATTACTGAAAAGCAAAAAGTTAATAGAACAATTAGAAAACTAATTAATAATGAAAACAAATCATGGTATAAACTAATAGAATATTACCCTAGAATAACCAAACTTTATGGTATACCAAAAACCCACAAAACAGCCATTCCCCATTATATCAGGTATTGATAGTGCTCCCCCACAAATTGGTAAGAGGCCATAATAAAAATTTTAACCCCTCACCTCAGAACAACCAACACATAACATATTTTGTAATAACCTGGTTGATAAACTAAGGGAAATAAATTTGACTGACAAACTTATGGCTAGCTTAGATATTAAATCCATTTGCAACAATGTTCCTGTTAATAAATGCTTAAATCTATATATAAAATTCTGTGACTTCCGTTAGTCTGTCTAAAATAGTCATACATTGACTAATTAAAACCAAATTTTGGGGAGAAGTGCAAACAGACAATGGGATACAAAGTACAGTTGGTCTTCATTTGGGGCAGGGCTTAGTACAATAAATTTTCATTCATTTTTTTAGGAAAAATGAAAAGTTTTATGATTTAACAGACAAAATACTCCCACTATTTTAAAAACAATTTAATGTTTAAAATAAATACTCTTTTAATAAAAATGCAATATTGTTTTTTGTGTATCTTTTCTTTAGAATTTATTGTGTTGCAAAAAAATTCTAGTCTTTTCAAAAAACAACTAACACAATGAAAAATAAACCTCTCCCCACCAATAGCTAAAATAATAAAAATCTTCCATAACATCACCAATCAATGCTAATTCACATTTAATAATAATTTTTATAAACAAATATTTGGGTTACCAACAGGGTTGCCTCTAAGTGGGATTTTAGCATGTATCTTCTTAGAATTTCTTGAATCTGTTCCTTTCCAAAATGTTTTACCTAGAAAGTCAATACAGTGTGACCCGGATATAAGAGAAAACCCGAATATAAGAGATATTTTCTCTGGTCCCAAATTAGAGCCTGTGTTAATAAAACAAAATAGACCAAACCCGGATATAAGAGACCCTGATATAAGAGAGATTTTCTCTGGTCCCAAATTAGAGCCTGTGTTAATAAAACAAAATAGACCAAACCCGGATATAAGAGAGATTTTCTCTGGTCCCAAATTAGAGCCTGTGTTAATAAAACAAAATAGACCAAACCCGGATATAAGAGAAACCCGGATATAAGATACTTTTTCTCCGGTCCCAACAACTCTCTTATATCCGGGTTACACTGTATATCATATATACTCACTTATTTTCCACCCACCAAATTTTCACTTATAAAAAATTATTTTATCATGTATTTTGTGTATCATGCGAGTTCCTTTTTCGAGAGAAAAAAGGACAATAGGCTAACCTCTTTTCCTCTATCTCTTTATCCCATCTTTTAGTTAAATAAGTTAAAAAAGCAAAAGAGAATGATAAAAGTATTGTTAGTAACACTATACTCATTGCATAAATGTATACAGCCAAAAAAAAGAAATGAGAAACATCTAAACATCTTATAAATGTAACCAATGGAAAAGAGGCATATTCACTATATATTTTATATAATTTATATATATTTTATATAATTTATATATATTTTATATAATTTATATTTGTAATTTTTATAATACCATACAAATATATGAATACTATATGCATTAATATTGGATACAGTTAAGTAAAACATCAGTTTTATCAAAATTGTTTATTTTAAATACAACTGTACTTTTTGACTATAGTAAATCAATATATAATTTAGTCAATGACTCAATGGCATAGTCAGGGCCAGCAGTACATATGCTAATTTTATATCTCCATCTTCAAAAGTCACATGATACACGAGTATATATGGTATTTCCAATATATTGATGATACTCTATCACTGTAAACCTAATTTACCTCATCTTGTAGATAAACAAAACAAAGCTGAAGATACGATAGTATTTCCTTACAAAATGAAAACAAATAATACTTTACCTTTCTTAGATATCATGTTACACTACATTAACAACAGCCTCAAACTAAGTGTCCATCACAAATCAGTTAATAAAAATGATCTCATAAATTTATATTCTCACCATAACAAAATAAAATCCCAAATAATCATCAGATTCTGCTTAAAAGCACTCAGAATTTGTAGCACTTAGTATTTAGATGAAGAGGAGAAATACATTGAAAATAATTTTAAGTTCCTTCAATAACCTAATTATTTCATTTTCAACATGAAACAAAAGGCTAGTAAAATATTTCAAAATAAAAAAGTGGACCATCCTGATAAACCCAATGAATCAAAATATATTGTTCTACCCACCAACTCTATCACAACCACAATTGAAAAGAATTTATCTATGCTTAACATAACATTTATTGCAAGAACTTCTAAAACACTAAAAGACTTAATACAATACAAAATAATAATAAGCTAAAACTTGAAGGAGGGATTTACTCTATTACCTGCAATGATTGCCACAATGAATACATTGGAGAAACCTCAAGTAATTTAGATAAAAGATTATATGAACATTAAAGGGGCTATTTACAAAACAACACACTAAATGCCTTAGTTATTAACTATGAGTAACCATAATTTTGATTTAAAAAATTCTTCTCAAATTAAAAAAAGAAAGCAATTCACTGAGATGAAAATGTATAAAAAGTGCTTTAATCATGAGATCATCTGCAGTAAATTTAAGTCCAGTTTCTTACAACCTTTCACCTTTCTTGGCAGATCTTCTATTATCACAATGTGGGATATTGAATAACAAAAGTGATGGAAGCAAAAAGAAAAAGAAACTAAATGAAATTTATATACACAGAATATATATTTAAAAAATTTATATACCCAAAACATATTTTTTAAAAAATTAACTTAAAATTCAGAGTCCCCTCTCTTTAATGTGTATGTGTATTTGCATCAACATAAGCCCCACTTTAGTCTGATGAAGACCATTTTTTTTTTAAGCTTTTCACCCCAAGCAAGGCTGGAAGCCACTAGCATGCAAGGGGTTACAGAAGATTTAAAGTGAGAGCAGATAGGAGTGTTAGAGGAAAGGATGTGGAGAAGGATAGTAGATAGATTAAGGCAACTGGAGATGTCAATTGACGTTACATTTGAATAGTTGGAGATTATAATCATCAGGGAAACAGGAATAAGGAAGGGAGTTCCACAGGCGAGAGGTGCGAGACATGAAGCTATTGGAGTAGAAGAGACATCTACATTTAACAGTTTCAACAGTGAAAGGGTGGGAGCGGGATGCCAGCCTCGTAGGACGCTTGAATTCAAAACGCATCACACGAAAACATATTGTCATAGTTGTTCCAAATTGTCAAAGTTTTTTCTCTAAAATTGTTCTTCATATATAAAAAATTATATATCATTTTTCCAATGTATATATATATCTCACAGCTCCAAGACCCCAAATTGTTACAGTTGTTGGGACACCACATGTATGTAGCACTAGTGTGTGTGTCTAGGGTAAGATAGCTTAGAGTCCAAGATATATATGGTTTGAATTCATAATTGTCTTAGACTGGTTACCCTATCAAATTTAAAGATATATATATCTTCCAAGACTGAATAAACACAGGACTTTACCATGCCTCGTACTTTCATCATTTTATGAAAGTCAACACTTCATGATCCAGTTTAGTTTTAGTTCTGATATGGGATGCAAGGATGGCATATATGCCATCAAACAACTCCAAGAAATTGCTCGCCTTTCTAATAGGGAATTGTATACCTGCTATGTCAACCTCATAGCAGCATACAATCACATTTCCATATAGAATTCCTCTTCTCATCCATTAGAAACTATCTTCTCTGTTCTGAATCTACTGAATGCATTAGTCTAATAGAAGAACTGTCAAGGTTGGGAAGGACCCCAATATGGAAACATTTCAAATCTCATCATGAGTATGACAAAGAAGAAATGAGAGCCCCAGTCTATTTAATCTTTTCCTAGACGATGCCCTGTGCATTTACAAACACAGATGTGAAGAGATGGGCTCTGATCATTTAAACATTCCATACCACATCCCAAATGCATCTACTAGCAGAAGACGAGGATCCTGTTTTCCCTCCCGAGGCCAACATACTAATGATGGGGTTGGAAGACTATGCTGATAACATAGGTATTCAGAGTTGGAATAAGAATGATTTTGAACATAAAATAAACATCCTCTACAAGTTTTCAAAGAAATGGAACTCAAGATAAACTTTTCCAAAACAGAAACTATGATCAGGAATTGGAATGAATGCAGTGACTGCACATACCCTGGAGCCATCATAAAAATTCAGGATGTGGAGTTAGTAAATACTAAACACCTTATTGTATGGATCAGTTATAACAAATTTAGTATATTAGATAAGGAAATTGAATATGGAATAAGCTGCACTAGGATAATAGATGTACTATGGAAGAAAGATTTATTCTCCCAAATGCATTTTCCCTATTATGGGCATTATTATATCCATGATATGATAATCATGGATGGAACAGAATAGCTGAAAGAAAAAGGTATGACAAACATGCTTTGTTCTCTGAGAAAGTTTTATGATGCTAAGTCATACATATATATACATTTGGCCCACACAGAGAAATTATAACATGTATGCAACAACAAACAGTGTATAAAAAAGGGGCGCCTTACTTGTAATATTCCTGAAGGGAAAAATGGAGTTCCAGCAGTTTCTCTATGAATCTGGTGAGGCTATGTGGTTTTTCCTGTAAGGGATGTCTTTCTCCAGCCTTTACATCGCAACTGCCCTTTGTTGCTCTATCCCTTTACATCATCATTCTTTTAAATTCTAACAACTTCTGTTTTTAAAAAAACCCAAAAACTAGACATTCTTCTTGGAACCATGTGTTTTTCAAAGTAACTAGATTTTTAAGTGTTCCAAGAAGTCGAACTCAAGATAAATCTTTCCAAAACAGAAACTATGATCAGGAATTGGAATGAAATCAGTGATGGCACCTACCCTGAAGGCATCATAAAAATTCAGGATGTGGAGTTAGTAAATACTAAACACCTTATTGTATGGATCAGTTATAACAAATTTAGTATATTAGATAAGGAAATTGAACAGGATGCACCATAGGTAGTTTTACTCTACATTCCAAATTGCAACAAAATTAAAACATTAACCTGAAAATTCAAATCATGTTCTTAAAGTTTCATCAGATTAGATTTTAATATGGATGTCATACATGGCACCAGACCCATTCAGAAATATCTAAACTGTCAGCTGTATACAACCACTTTCTAAGATCAATGATTAAAAATGGCTTTGAGCCAGTGAAACCTGTGAGTCTTGGCAAAAATCATCCTTCTTGAACCTTATGGAAAGGTGCTACAGAATCACAAACAAAGAACTGTGCCAGATAACAGAAACCACATCACCTGAGGACTATCAATAGCAACAAAACCTAAAATGGATATCACATGTAATGTGAAAAAACAATGATATAATCAGAATGTTGAAATTTCACATTACTTCAAATAAAAAGTTAAGAATAGCGAAAAGAGCAATAACAGCTACTAGACTAGTGGAACCTACTTTTATGAAAAATTGTTTTAAGAGAAAGATTTTTTTAAATTTCACCTGAAAACAGTACTGGCTGCTAGGCCAATGAATGCCAAATGTTTCCTTATAAGGAAACGGCTAATATTACCATTAGAGATGAGAAGAACAGATACTACACTTTGATCCCAGCATGATGGCCAAGGAATGAAGAAAAGAGTAACTCGATTAGCATTGGCTGCTAGGTCAATGAATGCCGAATGTTTCCTTAGAAAGAAACAGCAAATATTACCATTTGTTTCATATGCAAAATAATCTTCAGATGTTTGAGAATCACTTTGCATTTGAAACTATTAGTCACAGTAAAATCATGGTTCTCTTTGGTCTTCAAATATCTTTCTGCTCTTTTCAGCATGTTTTTTTTATTGGGGTTTGGAGTGCTGGTCTTAACTGTCTGCTTTCATTGAGTTCTGGTAGTTTTTTTGTTTTGTTTTTGTTTATTCTATAATATATATATATATATATATATATATATGCATTGCATATATTTTATATAAGTGAATTAATCAATAAAGCTGAAGGAACATCTGTTTAAAATTAAGCAGAATAATTCATTACTTTTAAGCATATGTGCTGTGGTGGAGAAAATCTAAAATGACAAAAACCTATTCCCTGTCTTCAAATCTCATCTTATTCTGTATATATTATTGGTTTTGAACTTAGCCGAAGGAAATAAATTTTTTTTATTTCATTTCTCATTAACACAAATTATGATTTAGCATGAAGGATTTCAACAAGCTTAATTATAACTGCTTTTCAAAACATCAACAGATTTGGGGGGTTGGAAAGCAGAAGACGACATCAGAAAAAAATGGCATTTCATCAACATACCCAATCCTAAGAATGAATTGGAAAGAAACCATGAGAACCAATCTTTTTCCTTCCCTTACAGATAGATTGCAACAGCTGAAAGCAAAAGTAGAATGATTTTATTTGATTTTGGGGATGAGTGGGGCATGGAACTCACTATATAATTATTCCATCTACTTTCTTTCCTTTTTCATTTAAATCTCAGCTTCAGTCACTTTTGTGCTACAGTTACATATCTTCCCCGTGCCTTTTCTATAAATATGTTCATGCTAGCTGTTCTGATGAGCTTTCCTCTTTAGTACCTCGAGTAAGACACAGTGGAGTAATAGACGGTGGCTTGGATTGAGGAATCAGAGAGCAGATTTCTATTTCCAGTTGAGTTCACTTCATTCACTTATGTACTAATACCCTTGGGAAAGGTATGAATCCATCTCTCCCCCCACCAGCTATAGGTAAATAGTAAAACAGACTGGGCCCTATTGTCTTGGCTGGCAATTGGTATAGGAGAAGGGCCCTATTGTCTTGGCTGGCAATTGGTATAGGAGAAGGAAAACTTAATTCAAACTACCTGCTGACTTGTAGAAGCTGCCCCTTTAACTTCTGAGAGGAAGTAAAGTAACTTCAACATCCCCACTGCAAAAGGAACTAGCAGATCATTGCACTAATCTACATTGAATGTCACCATGAACCACAATTAAGATGGAGAAGAGCGGTAACCACAGTGGCACAAAATGTACTAATAAATAATGATGACCTCAACTTTACAAATTTACCTGCAGTCCTCAACTGGCAGTAGGACTCATCATTTTACAGTTGAATTGATTAGATGTAACCGTAAGTTCTATGCTAACAGTTTCTTCTATTGCATTTATCACTTGTGGCATTCTTCTGGCTTCCCAGTCAACTTTGATCTTCAAAAATTGAAGATTGGAGCATGTCTGAAATCTGCCATGGAGCAATAGTGTAGTGAAAGGCTTGCAACTTTATGTCTGTGGGGAAAGAGGCTGTAGAGTTGAAAATGTCATCTCCCACAATGCCCCATAAACAACTTTGAACCCTATCAAGGCCAGAAAATGAGGATTGGGAAGCTTGACCACAAACATAGCAGCAATCCTCCATTTTTTATCTAATCTGTTATATTTTTCTTATATATATATATATATATATATATATATATATATTAGTTTATTGTTATTTTCTTTTATATGTTGTGTCTCTTCATGACATGGGCGATCATGGCTCTCCACTACTTCCTGTCTTGTTGTGTGCAGTAACTTTTGGCTCTTTACCATCCGTCTTTGTACTCTTTCTGCCATCCATTCACATGAAATCATTAAGTTATTCACTGTTTTCTCCTCCCATCTCTTTCCATCAATGTCCTGTGAGTGTTAGATTCTTCAGGTCCTCTTTCTTCATTATGTGGCCCAGAAATTTCAACTCTTTCTGATTGTAAGTATGCATTTTCTTGTAGTTCCTATTTTCATTAAAACTTCCTCACTGTTAATATATTGTGTCCATGGTATTCTCAACATTTGTCAACAGAACCCCATCTCTGTCATTTCAAGTCTCTTCAACTGTGAAGAAATTTTCCTAGAGATTAATAATCTGCTTAGTTTTTGAAAAGCATCTTTTGCTATTCGTATGCACCTTCAAATTCCTGTGTCACATATTCTGTCATCTGTTACTACACAACATAGGTATATATAATTGGAATTTCTGTATTCCTATTTATCTCAGACTACCCCTATCCATATCTATATTAATATCTATCACAGTCTTTTCATTTTTATCTACATTCTTGAGGTAAAACAAAAATTATCCCAGCCCAAAATGACAAAGTATCAAGCTTTTAGTGGTCTTAACAACAAATCATATGACCAAGAAGAATTTATGAATATAATAATTGATAGATAAAGTAATTTAGCATGTGGTAGATCTCCCTTTGATTTTTTTAAATGTTTAAGCCTTATAGATAAACCTGTGGACTGTTTTTTACAGAAAGAAAACTTGTTTGTTCAGGGTCAATGTTTATCCATTCAATGGCGATGGCTTTAAAAATATTAAAATACACATAAAAATCCAGTTTGGCCATTACAAATGATGTCACCTTGAGTGACTTGAAATTGGTTTCATCAAACAAGAAAATGCTGGAATTAGCCAAAAACCGTTACATAAACACATGAAAAATGAAATCCCTCACAACAAATGTAGCAACATCTGAAAGTACTCGGGGTGGGGGGGTGCAAATGAACTCATATAAAACAACTAATTCAAAAAAGTTAATAAAAAATTTGATAGACAGAACTTGTTTACAATATTCAACCGAACATGTTTAAAATAAATAAATAAATCTATATAATAAATGCAAATGTCAGTGTGTCACACTTTTTAAACTTTACTCCTAGAGGCCGTAGCCCAACATATCATACCATTTTGGAATCAGGCTAACTCCATGAGCAAATTAAAAACATTCTAGGCCATATCCAGACCCGCAATCCTGAAATTTTGGATTCCCAAGTTTTCATTACTGCAATTGTTTTCAGCAATTTTTTTACGTGACTTTTTGCAACAAATGTTTTGTACATTAACAATTATTATAACTTGGAAATAAATTTGCAAATAATTGAAATCAATTGCAAATCCAGTGAAAATCACGCATGAAATAAAAATAATTGTTTGTATAGAAAGTAAGGACCTAAATTGTCTTTAAATTAAGTGATGGCAGAAGAATTATCATTAAATTTTTAAAAGGTAAGCTTAAATATTAATGCAATACTTAAATGCAGCAATCAATTTTGAGTTCTTCTGTAGTTCATTGTTGCCTATCACATCTATTCCTCCCTACATACTGTGATGAAAGCACAATCAATGCTGCCCAATAGGGAGGCTTTTAAGTTAGTGTGTGTGTGTATATATATATATATATATATATATATATATATATATATATATCCCAATACTGAAGAGATACAGGAATTTACTGTAACTCATAGTTTTACATGCAAAGTGATCTTCAGATATCACTTTGCACATGAAATTGTTAGTCACAATAAAATTTTGATGGATTTGCTTTCAAGCCACTTTTTGTTGGTCTCTGTGGTGTGAGCAGTAGCAGTGTCTTATTGAAAAATAACACCTGGCCATTCATGTTCAGAAAACCTTTCACTTGTGGGAAGCAAGCCTTTCTGCAATTTTCTCCTGTGTTCCAAAGGATTAATTGAATGTTCACATTAAAAAGACTCACCAGTTCCAACAGCTGAAAAGGCTCTCCCCACCATGAAACCACTTCCTCTGTGTGTAACCGTGGAAGAAATGCATTCATTATTGTATTTTTCACACCAAATTTTCAAAGACTTCTGTACAGGACGTCACAATGCAACTGAAATATTGATTCATCTCTGCACACAACTCCACTGAACAGTAAATCAAACATTCCATCTTCTGCTGAAAACTTCATTCCGTTTTTAATATTCATCTGAGACAGTGATGGCTTTTTCAAATCATCTTCTAGAAACGAAATTGGCACTAGATAACCTTCTGGTTATTGTTCTTTTTGAACAACTTTTATTTTCTGGGATCTTGATATTTTTCTGACAGTTTTAATAGACTTCATTTTTTTTTTCATGTCTTTGAAAACTGAATACAGTGTAACCCGGGTATAAGAGAAACCCGGGTATAAGAGAAACCCGGATATAAGAGAAACTCGGATATAAGAGAAACTCGGATATAAGATAGATTTTCTCTGGTTCCAAATTAGAGCCTGTGTTAATGTATATATAATAGACCAAACCCGGATATAAGATAAACCCTGATATAAGAGACTTCTTCTCCGGTCCCGACAACTCTCTTATATCCGGGTTACACTGTACCTGCAAGTGATCATCCCTGCATGATGAATCTTTGTGCTTTCCAAATCCTTTCTTTCTAGCAATATTATCATTTTTTTTCTCTCTCTAACTTTTGACGTATTCTCTTAATAGCTTATAGAAAAAGAAACATGGATTTCCTCTGCCTTGAGGGCTTTGGAAACTTTGGAAAACCTCTCATTAGTCTGATAGTTCTGACGAGATCTGGCATTTCTGACAGCAGCTGCTGCCTGATATTCTAATTCCTGCCTGGAACTCACAACATTACAGGTTACACCCTGCCCTTTCAATGCTAGTTACATTTGAGTGCTTTAAAAGCTGAACTTTTTGCCATTTGGGGTTTTACTTCTTTTTTGTCCAGTATCTATCTCACTCTATTTGTATCTATATCACATCATAAAAAATAAACAAAAGTATCTTATCAGTCTTGTTCAATTAAACATGTATTAAAGAAGGACTGCTGCCCAAATACTTGTCTATCTATATAGACATCTCATTCTATATCGATATAATGAGTGCCATTTTTTTAAGCATCTTGACAATTGTTTAAGCTGAAAGACATTCCATCGCAAAGAAGATGCAGAAACTGTATTCAAAGATTTCTTGGCATCCAAACCCTTAGAGTTTTTTTTAACATTGTAACATGATGTTAGAAATGTATAGATGTTCAGGGCTCCTATTTTGACTGATTTAAATACTGTTTAAATACACTAATTCAGGAATAAAAGTTAAGTTAATTCTAAAATCAAACCGTATTTTCTGAACAACCTAATATATATATATATATATATATATATATATATACTATTTTTAAAAAGTGCTTAATAAGGAGTAGAGCAAATAATATTTATTTAAAAATTATGACATAAGTATGTTATAACATGACTACAAAAATAGCCATTTTGTTTCAGCACTTCTGGTGTCATGTCAAGTGATGGTGTTGTTTTTGTTTCAACACCAGAAGTGTTGGAACAAAATGGTTATTTTTGTAGGGATATATCTATATAAAATTCTAAAGACCTCAGTCTGTTCCTTTCTGTATCATTCTATTCTCCATTTCCTACTATTCCAATCTCTCTTCCTCTTTTTAGTGAATAGATGAATAAAAAGTTTGACAACTTATCATCTGGCTCAGTGTTTCACAGATACCACTTGTTGAAGATAAGACAAATCTATTGAATTTTGTTAGAATCAAAGAGTACTTAAATATTATGTAATATTGGCCCTTCTATATGGCAGTGAATGTTGAGCAATCTCATCAAAGATGAAGATACTTGAAGCAACAGAAATGTAGTTCTACAGAAGGATGTTGAGAATACCATGAACTGAACATGTGAGCAATGACAAAGATTTTGAGAAAGTGGGAACCAAAAGGACACTTACACTTAATATAAAAAAGAGACAATTGAAATTTCTACAACACATAAGGTATCTGTCTATATTTCTGAGATGAGGTATTATGTACACTCTTTACATTATTCAGACTATTGTCCTCATTCTTGTCGCCATATTTATCACAACATCTCGGCCCTTCAGTATCTGTCTATATTTCTGAGATGAGGTATCATGTACACTATTTACATTATTCAGACTATTGTGCTCATATTTGTCACCATATTTATTACAATGTTTTGCCCGTTATACACTCCAGCCTTCTTCAGGTGGTTGGAATGTTGAACTGAACCCTTTATTTCGCACACTGAGGTAGACTGTTCTAGTTCCACGTGCCATGTTTAATAGATGTCAGTTATCAGTTATCTCCTGTTAATTCCCCACTCCAAATTCTCCACTGCCTTCACCGGGTATTGAACTCACACTCTTTGGGTCCTGTCACTGGATCTAACCAATGCCTTTATCCACTGTGCCATGTGGGTATTATAAACCTAATGTCTCAGTAATCATTTTTTACCAGTAGTCATATTGCAATTTTTGTTGGTATTATTGCTTTTCTCTGGCACTCCTTATTACTGGTTCCCATATTGTATTCATTTCTATGCTTGGTTGGCTCAGGAGATTTTTGTGGCCTAGCATATGTGCTAATTCCTTAAGTTTACGAATTTTCCAATGGTGTTCTTTGTCAATGATCTCAACCTGATCCCACAGAGGGCTGTGATCTCCTTTCTCTCTCCATATGAGGTCAGCCACATATAGGCTTAGAAAATTTGACACTCACAGGACATATTAAAGGCAAGAGGGATACAGGAAAACAGTGTATAAGCTTCTTAATAAGTCTGCATAAATGGTTGGCAGAAAAAGGATTAAGGAAGAGAGCAAAAAGACAGACTTTACGAAGAACTACAAAGGACAATAAATCGTAGAGAGCTGAAGGGATAGAGCACAACGAAGAAGTGCTGTGAATGCAACATAATAATAACTCCCTTCACCCACTACCTTCAAATTTGGAGAACTAAGGAAGAAGGAGGAAAGGAATTTGTAAACTTATGTGAAATTGTTTTTTGGACCAATGAAAACTTTGCCTTCACAGTCATCTGAAAAGGAAAAAGAAAGTAGTGAACCTAAAGGAAAGTTCGTTTGAGGTAAAATGAGGAGAAAAATTAAATTAGTAAAAGAAACATGTCAGAAGTCATATGAAAGGTTCTGTTTCTGTTCATTGCAACCAGCGTTGAATTTCTCACCTGTGTCAAAATTACTCACCAATTATATTATCATCCTCTAACCAGCACTTCAAAGAATTTTCTCTCAACAATCGAAGAAAGCTAAGCATTTCAAACTATCTTTCTTTGTCTACTTTTGAACGTATGCAACCATATATCCCTTTTGTGATCAACAAACTCTTACCTTTGTTTTAAACTTTCTTTAATCTTATTTTGTGTCAGATCACTTAATCTGTTGTATGAACATTTCCTCTTCATGACAATATGTTGAAACTATGGACTTTAGGCATTCTAATTTATTTTCCTGAAACAAACTAATGACAAAAATTCAGGTGTGTAATTTCATAAATAAATACCTTATCTTGTTCTGTTAAAATAAGCTATGTGTTTCCTCATCATTATCATCCTTCATTAATCTTCTTGCTGTGGGTAGATCAACTGTTCATTTTAACCCCTAAGCCCCACAACATTTTAGAAAAACAGATATCACATCTATTTTAAATACAAGATATAAAAACCAACATTAATTATGGATATGAAAGAAATTTAAAGTTTTTCTATCCTAAAAACATCATAACATGACATCATCCAATCTGACACTGTTGTTCGATTATCTCTCTATATGTCTATTCCTATATATTTGCCTATCTACATATGCAGGTATTTCCTTTTATATCAATCAATCTCACAGCAGGCTCACAAGCGGATATTTGGCATTATTGGAACTTTTCCCAAGTGATATTTGCTATATCTAGTCTGAAAATAGACAGTTCCAGGATTTCAGAACAGGTCTAACTTTGTCCTAGCGCCAAGTATTTATCAAGTTATGTTCGTTTGAAGTTAAAACTCGCACATTTAATCATTTATTTTTAGATGATCAGTTCTGGAGAGTTGCTTTTTTCTCCCTCTTAGCTAGGAAAGACACTGGAATGAATGTTAAAAGTGGCAAACAGGTTTAGCTTGACACTCCTTTTCAAAAATGACTTACATCAAGTGAAGATTAGGGCCCTACAACAAAACATTCAGTTGAAGATTGACATATTTTGCTGATGAGAACAGAAACTAAAAGAAAACATTTACAGTTAAATTTCTGGCTCAAAAACAGATATTTGGCAATACTGGGACATTTCGAAAGTGATATGTTCTGTGTCTGGTCCTAAAGTAGACAGTCCCAGAATTTCAAAACTTGTCTGACTTTGTCCTGACTCCAATTTTTTGTCAAGTTATGATTGTTTGAAGTTAAAACTTGCATATGTTTAATCATTTATTTTTAGATAATCAGTTTTGGAGAGTTGCTTTTTCTACCTCTTTTTGCTAGGAAAGTATTTGAAATTTTCTTGAAATGAATGTTACAGTTGATAGACAGTTTTAACTTGATACACTTTTTAATTCTTTATGAGGAGGTGACTGTAACATATGGACCATATTTCCCACCTGATACTAAATACTGGTATCGGCATTTCAAATGTGGTTGGTGTTCAATGAAAACCAGTCCTATTCACGGCCACTCTCAGATAGATATTGATGGTGACAGTATCCAAAATAGGTTGAGACAACCACCTTAGGAGATATTATTTTAATATTTTCCACGTGATATACACTCTGTCTTGTCTGAAAGTAACAGTCCAAGAATTTCAGAACTGGTCTAAATTTGTTGTAACTCCAATTATTTGTCAAGTTATGATCTTTATAAGTTATTTAAAACTCACACATTCAATCATTTACTTTTAGACAATCCATTCTGGATAGTAGCTTTTACTGCCTTCTTTTTGCTTGGAAAGTCATTGGGATCTTGTTGAAATAAATATTCTAAGGGACAGACAAGATTAACTTGACACTCTTTTTCAAAAATGAGCAAGTGGATTGGGGGGGGGAGGGATTCTACAACACAAAATTCTCTCAAAGTCACACAATGTTTTGCTCCATTTTGCCTGTTTTTTGTTTCTGGTTTCCCCAACTTTGAATACGAAATTTCCCAAGACAAAAGATTTTCTCTTTTCAGTTCCCAAATATTAAAACAATTTAAATCTCCAAAATATAAGAATTTTTCTTGGGAAGATATTTAAAGTATACAACTTTAACATAGGTTCCCCGAGCCTTTTCTATAAATACTTTCATGGTAATTATTCTGATGAACTTTCCACTATGGTACCTAGACTTTATGAATTTAAGCACAGTACGAGATTGGCAGCTAGGTTTCATGATTTTACCGTTGAAATGACAAGAGATGTAACCATTAGTTCTATGCCAACAGTTTCTTCTATCACACTTCTCAGTTGTGAAACTGTCTTCCAGCTTCTTGCTTCTCAGTCAACTTTGCTCTTCAAAAATGTAAATGCAATGTCAATCGTTATCCTCAGTCTTCTTAATTCTTGTTCTTTTATTGTTGTCTCTCCTTAATAGTATCTTTCCTCATATTTTATAACACTCAGTAACCATTTGCACCCTAGTGGCTTTATTGCCTTACTTGGAATGAAATGATTAAAAAAAAATACTCAGTTTCTTTCATATATTAAATTGATCATTATCCACTTTTGGTACTATATATCAGTTTTCGGCATAACGTTCCTTGTAGTTATCAGAAAATCATTATAGACCTATATTCCTATGTTTTGGACAATGCTGAATCCATATTTGGCACTGAAAATCATCCCAAAAGAAGACTAAATGGGTTACATGCCAAATTTAAGTTCTTTTCAGGAATCTTGGTTCTTCACTGTAGACTAGATTTTCTAGACTTAAACACTTATTTTTTAATTAGAAATATTAAAGTTTTCTTTTAATCTTCCTCTTAAGTACAAATAACATAATTGAGATGAAAATCATTCAGGGGATTTAAAATAAAATAAACAAATGAGGACTTGGCTCTATTGGGCAAGGCCCACTGCATATCTCATTCATATTTGTTATTCAGACTGATGCATTAGTTTCCAGCACCCCTTTTTGCACAATGTTATAGGGTTTTAGATAGAACCCCTCAGCTGGTGAGCAGGTAATTGAAGTGAATTAGTGTCTTTTGCACAGTAGATTAACCAAGGGAATTAGTTCCCTTTACACACAGAATTAGTCCAGTCCCGAGAAGAGGTTGGAGCAAAACGTACAGTCACCAACATCCAGACTCACATCAATGAGGAATAAAGATATACCTCGACGACAGCTGGTGACCTCACCTTAACTTTAAGGTAGTGATATTAAAGAGTGCAAACCTCACCTATTGTAAATACTACACTTATGCCATGATTTATTGTTATTTTGCATTGTTACAGTTAATAAAATTGGTAAAGGTATTTTGGCACCTCTTTTTTCATTTCCTTATTAATACCTCATATGTTTGGGAGTTCCTTCAGGTAGGAAGCAGTTATAAAATAGCAATCCAACAATGTTAACAATTCTTTGAACTTTGCCTTTTATTGTTTGTGAAATCAATCAACTGTAAATGCCACATCTAAGCCTCAGGAAAATTTCAGAAGAAAAAAAAAATAGATCTCACTGTGACAGAGAAGAGAGTCGGACACACACATACACACACACACACACACACACACACACACACGAATATTTTTTATATCGAAATTAGAGTGGATCTGAGTAGTGAAATTAGATCAGAGGATTTTTGTTTACTGATGGGAAATTTGATCTAGGGCAAGAGTTGTACCCATTTGGAATTGGGTCGTTAGAAAGACAATGGAGATGGCCGAAATAATTTTTATCGGTTAAGATTATAAATAAAACTTAGTAAGCCATGAGGAACTTTGGAATTCACATGATTTTGGTTGATGCAGCCAGAACCCATGATAATCGCGTGCGAAGTAGTAGGGCCAAGGTCGGTTATGACCAGCTAGCTTTTTCTATATAAATGCATAGTTATGCTGAAAAAGTGGCAGACAGGAGAGAGAGATGGGAGAGACTGTGATCGGTCGGCACATTGTCGTCGCCTGCATTTACAGGTTGCGGTGCTACAGGAGAGATGGAAGAGGCAGACAAAAAGTAGTTTTTGGCTTGTCTGTCTTCGAGTGCAGTCGAGCTGGGTGGAGAGATGTTGGAGATTAAAAGTGAGCAGAGTTGAATTGAAGGCTCGAAGAAGTACGAAAGTGATGTCAGAGATCGGAACAAAAGGCCCGCTAACATGTGCTGTTAATATAAGAATGAAGAAGCGAATTACTCCTCCAGCATCTAAGACTACTACTGCTACTATTATTACTACCACTGAGAACGGAAATGTCGAACAAGCCACTCTCTCTCTGTCTAGAATCCAGTGTATGAGTTTTTACGTCAATTACTTTTCTTTTCTCTAACCCATTTCTTTTCTATACTATTCTTTTTTGCGATATAAAAGACATTAACAACTCAGCCATTGAATAGTTGTTTGTCCGGCTTTTTATAGATATATATTTTTTGGGGTGCATTCTAAATTTCTTAGCACAGACTCTCCAGCCGTGTCTACATCTTCAGTCGACCGTGAATGGATGAACATCACTTCTGCTTTCTGGATTAAACCAAACACAACGTGGGCAGGAAGCAGGATTAAACCAGGGGACTGGTCGAATGATCTACGGATGCTCAGGGGACCTATGGCCACTCCCTTAAGTTCGGTTAAGACCAAGTAGACACCTCAACCCAGAGAGTAAGACGTCGGAGGTTGAGGGGCTGGGGAAAAAGTGTTAGATCACATAGATTTACAGAAACAAAACTTTGTCATTATTATAACATTTGTTTTTTACTTTGTGCTCAACACAGAAAAAAAAGTCATTTTTGGACAAGATATTCACTGACAAGTATAAATTGATTTATTACAAAGTGTAACATTGAAGAACATCGTGCTTAGATCCAGGACATCTTATTCTGAATAAAATGATGTTGGTTGATTCTTCTTTTGGGGGATAAGCTTATCTTGATCAGAAAGTGAGATTGACACAGTGTAATATCTTTCTCTACTTTAAAAATTTAATGCAGAGGCATGGCTTGATATGCTAAGTTGCTTTTTACGTGCTGAATACTAAGCCTTAAAATGATATCTTAAAATGGTCATGAATATGTATGTATATATGTATTTAATTATGCATGAGGATTTATGGTAAGATTGGTAGCCCTCCCATTTCTGTCAGCTTAGTGAAACAGCTACAGACATATGAACACTTGTCTCGCTTTCAGATGAGATTGCAGTGGACAAAGCAAAGTGACATTCTTGCACCAACACCTTCCTCAATCTACTTTGCTGTGCTCTTATCACTTATGCCTTCAAGGATTGTGAGGCAGGAGTATCATTGTGATTTAGAACATCAAGAAGAGTGTTCAATCTCAGAAGGTTCAACACCAAATCCAAGAACATTGAGTGTCTGATCCAAGATTTGTAGTGCACTTGGAAGATTTGCAACTCATAATGGATCACTTCTCTACCACTTGTGATGCTTTTGAACTGAGGATTAGCCTGAGGAAGACAAAAGCGACATTCACCTTTCCACCTGGTGTGCTCTAATGAAAAATACCAAGCTGGAAGATGTTGACACTTTCCCATACCTTGGTCATACTACATCAAAAGACAGTACCCTGTATGTTGAGATTTTTTCATGCATTCAGAAGGCAGGTGTTGCATTTGGTAAATGGAAAAATAGATTTTGGTCAGCGAGATACATTACCATTAAGACTAAGGCAAATGTGTATATGACCTGTGATTTAACACCACTGCTGTACGTTTCTAAAACATGGACAATATACTGGAGCCTTATAAAATAATTTGTATCATTCCCACAAAAATTCCTGGGACACATCCTTAACATCAAATGACAGTTTTTAATTCTAGACACTGTTATAGTTCAAAGATCTTAATGCAACAGTATTGAAACAATAATAATCCTCAACCAGATGTGATGGGCAGGACACGGTATGAGAATGGGGGATAACAGGATTCACAAATAATCCACAATACAGGCTGAGGAAGAGGTTTAAAGATAATTTGAAGGATAATCTGAATGCATTGCACATATGGATGTGCAGCACTTGGAAGAACAAACTTTAAATTGTACAGAGTGCAGGCACTTTATAAGGGAGGGATGCAACATCTTATTTGAGGATGAATGTCTCAGGCATGCTCAGATCTGTAGAAGTCAAATGACTTACCTTCTAACATGGCTGCCTTCTTGTGTCTCCTTGGAATATTTATTGTGAAAATAACACAGTTGTGGCAAATGGCCAAAAGGGGGAGGGGTTGAGGCTGGTCGACACTAAGTATCCTATGACCCATTCACTCATTACAATTTCCTCATTCACCATAAAAACTTGTCTGTCACCACTCAATCCTCCATACACCACAATACCGCATCCTCTCAAGGGGGACCTACAAAACACACCCTATGACATAAAAATTTAATGATAATAAATCTAATAATGAAGAATGAGAGGGCTGGGAGATGAACCCAATAATAAACTAAAATCAACACAGAGTAAACTAAACATAACTGATGTTAGTAGTGCCCGTCCTACCCTCAAAAAGGAGAGGTCACTGTATTCTGCCCATTGGATAAAATCAAGAGGCTCTCTCACTAAGGGAGTGAGAAAAAGATAAAAAATTATACGGCCATGGGAAAATATAAAACTGACCCAGTCAAGATAAAAAGGGGCCAAAAACAAACTGGGGAGGTTGGGAATCTCAGCCTGGATCATAACCAAAGATGTGGCCGTGGACAGGCCAGGAACAACACTTACTCACATTAACTAGGTACACAAGGCTTGTCTAACCTAACCAAGGGGAGGGCTCCACAGGAAACCACCCCGATGTGATGTAGGTTGATCTAAAAGAGAAAATCAAGGCTAGCCCTGTTCAAACGAACCAAGCTCACCTCAGACACCCTCCTTTCGCTAAAGACGGTCGAATGCAGGTGTTTTCTATCAGTTCTGATCTTCATCTTGAGCTGATGCTCAAAGAATTGGATCAGATCCTGATGAGAAAGACAGTTGCCTTGCAAGACTTCCTCCTGTCGCATCGTCCAAATCACCATTCGGGCCATGGCCAGCAGCATCAGAAACACCATTCGTTTCACCCTAGAATACGGGGGGGTTACACATTGTCATACGCGTATGCACGATCGATGAGCACAAGCTTTTCAGGAGTGAGACAAGCTGTCAACTCGCCGACATGGTCCCATAAGGGGCAGACCCGGGGACAATTGTAGAAGGCGTGCAAAGCTGTTTCTTCTAAACCAAGGCCACACCATTCACAGTCTGGCAAATCCGCCAAGCCCCATATGAAGACTTTGTCATTGAGAGGTAGCCAATCCCGAGCCAATCGCCAGGTAAGCGAAAACTTAGGGTTACTGAGATAATCTGCCACTGGCGCCCAAGACCAGAAAGATCGACACTCCTCCTCCGACAAGTCGAGCCGCTCACGTAGAAAGATAGGCCAGCTAATGTACCTCATTTATAGGAGAGTACCTAATACAGCAGGTGGGTTAGTCCACTTTACTAGAACCCAACATATTTGCTCAAGTGGACTCTATTCACCCATATATATCTCCATTAAATCACTCAGGGCTGTTTCCAACTTGAAGTGACTACACCAGTCTACCTGTGTGTCAGACCACTTGCAAGTCAACCAATATTCTACAAGATCAAGCATGATCTTTGAAGAGGAACTCTCTCTGGTTTGCCAACTCATATGCAGTCTAGTAAATGTGATATGTGTGAGTTCATGCTCTTGTTGAGGGCAGGCTATGGAAACAATCTGAAAGGTCACCATAACAACCAGAAGCAAGTCAAATATGCCATCCTGCCTCATCATCTTGTGGACAATACCTGTGTTGTTCACAACAAGGTTTGGAGATCATCTGAAGAGTACACTTATACTTAACATTAGAAAAAGAGAGTTGAGAGTTATGGGGCACATAATGAGGAAAGAAAGCTTGGAAAATTTGATACCCACAGAACAGATTGAAGGCAAAGAGGGATAGAGGGAAACAACACATAGCCTACCTAGCAAGGTCTAGAGAAAGTGGAAACAAAAAGGACACTTATTCTTAACATCAGAAAGAGAAAATTGAAATTTCTAAGGGGCATAATGGGGAAAGAGAGCTTGGAAAATTTGATACTCACAGGACAAATTGAAGGGATAGAGGAAAACAACAAATAATCTGCCTAGCAAGTTTTAGAGAAAATGGAAAGAAAAAGGACCCTTATACTTAGTATCAGAAAGAGAGGGGTGACATCTCTTGGGTACATAATAAGGAAGGAGAGCTTGGAAAATTAAATACTCACAGGATAGTTTGAATGCATAAGAGAGAGAGGGAAATAGTGCCTGACCTACCTAGCTAGCTAGCTTGAGTAAATGGATGATAGAGGAAGGTTTAGGATGTTTTTTTTTTAATCGAATTCACCCCAAGCAAGGCAGTAAAGCCACTAAGACAAAAGAAATTGTGTGAAAGAATTAGAAAACAGAAACATTATTAAGGTGCAATAACAATAGAAGAGTGATCAGGAAGACAATAGCTAATGATTGAAATTGCATTTAAATTTTTGATGATCAAAGTTGGCTGGAAAGCATGGAGCCAAAGGAATGTTCCACAAACAAGAAGTGCAAGAAAAGAAACTGTTAGTATAGAACTTACAGTTGCATCTAACCATTTCAACTGTAAATTGATGAGACCTTGCTGCCAATCTAGTACTGCACTTAAATTCATAAAGTCTAGGTACCATGGCGAAGAGCTCATCTGAACAATTACCATGAAAATATTTATAGAAAGCACAGGGAAACAACTTTGTGGTTGTAGGAAAGTTACTGAAGCCGAGATGCCAGGTCAGGACCAATAATATTGCAGATTCTTTGGATTTCATCAAGAATCTCTAAGTATATAGAAGGAGCACTGGACCATCTGTGGCAGCAATATTCTAAGCATGGACGAATGGTAGACTTATAGATATGTAAAAATAATGTATTAAAAGCTATAAAGGACAGGGAATTGTGGAGAGCCATGTTCGTTAATGTTCTGAAGGGACACGGTACATAGAAGAAGAAGAAGAAATAAAGCATGAAATTCTATGCAATCCATGTAGACAATTAATCAGGCTTTAATGATTCTTTTCATGGAGTAAATTCAACTCAAGTAAATTCATGGATTTGATTAAAACATTAAAACAAGAAGCCTTCCCAGGAGCAAAAGTGACGACTTGGAACAAAGAATCTGATTTAAAATGGTCAACATAATTGAATTAGCCTCTTATTTCAATCTGGTTTCATTAATTTTGTTTTTTTCTTTTTTTGTCTGAGTTTAAACAGTGGCATCAAAGAGTGAAGCAAGAATTGAATGTATCAAAGTAGTTTTAGGTTTTGCTCTCTTTCCTATTTGGAATAAAAAAAAACATTAAAAAAAAAAGAAGCATTTCAAAAGTTCCAGAGGAAATCACTAGAGAACTGAAAAAGCAAAGCAAATTTGATACTCAATATTTTATTTTATTGATAATTTTCTTTTTAACCAGAGGCACATTTGTAGACACATCAATAAATATGCAGCCTAATTATGAAAAGGCATTTATTTTACACAACAAATATTTATTTTTCAACATAACCTTCTTTGTTAATGCACTTAGTTCAGTGACATATTTGGAGGTAGATCAATAAATCTGTAGCCTTATTATAAATAAAAGCATTTATTTTGCAAAACAACTATTTTTTAACAATCTCCTTCTTTGTCAATGCACTTAACTAAATACTTCTCACAGAGTAGTTAAAATTTACCAGCTGAATCAATAAGTCCATGCCTACCAAAGTCTTTAGCTGAATTTTGATCTGAATTTTTCACTGTATATGGAGTTATAATGGGTTAAGTGCATTGACAAGGAAAGAGATTATGTTGAAAATTTAATATTTCTTGTGCAAAAGATATGGTTATATATATATATATATATATATATATATATATATATATATATATATATATATATATATATATATATATTATAAGGAAAATATGAACTATATATATTGATATATAAAAAAACATATTGTAACGAGATGCACCCTAATTATACACAAGATGAAAAAGTCATTAAAAATATAATTCACTGGTATATAACAGTTGACTATCCTAACAAATACCTTAAATTTATCATTTACTATAAAAAGTTAAAAATATCTAATTATTACTAATAACACAGGACCTTAAAAATTCACCCATTATTTATGAATTCTCATGTCATTTGGGAGATTTTATTTCCAACACTAGTAATCAACAAACAACATTAAATTCTTATATTGGCCACACATACACTGCACACTCTTGTAGGTTAACTTGTCACAGTGTAGTGTGATTCTTGTACATAACAATCCGTTCATCATAAACAACCAAAATACTATTAAAATTTAATTGCATAATACCAATATATTATACAAGACTCACTACAAAGAAAAACTCCACATTCTAGAAGACATTATAATACCAAGAACATTAAATAAATTTTTCTCTCCAGGAGATGGTATATAAAATATTTAATATGCGTACAAAACTAACACAAATATTCAATATATGATTTTCTGTTTAACCGTTATATATGATGTCACTTTGAACTGATTCCATTATCAGCAATCTGTAAAATACCAGGATTTAGTAAAAAAATTTCGCCCCCTATACTTATTACACCCAGTTCTTGATAATGACTGATATAGTCATATGTATCTGAACAAAACAGAAATGAACATCAACTTTGTCAGTTTATTCATAATTTTGATCCTGGTATAGAACATCTTATTAAAAAATTGGAAAATATATTAAAAAAAATTAAATACAAAGACCTTGTCAGTTGAATTTAACAAAACTTGTCTGTGCATGTGTATATATAAAATGTCCAATCTAATTCTTGAAAATAATTCATCACTTCAAAAATCTAACCATTATAAAAATAACCTTGTTGATGAATTCTTATGTTCTTTGAGAGTTTTATGCAGGACACAGTGAAAGGAAATACTCCAAATTCTGGAGGCTGTTATAATAAAAGAGAAGCAGCTAACATTAAATAAATTATCTTTCTTCATATGAAATCAAATATTGAAATGCGTTTAAAAAATACCCAAAAATATACAATGAAAAAAATTTAAAAAGGTAGAATAATAATAATAATATTAATAATATTAATATTAATAATATTAATAATAATAATATTAATAATAATAATATTAACAACAACAACAACAACAGCAACAATAATAATAATAATAATAATAAAAATAATAATAATAATAATAATAGGGAAGATGGGGTTCAACAAACAAAGATGGCAGTTTACCTAGAAGGAAAAACCCTGATTTTAAAACCACCACTGCCTTGCAATACTATCCAAATATAGAAAAGGCTATGGGAGTAAATCCAGTCAGAAAACCTGGAGTGAAGTCCTGAAAGTGTTTAGCTGTCAACACTAACAACTTTTCGACAACACCTGCGACGAAGCCAGTCCCAAAGGTAACGCCCTGTATTCATTTGCATCTTGATGGTATGGCTGAGATTGGCATGTAGTCTGGGCAACATATGACCTTCATAAACTCTTGCCCAAACCTGTGATCTTAAGAGGTCACTCCAGTCTCACAACCAAAGTACTGAATTTTTACCAAACTGGGTGCAGCATTTATCTCATGAGATAAACAGATTCCTACTTGTTATTGTATGTTATTTGGCCATGAGACAAAATAGAAACCTGATGAGTAAAAACATTAAAAATCAGAATTTTTGATCATGTCTGTGTCATTTCTCAAGGAAAAATAAAATGAAGTTGGAGTCTATTTATGAAAAGAAATGTTTACAGAAAGTTGCAGATGAGAGGACAGTGTTATTTATGAGTTGGTCTGAGTCTATATTATGTTAACCTCGCTTAGAGGATGTAAGGCCCTTTTTTTGATATGTTCTCCCAACCACTCTTATTCATTTCCAGATGTCCTTTCAAGAGCAAAAAATGTAATATAGGTTTTTCCATTTTGTCATCCCGGTTACCCACTGTTAGTCTGATACATGGATGTATATCAGGCAAACATGGACAAACGTGACTGCAATAAGACATAGTGTCAAAAAGAAGAGTTTTTCCCATGACACTGCTATTATTTTAACTACCTTCACTCCTTGGCAATGTTTATTTCTTTAAAAAGCAATGATTAAAATTGTAATAAAACAAACATATGAAAGGGAATTTATACATTTTATTTGTTATTGAGAATTTACAACAAAAATAATAAACACAAATTGTTCATTTCACACTATTTATTTATTTATTATATTATATATTGGAATGGTTGGCAAAACATTGGCTAATTGCCAGTCGATTCAAACTTTATAAAATGATTAATAAAAACGATTTCCTTATAGTTGGTTCACATTCTAATAACTTAGTAAATGTTTAAAAATTTATGAATAAATAATTGTTTTCACATTTATTTCTTTATAAACTGGTAAATGATAAATATTGCTTGAGTGGCCTGCTATGACAACTTCCCACCTTTTTAAAAAGTGATGATTATATTGTAATGAAAAGTAAACATTTGATTAAAGTGAATTTATACATTTTCTTTGTTCTTGAGATTTGACAACAAAGATAATAAACACTATGTACTTATTAAATTGTTTATTTACACTATTTATTTATTAAATTATTTATTGGAATGGTTGGCAAAACATCGGCTAATTGCCAATTGATTTAAAACTTTATAAATTCGTAAATGGTAAATATTGCATTACAATTATATTAGTTTTTAGAATATTGTAAATATAAAATTATTCTTGTAAATAAACAATCTAATAAATACTGTAATTTCTAGAAAATAATATACACCCGTGAATAATACGCACCCCAACAAATGATCCAAAAATTAAGACATATATTTATCCCTATGTATAATACGCATCTATAAATTTTGTCCAAAAAAAAAAAAAAAAAAAAACTTAATTACAAAGAAATTTTTTCAGCCTTGACATTGAGAATAAAATCAAAACTAAGTGACTAAAATAATGTTGAAAATTACCATGCGGTTTTCCTGATGAATATAACATTTTATTTTACCGCCAAAATGGGATTCCGTCAGTGAGGATGTTATAAAGAGAGAACCAAGAAGTGTTGTCTGACGACAGCCATCGATGGCTCTGAAGATGACATCCTTTGGCAAGAGAATGAAGAGGCCGTTTTGAACAGGACGAACATAATATTGTGAATGATAATTTGTTTAACTGATAATTTAGATATTGATTCTATAATAGAAAGTGGTGATGATGATGATGATGAAAATCAAAATTTCAATAAATTGTTAACTTGATATCCTCTTTCCTTCCAAAATGGTCTTTTTATAGATTTTTTTAAAAATTTTTCTCCAAATAAAAAATGTGGTTACTGATAAACAAATTTATTGACAAAAAAATGTTACAATTATTATTGTTGGATTTAAAATGAAAATTAGGATAATATCTTTCTTATTTTAGAACAACAAGTACGTATTTATTATCATAAATCAATAACGAAAAAATATTTTTGTTTAAATCTATTCATAATATGCAGCACCCCCCCAACTATCACCTGTAATTTACAGTAAAAAAAATGGATATTATTTTCAATAAATTACGGTAAATAAATAGTATTTGATATTTTTGTAGTAAATTCTCAAGAACAAAATATGTATAAATTCCCTTTCATCAAGAATTTCTGTTTGTTCAAGACCTACAGAGCGCACCTGTGGTTTATACTGCAACTGTGTGCAACTGGATCTTAATTACAGTTTCTGGGAGAGATTGCATAATCTGTCATGATCAGCAGTTTGAACAGTGCTAGTATGCTCAAACACTCGGTCATGATGACTTGTGATTAGTACAATCATTGAAGGCTTCCAACAGTTCCATCTGCACAATTTCACTCATAAAGCTTGGGTCAAATTGTGGTATGGTTTCCAGGCACTTTCCAAAGGTACCATGCACTGAGACTAATTACCTCAGACTAAATTGACCATGGTGATGTTCAAACCCAAGTCTCATGGTCAGAAATTGAACATTGTAACCACTCAGCCACACACCCTATATATAAAGAAATATAGTTTTAAGTTGTGCTGTATTTACAGGATAAAGTGCTCAATAACAGAGATAGAACGTAAGTAAATATAAATATAAAAGTGAACATTGAAGTCAACACTCAGAGGTGACAGGCTCTTTCATGCTAGACATAATCGTCAGGCTGTCGCCTCTGAGTGTTGACTTCAATGTTCACCTGTATTTTCTACAATATTTTCTACAAAATTTCTCAAACATTCAGGCCGGTAAATATAATTAATACTGTTTAATTAAAAAATAAAAAAAACACAGCATTTACTTAAATAAATTGTATCTATAAAAATAACATATAAACAGAAAATATATTAAATAATTGTCTGACTTAATCCATTTTATTATATGTTGTCATTGTTAAGATATGTTTCATGAGCAGATATGATCAATTAAGAAAAATCATTGAAGATTGTGTGTTTAAAAACAGTAATTTGGATTTTGCTAACCAGACGCTTCTCTGTAGCTAAATGGTATAGCACATCAGATCAAATGAGAGTTTCTGTATAGGAATACAAGTTTGATTCCTGTCAGAGAATGCACATTTCTATGAAATTTCTTCAACTCAGACCAGTAATTGTAATTAATCATTTAATTAAAAAAAAACAGAGCATTTACTTAAATAAATTGTATCTATAAAAATATGGTATAAACAGAAAATATATATATATGTAAAAATTTCTCAGAATTAACCTGTAGAAAAAGACAATATGTATAAAGGAAAAAAGACAATAGGAAAACTGTGACAGAATCACTACTCTCCCAAGCCAATGTACACGACAAATATACCAAAAAATTAAAAGAAAATGGTTGAATCTGTCAACACAACAATACAAACAATATTTCTAGATATGAAAATGTTCTCTTCAAACATAAAGTAATTGACGTAATTTGTTCACTTGACTATATGAATATGCAATAGAATTTCTAAATTCTTCTAGTTGCTAACATTTTTTTGTTGTTTATAGATACTGTTTCAATAAATTCATTTTGCTTTTTGTGTTGAAAAAGTCCACATTGTACGAAACGTGTTAGCTAAAACTACACAACTTTCCTATTGTCTTTTTTCCTTTATATATATATATATATATATATATATATATATATATATATATATATGTGTGTGTGTGTGTATATATATTAAATTATTATTTAAAAATATGTATTCATAACAACACAGAAATTACCATATTTCAAAACCAAAACCTAAATCTTAAATTAAACTTAAAATCTAAAATTTTTGTTTCATTTTCAAGCGATGTTGAATAACTTTCGAAAAAATGATTTACTCTTTTTATAAGCTATATAGTATTATATGATTTAAGTTGGTGGGGAAATGAGATTACAAAATCTTTAAGGGTGTGTTAGTTCTTTTGATGAATCAGGATACAAGTATAATTTAAGGTGGCACAGTAAATATTGGTTAAGGTTTAGGTGTGGGTTTATAATTTCTGGCTGTTGATACTGGCTTCCTTATATGAGAACTTGTCATCACTGTCTGGTTTTTTAAGATACACTACATTACAATTGGCATTTTTATTTATTTTTTATTTTCTTATTTTATAAAATACATTAGGATTTTCTTAAAGGGGTTTTCAAATATAATTAAGGCATATTTTTTATATTTATATTATAAACTCTGGATTATAAGTCTGACTGTTCTTTCTTTTTATTTATATATATATATATATATATATATATATATATATATATATTATATATATATATATATATATATATATATATATATATATATATATATATATATATACTTTATTTGTCAATATATAAAATATACATTTAAATTTTAATTGAAGAATTATAAAAACATTAGACTATGCTAAATATGCTTGTATCATGACTTAAATATAGATATTTACAAAGTTTAATTTAGTCTGGCATAAGGCCACACATGTGAGGGACCCAATGAGGATTAAACTTACTACAATATTAATGGTTTACAAGACCACCTTACAAACCACTGTTCCATGGAAAGGCAATCCTTAATAAAAAACATTTTTAAATTATATGGAGATAGGGCACCACTGGAAAAAGCTCAGATCTCTGTTCTTTCATCTAAGAAAAGTGAAAATTTTCAGTAACAAATCATTGGCTTCAGACCAACCCAGAAAACTTGTTGATTAGAGATCTTTGCTCTCACTCCTCAGGGTGATGAGTCATAGATACAAAAGTATCAACTGCAACATACTTAAGAATTGATATTTAAATCTTAGGTCAACTCATGAGTTTCGACCAATCAGCTTTGTTCTCTTTCTGATAAATAGTTTTTACATCTTTGCTATTTTTAGCAGTTATGCCAGGTTAAGTCACTTCATTTCATTTATTTTTATGTCATGCCTCTTCAGGATGTAGCTGATTATGGCTCTCTACAGATTCCTTTTCTTTATTATCTCCATGACTTATGACTATGACTTAGAAAAGAGTGTACAGTGGTTTTCCTTTGCCTTCTCCATCGTTTGGATTTCAGCATTGTCTCTCTCTCTCTCTCTCTCTCTCTCTTCAGGACATGATGATCATGGCTCTCCACAGATTCCTTTTCTTTATTACTAACAAAGTATTTTTTGATTTGCTTCTCTACAGTTTTGAATCTTCTTGAACTAGCTACCTTCTAAGGTTATCTAAATTTAATGTTATTCCTTTTTAAAAAATGGTTGAATTTTTGACATCATTGACAACTGCTGACAGTTAATGAAGTAAATACTCTTTTTACATGCAGACTATTGTCCATATCTTTGTTAATGTTATCACAACGTTTCAGCCATTGTGTCCTCCAGCCTTCATCAGGTGTTTCTTGATCTTGGTAACATTCAGGTAATCTGGAATTGAATCCTTTATATAATCTACTGTTATAGATTAGTCTCATTGCACTCTCCATGCCTAGGGATATCTTATCTGCTTCTTATTCAGTACTGATCAGTTATTGCTTACCTTGTTTCCACAGAATACAAGTACACACTACTTGGTACAAGGTTTGAACTCACAATTACTCTATCACAAAATTCACAAACCAATGCTACTGTCCTGTACTGAACAGTACTAAATAAGAAACTGACAAGATATCCCAAGACATGGTAGACAAAACAAGAAAAATCTACCCCCCACTCTATAGATTAAATAAAGAATTTAGTTCAAAATTCTTTGGAGGCTATCCAGATTCACAAGTACCTGATGAAGACTGTAGTGGACAATGGTTGAAACATTGTGATGACAATAACAAAGATGAGGACAATATTCTTACATGTAAATAATATAAATAATGATAACTCCTCATCCCAGAAACTGTCAGTATAAATACCTGTCATTTGTTTTGTCTAACCCAGAGCTGGTAACACATGTTTTTTTAAATAGAATTTTGTTTGTGATATATTACTTAAGTTTTTGTTAGCCAAGCCAAATATACAATTCATAATGTACCCAAAAAGAAATACTAAAATATTTTGTTGGCAATACAGAATTTAACTATAGCTTAGAAAATGGATATATTTAAAATACAAGTTAACAAGCAAAGTGAGAATATTTTCTGTTTTGTGCAGATTGCAATCCAAATTCCATCATAAGGTGCTTGAAACAATTTTCATTAAGCCTTCCATGGGTAAAAAGAAGGAATGGCTGCTCAGTCTAATAATCTGCATTTAAATATTTTGTTGTTGTTAGTATATATATATATATGTAAGCAAATGTGTGGATGTAGATCCGACGGTATGATGAAAATGTGGAAAAGACAAAGCAAAATCCGAATATGTGAGTTTACTGTTTTTTTATTTTGTTTTTGTTATTCTGTCGACGTCAGACGTTTCGGTCAAATAGACCTTCTTCAGGACATGGTTAATGGAGACATATTTATATTAGATTTAAGTTAGATGAAGAGACGCTATATACAGGACTAGTCAGAAACAGAAAAACTGAAATTCTAAAGTCAGAGTATTCTTTCTTGGAGTCAGATACACTGGCGCCACGTTGGCGGCGCTGCGAAAACCTGCTCCTGAAGAAGGTCTATTTGACCGAAACATCTGACGTCGACAGAATAACAAAAACAAAAACAAAATAAAAAAACAGTAAACTCACATATTCGGATTTTGCTTTGTCTTTTCCACATTTTCATCATATATATATATATATATATATATATATTATATATATATATATATATATATATATATATATATATATATATATATATATTAGTATAGTAAATATAGTTAGTATATATATATTACTCACTTGTGTATTTGTATTTTCTTTTAATCAGTGGCTTATGGCCATATAGCATTGAAACACTGGCTCCTGTACAATCATCAAAGTTAAGCAACATCATGCCTGGTCAGTACCTAGATGGGTGACTGCTTGGGAATACCAGGTGCTGTAAACTTGAATGTGCAGGTGGTGTAATGGATAATGGATTGAAATTGTTAATCGGAGAACCGAGCTCCAATTTCAATCAGGTTTGTTATATTCACTTACACGCAAATACCCTTGAGAAAGGTATGATTCCTCCAGTTCTCCCCAAACTATGGGTTAATTAGTAAGACATGTATCACTAAATCATAATCTCAGATATTTAAATTTCTGCACTTGCATCATTCTGACATTTTCTATTTGTATCTAATAGCTTGAGCTGTCCTACTAGCTCACAGCCATACATTCTGTCTTCTTACAGTTGACCTTTATTACCACAAGTCTCCTCTTCATCAATGCTAACAGACATATCATGTTGAAACATCGGTTTTTGTAAGATCACTGAAGTTAAGCAACATCAAGCCTATTCAGTTCCGAGATAGTTTGGAAATACCAGATACTGTAAGCTTGGATGTGTGGGTGATGCTGTGGATAATGGCTTGATATTGAAAATTGAAGAGCTATGTTCTAATTCCAGTTGAGTTCATTGTATTCTTATATACAAACTAGCAGCATGTCCCGGCCTTGTTCGTGCTTGATTCAAACATCGTACAACTCATACAGCAATCGCTATCCCTTGACTTAAAATATTTTTACCATTCCTTGCCTTTAAAGAAGTGCCCTTTGCTGTGCTGATGTTGCTACATGCCTTACTTCTTGCCTATCTCACACTGAATTTTTTCTAAGTGCTATACTAAACATTAAATCTGTTACGAAAAAAGAACTAAACAAAATGAACACAAAATGATCAGCTTTAAAAAAGGACTCGTAACTGGAAAAACCGAATGAAAAAAGAATGTTAACAACAAATACTTTTCACACCCAACCCAGTTCTGCGGAATCAGAATCAACGTTGAATTTAAGCAAGCGAATGAGCCAATTGGAGTAAAGTGCCATGCAGATTTAAATTTTTCCCACTTGTGACGAATGCAGCTATTGATTTTTTTTGCATGCTAGCATGCTAGTTAACATTCATGCCAGTCAGCTGTTGGCTCTCACGCTGGCCAATAGAATCTTCCTGCCTATTCGTGGCAGCCAGCTATAGGCTCTCACTCTGGTCAATAGAAAATGTCCACAAACTACATGAAAACTGCCATAGAAGCATGAAAAAAATCAATTATTTTCACTATCGATGGGAGTTGGGAAATGCAAAGTTGGTCTTGGCCTTTCCACTAACTTGGAGCATGTGCATGTAAATTTTGGTGCAAATCCGTCAAAAATTGCAGTCATGCATTCGTTACACACACATACACATCCTGCCTTTTATAGATAGAGATATCCTTGGGAAAGGTATGAATCCAACTCATCTCCATTATCTATCTCCAGCTGTGGGTTAATTAGTAGAACTTGTATTAATAAATCATTATCTCCCCCAAAAATTATTACAATTTAAAAATAATTTCTATCTTTAAATAACCTACAAAGAGTTGATATGCTGTAGAAAATGAATCAATCATTTCAATCGGTACAAACTTTTATTTTATTATCCTCGATCAAGTTTTAATAAGAGACGAGTGAAACCGATAAAAATCTCAAAATTATTTTTTCACTGCTCACTTTTTCTCCCGTTTTCTAACTCATATTTTAAATATGTCCATTTTATATGCCATAATTAAAAACAAATTATTAAAAATTTAGTTAATAATTAAAAAAAGAGAATGAGTAATTAATTGTAGTGTCATGACACACCAATTTGGGAAGCTTGAGATTTTGACTAATATTTGTCAAGCAGAAATCTATACGAATGGTGTGCAAATTAAGAATAGAACAATCTCTCTCTTTCTCATGTTCCTTCAGGATGTAGGCGATCTTAGCTCTCCACATCCTCCTCTAATTTTTTTACAAGTTTAGATAAACAGAAAGGTATAGCCATGGAGTACCAGTTAAAAATAGAATAATCTCTCTCTTGCTCTCTCTCCCTCCCTCCCTCTCATATTCTTTGTGCCATGTCCCTTCAAGACATGGATGATCATGGCTCTTCACAACTTCCATTATTTATTTTTTTTTCGTAAGATTATTTGAGAAGATGGCAATAGCAATGGTGTATCTATTAAGAATAGAACAATCTCTCTCTCTCATCTGTGTACGTATGTCCCTTCAGAATGTGAGTGATCATGGCTCTCCACAAGTTCCTGTATTATTATTATTTTTTTACAAAACTTAGTCAAGCACAGGATCAAATTTTACATATTTGGAATAAAACGTTGTTTCTCTCTGTGACATGTCTCTTCAAGATGCGAGGGATCATGGCTCTCCACAGCTTCATATATTTTTTCTTCCATTCTCTTTGACTTTGTTTTCCTTCTTTCTCCATTCTTTCCTATCCTTCACTATTTCTCTTTCTATTCTTGTCACCCTTAATTTGTTTCCTCTTTATCTTTTCTTTCTACACTCTTCTTCTTCTCTTTCTCTTCTTCCTCTTCTTCTTTTTTTCTTCTTCATTCTCTTCTTGGTTTCTTTCTATTTGTTTGTGCATTTCTTATTTCTGTCACTTCTTCCTTTCTCCTTCTTCAACTTCTTCATTTAATATATCCGTCTTTCTTTCTCTTCTCACTTTTTCTCTACTTCATAGTCTCTCCATTTCTTCAAATCCTTTCTCTCCACCTTTTTCTCTCATTCCTCATCATTTTTTCTGATTCTTGTTTTCTTCATTTTCTTTCTTTATTTACCGACCTTCCTTTTTGTAATATAGGAATAAAATGTTGCTGCTGACACTTGGGTTTGAACACGGATCGCCAGAGAGCAAGCACAGTCAACCTCATCTTATAATTATATCTCATGATGGGTAAAGGAAAAATATATGTGAATTAGCAGTGTCTGAGCATTGTTTGAAGGCGTATACTATTATTGTATCTTTGATTTACAAAGTCTCTCCTACAAATGGGCATTACAAAACCTTTATTTTTATTTTTTCTCCCTCCTCTTATTTTCCTCCCCTTTCTTTACTTCCTTATTTTTTCTTCTTTCTCTTTTTCCTTCCCTTTTTCTTCACTCTATCTACATTACCTTTTTATTTGTTTCTTCTTTTCCCTTTTTTCCTCCTCTAATTCTGTCAGTTTTTAGGGGTTTTTTTTCACTTCTTCATCCTTCAATTACTTGCCATCTTTTCTTCCTTTTCATTCTTTTTCCTTAATTCCATCTTCTGTTACTTTCATTTCAATTTTCCTTTTCCAATCAAAAGTTTTTTTTAGCATTTTCTGGGGCAGATTATTTTTTTTTAAATATTTTGCCCTTCATGAAATGCATAGCACAAAAAATTGGCAGTGGAACAAGATTTGAAGATACAAAAGGTCATCTTCAATATTTACTTATTTTTGCTTCTACCAATGACCTCATGACCTAACCATTTCATATAAATCACTACAACAACAACAACAAGCACTTACTGGTACAGCTCTATAGTTTGAGCATAGGATCAAGCTCATTGAGGTCTAAAATTTTATCAGTAAACGAACCCTTTATTCTAATCCAGATTATAGTGTGACATAATTCTTCTCTTCCCATTCTAGGGGATACTTTCAGATTAGTTAATTCATCCTTGTGATGCTGGTTCTGCTCATTACACTGAACCAGTAATTAGACACACCTTGTTTCAGCATATGCATTTTTCCTAGTAATTATGAGTTCAATCCCTAGCTTGTGATTTGAATCTCATATACAGGGTGTCCATAAAGTTTGTGTGCACTTTAAAAAATTACCGTTAAACATATCATAAAATGTCTGTATATGTATATATATATATATATATATATATATATATATATATATATATACACACACACAGGGTGTTCATAAAGTTTGTGTGCACTTTAAAAAATGTATAACTTTATTTGTATTTGCGATAGAAATAATCTGTAAAAAATGTTATAAAGTGTAATGTACCCAGTTTTAAGTACAGCTAAAATAACTAATGTGATTTCAGGCATTACTGTAAATCAGTTGGCAAATGTTGTCCATGAACTGCAAAATCGTATTACCCTTTGTATTGCTAATGATGGAGGACATGTGGAAACTTAAATAAAATTTCAATAAAACCTTAAAAAATATAGATTTACTTCTTTCTAATCCTTTTTACAAATTATTTCTATCACAAATACAAATAAAGTTATAAATTTTTTAAAGTGCACACAAACTTTATGGACACCCTGTATTATGGTTTATTAGAAAATGCAAAATTGGCATCACAAAGACAAATTACTGTTTTTTTTTACAGAATATAAGAAACCCAGGTGTCTAAGGCATAACATACCTGGAGGCTTTAAGCAAATGGATGACAGAATGTCATCTGGGGGGAAATAGCAGAGGGAAGGAACTTGTTGAGAGCTGCAAGGGATAGAGGAAGGTGGAGAGCCATGATTGCCTATGTCCCAAAAGGACACGCCATATAGAAAAAAAAAAGGTGTATCCTTATTTTAAAGACACAGTTTTTGAAAAAGATAGCTACAGTTTTATTTGAAAGATTTTTATTTAAAAAAAATTTCAGTCTGATACTTTAAAAAGTAATATATATTGTTCTAAACACAAAAGAGGTCAAGACGTCAAAATATAAAAATACCACAAATAAAAAAAATGTCTATTATTTAATTCCTTTCAAAACCTAAAAAATCCTCCTGGCTTTTATTATTGCTTGAAAAAAGGGATCATCATTGGATCCAATATTAGTATCAAAGATAATGTTATCCTCATTGCATTCACTGTCATGTAGAAAAGGATCAGACATGTCATTATTAGATGATAATGATCAAAGAACATTTCATCTTTTGTTCAATCCATTGCATTACTGATGCATCTCTTAAATATCTTAATCGCTATATCACCCTTTTTTCATACAAATTTTTTTACCCACACACACACACCTAAGCAAGCATGTTAATTTATTCATTAATCCAGTTTTAGTTCTCCTAACAAAAGGCCTTTCTATTTCCTGCACTGATAACATCACAATGCATGACCAGCAAAATCTAAATTATTATCACATGAATTCCTTTTTGCTTTAAAAATGATCTTATTTATAGAAATGGTGAGCCTTTGACTTCTCTGATCTACGACCTATTCATAGCAAAGATTGTTTTCAAGATCTTGTAATTTTGCATTTTTTTCCCTTCTCAGTTATTGCTTTGGAGTAAGAAAGTGTCTTATACACCAAAATAAAGGGCGTTCCAATAACTTGGACTGATTCTAAATGTAAATTAACCATGAGCCCCGTTTGGGGATCTGTTAAAATTAAACTCACTACATATTATTCCTTGTATTTACATTGAATTGCTTACATACATTGCATTTGCAGAGGTATATTTTACAACACTTATCCTTTAAAGTTTTTATTATTAGCCGTAAGAAGACACTTTCTGTCATAATTTTACATTTCACGAGTAGAAAAATAATGACTATTTTGAAAAGTATTTTTTTATTATTTCTAATCAATATTATTTTTTGATGTTTTATACACATATATATTTGCTGTTCTAGTTTCTATAAAAACAACAATGGTAACTACTGAAATTAAACATAAGGAATAAATAAACTCCTAAGACACCTGCCTGGGCAAAAAATGCACATTAAAAGAATTTGGCAGTTAATGTTTTAAGTTTAAGCGTCTAATGATTTTTTTGTTTTTCTTTCAGATTTAACAACTTAAGTGCTTGGCAATTTCAACCATGGAAAGATTAACAATCAAACAACATGTTAAACTTATTGTTATATTCCGTGCTAATAGGAATATATACTTGACAAACACGGATAAAATAAGTAAAGCTTTATTGTAAAATCAGTACAATAAGAAATAAGGTAAAAGCTTTGCACACGATCGTCGCAAGTCAATCCAGTAGTGAGTGCTACTATTGGAAGGTCGGTAGTTCTTGCGTATGCCTGAGTCATACTCAACAGATCCCAGCTAGACTCCTGTAGTCCATTGCCTTACAGATACTTATAGGTAGTTACTATCTATAGTGTAGTCACTCATGGGGGTGACAGGTTATTCCATTACATCAGTTATCAAAGCTTATTACAAAAATGGACGTTCAAACAGAAATGCATTTCGCACACTTCGCGATTTTTTTTGGTAAACATAATCAACCAACCGAGAGTGCAATTGAAAATGATGTGATGATGAATAGAGGTGTCTGGATTTTTGGCCACCTTCCCATGCACTGCAGCAATGTTTTCAGCTGAACAGTGTAAACAAGCACACAATGGTGTTTTCACATCTGCCACCAACCCAGTTTGTTGGAATTTACAAACAATTTTTCCAACTGCACTCTTGAAACTTTAACATGTTGTTTGATTGTTAACTTTTCCATGGTTGAAACTGCCAAAGCCTTAAGTTGTTAAATCTGAAAGAAAAAGAAAAAAAATCATAAGACACTTAAACTTAATTCACATTTAAAATCGGTCCAAGTTATTGGAACACCCTATATATGGTAACTGGGACTCAAGCTCTCGCCAAACCTCAAGTAAAACTCATATATCCAATCTATTGCTAAAAATGAAGAAAAAATGGTCAGTTCATTGTACCACTCCAGTAAGTATCTGATTCCCCCTTATTTATACTACATCTTTACAAGAGTCAAATCTGACCAAAAATGGTGTATTGCTGCCATATCTGGGCTGGTGCTGTCCAATTCTCACTTTCCAGTTTGTATCACTTTAAAAAGTACCTGACTCCTTATGCCCTGCTCTATCTTTACAAGAGTCACATCAGACCAAAAATGGTGTATTGCTGCCATATCTGGACTGGAGCTGCCCAGTCCTCACTTGCCTGTCATGATATTGTCTGAAAGCATCTGCACAGCATTATGGATGATGAATTATTTTCCACTCTACAACCCCTTTCCCTCAGATAAAACATTGTAAGCCTTTTGTTGCTCTATTGCTATTTGCATAGCAGGTGTTCTGACGAGCGACATTCCTTAGTCCCACCAGCCTTTACCTTTACAACTGGAACCTGCCATGCCACATACACAAGGGTGAATCATCCTCATTCCCTTTGTATTCCATTAGTAAAGATTAAGTTCAATTTGGATAGCTTCTTCCCATTAACTGCTGCTTTGTGGAAGAGACTCCTGGCAGGACGCTTTCTTAATAACTACAATCTTGACCTCTTCAAGTCTAAAATTAACTTATCTTTCCAGCCTTCACTTCTTATCTTTTCATATACTCATATAACACCACACAGTAACTCTCTACCTTCAGTAGCTCTTGGGCCTTGTATTGGAAGAACATTAATAAAAAAAAAATAAAAATAAAAAATAATATGAGTTATCTACCCTTGCCATAGACAGCAGTACAAGAACAGTTGACCATTTTCGATTGAATAAAGTTTTCAGTTCAAAATTTCCAGAATACTATGAAAGACAACATTCACCTGAAAAAAGCTGAATTTTTACTCTAACAGCCAAAGTGCAGTCAGCAATAGCATCTCCAGATAAATGGACAAAGCAAAAGATTTCCAAAAATTGAAAATCCTTCAGACAATGGCCGAAATGTTATTACTATGACAACCAAGATGAAGACAGCAATTTGAATAAATCATTATATAATAACGACATCATCCTATTTTATGCATTCATTCAACTCTAGGCTTTTCAAAAGCTGACTTTTCCAAAGATATATTTACAATCATCAAATATTAATGGCTCACCAAAGATTAAGAAGCTGACGATAGATTTCTCAGTCAGAGTTCAGCATAATTTAAGACGATGGGCAAAAGGCAAACAATATTGTCTGGATACTAGAATTCAACTGTAGACTAAGGGCTAAATTATACCTGTACTTAAGAGTTTTTATCTAAAGCATTTTGCACTTTGTTAAAAACAAGAATTAATTTAAATAGTCTCATTGTAAAGAAACAAAACAAAGTATACCTGTCATTTTGATAGATTCCAGAAGAAAGTGAAGATTGTGGTAGAAGAAAGTGGTGATGGTGGCAGAATAAGAATGTGGCAGTGTTGGTAGTTGATGGTGGGAGTGATAGAAAAAGAAGGTGGTGGTGATGGAAGTGATAGGAATAAGTGGTAGTAGTGGGAGAAGAATAATAAGAAGGTGTGGGTAGAAGAAGATGACAATGGTGGAAGTAATAGAAAAAACAGGTGGTGGTAGTAGAAGGAGGTGATAGTGGTGGAAGTAATAAAAAAAGCAGGTGGTAGTAGTAGAAGGAGGTGGTGGTGGATATAATAGAAAAGAGAAGGTGGTGGTAGTAGAAGGAGGTGGTGATAGTGGTGAAAGTAATAGAAAAAGCAGGTGGTGGTAGTAGAAGAAGGTGATAGTGGTGGTAGTAGAAGGAGGTGATAGTGGTGGTAGTAGAAGGAGGTGATAGTGGTGGAAGTAATAGAAAAAACAGGTGGTGGTAGTAGAAGGAGGTGGTGGTAGTAGTGGAAGTAATATAAAAGCAGGTGGTAGTAGTAGAAGGAGGTGGTGGTGGTGGTAGTGGTGGTGGAAGTGATAGAAAAAGAAGATAGTGGTGTTGGTGATAGAAGTGGGAAGAAAAAGAAAAAAAACACTCTCAACACTCAGTAGCCAAAAAAAAATCACATTGTCTTCAAAAATAGAATCTAAAATATTTGGAAAGGGTGGAGGAAATAAATCCTGGTGCTATCTTCAAGATTAATGATGTGTAGACTATTTTTTAGGCTTGGCGTCTTTCATCCTTTAGGTCAGAGGTCAGCAGCTTTTTACCTGTAAGTCCTACAGAGACGCAGAATTTTATATTGACTACCAGAAGCTAATTTAGACTGCAAACGATCAATAAGTCAACAGTGTATGAAAGATACCACATTTTCAGAAAATTTTCTCTTTGTCATTTTATCTGGAGATACAACTGCCTTACTTACTACCAAAACTATCTGGTTCCCAATCTGTCAGTTAAGCATTATAGCATATTGCTAATATCAAAATGGGAACCATTTGAGAGTGCCTACAATTGTTTCGTAGCTTCTTCAATGTGTGGGTGGGGTAAGGCATATCAGCTTGGAATGAAAAATCAGAGAGCCAAGTTCAAATTGCAGTCAGGTTCATTACATTAACTTATGCACAAATACCCTTGAGAAAGGTATGAATCCATCTTTTCTCCTCCCAGCTATGGTTTGAATAGCACGACAGATTGGGTCTTATAACCTTGGTTGGCAACCAGTCTACTGCAGAAATAAATGGCAGCCTACTGTGAGAAAATCTTCTGCTTAGTCAGTAACGAATCAAAAGAGAAATGATCACCTAAGGGTGTGGCACTTAACTAATTAGCTTCTTCAGTATTCTTTATAAAACGTTTTTCACCAGAAAGGTAAATTACATTCCTAAATTTTGTGGGGAAAGGCTTATTTTCCACTGTATAGACACTTTCTTCATATTACAATGTTGCCAACTTAGTCACTATTTCCATGGCAAATGTTCAAATGAGCTCTATTCTTTAGTTGTATTGTACTAGTCCCAACTTTGTGACTAACACGAATAAGAATTAAAACTTTATCAAGATTTAAAAACAGGAATATCACAATTAACATAAACAATGTCCTTTCTGATATATAGAGAATATGTTAAGTGGACTTACCCATCTGGTGAGATGAAATGGGGTCAGACAACTTGTATCTTTAAACCCTTGGTAACTGGTACCATGACAACAGAGAGAATACCTTGCATGTTTCATCGGAGCCGGTCTGAATCTCTTCTCTTTGTGGTCACTTTTTCCAAACCCACGTGGTTTAATTAATAAATGAGAGACCGTCTCATATCATGTGACCTATCTCTATATATGGAAGCAGATGAATTTTACAGCCTGAACAGTTGTATCAGTTTAGATTTTTACAGCTAGTATGCATCATGCCACTTCCACAAAGTCAAATCACCCTCATTTCCACCATATTCCAAAGGTAAGAAAGAACTCTCTGCAGAACAGACTCTCATTAAAGGAAACAGATTCCTAAATTTGACAAGGGGGGGATTATTCTCCACCCTTCATCCTGTTTCCTCCCACAGGCAGAACAATGCAAACCTATCACTATGTATAGCTGGTCACTCGTATTTGAGGATACCCATCTACTAGGGCAGCTAGCCAATCCCTATTGCAGACACTTGCTCAGGCATTTATGTTTATTTAACACCCACAGAGCCCACCTGTGGTTTATACTGCAACTATGCTGAGCAAACCTTAGTTACAGTTTCTCGGAATGAGCATATTATCTAGCATGATCAACAATTTGAACAAGGCCAGCATGCTCAAACCCTCAGCCACAATGACTTGTGACTTTGTGCTAGCACAGCTATCAACGCCCCTCCCCAAGGGTTCCATCTACTCAATTTCACTCACAAGGCTTGGGTCAACCAGTGGTATAGTTTTCAGGCACTTTCCAAAGTTGCTGCAAGCTGGGAACACCCCCCCCCCAGTCCAATAACATCAGAAAGTCTCCTTCCTGACAAACCAACCATGGTGAGATTTGAACCTGGGTCTCCCGGTCAGAATGCAAATGTTCTAACCTCTTGGCCACCTATCACTTCTCTATCACTATTTCCATGACAAATATTCAGATGGACATTGGTCTTTAGTTCCACCAGCTCAGACCTTCACTGTTAGAACATGCCATATTACTTCCACGGAGTCAAATCACCCTCATCTCTTCCATGCTCAAAAGGTAAGAAGTAAGTTCCACTCAAACAGCTTTATCCCCAAAAAACTGCCACTCTGTGGAACAGACTCTCATGCTGATGCTTCCCTGGACACTACAATCTTAACCTTTTCTAGTCAAGGGTCAATCATTATCTATCCTCCTTATCCTCAAAATATTCACTTCCTATCACTTCCTCTTTCATTCATATCACACACCTCATTCATCATAAACATTTTAACAGTAAAGCTTTAATTTGAATGGCTCATAAGCCTTTTATTGGGCGAATCTTAGTATAAAAAAAAGTGTAAACCAGACATCTGTCTAACTTTTAACTCAAGTACAAATCTGATATATGTTTACCTATCAGTCCATTGTGATTTTTATCCTATAAGAATAAGTTTGACATTAAGTAATGGTTGTAACCTAGGGAAGGTTACTGAATGGAAGAATCACATGAAGGTTGGTAATGAATGATAATACATAGGACAAGAACAACACATATAAGATTTGCCAGTGGTGCGTAGAAGTAGTCAACTGTTAGAAGTGAATCAAGTGAATTCCACAATGAATCTCCAATTGCAGGATATCTACCAACCATCCCCACATGGTCACATGTGGCATAAGGTCGAATTTAAAGTGGGGTATCCAAGCCTGTAGGCTCGGCCAAAAATTTCCTGTAGACCCTGTATAAAATAGGATCAGGTAGCTGTTTCCCAAGACTCTGCCCTAGCTGACATAGCCTCATCAGGGGATCCTCTCTGCCCAGATGCAGAGAGTTTGACCAGCACAGCTTAGATGAATCTCCAACTGCAGACCAACATACAGTATTTACTACTGTATTTATGTGAATGGGGACATACCCATTATCATATGTAGGTATGCTACAATAGTAACCCAACAAGGGTTGATATGTCATCAAATTAACCAAGCTAACAAAAGCAAAGCAGGTTTTCAAGAGTAACAAACCCTGATCAGGTAAAGAAGCTATTGGTCAAATAGTATTTGAATTCCTTAGATGAAACAGTATCACTTATTGATTTTTTTACTTGTATTTCGGTCAATGAATTATTTTCCATCTTACAACCTTTCTCCCACAGATACAACATTGCAAGCCTATCACTATTTCCATGGAAAACGTTCTGGCAAAACCAACTCTGTTAGTTCCACCATTTCAGACCTTTACGGCTAAGACATACCATGCCATGTACACAGAGGCAGACTATCCCTTTCGTATACCATTAGTAGAGAGGAAGTTCCATTTGGACAGCTTCTTACTAAGAGATGCTGTTTTGTGGAATAGACTCCCAAAAGAATGCTTACCAGATCACTATAATAACCTCTTCAAGTTTATGGTCAAACATTATATATCCTACATATCCTCATAATCTACAATTCTTACATTCATAATACAACCACATTTAGTAACCCTATACCTTGAGTGGCTCTTGTGTTTTTTCTTATTTTCTCTTCTTTGCTTCCACACATTCTTTTCTTTCTCCCCTCCCCTTTTTCTCTCTCCTGCTTTATCTCCTTCTCTTTTACTCTCTCTTGCTTTCTTTCCATCTTTTTCTTTACGTTTCTGTGTCATCAAAATTGAGAAAGGCATGAATGTAGGTTTTCTCCCTTCACCACCGCTAAGGATTAAATATCATAGACGAGCCTTGGGTGGCAGCCAGCCTAGGAGATGGACAACTATGAATTCAAAGAAAACTGGCGATGGTAACACTATCTTTCCCAAGAAGTCAAAGGAATTTCCCATATAATTAAGCAGAGGGTGTGTGGGTACTTATAATCACCTAAATCCTGAAGGGATATGACAGTTTTTTTTTTTAAATGAGAAATTGTTTGGGTGTTCTTAAAAAGTTTTGGGTTCAACCAAAGAAAGCCTGTAAAAAAAATCTGACTGGTCTTTTTTTTTTCTTAAGGGCTTTCTTCATCCAGCATGGAACTTGCTTTAAAAAAAAAAAAAAAAAAAACACAGTTTCTCATTTTTTTTAAATACCATCTGATTGGCCAGAATTTTTTTTAAAAATACCATCTGATTGGCCAGAATTTTTTAAAAACATACCATCTGATTCGCCAGAATTTTTTTTAAAAATTACCATTTGATTGGCCAGAATTTTAAAAAATAGCATCTGATTGGCCAGTATTTTAAAAAAAATTACCATTTGATTGGCCAGAATTTTTTTTAAAAATTACCATTTGATTGGCCAGAATTCTTTTTAAAATACCATCTGATTGGCCAGAATTTTTAAGTTGTTCAGTCTAAGACATCTTCAGCATCCCCTTGTAGATGTCATCTTTTTTTAAAATAAAAAAAGAAATAATCATAATAAAAGCATAGTCTGAATAAAATGTTAATAAACAGAGGTAGACTAATCAAGCAATTTTGGGGAGGAATGAGCTCTACACTTTAGTACCTAGACTGTATGAATTTAAGTGCAATACTAGACTGGCAGCAAGATCTCATCAATTTGCTAGTTAAAAGTAGCCGTAACTTCTATGCTAACAGTTTCTTATCCCATACTTCTCACTTTTTGGAACTCCCTCCTGGCTCCATTCCATGCTTTCCAACCAACTTTAATCAGCAAAAATGTAAATGCAATGTCAATCGCTATCTACTGTCCTCTTGATTGCTCTTTTCTCTTTCTCCTCATTACTAATGTTTCTGTTTGTAATTCCTCCACACCCTGTAACCCCTTGTGTGCTAGTGGCTGTACTGCCTTGCTTGGGGTGATAACGATTAAAAAATAAAAAAAATAAAAAATTGATGAAGAAAAAATTATTGCCTCAAGGATTATCAGTAAACCAATAGTATGTTGCCTTGTGTAATCACCTATGTCACCCGAACCAATCAACTTGCTATATTGAATTTCTCTGTCAAACAATAAGAAAATCACTGATTTGAGTGCTTATCCATCCATGGTTTTTTTAAATGTTAAAAGCACAATTTCTTCGCACCCTCTCTCTTTCTCATTCTATTCTATTATTATCTATCACTTTTTCTTTATCTCTGTCTCCTCTCTTTTCTTTGTTCTCCTTTTATAGCTATATCTTTTTATTTTTCTCTTTATCTCTCTTTTGTTTTTCCTCTCTTTCACTCCTTCACTTTCCCTCACCTTTTCTTTTGCTCCTTCATTTTCTCTCACTCTTTCTTTCCTACTTTTTTCTCTCCTGCTTTCTTTCCTTTTTTGCCTCTCTTGTTTTCTTTCCTTTTTTTACTCTCTTGTTCTCTTTCTTTCTTTTTTCTCTCTTGTTTCTTTTCCTTCTTTTTATTCTCCCCTGCTTCCTTTCCTTCTTTTCTTTTCTCCCCTGCTTTCTTTCCTTCTTTTTTCTCTCCTGATTTCTTTTCCCTCTTTTTTTCTCTCTTGGTTTTTTCTTTCTCTTTTCTCTACCTTTCTCTATCTCTTTTACTCTTTCTCTCTTCATTCCTTTCTGTCTATCACATTTTTCTCTTTATCATTTCCTCTTTCTTTTTTCTTCATTCACTTCCTCTCTTTACTTTGTATCGCTTTTGTCATAATTTTAAGTATTTTATCCTTCACAGGAATATTTATCATATGAAAACTTTTAAGGGACAAATAAAAACAAAGTCTTTGGCATACTACCTTATTGTATTAATATCAATGAAACAAGCTATTGTTACTGCCAGTTTATTTTTAAAATATTTTTATTGTGAATGATACCTGGTTACATTGTCTTTATCAGAGTGATGAACATGTTAGTAATAGATGACAGATTTTGATTTGACTTGTACACTAACATTTAGATGGATTAAAATTCCTTAAATTGGAACTTTATGCAATAACACCAAAGTTAGACAAAAAAAACATCTACAATACAGCATCCCTTTTTGCAAGGACACTAGTAGTGTGTGAGATAGCTATTTAAATAGAAATGATACAAACAAAAAATAACAGACTTATAAGTGCTAGCAGAGATGATAGATAGATAGATAATAAACACACTGGGATAGATATGAACAAAATGAAATAGATAGATAGATAGATAGATAGATAGATAGATAGATAATAAACACACTGGGATAGATATGAACAGAATGAAATAGATAGGTAGATAGATAGATAGATAATAAACACACTGGGATAGATATGAACAGAATGAAATAGATAGATAGATAATAAACACACTGGGATAGATATGAACAGAATGAAATAGATAGATAGATAATAAACACACTGGGATAGATATGAACAGAATGAAATAGATAGATAGATAATAAACACACTGGGATAGATATGAACAGAATGAAATAGATAGATAGATAGATAATAAACACACTGGGATAGATATGAACAGAATGAAATAGATAGATAGATAATAAACACACTGGGATAGATATGAACAGAATGAAATAGATAGATAGATAATAAACACACTGGGATAGATATGAACAGAATGAAATAGATAGATAGATAATAAACACACTGGGATAGATATGAACAGAATGAAATAGATAGATAGATAGATAGATAGAGAGATAGATATGAATACATGTGCAGAGATAGATTTTCTTGGCTGATTCAAACAGAGATACATTCTCCCTTTTCTTCATTTTTTAACTATATCTCTCTTTCACTATTTCCAGTTTCATCACAAATTATCCAGGTCCCATTAATCAAAATATTCTTGGTACTGATTTTTATTCTCACTTCCACCATTAATTTCACCTTTCACCACAAATTTCCAAAGTCCGCACAAAAAGGAAAGAAAAAAAAAATCGCATATTCCAATTTTTTCTTCTGGTTGCAAATAAAAAGAATGAGCTAGTAATTTATTTTTTTATGTCAGAAGATCCCATTAAAATTCAAGCCAACATCAGTAACCACTTTTATAAAAAAAAAAGCTGTATTTTATAGATTAGCATTCATCTTTCTTCAAATGACCTCCTTTTGGATAATTCTATTTATCAGGTCTATCAACTTGTTAACAGCCATCACTGAATATGTCTGTCAAGTTTTAGATAAGAATGGTGAAGCTCAGGCTGTGGCACTAGATATCTCAAAGGCATTTAACAGGATTAGACATGCTGGCCTTCTCCACAAGCTCAAGGTATAAAATGTCTCTGGACACAAATTTAGCCTAATCCAATCATTCCTAACAAATCATGTAATGCAGGTTATGTTGAATGGACATGCTTCTAGTTCATATCATATTAATACAGGGGTACCCCAGGGCTCTATCCTCAGATTTATGCTGTTTCTCATCTTCTTCAATGACCTTCTCAATGTCATTAGTTCCCAACTAGGCATCTATACAAACAAGACAACTGTTTACTCCTGTCATAGTAGCAAGTCTGACAGATCTGACAAAGTAGAACAGGCAACTGATCTTGAAAAGGACCTCCAATCAGTGGTTAACTGGGACAAAGAATGGCTTGTAAATTTTAATGCCTCAAAACAAAATTGCTTTCATTTAATCAGCACAGAGAACCTTTTCTGCCTACTATCAGCACAGCTGATGCTAAGCTCCAGGAGAGCAACACTTTTCACGTTCTTAGACTCACACTTTCCACTGACATGAAATGTAGTGATTATATAGAATCAATTGCTACATCTATGGCTAGGAAAGTTGGTTCACTGTGAAATCCATTTCATCAGAAGCCCTCTTGCACATTTATAAATCTACCATTCGTCCATGCATTGAATAATACTAGCATATCTGGTCTGGTGCTTCTATGATATACATGGATGTTCTTGACAAAATTCAAAAAAGGGTCTGTAATATAATCAATTCTGACCTGTCATCTCAACTTCAGTCACTTTCTGTTATAGCATACCTACGGACTATAATGGGTATGTCTGCATTCACAGAAATACAGTAGTAAATACTGTATGTTGGTCTGCATTTGGAGATTCATCTCCAGTTGTGCTAGTCAAACTCTCTTCCTCTAGGCAGAGAGGATCCCCAGACAAGGCTATGTCGAAGGGCAGAGTCTCATCTCGGGAAACAGCTACCTGACCCTGTTTTATATGGGGTCTACGGGAAATTTTTATCTGAGCCTACGGACTCAAATACCCCACTTTAAATTCGGCCTTGTGCCACATCTGACCATGTTGGGCAGTTGGTAGATATCCTGCAGTTGGGGATTCATTGTGGAATTCACTTGATTCACTTCTTGCAGCTGAATACTCCTTCTATGCACTGCTGGCGAATCTTATATGTGTTGTTCTTGTCCTAATTATTATCATTCATTACCAACCTTCGTGTGATTATTCTATTCAGTAACCTTCCCTAGGTTACAACACTTTCCCACTGATATGACATGCGTACCCTTTATCTTTTCTACAAATATTTTCATAATAATTGTTCTCATAAGCTTTTCTTCTTAGTGTCTCAACTGTATGAATTTAAGCACGCTCCTAGATTGGCAATTGGGTCTCACCATTTTACTGTTGAACTAGCTAGATGCAACAATCAGTTCTATTCTAATAGTTTCTTTTCTCACACTTCTCACCTGTGGAACTCCCTTCCAATTTCTTGCTTCCCTACCACCTACAATTTTCAAAAATTTAAATGCAATGTCAATCTCCATTTTCTCTCTTCCTGAAATATGTTCCTTCATTGTCACACTTCTCTTCCCTATAATCTTTTCACTCTCTTTCACTCCCTGTAGCCCAATGCATCCTAGTCGCATTGTCACCTTGCTTGGGATGAAATGATTAAAAACAAACAAAAACAAACAAACGCAAAAGCAAAAACAAAAAAACAAAAAAAAAACAAAAAAACAAAAACATAGCATTCACAAGCCATGACATTTGTCAGAATCAAAAAATATTGATATTTTTTAATCATTTTAGAAGAGGGTCCTGTTCATAATATAAATGCAGTTTCAAATCGATCCCTGATTTCTCAAAGAGTTATTTGTACTTTGTTTTTATTTACAAAAGTTTGAAACTGTTATTATGTCTTTGATAAATGCGTATGATTATGACTATGGGAAAAAGTGAAATATCAGTAGTGTGTCGTTATCAATGACATAACTTGACATTTGTAAATAAAAGCAAAGTACAGATAAGTCAGGGATCGATTTCACCATTGTATTTATATTATGAAGAGGATGTCCTTCTAAGATTATTTTTTTTTTAAAAATCAATATTTTTCAATTTACAAATGTTGTGACTTGATGAAGTTCTAATGAATGCTAAACAAAAATTATTTAAAAACAAAAAAAAATGTTTATTTTTTTTCTTTTTACAAGCAGACACATAGTAAGTAGTGCCTACAAAAATTACACCTTCATTCAGTAAAAGCTACTTAATTTGAGCTTCAGTTAATTTAAAAAGTTTAATTTAAATTTAAAACATATGCCAAAGCCTGTAGACATATTTTTAATATAGATGGAAGAGGTATGTTTCATGAGATCCAGTCAGATTAAATTTCATGGAAAAAGCAAATAAAAGTCTGTGTATCAATTTCTAACAGTTCAAATTTTTGTGAATCAGAGAAGGTTCTTCTTTTCATGATGATGTACAAAAAAAACAACACATTCTTTATTTTTATGATGACAAATTCTTACTTTCATGATGATACACATAATTTGAAATGAAGATTTATGCAAAATATTACACTCATAAAACTGCCTGCAGGTCATCAGATCATGTAAATTAAAATTACTGTTTTGACTGAAAAAATTAATTTAATGGTGTCAATAAAATAAAAACTGCCATCTTCCATTCCATGTCTGGGTACTAAATGCATTGAAGGAAAAAAGGGTTGACTATAAATAAATAAGGAGATGACTAGAGAGATAGATATCAATAGACTTTGATAGGTAGATATCAATAGACCTTGATAGGTAGATATCAATAGACTTTGGTAGATAGATATCAATAGACTTTGGTAGATAGATATCAATAGACTTTATTAGATAAATATGAATAAACTTTGTTAGATACATATGAATAGACTGAAGATATGAAAATAGTGTGATATGAAGATATATAGATATAAATATAGATAGATGGATATGAATATAGATAAAGTTTGTTAATCTTAAAGAGCAATATTATCTTTCACATGACACTCAGTGAGAAGTGAAGTCACTAATCTGTTGTAATAATCAATCAGTCTAGTCTTGCCAACCACTCGATCATGCTGAGACAGCAATAAAAAGATAAGTATTCAGTCACACAGACAGATTCTCTCTCTCTCTCTATATATATATATATATATATATATATATATATATATATATATATATATATATGTATGTGTGCCTACACACAGAGTGTAGCATATATATTTATTAATTATTCATTTCATCATAAATAAAAAGATTTAGGTTTTGTTTAATGAAGGTTTACAGGCTGATTGTTATATTTATTGACAATATTTCAAATATATTTACAATTCAAAATGGCCACACTTTGCTTTCCCCATAATGTCTTCTCAACTGATAAGTTCTTCACAACCTCTTTGCTCAAATTATACCAAAACATCATAAGAGCTTCTTTCAGTTCTGACACATTTGAGTATGAGATAAGCGAGACATTGCTCTCCAATATGGGACAGATTGCAAAGCCCATAGGATTAATGTCAGGGCTTGATGAAGACCAAAATGACTTGCCAAAAATTCCACAGAAATGTCTCTTGCACCAGTTCTGCATCAAATTGACCATGTGTGTGGGTGATCCTTCTTGAGTGAAGACATAGCGACTTCTAAATGTGGGTGACAACCAGGGCAACACTTCACTCCCCAAGATTTGCTGACAAACTCTGCTATTCACTTTCACCCTCTCTTCAAATAAACACAAAGAAGAGTTGCAGGAGATTCTGAAATCGTCTGGAGGCTATGGCTGAAGCCAATGTGACAGATGCATTTACCCATTATTCATTTCATCATAAAATAAAAAAGTTTTAGGTTTTGTTTAATGAAGGTTTGCAGGCTGATTGTTATCTTTATTGACCATATTTTAAATATATTTACTATTCAAAATGGCCACCCTTTGCTTCCAGTGTATCCCATAATTTCTTCTCAACTGAAGTGCATGACTCCTTCACAGACTCTTTGCTCAAATTGTGTCACAGCATCATAAGAGCTTCTTTCAGGTCTGACACACTTGAATATGAGATACATGAAATATCACTCTCTAATATGTGCCATATTGCAAAGTCCATAATGTTAATGTCAGGACTTGATAGGAGCCATGTTGACTTGTCAAAAAAAATCCATAGTTCTGCATCAAATTGGCTGTATGTGCTGGAGCTCCGGCTTGATTGAAGACACAGCAACTTCTAAATGTGGCTAACAATCAGGGCAACATTTGCTAGTAAATTCTTCTTCAATTTGGCTCAACAAGGGCAATTTTGAACATCAGCTGAAAGCAGTTGGTTTCACTTGAAATGTGTTCTGATACCTTCAGGAATGTTTCCTACTGAACTGATATGAACTAACATTTTTTAAGTTGACCACGGCCTCCATAGTGAAAAACTTCTCATCCAATCAGATGAAAACTTTGTCTACAGCACACTGCATCTCCATCATTTTATTCCCTCTGTCAAGCCATTTTTGCTTGGAGGCAGCTGTCATTGTTGAATCTTGTATGGTTTTCACCCTAAATCATCTTTCGCAACCTTCCTTAGTGACCTATCCAAAATATACAGCTTCTGCCATATTCCTCATGCTTCTTCTTCAATTTCTCTTCATCCTCTTCTTGACAGCTTCAATGACTCTTCTGAACAGTTTCTTCCTGGAATTGAATTTGGTAAAGTTAGTTGCTCCTCTTGAAAATTTTACCACACATTAACCCATTACCTGCCATGAGCCCCATTTGGGGATCTGTTAAAATTAAACTCACTACATGTATTTTCCTTGTATTTACATTGAATTGCTTACATACATTACATTTGCAGAGGTATATTTTACAACACTTAGCCTTTAAAGTTTTTATTATTAGCCGTAAGAAAACACTTTTTGTTGTAATTTTACATTTCACGAGTAGAAAAATAATGACTATTTTGAAAAGTATTTTTTATTATTTCTAATCAATATTATTTTTTGATGTTTTATACACATATATTTGATGCTCTAGTTTCTATAAAAATGACAATGGTAACTACTGAAATTAAACATAAAGAATAAATAAACTCCTAAGACACCTGTCTGAGCTAAAAATGCATATTAAAAAATTTGGCAGTTAATGGGTTAAAAAGAGTTTTTCTGCAGTCAACTGTTATATCACCTCATAATTCTTCATGCCAGCCATTTTCAAATCAACAAATTGATCGCAAACCAGAAATTTGAGAATTATACAAAAAATTACTGTTATTATTAGCAACAAAAATATCAAGATTAATTACAAAATCTAAAACTGATGTAACTTTTCAGAAGTACAAAATTTCAACTTGATAGCTAATTTAAGTCTCTCCAACCCAAATTTAAGTCTCTCCAATTCAAACTTAACATAATAGTAAATAAACAATCTTAAATTAATATTTAAAAACTACCACAAGAAACATGTGTATTTTAATTATTTACTTAAAGCATTTTATAATAAAGCCCTTTTTTATCATTATCCATTCAATCACGGATTAACATATCTGCTTCTTTTAATGTAGCCATTAAAGGAAATAATTTTATTTGAAAATTAACCTAATATTTTTTTTTTGTACTTCATTAGAAACAAAGAAAAGAGTGGTTAACCCCTAAATAATATTTATCCTTTTTTATGGCGGTGACTGTTGGACAATTTCCTCACAAATGAAGACAAGTTTCAGTGATTGATTTATTTTTATGGTTTATCAACATTTTGCAGGTTATTTAAAGCTAGAAAATATTTTCAGATTGTAAAAATCTTTTGGGAAATAATGATTTACTGATACAAGTTCTACTAATTAACCCATAACTGGGGGTAGGGAATAGATAAGAGTTGGGTTCATATTTTTCCCAAAGAGATTTGCACATGTGAATATAACAAACTCGACTGGAATCAGAACTCAGCTCTCCAATTATTACTGTTATCCATTACACCACTTGGTATTTCCAAATAGTCACCCATTTAAGTACTGACCAGACTCAACATTGTTTAACTTCAGTGATCACAAAAGAGAAGTTTGACTGATTCGTTTTTTACGGCTTATCAACCTTTTGCAGGCTATTTAAAGCCAGGAAATATTTTCAGATTGTAAGAATTTTTTTTGAGATTATAATGATTTACTGATACAAGTTCTACTAATTAACCCATAGCTGGGGGTAGAGAATAAAGAAGAGTTGGATTCATGCCTTTGCCAAGGATATTTGCACATGTGAATATAACAAACTCAACTGGAATTCAAACTTGACTCTCCAATTTCCAATTCCAAGCTGTTATCTATTACGCCATCCACACATCCAAGCTTACAACAACTGGTATCCTCAAGTTATCTAGATACTGACAAGACTTGACATTGCTTTACTTCTGTATACAAAAACTGGCGTTTCAACAGAATATGGTCATAAGCTCAGATGAAGAGGAGACTTGAGGTAATCGAGTACAATTTTAAGAAGACAGAATTGTCAGCAAGTGGGACAGCCCAAGGCATGAGATACAAAATGAAGATTTCAGAATGAAGCAGCAAGTGCAGAAATTTAAATATCTGGAAAGTGTTCTTATCAGATAATAGAAAATGTAACACTGAAATCCAGAGGCTCATTGGAACAGAAAAAGAAAAGGCTTCTAAAATCTAAACAAAGTATAAATAAACAGGAAGATTTCATTTGAGAGATTTTTTTCAGAGAATTCTAACTTAACTATTTTTACTACTAGAGATTTATTGCTTGAAAATACAGCAACTGTGGCAACTGTTTTTATTTCTCATGTCAACATGTACATTATCCAACTATCCAGTGTGGGGGGGGTCGCCCCCTCCCCGTCACTTGCGAGCCATTTTGGACACGAAAAAGAACATGTCTACATCTCTTGAAGGTGTTATATTAAGAGTATGGTGGCAGAACAAAGAAGAAACAATAGACGTTTAAGAAATAAACAATTGTATTAACATAAAAATACAACAAATAGTTGGCGTAAATGTCTCTCGTTGAAAGAAAGAGATAAGTAGAATTGTAAGAGGCGTATGGTAGGAGAAGGAGGGAGAGTTGTGAATTACAGTGGTGATAGCCTTTGGCAAATTGTCTTTGTGACTCCTAGCTGTTGTGCCATCCGGCTGCTGAAGACATCCCTTTGATGGGCTTTTATGTCATTTTCTTAGGCTCAGATCAGCTCCAATTTTTATTTTGTTTCTTTAGGCATGAGTGGGTGCTATTGGGTGAAATTTATGGATTGCATTTTTCTTTGAGTGTGTAAGTAAAACGGATGGTATGTGCAGAGTCAATGCGCACTTGACGGAATTTTTAATTTAGTCTTGAGTTTCGGAGCCTTCACATTCAGCCAGTGGTGGAAATTTGTGTAACATGAATCAGAAGAAGATCTGATTTTAGAAAGATTATAACAATGGGTAAAAAAACAACTCCCCAAAACCATTCTCCTATTTATCTTTCCCATGCTATCTCAGCTAATCAAAATCAACTTCCCAGTTATGTCTCACATCTGACCCCAAATGTCAACCTCTGGAAGTCAGAGCCGGGATACACTTCCCCTAAGAATAACAGTCTGCTAAACTATTATTTAACATATAGCAGTAAATGCTAGACAATTTCCTCACAGATAAAAAGTAAACCTGCGCCAACAGAAATACACAGGGTGTCCATAAAGTCTCTTTACAATTTAAAAAATATATTACAAAGGCAATTGATGTGGCACCACAAATAGATGACCTTCAACCAACCATCATTTTCCAGAAGGATAGGGCACCACCACATTGGGAACAGCATGTCCAAGAGTTCCTAAATCAAACATTTCCAGACCAGTGGATTGGAAAGGGTGGCCAGGGAATTGGGCCACCAATATTGGCCAGATATTACTCCCCTAGACTTCTTTCTATGGTGTTATGTTAAAGATATTGTGTATCGAACAAAGATATGGGGCACCATTGATCTAAAACAAAAGATCACTGATGACAGTGCTACAGTGAACATGGCAAGAAATCAAGTACCATCTTGATGTGCTTCATGCAACTAATGG
>OZ038489.1:29588928-29593448 GCA_964036315.1 Acanthosepion esculentum
TCCTCATACAGTCTCAGTTGCGGTGGACAGGTCATGTCTTGAGAATGTCTGATGACAGGATACCCAAGATCCTAATGCACAGCCAGTTAGATCAGAGCTACAGGAATGTAGGATGCCCATGGCTTAGATACAAAGACAAGCTGAAGAGCAACTTGTCAGCTGTCAATATATCTCATAACAGCCTCGAGCACTTAGCCTTGGAGTGTGTAGAGAGGAAATCAACGTGTTTTAGTGAACTCAGTAGTTTTCAATCTGCTAGTCTGAATCATCTTCAAGAAGCGAGAGCAAGATGTAAATGATCATCCAATCTAACAGTGACCTCATCCCACAATCCTCACTCTTGCTCCATATACAGCCCCCTTTGCAAATTACTTGCAGGTTTTAAGTGACACTTAAGATTATTGCACAAAATTCATAACTGAATCAATTGGTTATGTTGTCAGATCCTCATATGTCAAAACCGATTTAGAAAGTTATTCCTAATATCACTTGACAATGGAACGAAACTCTGGATTTTAAGCTTAATTTTTATAATTAAATTTACAACTTTAGTTTCAGTTTTGAAACAGAAATTTTTGTGTCACAATGGAAACAAATTTTTAAAAAAGAAAATAATTATAATATTTTTCTCTACTGTTTGTATCAAGCACTATTTTTTTAAAAATAAAAATAATTCCTAAGAACACCAGATTATAAATCTTACTGTTCTTTCTTATTATATATGTGTTTGAATGTGTGTATATATATATATATATATATATATATATATATATATATGTATGTGTTTGTGTATATATATGTACTATGAAATGGACAAAGTTCAACAATTATTTTAAGATATTTTTTATGTTTATACGTTCTTTTTATAGATACAAATATTTAAGTAAATGCTCTGTTTATAATAAACAGTATTAACAACATTTACCGACCTGAATGTCTGAGAAATTTTTATAGAAAATATGCATCCTCCGACACGAATCAAACCTGTATACTATATGGAACCGTCATATAGCCTGATGTGCTTTTACCGATTGAGCCACAGAGAAGTGTTTCAGTTAGCAAGGTCAATTTTACTGTTTTAAACTACAATTCTCTATGATTTTCTGTGAAAAAGATTTTTTTTTTAAATTCAACCTCAGCTTACACTCCAAAAAACGAAAATTTTCAGTTAACAATAACACATTTCCAAAAAAACCTATTTCGGAGTACATCTTAACTTTCGTTGTCCTGTTATTACCTGGATGTAAAAAAGACATATCTATTTCTATACCTGACGATGATTGTCTGAACAATCGAAAGCTTGTAGTAAAAAAAGACCTTATACAACTGGAATTTATAAACAGGGATCATAACATTCATCAACGGGTTCGAGGTTAATGTATTTTATTAAAAATTATTTGTGAGATTGATTCTTGCCATTTATATCATTAACTTCACTATCTGCTTTTTGTATGAATGATTCATGTAATACATATATATATATATATATATATATATGGAGAGAGAGAGAGAGATTATTTTCAGATAGAATGTATCTATAAAGAAACAAAATTAATAAAAAGAGACACGAGGAAAAACTATTCTTAACAGATGCATTTCATCTTCAGAGAGACTTTTTATCAAGGCAAGATATGATTTATTTTGTTGCACATGTTTATATACAAAAGCAAGGATGTCATTGGTTTATCAAGGCTTTTAAATTTGAGAATGTTCATGAATATTCATCAGGTGGTTGAAAGGTCAGCCAAAACATGTGGAGGACTCAAAGTGTCATAATTCAATGTCCAGCAAAAAGCAAACAAGTAATATTCAGGAATATTATGGTATGAGATGAATGGACGTGCTGCACATCTTCAAAACATGAGGTGATGAATTTAACCATTCTCTCTCTTGTTTTATAAACAGATTTGCGGTTGTTATATAGGAATAAAGTGTCGCTGCCAACACTTGAGTTTGAACATAGATCACACCAGTAAGCAAAGACAGGTGATCCCATTATTGAATTTAAGTAGACCATGTAACCATAAAGGAAATGCCATAAAGTAGGAAATCGTGTAACGTCAAAAGGATCTCCATTGTAGTCTATCCTCTACTACTATTTGGATCGCTATTTCTACTCTATCCTCTATACTATACGGACCGCTATTTCTACTCTATCCTCTATTACTATACGGACCGCTATTTCTACTCTATCCTCTATTACTATACGGACCGCTATTTCTACTCTATCCTCTATTACTATACGGATCGCTATTTCTACTCTATCCTCTATTACTATACGGATCGCTATTTCTACTCTATCCTCTATTACTATACGGATCGCTATTTCTACTCTATCCTCTATTACTATACGACCGCTATTTCTACTCTATCCTCTATTACTATACGGATCGCTATTTCTACTCTATCCTCTATTACTATACGGACCGCTATTTCTACTCTATCCTCTACTACTATTTGGATCGCTATTTCTACTCTCTACCTCTATTACTATACGTACCACTATTCTCTACTCTATTCACTATACTATTTCGCTATTTGGACCACTATTCGGTGGTCACTTTTTGAGCGAGTATTATCGAGCAAGTACTATTAGTGTAAGTGATATTTGAAGGTGTCTGACATCAGTATTGTTCAACAGCATACTATAGTTGTATCTGCAATTACAAAGTCTCTACTACAATGAGTATTACGAAAGTGACAATGAGTATTTGTTGACATCACAAAAGTGGCAATGAGTGTTTGTTGACATCACAAAAGTGGTCATATATGTTGGCTTGGAAAAGTAGTAATTCTTTTAGGAAAGGTGAGATTGGGAAAAAAAACAGTCTGAACAAAGCCAGCACATTCAAACCCTCAGTCACGATAACTTGTGACTTTGTTGTTAGCACAAACATTGATGGCTCTCAAGTCTGTGTGTATGTATGTATATATATATATATATATATATATATATATATATATATATACACACACACACATACACACAAACAAATAAACAATATCAGATTTCTGAATAACTGCTGGGTGACCCCTACACATCAACATTGGAAAATTTCTAAAAATAAATGAATCATTAATGAAAACTATTGATTTCTATTCATTTCCTTTCTCCAGAATTAATCAGCCATATTGAAATGTATGCATTATTTGCATCTAACAATTTGTGGCTGTTAATACTCAATTGCACCATTATTAGCAATTTGTTTGCACAGAGAACAAACGATGATCTGGAGAAAAAGTTAATCCAGGAAAGCCCAAACCAAAGAATGAAATAAAATTTCCAATTCTTGGAAGCTTTGAAATTCAGAGGGATTATTCAAATCCCGGCCAAGAGACTAGATCTGATGACAGCAAAGACAAAAACAATATCTATCCACGGATATCTCCATTGCAGCAGATAACTAGACACAGAGTAAAAGCTAGGTAAAAAAAAAAAAAACTTACCTCAGTAAAACAAATAAAATAAAATATGAACATGACTGTTATATTTATATGTTATTCATCTTAAAAAAAAAAACACTTTTATTATGCTTTCCATCAGCATGACTGATGCTAACTTCCTGGAGAGTGACTCATTTTGCCTTCATGATGTAGAAGTGGAAATATTATAGTGAATTAATTGGTGGGGGCCACTACTCGGAAAATTGGTTCACTGTCATGCTAGATAATTTTTCTTACCAAAATCTATTTTACATGTTTATAAGTCTACCATTCATCCATGTAATAAATGTGTGTGTGTATTCTCTCTCTCTCTCATAATATATATATATATATATATGCACGTGTGTGTGTGTACTAAATCTCTCTCTGTAGGTAAGTACTAAAGCTGAGTAAATGTACTAGATCTGAGTGTGTGTGTGTGTGTGTGTGTGTGTGTGTGTGTGTGTGTGTAAATGTACTAAATCTGAGTGTGTGTAAATGTACTAAATGTGTGTAAGTGTGTGGTGTAAATGTACTAAATCTGAGTGTGTGTAAATGTACTAAATCTGAGTGTGTGTAAATGTACTAAATCTGAGTGTGTGTAAATGTACTAAATCTGAGTGTGTGTAAATGTACTAAATCTGAGTGTGTGAAATGTACTAAATCTGAGTGTGTGTAAATGTACTAAATCTGAGTGTGTGTAAATGTACTAAATCTGAGTGTGTGTGTGTATTAATCTATCTGTGCATGTACTAAATCTGTGTGTGTATCTATTAAATCTTTACTAATGTAAATTGGTTCTCTGACAGTAGATTATTCTGGCCATTTAAGTCCTCTTATTAAGTAAGATAAAATAATTGTCAGGCTTGGAACTTGACTGAATCAATGTCACTTTCAGGTTTCTGTTATTGACAGCTGATGTTAATTCCCAACAACTTTGAGTGGTTGCCACTCTTCAGGACAGAACCTCTTATCTGCAACAAATTCGGAAAACAATTTCTAAATCCTGTCATATACTTAAACTTAAGTAATCGAGAAAAAACATCTTATTAAAAATGACCCTCCATAATCTCTATCTGTGCGTACATTCCTCAGGC
>OZ038489.1:29601148-29648648 GCA_964036315.1 Acanthosepion esculentum
TTTCAGTTTTTTAACGTCGCAATAAAAAACAAAAAATAGGTTTAAAATAAAATAACATAAAATTCTATTTCGATGTCATCAAACGCACCATTACAGAGAGATGGGAGAATTTATCAACTTTATCATAAGATACTATTTCTACATAATCGTCTCCTGGGTATAACGATAAACTACATCCGCGTCCTGGGTAAGACGATAAACTACATCCGCGTCCTGGGTAAGACGATAAACTACGTCCAACAGCAAGGCCTCTGATAATACGTTTTTGAAAAAATAATGTTGCCGGCTATACATTTTTGAAAAAAAAACAATATTACCAGCTATACGTTTTTGAAAAACTAATATTACCAGCTATTCGTTTTTGAAAAGAAAAACTAATATTACCAGCTATACGTTTTTGAAAAACTAATATTACCAGATATTCGTTTTTGAAAAGAAAAACTAATATTACCAGCTATACGTTTTTGAAAAACTAATATTACCAGATATTCGTTTTTGAAAAGAAAAACTAATATTACTAGCTATACATTTTTTTTTGAAAAAATAATATTACTAGCTATACATTTTTGAAAAAATATTATTACCAGCTATACATCTTTTTGAAAAAATATTATTACTTGCTATACATTTTTTTGAAAAAATAATATTACTTGCTATACATTTTTGAAAAAATATTACCAGCTATACGTTTAAAAAAAAAAAAAAAATTACCAGCTATTACGTTTTTGAAAAAAAAAAAAAAAAAAACTAATATTACCAGCTATACATTTTTTAGGAAAAAAAATATTAACAGAAATAGATTTTCGACCAAACAAAAATATTACCAGGAAAAAAAAAAGGTGTCGGCATTAAATGATCCACTGAGGTCGATATGCCGTAAAACAAAACAAACCAATCTAGATAATCAAAAACAAACAGTACTTGCAGATACGCGAATTTATCAAATTATACATTACATAAAATCCTATTTCAACGTTACGGAAAAAATGTCAACGACATAGAGATCGACAATTTACTCATTTCAATGTAGTGGACTCTTCTGATGACGTAAAAAAGCTTGAAACACAAGAAAATTAGGCATAAATCTACACACTGCGTTTTATATACGGGTATATTAATACATGAAGATTTTTAAATATTACTGGCTTACGGCCATATCACATTGAAACAACGGTTCTCGTACAAAACTAAGCAACGTCAAGTCTGGTCAGTACCTACATGGGTGACTGCTGTAATCTTCGAGTAGTTTAATGGATAACGGATCGATATTTGAAATCGGAGAGCCGAGTTCCAATTCCAGTCGGGTACGTTATATTCGCTGACGCACAGATGTCCTAGGAAACGGTATGGTTCCACCTCATCTCCCCGCCTCACACACCATCATCTATGGGTTAATTAGTAGGACTGGTATCAGTAAAATCATTATTATAATCCCCACCCACCCACAAAAAAAATCTTGCGATCTAAAAATATTTTCTGGTTTTAAATATCCTGTAAAAGGTTGATAAGACGTAAAAAAACAAACCAATGTAACAATTTAATACTACTTTTGTTCATTGGCGGGATTCTTTTTTTTTTTTTTTTAATATGAATGGATTTTACTTAATTTATATATTTATATCGTCAATGTTTTTTTTTCTTTTTGAAATTAAGAACAGGTCCTCTTTTCGTTTTTTTTTTTTTACATTCCTGTTTTTTTTTTTTTTGTCGATTAAAATAAACAAAGCAAATAGTAATGTAGTGATATATAAATGAATGCTTAATTAGCATCGCTAAGGCTATATAAATACCCAAGCAGTAAGGGTAGAGCAACTCTCGGTATGCGAGATTAACGACTATCGCTGGGATGATAAAATGCAAAGGAAATTCCACTGCATAACAAGTAAATAAAACAAATTCTTCAAACTTATTTAATTTTAATAACCGTTTGGTATGAACCATTCCGAACCCTTGGATTTACATCTCAGGTCTCTAATCAACTCTTTTGATTTTCAGCTATTTATCCAGTTTTCAATTGTTAACTCGGGTAAACTGTTAAGCTAGATAACTCCACGAAATCACTAAAAAAATGCTATAGCATGATGAAAAAGACGCCAAACTTGACGAAAACAAAATTTTATCGTCTAAATGCTTATGTTATCATGAAGAGGAAAGACCAAAGTTTTTTTTCATTATTTTTAAAAATTTTTTCCTTCTTTTTAGAACTTTCTAAATTTTGATTAAAAACCATTGTTTATCTTTGTATCACCGTCACTAGTAAAATAACATATACAATTTTTAGCACGTTTTTTTTTGTATGACACCCATTATTTTGGGAAATCTTGCAAAAATGAAAATAATTGTCGGATGTTAATGAAACTTTCAGAAAGTATTCACAGATGATCGAAATTATTATAAATATGTTTTTTTTTAATTAAAGTCATGACAGAAATATTTTTTTATATTTATTACACCCCCCCCCCTATAACAGTTAAGCGTTGGTTTTCCGCCAAGTGTACAGTATTTTTTTTTTTACAAGAATTTTCCCTGTAAATAAATTGTCGTGTTTTCTCCAAAAAAAGAAAAAAAAAATGTAGCGCAGAGTGAAAATACTTCTTATTCAGTCCTCAAGTGTTTTGAAAAGCGTGTCATTGTTGCGGGACAGGACTCGGTTAAATTGTATAACTTTCCGATCACAGGTTTTTACGGAATCGGAGTTTGTTTAAAATTTTGGAAAGGTGACTTGAAATGGTTTAATGTTTGGACCAACGTTCTGCTGGAAATAAATGAATTCGATAAATGAATTTTAGAATTAGCATTTTTTTTTTTTTAAATACTTCTATTTCTGTGTTTTTATGAAGTTAAAAATCTAAATTTCCAGGCTTAAAATTTTTTAGGTTAACTTGTTAAAATTAGTGCATGAAGTGTATAAGTGATATAACAGTAACAATAAAAGCATTATAGTTTTCTATTAGTATGTAGTAAATACTATTATATTGTTAAAATAGCAGAAAAAAAAAAGACTGAAAAAGAGTAATATATACCGTTTTAAGGTGTGTGTCGTAAGTAATCCACGGAGACAGATTTTCGATTGGTTTAATTCGTAAAGAAAATAAGTGTAGATTTATTGCCGATCGGTGAGAACATGAGTGTTGAAGTGGTTGTGGCGGTCGGGGTGGTGGGATTTTTTAAGAGAAGGAAACTCATTGGAAGAGAAAGGGAGTGAGAGCGAAAAGGAGATAGACAAATAGAGAAAGTGAGGGAGGGGGGAAAAGAGAGAAGGGGAATAGAGACAGGCAAGAAATGGAAGTGAGGCAGGGGTAAGATTTATTTTTCTAATAACGCGTACTCACACATGGGCACACACAAACATACACACACACACACACACACACACACACACATATATATACACAAATTAATAATATAATAGTTTTTCTCTGCAATTTGCATAATTCTCTTTCCATTTATCTCAGGTAATTTCTATCTATCTATCTATCTATCTATCTATCTCAGTCTGTTCATATCTATCTATCTATCTCAGTCTGTTCATATCTATCTAACTGAGTCTGTTCATATCTATCTATCTATCTATCTATCTATCTATCTATCTATCTATCTATCTATCTATCTATCTATCTATCTATCTATCTCAGTCTGTTCATATCTATCTAACTGAGTCTGTTCATATCTATCTAACTGAGTCTGTTCATATCTATCTATCTATCTATCTATCTATCTATCTATCTATCTATCTATCTATCTATCTATCTATCTATCTATCTCAGTCTGTTCATATCTATCTATCTATCTCAGTCTGTTCATATCTATCTAACTGAGTCTGTTCATATCTATCTATCTATCTATCTATCTATCTATCTATCTATCTATCTATCTATCTATCTATCTATGGAATTTCTTCATATCCATCTGCGAAGTTCTATCTATCTATCTATCTATCTATCTATCTATCTATCTATCTATGGAATTTCTTCATATCCATCTGCGAAGTTCTATCTATCTATCTATCTATCTATCTATCTATCTATCTATCTATCTATCTATCTATCTATGAAATTTCTTCATATCCATCTGCGAAGTTCTATCTATCTATCTATCTATCTATGGAATTTCTTCATATCCATCTGCGAAGTTCTATCTATCTATCTATCTATCTATCTATGGAATTTCTTCATATCCATCTGCGAAGTTCTATCTATCTATCTATCTATCTATCTATCTATGGAATTTCTTCATATCCATCTGCGAAGTTCTATCTATCTATCTATCTATGGAATTTCTTCATATCCATCTGCGAAGTTCTATCTATCTATCTATCTATCTATGAAATTTCTTCATATCCATCTGCGAAGTTCTATCTATCTATCTATCTATCTATCTATCTATCTATCTATCTATCTATCTATCTATCTATCTATCTATCTACGAGGTTTCTTAATTTTTATCTAACCACCTGTCTTTGTAAGGTCGCGCACCAACTGATACGTACTTTTACTGATAACTTTCTGAGTTAATATCATTTGCAAGACAACGGAGAAACTAGCTCTTAAGTTTAAGTAATGTTTTATAATCAAACCCTTCGAAATCACGTGTAACGTTCCAAATACACACACACACACACATACATGAGCACACACACATACATACACATACATACACATATAATTTGGCCCAGTTAAAAATAACTATGCAATATCCTTCTACCTTGAGTTTCCCTTTGGTCTTGTATAGGATGAACATTAATAAAAATCAAACACTGACGAAAACTACAGGTATAGCCGAAACTTTGAACCTGAAAATTTATGTCATTTTCTTAAATAGCCTTGTCAGATTGAGACTTTTATACGGATGTCATGCATACCATCAAACTCGTTCAGAAATATCTAAACTGTCAGCTGTATACGAACATTTTCTGAAATTAATGATTAAAAATGGATAAGTGATTGAAGTCTGTGGGTCTTGGCGAAGACCACGCTCATTTGAACTTTGTGGACTGGCGCTACAGAATCTCAAAGGACTTTACCAAATAACAGGTACCACGTCACTTGATGACATTCTACGGTAGCAACAGCTAAAATGGACGTGTAATTCGAATATAAAAATAATGACATAATCGCAATGTTGACATTACACAATAGTTCAAATAAAAGGCGTCCTGGGTATGACGATAAGCTGCAGCCGCTTCCTGGGTAAGACGATAAACTACGTCCAGCAGCAAGGCCTCTGATCAGGAGGTTTTGAGGAACGTGGAACCACCTCTTAATTGCTGGTGTTCCCAGATCCACCCTGACCCGGGGTGGTAACACCTGTTAGGGTCCCAGCTATGGGCAAATAGTTAACCCCCAAACTGGGGTCAAAACACTATGAAAATGTAAAAATAGGTTTTAATACCAGCAATGAATTTTTGAAGAAATAATTATTACCAGCAATACTTTTTTGAAAAAAAAAAAAAAAAAATTACCAGCAATACATTTTTGGGGAAAAAAATATTACCAGCAATACATTTTTTGAAAAATTTTACCAACAATACATTTTTGGAAAAAAATATTACCAGCAATACATTTCTTGAAAAAAAATATTACCAGAAATGCATTTCTGGAAAAAAATATTTCCAGCAATGCATTTTTGGAAAAAAAAAAAAATTAGCAGCAATAAAAATCTTGTTGGCATTGAGGTTGATATACCGTAAAACAAAACAAACAAATCAAATAAAAGGTTAGGAAAGACACCCACCCCGATCTGGAAAGAGACTTACAGCAACTAGACTTGAGAAACCTATTTACCTAAAAAAATTGTGTTGAGAGAAAGATTTTACAAAATTCAACAGCGGTACTGGCTGTTCAGTCAATGAATATCGATTATTTCCTTATAAGGAAACGGTTACTATTACTATTGCCATTAGCATTTAATCAGGATAAAATTACGCACAAGCATTTGAATTTCACACAATTCACTTATTTAATCCACATATAATTTACATTAAGCCAATGTCATGATATAATTTTCTAAGAGATGATAATGTTGTAAAGCAGGCATGGGCAAACGTTTTTTTGAACAGAGAGTCGCATGAGGTGCGGTAGATCAAAGGCTGATCGCACGACGACAAAAGGTAAATTTTCATTAAAGATACTGCAGCCATTTTCCCAACAAAAGACCATCCCCAAGGATATTAGCACGTAAGTGAATGTAATGACCTCGACTGGAATTCGAACTCGGCTCTTCGATTTCTCAGTCCGAATTGCTCCACCTTGCCTGCACATGACTAAGAAGTACTAAACAAGGACAAGACAGGATATCCCGAGACATGGAAAACGGAACAAGTATAATCTACCACCGAACATTAAAAAAAAGATGCCCAATGAAGATGTCCACAGCAATGAACCGAAACATTGTGATAATAACAACAAAGATGAGGATATTGGTTCGAATGTAAATAATGAAATTTGTTTTATCTTTTGTTAAACTTTAGTGTTTGAAACCATTTTGAGAAGCATATTACAAAATTCCACCGTCCACGGTATGACAATAAACTACACCCGTGTCCTGGGTAAGGCGATGAACTACATCCGCGTCCTGGGTAAGAAGATAAACTATATCCGCGTCCTGACTTAGACGATAAACTACATCCGCGTCCTGGGTAAGGCGATAAACTACATCCGCGTCCTGGGTAAGGCGATAAACTACATCCGCGTCCTGGGTAAGAAGATAAACTATATCCGCGTCCTGGCTTAGACGATAAACTACATCCGCGTCCTGGGTAAGGCCATAAAATACATCCGCGTCCTGGGTAAGACGATATACTACATCCGCGTCCTGGGTAAGGCGATAAACTACATCCGCGTCCTGGGTAAGAAGATAAACTACATCCGCGTCCTGGGTAAGAAGATAAACTATATCCGCGTCCTGACTTAGACGATAAACTACATCCGCGTCCTGGGTAAGAAGATAAACTACATCCGCGTCCTGGGTAAGAAGATAAACTACATCCGCGTCCTGGGTAAGAAGATAAACTATATCCGCGTCCTGGCTTAGACGATAAACTACATCCGCGTCCTGGGTAAGGCCATAAAATACATCCGCGTCCTGGGTAAGACGATATACTACATCCGCGTCCTGGGTAAGGCGATAAACTACATCCGCGTCCTGGGTAAGGCGATAAACTACATCCGCGTCCTGGGTAAGACGATAAACTACACCCGCGTCCTGGGTTCTCCACTGCCTTAACCGGGTATTGAATTCACACTCTTTGGGTCCTATCATTGGATCTAACCAACGCCTTTCTCTACTGTGCCGTGTGTCCTTGAGGACATTCAAAGGGAAATTAACAGGAGATAACTGATAACTGACATCCATTAAACATGACACGTGGAACTAGAAAAGTCTACCCCAGTGAGCGAAATAAAGGGCTCAGTTCGACATTCCAACCACCTGAAGAAGGCCAGAGCGTACAACGGCCGAAACGTTGTAATAAATATGGCGACAAAGATGAGGACAATAGTCCGAATAATGTAAATAATGTACATAATACCTCATCTCAGAAATATAGACAGATATTGAAAGGCCGAAATATTGTGATAAATATGGTGACAAAGATGAGGACAATAGTCCGAATAATGTAAATAATGTACATAATACCTCATCTCAGAAATATAGACAGATACTAAACATCAAATGTAAAAAGATAGAATATATGGTTGTTAGCAAAAGGGAGAGCCCCACAAGCAAATTACAAATTGGAGATGTCAAAATCAAACAAGTACAACAATTTAAATACCTGGGAAGTAAAAAAAAACCGACAGTGCATTGGTATAGCGAAAGATGCCTTCCAAAAGCCAAGGAAAGTATTAAGAAACAGAAAAATTTCAATAAAAGCAAAGAAAAAAGTATTGAATTGTTACGTAATATCAGTCCTCCTATATGGCAGTAAATGTTGGACCATCTCCACACAGATGAGGAAGAGACTTGAAATGTGCTTCTACAGGAGGATGCCGAGAAGACAAAGGACTGAACATGTGAGCAACGACGATGAGAAAATGGAAACAAAAGGACACTGATACTTAACATCAGGAAGAGACAGTTGAAGTTTCTAGGGTACATAATGAGGAAAGAGGGCTTGGAAAATCTGATACTCACAGGACAGATTGAAGACAAAGAGGGATAGAGGAAAACAACGCATAACCTACCTAGAAAGTTTTAGAGAAAATGGAAACAAAAAGGACACTTATACTTAACATCAGGAAGAGACAGTTGAAGTTTCTAGGGTACATAATGAGGAAAGAGGGCTTGGAAAATCTGATACTCACAGGACAGATTGAAGACAAAGAGGGATAGAGGAAAACAACGCATAACCTACCTAGAAAGTTTTAGAGAAAATGGAAACAAAAAGGACACTTATACTTAACATCAGGAAGAGACAGTTGAAGTTTCTAGGGTACATAATGAGGAAAGAGGGCTTGGAAAATCTGATACTCACAGGACAGATTGAAGACAAAGAGGGATAGAGGAAAACAACGCATAACCTACCTAGAAAGTTTTAGAGAAAATGGAAACAAAAAGGACACTTATACTTAACATCAGGAAGAGACAGTTGAAGTTTCTAGGGTACATAATGAGGAAAGAGGGCTTGGAAAATCTGATACTCACAGGACAGATTGAAGACAAAGAGCGATAGAGGAAAACAACGCATAACCTACCTAGCAGGTTTTAGAGAAAATCGAAACAAAAAGGACACTGATACTTAAGATCATGAAGAGACAGTTGAAGTTTCTAGGGTACATAATGAGGAAAGAGGGCTTGGAAAATCTGATACTCACAGGACAGATTGAAGACAAAGAGCGATAGAGGAAAACAACGCATAGCTTACTTAATGAGCTTGAGTCAATGGATTGCAGAACAAGGTTTAGGAGACATAACAGAGAGATTAAATTTATTAAGAGCTACAAAGGACAAGAAATTGTGGAGAGTCATGATCGCCTCAGTGCTGAAAGGACACGGCACAGATGAAGAAGAAGAATTTTAACAATAGATTACTTCGATATATGTAAATAATGTAGTATGTCTTCCATGATAATTAAAATTTATTTAATTACTCAATTGGTGTAAAAAGAATGGAATTACTAGTTTTGTTACCTAGTATCAAAAGTGGCAAGAGTTAAGGATCTCAGCTGACATGAAGTGGAAAGACAGTTGAAATTTATAGGGCTCATAATGAGGAAAGACGGTTTGGAAATTCTGATACTCACAGGACAGTTTGAAGGCACGAGCGACACAGGAAAACAACGCATAACATACTTAGTGAGCTTGAGCAAATAAATAACGGATCAGGGTTTAGGAGAAATAACAAAAAAGACAAAATTTTAAAAAGAGCTACCAAGGACAGGAAGTTGTGGAGAGCCATGATCGCCTACGTGCTGAAGGGACACGGCATATAGAAGAAGAAGAATTGTTTTGAAAAATATTTATGTAACTTGATTTTATATAGTCTCTGACATTTAAAATGATGTCAATGTTGGATGTATGTCATGTACTTTTGGGTGTTCAATTTTATGTCAAAGTTTATCTTTATTTAACCTAATCATATAGAAATTATTTCCGCTTGACACGATATTCTCGAGACATTTTTGCATTGTTAAGAAAACGTTGTCGAACGTTATCATTGCTGTTGTAAAAACCTCCACTTTAGCGTACCATTGAAAAGTTCGCTTTCAGTCATGTGATGAAAAAAAGCGACTATTGTCAAGTTTAAACGTAACCTTTAATAAGTGATGCCGATAATAATAAAAAAAAACCAACTAGACTTATATAATAACTGTTATGGGACAGACGTAGTAATATATATTAATAATTGTCTTTTATACTTAAATTTTTTTCCAATATTAGTACCGCGAGCCACTCAAGGTAGAAAGTTGAGGTATGTAATGTGAATGAGAGAAGGCGATAGCAAGTGAAGAATTATAAAATTAAGGTGGACATATAACGATCGACCTTGTTTAGTGGAAACATCCACCCAGGAGTCGATTCCAGAAAGTAGCATTTCTCAGGTAAAATCTGTTTGAATGGAACTTCTTCCTTACTATTGGAATACGGAGTAAATGATGGGGACTCAACTTCATCTATATAGTCCTAGCTACAAATGTCTTAACTGGTGGAATTGCCAATAGTCAAATGAAAAATAGGCCAATGGTTTCACTCTTCCCTTTTCTATTGGGTTGGTGCATAATTATCAGGCGTTTTTTAGGCGAGTTATTTGTTAATAAAAATTATTGTTTTGTTTACTTTTTTAGAATAGAAATATTATTTTGTTTTCAGGTTATAAAAATGCGTGTCGATAATCATACGCTCCGGAATAATCATTTAAAAATGTTATTGTTGGATTGTTATGCTTCTTTTTTCATAATAAATATTGTTTAAAAAACGCCTGGTAATTACGCACCAACCCAATACAAATATTTTCATGGCATTTATTCTGATGAGCTGTCTTCCTTGGTGTCTCGGCTGCATGAATTTAAGCGCGCTACTAGATTGGTAATTAGGTCTCCACGTTTTACCGTTGAAATAGGTAGATGCAACCGTCAGTTCTATTCTGATAGTTTCTTTTCTCGTCTGTGGAACTGCCGATTTCTTGCTTCTCTGCCAACTACAATCTTCAAATATGTAAATACAACGTCAATCTTCATCGTCTGTCTTATTGAAATCTGTTCCTTGATTGTTCTTTTTCCTCAATTCTCTTCGCTAAAGTCTTATGCTACACTCCAGGAGAGCAACACCTTTCTCCTTCTTGTGCACACACTTTCAACTGACATGAAGTGGAATGATTATATTGAATCAATTACTAGGTCTGCTGTTAGGGAAGATGCTTCACTGTGTCGTGCCAGACAATTCTTCTTGCACATTTATAAATCCACCATTCGTTCGTGCATTCAAGCATGCTGTCATATTTGGTCTGGTGCTCCTGCTATATATCTCGACATTCTTGACATAAATCAAAGAAGGATTTGTAATATAATCGATCCTGACCAGGCATCTCGACTTCATTCACTTTCTCACAACCATCATGCGACTTCTCCCTGTCTTTTCTACAAATATTTTCATTGCAACTGCTCTGACAAGCTATTTTCCCTGGTGCCTCAACTGCATGAATTTAAGCATGCTACAAGGTTCCACCATTTTACTGTTGAAATATTTAAATGTAATCACCTCTTCTACTTCAACAGCTTCTTCTCTCACTCTTCCTGACAATTTTTATGGGTCCTTACCTATAACTACAGAACGAACTCTTCCTAACACTATGTATACTACGCCTCTCAAGAGAGAGAGACGAATCGAGTCGAGCCGATAGTAGTTCACTCCAAACCAGACTGACAGTCATACTGACACCTTCCACATCTTGTATTATTATTCCGTGTAATATATCTTCGTTATTTCTACTCTTGTGTTCGTGTTGTTCTTCCTTGGTCCTAACCTGGACCATAACAACAATGGAACTCATTTCTTCTTACTTGCTTCCCCGATAACTATAATCTCCAAAAATTTAAATTTAATGACGTCATATTTAGTCTGGAGCTCCAGATATATATCTCGAGATTCTTGACATAAAAAAGGAGGGTTTGTAATATAATCGATCCTGACCTGGCATCTAGACTTCAGTCACTTTCTATCTTTCTCTTTCTTTTCTACAAATATTTTTATGGCAATTGTTCTGATAAGATCTTTTTATTAGTGCCTCGACTGCATGAATTTAAGCGTGCTACTAGATTGGCAGTTAAGGTCTCACCGTTTTACCGTTGAACTAGCTAGAAACAATCGAAAGTTCTAATCTAATAGTTTTTTCTTCTCTCACTTCTCGCCTGTGGAATTCCGTTCGGATTTATTGCTTCCCTGCCAACTACAGTCTTCAAAGGCTTAAATGCAATGCCAATCGTCTGTCTTCCTGAAACCTGTTCTTTTATTGTCCTTTCATCGTGCTTCTCCTCACTAAAGACTTTTCATTTTCTTTCACTCCCAGTAACCATCTTGCATCTTAGTGGCTTCATGGCGTTACTTGGGGTGAATAAAATAAAATGTGTTAAAACTATTATGGGACAGAGTTAGTGTTAATTAACTATTGATAAGTATCTACAATATTTATAGCACCTTTTGATTTACTATTTATTTATTTATTTATTTACTATTTATTGCACCTTTTGATTTACTATTTATTTATTTTATTTTCTATTTATAGCACCTTTTGATTTACTATTTATTCATTTATTTTATTTACTATTTATAGCACCTTTTGATTTACTATTTCTTTCATTAGTTGCATTAATGAACTGATTAACTTAGGACAATTCTCCGGTGTCGCCAATGCATCCTTTTCAGTAATACCTAGCTTCAGTTCCTACAATAATGTTCCAAAACAGTTCTTCAAACTTGTGTTCATTAATAACCAGTATCTATCTTATGTATTTATAAGTCTTCAGTTAGTTCTTGCGTTGAATATTACAGCCACATCTAGTCTGGTACTCCTGCTATATATTTAGAAATTCTTAATAAAATACAAAGAAGAATCTGCAATGTTATTGAATCTAACCTGGCATCTCGACTTCGGTCACTTTATCAATGCCGTAATGTTGCTTTCCTGTGCCTTTTCTATAAATACTTTCATGGTAATTGTTCTGATGGACTTCCCTCTAGACTTTATGAATTTAAGCACTGTGCTAAATTGGCGGCAAGGTTTTATCATCTTCCATTTGAAATTCATTACATTCACTCACGTGCGAATACCCTAAAAATCTTCCTTGTTAGTTATGTATCGAAAGATACATGATCGCCTAAGCGTGTATCACCCATGGCACATAACTGGCTGAAATTCACTTACGTGCTAATACCTTTGGGAATGGTATGAATCCTCTTCTCCCCCAGTTATGGGTAAATAGCAGGACATGTCGGGTTCTATAGCCTTGGATGGCAACTAATCTAGTGCTGGAAAAAAATCTGCCTCGTCAGTCATGTATCGAAATATACATGATCGCCTAAGCGTGTCTCCCGCATGGCACATAACTGACTGAGATGTAACCGTAAGTTCTTTGCTAACAGTTTCTTCTACCGCACTTCTCGCTGGTGGAACTCCCTCAATTTTCATCTTCAAAAATGTAAATGCAATGTCAATCGTTATATTCTATCTTCTTAAATCCGGTTCTTTTATTGTCCTTAACAGTGTTGTTATCTTATATTCTCCAACCCTCAGTAGCCTCTTGCTTTATTGTTTTGCCTGGGGTGAAATGATTTTTTAAAGGAACTTATTTATTTCCGTTTTTGTAACTTCCCCACAAATCTGCATAAACGGTGCCTCTTATTCAGTCACCCTCTACTTTGAGTGGCTCCCGGGCCTTGTACAAGATAAACATCATTGTGAACAAAAAAAACAAACATTTTTGTCGGTTAAATAATCTGAGATTATTTTCCTATATCGTATTGATATCTCCATATTTCTGAGATGAGGTATTATGTACATTATTTACATTATTCGGACTATTGTCCTCATCTTTGTCGCCATATTTATTATAACGTTTCGGCCCTTCAGTATCTGTCTATATTTCTGAGATGAGGTATTATGTACACTATTTACATTATTCGGACTATTGTCCTCATCTTTGTCGCCATATTTATTATAACGTTTCGGCCCTTCAGTATCTGTCTATATTTCTGAGATGAGGTATTATGTACACTATTTACATTATTCAGACTATTGTCCTCATTTTTGTCACCATATTTATCACAACATTTCGGCCTTTCAGTATTTCTGAGATGAGGTATTATGTACACTATTTACATTATTCGGACTATTGTCCTCATCTTTGTCGCCATATTTATTATAACGTTTCGGCCCTTCAGTATCTGTCTATATTTCTGAGATGAGGTATTATGTACACTATTTACATTATTCGGACTATTGTCCTCATCTTTGTCGCCATCCCGAAGGCGTTTGGCATCGAAAAGAAACTCTTGAATGTAAATATCGTATGTGCCGCACCAGAAAAATTTTCTCGCCTGAGTCGATCCTTCAAACCTACAAATCAACCATTCGCCTTTGCATGGAGTATTGCTGCCATATATGGTCTGGAGCCCCTTCTGTTTGTCTCAAGGTTCTTGATAATATCCAAAGACGGATATGCAATGTAATTGGCCCTTATCTGGCATCTCGCCTGCAGTTGCTCTCTCACAGACGTGTCGTTGCCTCCCTCTGTCTTTTTTACAAATACTTTCACGGTAAATGCTCCGATGAGCTGATTTCGCTGGTCCCCAAACTTCATGAATTTAAGCGTTCAAATAGTCTGTCATCTCGCTCTCACCCTTTCACTGTCGAAACTGTTAAATGTAGCCGTCTCTTCTACTCCAGTAGCTTCGTGTCTCGCACTTCTCGCCCGTGGAACTCCCTCCCCATTTCTTGTTTGCCTGATAGCTATAATCTCCAACTATTCAAATGTAATGTCAATCGACGTCTCCAGATGCCTTGATCTATCCCCTATCCTTCTCTTCATCCTTTCCTCTATCACTCCTATTTGCTCTCGCTCCAACTCTCTGTAACCCCTTGTGTGTTAGTGGATTCCCGCCTTGCTTGGAGTGAAATGCTTAAAAAATGTCTGCGTACAAGGCGACATTTTAACCTTAAAAAAAATCCCCCCTCCAAATAGAGGTCCGTCTTATACTCCAGGTATAAAATGTGGAACTAAAATCCTCTAGTTTATGGTAAGTTGTTATCGTGGGAGGGATTTGACGGTAGGCTAACACCTGGTTCGACACAAATATTTAAATAGTTAAACAAAGTTTTTCTTTATCAGAATTTGAGTGAAAAGAAAGTCTATGCTTACTGAATTTATTTAATGAATTCAATACAATACATTTTAAAATACAATTTGGTGTGGTGGCGAATATAGGCCGAAAGCTACATTTTAACTTGAAGACTTGGGGGTCGTCTTATACGTCCAATCGCCTTGTACTCCAGTATATACGGTACAATTGTTTGTGATTTTTCTGACTGAGGACGCCGTGGTTCAAAAATATCATTCAAAATATTCTGATAAATTTTGAAGTAAATGAAGCATTGACACAGGTGAATACAGAGAACTAGTGTACGAGGCTACCAAAAAATAAAAAAATAAAATAGAACCCTATTAAAAAAACAAACATCACCTTGTCAGAGAGTAATTTTTATGTCATGTGCCTAATTACCAAGTCACCTCCGGGGTCTATGAGTAAAAAGGGAAGTGCTGGAGAGTTATCTACGGACACTGAGGACGTTTCGTGTAAATGGAGAGGGTTTTGCGGATGGCATGTGCAGTTCCGAACAAGGCAGTTTCTCTGCGTTTCTGATGTGTCCCCAGGAATTTTACTCTCATGATTTTCGGTACCTATCTTTATCACATCAAATTCCCGCACCACAACAGCGATAATTGTACTTTTAAGTTGCCATTTTTTATTACTTCGTTTTGCAGGTCCTTATAATTTAACAGTTTTTGAATTTTTTTTTTTTTTTAGAAACATTGGGATCTTGTGGGCAAATCATATCAATTAGTTGGCAAGTTCCTTTTTTTTTTACAATCTTTTATACCTATGTCTGGTCAATTTGTATCAATTTTCCTGTCTGGGAGGATTGTGAAATTCCACAGTAGTCACTCCATCACCATTTGTGACATCTTTGTTCCATGTATCCGGGACTTCAATAGCATAGTTCGAACAGACATGCCAATGAATATATTATCCTAGCCTGTCATGTCTAATTATGTATTTTTCCCTCAACAAGAACTGGACAATCTGATACTATGTGGTCAACAGTTTCATAAAATTTATGTCATAAGCAACAGGCGGGTTTTCAGCCATCTTTGTTGATTTTAGCCTTGTATGCATTAGCTGGAAGATGATGATGATGATGATGATGATGATGATGATGATGATGATGATGATGATATTATTATTATTGTTTTTATTTCCTTTGATATCTGGCGTTTACACATTTCTTTCCGGGTCCCGCCCAGGGACCTAAGGTTAGAAATGGCATCATGACACTTTCCACTGCAAAAAAAAAGAAAGAAAAAAAAAAGTAAAGAAAAAAAATAATTACATAGATAAAGCCCTTCGTAAAGTGTGGGCTGTACTTGTCAGAACAATTTTTTGTATCTCTTTGAGGCATGGACTTCCAGGGATCCCTTCAATCAGCATACTGGAATCTTTTCCAACCAGTCCAAGGGCTCCAACTACAACAGGAATTGTTGATGTTCCCATGTGCCACATTTTTGAGATTTCTATTTCAAGGTCCTTGTATTTTGACAGTTTTTCGAATATCTTCAAAGATACATTGCAGTCTTCAGGGACTGCCATATCAATAAGGAGGCACTTATTTTGTTTGTGGTCGTTAATAACAATGTCTGGACAGTTGGCTTTGATTGTTCTGTCAGTGTGTATTGTGTAGTCCCATAGAATTGTAACAGGTCCTATTATTATTATTATTATTATTATTATTATTATTATTATTATTATTATTATTTAATTTCCTTTGATTTCTGGTGTGTACTCCTTTTTTTCCGGGTCCCGCCCAGAGACCTAAGGTCAGAAATGGCATCATGACTCTTTCCACTGACAAAAAAAAAAAATAAATTTTACATAGAAATTTTATTTCCTTTGATTTCTGGTGTGTACTCCTTTTTTTTTCGGGTTCCGCCCAGAGACCTAAGGTCAGAAATGGCATCATGACATTTTCCACTGGGCAATTAAAAAAAAACAAAATCACACATATTTTACGTAGATAAAGCCCTTCGTAAGTTGTAGGCTGTACTTGTGAGAACAATTTTTTTTTGTATTTCTTTAAGGCATGGGCTTCCAGAAATCCCTTCATTGACTCTATTGGAATCTTTTCCAATCAATCCGAGGGCTCCAACTACAACTGAAATTGTTGATGTTCCCATGTGCCGCAATTTTGAGATTTCGATTTCAAGGTTTTTGTATTTTGATAGCTTTTTGAAAATCCTCAAAGGTACATGGCAGTCGACAGAGTCTGCCATGTTAATAAGGAGGCACAGTCTTATCTTTGCGGTCTCTAAGCACTATGTCTGGGCAATTAGCTTTGATTGTTCTTTCAGTTTCCTTTTCGTAAAAGTTGTAGATTTTCCTGTGCAGATATTGGCCCACTCTGTCATGCCGTGTTTTATTATTCAGTGGGTGCCAATACCGTGCAACCTGATACAAGTTGATCAATTGTTTCTGGATATTTATCACATAGAATCTGCATTTTGGGCTAACACAATTTTTCAGTATGTGTGCTTGATAATTTGTAGTTAACAAGCACTGATCCTGTGCAGCAAGGATAAAACCTTCCGTTTCACTGACTGGTACGGGGTTTGTCTACATCAGTTTCTTCTTCTTCTTCTTCTTCTTCTTCTTCTTCTTCTTCTTCTTCTTCTTCTTCTTCTTCTTCTTCTTCTTCTTCTTCTTCTTCTTCTTTTCTTCCGCAAGTTTTTTCGTTTTCAACCGGAGACCTTGCATTATGGATGTTTTCCGTCAAGTCGTATGACCTCAAACTGATCCCGTCCTGGGTAAGACGATAAATAGGTTTTTAGGAACGTGGAACCACCTCTTAATTGCTGGTGTTCCCAGGTCCACCCTGACCCGGGGTGGTAGCACCTATTAGGGTCCCAGCTATGGGCAATTAGTTAACCCCGAAACTCGGGTCAAAACACTATGAAAGTGTAAAAATAGGTTTTAATACCAGTAATACATTTTTGCAAAAAATTATTATTGTCATCACTGAACATTTGAAGAAAAAAAATATTACCAGCAATACATTATTACCAGCAATAAATTTCTGAAAAATAATATTACCAGCAATTCATTTCTGGAAAAAAATATTACCAGCAATAAAAATCTTATTTACATTATTCGGACTATTGTCCTCATCTTTGTCGCCATATTTATTACAACGTTTCGGCCGTTTTACGCTCCGGCCTTCTTCAGATGGTTGGACTGTCGAACTGAACCCTTTATTTCGCTCACTGGGGTAGACTGTTCTAGTTCCACGTGCCATGTTTAATGGATGTCAGTTATCAGTTATCTCCTGTTAATTTCCCTCTGAAAGTTCTCCACTGCCTTAACCGGGTATTGGACTCACACTCTTTGGGTCCTGTCACTGGATCTAACCAACGCCTTTATCCACTGTGCCATGTGTCCTTGAGGACCTCTGTGTGTGAATTTCTGGGTATTATAAACTTAATGCCTTCAGCAACCATTTTTACCAGTGCTCATATTGCAATTTTTGCTGTTATCAAAACATGTTTTTACTATAGCTCATATTGCAACTTGTCGGCATTAAATAACCTATTGAGGTTGATATGCCGTAAAACAAAACAAACCAAACCAATAGATAGATAGATAGATAAAAAATATATTTAGGTTGATATGCCGTAAAACAAAACAAACCAAACTCAAACAGATAACACGTTTTGCACAATATTTGCAAAACCAAGCAACACAGACTCCCGGAGCGATGGGATACTGATTTTATTGATCTAGGACTTTAGGTTCGGTGGTGTAAATCCCAACGACCTAATTATAACTGCGCGGGGGGTGGGGACATTACTGGTCAGATCGTCCACATTCCGACGACCTCAATCCGTAGGTCAGTGTATATTTTAAGCTTTCAATTTATTTAACCGTGATATTATGTCACCAAGAACAGTCATAACGGTGATGAGGCATGTCTTGTTTGGTGGCTTCAACGTTCCCGGCTATTTGAATGTTGAAATCCTATAAGATCTTGAATTGGCCGTTTTTGATCAGCTTCTTTGGGTTTTGGTGGTACCATTTCTGTTCGACTTCCGAGTTCATACTTCTTACGTAAGCACCAATTCAGATCGGAGGCCATCTTATCATGGCGCCACTTAAATTCTTTCTGTGAAAGCATTCCACATGCGCTAATTTTTCCACCTATTGCCACATAGCCTACACTTAACCAAATTCACTTGGCGGTATATATTCTTTTTCATCTGCGTTTGTATTATAATCACATGTCGGGTCATAACCAATGAACTAAGGTAAATGAAAAATGATTTGTATTTTTCCCCTTAATTAAACAAAAACATCTATTACCAAAAAAAAAAAAAGTAAATGGAGAAAGCTTTTCGCAGGAGATGGATTCTGCTTGCTAGAACTATTTTGGGAATTTCCTGGACAGATGGGGACAAAGGGACTTTGGATATATATATATATATATATATATATATATATATATATATATATATATATACTAGCAGCATGGCCCGGTGTTGCCCGTGCTTGATTAAAAAATCGTACGACTCATACAGCATCGCTATCACTTGACTTAAAATATTTTACCCTTCCCTGACTTTAAAGGAGTGACCATTGCCGTGCTGATGTTGCTACATGCCTTACTTCTTGCCTATCTCACACTGCGGATTTTTTTCTAAGCTCTATACTAAACATTAAATCTGTTACGAAAAAAGAACTAAACAAAATGAACACAAAACGATCAGCTTTAAAAAAGGACTCGTAACTGGAAAAACCGAATGAAAAAAGAATGTTAACAACAAATACTTTTTCACACCCAACCCAGTTCTGCGGAATCAGAATCAACGTTCAGTTTAAGCAAGCGAATGAGCCAATTGGAGTAAAGTGCCATGCAGATTTAAATTTTTCCCACTCGTGACGAATGCAGCTATTGATTTTTTTTGCATGCTAGCATGCTAGTTAACATTCGTGTCAGTCAGCTGTTGGCTCTCACACTGGCCAATAGAATCTTCTTGCCTATTCGTGGCAGCCAGCTATATGCTCTCACTCTGGCCAGTAGAAAATGGCTGCAAACTACATGAAAACTGCCGTAGAAGCATGAAAAAATCGCTTATTTCCACTATCGATGGGAGTTGGGAAATGCAAAGTCGGTCTTGGCCTTCCCACTAACTTGGAGCATGTGGATGTGAATTTTGGTGCAAATCCGTTGAAAATTGCGGCCGTGCATTTGTTACACACACACATATACATCCTGCCTTATATATATATATATATATATATATATATATATATATATATATATATATGATTGACTCTCTCGTCGAGTTCAACGTATCAGGTTCCGACGACCACAAACTAATTATCTGCATGTCTATGACGAGCATGACTTTCGAGATCGGCTCGAGAATTGCACAAAAGACCACAAACTGTACAGGAGAATGTATTGTGTCCAAGTGCAGCAGGAATACTGTTAACTGTCTTATTTTGCTTTCGTGTTTCACGCAGTCGACTGATGCTTACTTCTTGATGGTGCATTATTCCTGAATGGCAGCTAGAACGATACTCTGATCTCTTCATAGCTACCTCTTCAAAGTTCTTGAATGGAATGTTGACGCAAGATAGGTTGCTCTTCAGTTTATCTTTATACCTGAGCCAAGGTCTACCAACACTATATATATATATATATATATATATATATATATATATATATATATATATATATATATATATATATAAAGAAAACGAGAGGAGAGAGAGAATCACTAACACCCACCCAATAAGAGCGTAAGAACGTTTGAAGAAAGACCCGAAACCACATACTACATGTTGATTTGTTCTTGAGTTCCATTCTTTATCAGACCCAAAGCTCCAGCTACAACAGGAAAAGTTTTAGTTTTTAAGTGCCACATTTTTTTATTTCCTTATCCAGGTCTTTGTATTTGCTTAATTTAAAAAAAAAACCTTTGCGGAGATGATTTTGTAATTTGGTACGCTAATGTTAATCAGTGTGCAAGCCTTTTCTTTTCTGTCTTTGATGGTAAGTCCCAGAAGATCTGCTCCCTCAACTACAGATTCAGGATGATTTTGATACCAGCTTGCAGCTATATTTTGTTTAACCCGTAGTGATGACAGATCTTCCAATGCAGATACTGACCTACCCCGTCAGGACGTTTTTTTTGTACTTATTGGGTGTGAGTATAGTTCATACTTCGATAAGGTGATCAATAGTTTCAATATATTGGTCACAGAATCTGCATTTTGGTTCCGTACCCTTATGCAAAATATTAGCTTGATGGTTGCGTGTGAGCAGGCATTGGTCCTGTGCAACAAGAATAAAACCTTCTTCTCCTCCTCCTCCTATCTATCTATTTCAATCTCTTCATATCTTTTTATCTCAGTCTGTTTCCTATCTATCTATCTATCTATTTATCTATCTATCTCACTCAGTCTGTTTCCTATCTATCTATCTATCTATCTATCTATCTCACTCAGTCTGTTTCCTATCTATCTATCTATCTATCTATCTATCTCACTCAGTCTGTTTCCTATCTATCTATCTATCTATCTATCTATCTATCTATCTATCTATCTATCTCACTCAGTCTGTTTCCTATCTATCTATCTATCTATCTATCTATCTATCTATCTATCTCACTCAGTCTGTTTCCTATCTATCTATCTATCTATCTATCTATCTATCTATCTATCTATCTATCTATCTATCTCACTCAGTCTGTTTCCTATCTATCTATCTATCTATCTATCTATCTATCTATCTATCTATCTATCTATCTATCTATCTCACTCAGTCTGTTTCCTATCTATCAATCTATCTATCTATCTATCTCACTCAGTCTGTTTCCTATCTATCTATCTATCTATCTACCTATCTATCTATCTATCTATCTATCTCACTCAGTCTGTTTCCTATCTATCTATCTATCTATCTATCTATCTATCTATCTATCTATCTATCTATCTATCTATCTATCTATCTAACTCAGTCTGTTTCCTATCTATCTATCTATCTATCTATCTATCTATCTATCTATCTATCTATCTATATATCTATCTATCTATCTCACTCAGTCTGTTTCCTATCTATCTATCTATCTATCTATCTATCTCACTCAGTCTGTTTCCTATCTATCTATCTATCTATCTATCTATCTATCTATCTATCTATCTATCTATCTATCTATCTATCTCACTCAGTCTGTTTCCTATCTATCTATCTATCTATCTATCTATCTATCTATCTATCTATCTATCTATCTATCTATCTATCTATCTCACTCAGTTTGTTTCCTATCTATCTATCTATCTATCTATCTATCTATCTATCTCACTCAGTCTGTTTCCTATCTATCTATCTATCTATCTATCTATCTATCTCACTCAGTCTGTTTCCTATCTATCTATCTATCTATCTATCTATCTATCTATCTATCTCACTCAGTCTGTTTCCTATCTATCTATCTATCTATCTATCTATCTATCTATCTATCTATCTCACTCAGTCTGTTTCCTATGTATCTATCTATCTATCTATCTATCTATCTCACTCAGTCTGTTTCCTATCTATCTATCTATCTATCTATCTATCTATCTATCTATCTATCTATCTATCTATCTCACTCAGTCTGTTTCCTATCTATCTATCTATCTATCTATCTATCTATCTATCTATCTCACTCAGTCTGTTTCCTATCTATCTATCTATCTATCTATCTATCTATCTATCTATCTATCTCACTCAGTCTGTTACATACGTTTCTTCTCCTCCTCCTCACATGCAAGAACCACAAACCTAAGGTCATCATGACATTTCCGACTGAACGTTTTTATAAAAAGATGAAACACACATTTTACATAGATAATGCCTTCTTAAAATGTGAGCTGTACTTGTGAGAAACATTTTTTTTGTTTCTTTAAGGCATGCGCGACCAGGAATGAGTCTATCAGAACCTTTTTCTAATCAAACCCAGAGCCCTAACCACAACTGAAATTACTGATGTCTTCATGCGCCACAGGTTTTGAGACTTCCAGATCCTTTCATTTTTTTTAATATATTTTTTTGAAGATCTCTAAAAGTGACATTAGCCTGCAAGAAATGCCATGTCAATAAGAAAGCAGATTCTGGTGTTTGTAGTCTCCGATCACCATGTTTTGTGTAGGATTATTATTATTTTTACAACTAATTAGCATGTCACAGCGTTTATAAATACACCGAAACCTATAACAGATATTTATTTATTTGTATATTTATTACAAATTCCTTGTATTATTTATTTACTTTTTAGCTGACACGTCTTTTAACCGTGTATTACCTTAACCAAAATGGCGTTTTCTTTTCCTCTTTAATGTCATTGGATATTGTTAGAACTGATTTCTGATTTGCGTTCATTCTTATTCATTTAACAATACCGCTAAGCCTTTCGAAACCCGCCACAACCACCACCACCATTTCACAAAAAGTTTTCAAGATCATAAATTACGTACTGACATAATCTATTTGTTAACGCAGTTGCTCACCTCACCTTCGTATATGCATGCATGAACAGAGAACGATACAAAAACTCGCAATTTTTTTTTATACATAAATATGTCGCGACAAGGATTATCTACAAAAATAGGCCTCTATTGAGATGTGTGAAAGAGATGTGTTTGAGTGTGTATGTTGTTAGCTTAATTTAGTACAAGACTACATGTACAGGGCATCAAGTACTAGCTTAATTTAGTACAAGACTGCATGTACAGGGCATCAAGTAAGCGTGGAATTTGCAATGATCATATTGGCTGAAAAAAAGATAAGCACCGTATAAAAACAAACAACAAAAAAAAAGTAAAATTTTCTTTAGAAACAAAGAAAATAGTACTGAGCTGTTACGTGATATGTCTTCCTATATGGCATCTTCTCACAGATGAAGAAGAGACGTGAGGCAACAGAAATGTAGTTCTACAGAAGGATGCTGAGAATGCCATGGACTGAATATTGAAACAAAAAGGTCCCTTATATCTGACATCAGAAAAGACAGTTGGAATTTCTAGAGAAGAAAGAAGGCTTAGAAGATTTTAGACTCACAGGAGATGTTGAAAGCAAGAGGGATAGAGGAAAACAGCGTATTCAACTGGAATAGCTTCATACTCCTTCACGGACTTTGAACAAGACTAGAGGTTTATCCCTGTTGAGGATTGGGCTTCCGGTTCCTTGTAAAGCCTTTACATTCCCTTTCACTCCCAATAGACCCTTGTGACTTAGAGGCATTTTCGCATTGCTTGGGGTGAATTGATTTAAAAAATAACTTATCTAACGAGCTTGTGTAAATGGATGGCGGTACAGTATTTAGAATCGACAGCGAAAAGACAAACATTTGTAAGACCTACAAAAGACAGGAAGTTGTGGAGAGCCAATGCCCTGAAAGAACATGATACGTTTTATATGAAAAATAAAAAGTTTATTCACTACTGGACTCCGTCAAATTAACGTCGGCAGAATCGAGTAGTATGTGATTTCTGGTCTTTCTTCAAACGTTCGATCTTCTATACCACAAAAGAAAACAACACATCGCAACCTCACCGACCACCACACAACCAATGCAGACACAAAACAGACCAAATACAAACACCAACAGACAACCACCAGCACCACAACCAACAATAACGACACCGCCACCATTATTATTATTTTTTAAAATTTAATTTTAATTTAAGTTAATCATATACTACACTAAATCTAGTATATCCAACTCAATTATTCGCAATGAATCTTCTCCCACGGTTAGCGATTTTCAAAAAACCAACATAGTTTACAAATTCAAGTGCCGTTTGGGAGATTGTATCTCCAATGGATTAAATAATATTTATGTTGGTCCCACCACAAACTCGCTTTCACGACGCTTGACTCTACATTTGGATGATAACACTAACATTTTTAGGCATTTAAAACAACATGCCTGGCCGCATACACAATTCCGGAAAATTCTTGTTGAAAGCACAACTCTACTTAAACATGAAAACAATAAACAAAAACTAAAATTTTTTGAAGCTATATACACAAAAAAGTTGAAACCTAACCTGAACAAAATAAACTATGAAATCTCCACAAATATTCTTAAATGCCTATAATTTATAACAGAAGCCATTGATTTATACCAACTTCTTCCCATACTTAATACTTCTCGTTTTCACTCTCGCGTGCTCATGTGTGACGTCATGAGCGGCGGTACGATTTTCGCTTCCAGTGTCTTGTATGCACGAGTTTATCGTTGCTTGGAAATCTTCCATGTAAACAGAAACAGACTATCATCACTGTCTTGTCCGTGTATTGCTTAATATATTGTAATGTAATTGTCATCTTTGATAATGGCTTATGTAAGCCGAAAGCTTAGATTGGATTAAAAAATATGTATCAATATTGTGATTTTCTTTCTTCGTTTAATGATAATGTTATTAAGCTTATCAGACGATATGAAAAGAATTTACTTAAAATAAATAGACAAAACTTGTCTATATTATTTAATGAAATATATATATATATATATATATATATATATATATATATTCTAAGTTTACATATATATATATATATATATATATATTCTAAGTTTATATATATATATATATATATATATATATATTCTAAGTTTAGCTGGATTCACTTCTTCACTCTTTATATATATATATATATATATATATATATATATATATATATATATATGAAGAAATATAGTTTTAAATTGTGCTATATTTGTTGTTTCATGCTACAGCCTGTTGCCTCTGAGTGTTGATTTCAATGTTCACTTTATATATATATATATATATATATATATAAAAATAAAGAGTGAAGAAGTGAATCCAGCTAAACTTAGAATATATATATATATATATATATATATATATATATATATATATAAAAACTTAGAATATATATATATATATATATATATATATATATATATATATATATATATATATATATATATATATATATATATATTCTAAGTTTAGCTGGATTCATTTCTTCTTCATGTAAGTGTATCCAACGACGTCCTTATTGGTGGCTTTGAGGCGACCTTCTAGTTCAACCCTTAGGGCTCTCAGATCTTTTGACACTGTGGATTGACACCGAGTACTAATTTCAGTTTGTTATCTCTTAGAGTAAATCCATTATATAACACATCAGCTCTTCTTAGATCAATATTTTAACAGTATTAAAAGTAAATAATAATACAAAAGGATTACTTAAGAACATTTATCTCTAGACAGCGGTACATGGGTCCACCTCTCAAAGTCTGGCAACTGATCTCCCCTCTGATTTAGCTTTAACAGCACAGGGGGGGGGGTGCGGCTAAAAACAAATCTTGTGCCGTTCTATAATCATCGATCTGATGCTGAATTTTCGGCCATCGCAATGAATGGTTGTTATCTTAGGAAGGCTCTCTGTCTTGAGCGCCTTTTGAGGCTTATGCTTATTCCAGTGGAACTCGTTTATACGATCCATCGCTAAAGATATTGGGAAAAATGGTCGGTTCCCTGTTCCGCCCCAGTAAGTACCTGACTCGTACCATTATCCTTTAGCTTTACAAGAGCCAGATCAGGCCGAAAATAGGCGGCAACTGTCCGCTCTTCATTTTCCAGTTTCGATAGGATCCAAAAGCGTCTTTGCGCCCTTGTGGGTGATGTGTTATTATCCATCCTATAACCCAGTTCCCGCAGACAAAAACGACGCAAGCCCCTCGCTACACTATCACCATTTCTATGGAAAGTATTCAGACGAATTACATTCCTTTGTTCCACCGGTTATGACCTTTATGTTGTCCTGGGTATGATGATAAACTACATCCGGCAGCGAGGCCTCTGATCGAGAGATTGGAAGTTCTGAAGCGCGTGGAATCACCTCTTAACTGCAGTTGTTTCCAGATCCACTCTAACCCGGGGAGATAGAACCTGTTAGGGTCACAGCTATGGGCAAATAGTGAAAGCCCAAACAAAAATCAACATTAAATTTTTATAATAAAATGAGCAACAATACATTTTTATTGCAAAATGACAATCAATGCAAACACTAAAAAAATATAAAAAAACATATTTACAGTAAAATTACGAATAATACATTTTAGGATCTACAAAATATATATCTAAAAAAACATACCTTTACCCTTTAATTATAAAATTATATGTACAAAATATCTGTCTTTAAATATTTGTTTTCTTTAAGAACATTTGCCTCACACACACACACACACACACACACACACACACACACACACACACATATATATATATATATATATATATATATATATATATGTATATATATCTCAAGTATGTGGTGCAGTTCAATTTATATTACAATGAATCATTCATTCAGAAAACAGATATAGAAGTTAATGATAAAATGGCGAGAATAATCTTCGCAAACAATTAACCCAGAACCTGTAAATGAATGTTATGATCCCTGTTTATAAATTTCAGTTGAATAAGTTTTTTTTTTTATATATTTACGAGCTTTCATCTGTTCCTACAGATATCATCAGGTAAGAAAATATTTGTTGTTTATAATTCCAGGTAATAACAGGACATCAAAAGAGTAGTTTATAGTCCGAAATTTGTTCTTAGAAATGTGATATTGTTACTGGTAAGAGATTTCTTTGAGCGTTTGTCCGCAACGCTGAGGTTGAATTATTTTAAATTTTTTAAAATTGTGCGTTTTGTACTTATATGGCAATGGAGAATTCTTTTGTACTGGTAGGTTTTTCAGTTTATATGGCATGAACTAAGCTGTTCAATATATACAGGAATGTCACAGTTATTATCCGAAAATGCACGTCGGATCAGTTATTTTATCATTAACTTCTATATCTGTTTTCTGTATGAATGATTCATTGTAATATATATATATATATATATATATATATATATATATATATATATATATATATATATATATATATACTGAACCCTAAATAAAAATCAACAGTGACTTTTCTATAATAAAATTGCTAATATTACATTTTTATAGCAAAATGACAATTTAACACTAAAAGTGTATAAATTTCGTCATCGCCAGCACCTGCTCGCATCCAAGCATCAGGATTGTTATCCTATCTCTTTCTAATTTCAGAGCCTGCATCTTCAAATATATATGAAAAAATGAAAAGTAAACACATACACACGTCACACCTCACCTATGTTAAAAAATTTTTTTTCCACATCACTACAATCACCAGTTCTATAAAATTAACCATCCTGAGGACGACTTATGTAAGTCAAAAGCTTGGACCACATTTCTCCAAAAATGAACTTTGGACAATTTCTGATGGAATTTACTCCTTATCTAAGAAGGATTATTCGTAATTTGGAACAATAAAATTATTCCCTGTCTTTACTTTAAGAACATTTGCCTCATACATATCTATCTATCTATCTATCTATCTATCTATCTATCTATCTATCTATCTCTTTGTATATATATATATATATATATATATATATATATATATATATATATATCAAATATGTGGTGCAGTTCAATTTATATTACAATGAATCATTCATACAAAAAGTAAGTAAAGTTAATGATATAAAATAGCGAAATCCCTTCGCTAACAAAATTTTAAAGATGCATTAACCTACTAATCACTAGATGAATGTTATGATCCTTGTTTTTTAAAATTATAAGCTGAATAAGGTCTTTCTTAAATACGCGAGTACTTTCGACTGTACATTCAGTCATCTTCAGGCATGGAAATTATTTTGTTGTTGGTAAAATTCAGGTAGCATCCGAGACGAAAAAAATATAATGCGAATCGAAATATGTTTTTGTTTTTTTAAATGTGTTACTGATAACGGATACAAACTTGTGGGGCGTGCAGTCGCAACGCTAAGATTGAATTTATTTCCGTCTTGGATATCTTTAGCATTGCAAGGAGTTTTGTTAGTCTCTCACTCAACTGCACCCCACACATAATAATCAAGGATGTTACAGTCTGGGTAGTTAGGTGGTCAGATATAAGGGGTGATGTGGTCGCAGAAATTGTCTGACAGCTATGACTGGGTTCTTCTGCTTATGTGGCATGGTGCAGAGTCCAGTTGCCAGACATAGGGTCTTCCAACAGCCACCCACCTGACCCAGGAAGCTCTACCTCCTCAAAGCACTTGATGTAGCCCTCTGTGAGGCATAACGTCGCCATCACTGGTGATCAATCCAAACCCCATGATGTTGACTGGATATATCATCCAACTCAAAATAGAGTAACATGGATATTCCACAGGTGTTGGCATCTAAGATACTCTTGCGTACCAAGTAGGTGGGGACCCGAGCGCGTACGAGATAGGGATTTACTTGACCTCCTACAGGGCCAGGATGTGACACAAGGCCGGTTGTTTAACGTGGGAAGGGAGGGGGGTTTGGACCCGAGTTTTCACCCGGGCCGCAGTGCTTTGGCTTTAGCTTGTCATAGCTAGTCATAGCTGGTCATGGCTGGTCTTGTCCAAGCTGGTCAGAGCTAGTCATAGCTGGTCTTAGCTTGTCCAAGCTGGTCATAGCCGCGATACTACCAGCGCAGGGACGAATCCCCGCGACCGGCCTGTATCAGTGATCGAATCTCAGCCAAAAAGGCGATCATTCAGCGAGTAATTCTGTTATCTGCGAACAGATACTACACTTTGATCTTAATATTTATTTGCATTTTAAAATACAAAATATGCCACAAGGGCGAAGTTGGGGGAGGGGGAAAATACTGGTCTTCTCTAGTCTTAATTCATAACTAGCCGCTCTCATGGACCCAATCATACTGACAATAATCCTTTCACCATAATACCACATTTGCAACAGAAACTCTCGCACCGCAATTACCAAAATACCTCAATTATTCCACTAGAATCCTAATATAAAAGGCCGTGGATTTACTTGACCTCCCACACGGTCAGGTTGTGACACAAGGTCGGGGTTTAACGTGGGACGGGAGGGGGAGTGGACCCGAGCTTTCACCCGGGCCGCAGTGCTTTGGTTTTAGCTAGTCATAGATGGTCTTAGCTAGTCAGACGTAGCCACGATACTACCAGCGCAGGGACGAATCCCTGCCGTCGGCCTGTTGATTTACTTGACCTCCCACAGGGTCAGGTTGTGACACAAGGTCAGGGTTTAATGTGGGAAGGGAGGGGGAATGGACCCGAGTTTTCACCCGGGCCGGAGTGCTTTGGCTTTAGCTGGTCTTAGCTTGTCCAAGCTGGTCTTTAGCTGGTCATAGCTAGTCTTAGCTGCGATACTACCAGCGCAGGGACGAATCCCTGCCGCCGGCCTGTATCGGAGAAGGAATCCCGGCCCCATAGGCGATCATTCAGTGAGTAATCTGCGAACAGATACTACACTTTGATCTTAGCCAAAAGGCGGAGAAGCGATCCCGAGCGCGTACGATATTATTTACTAGACCTCCCACGCAGTCCAGATGTGGCACAAGGCCGGTTTAATGTGGGAAAAGGGGGATGTGGGGATAGGCCCGGGCGTTTCCACCCAGGCCACTGGTCAATAGCTGGTCATAGTTTGTCCGAACTGGTCAGAGTTGGTCAAAACTAGTCATAGCTAAAGCCCCAGCCCCGATACTACCAGCGCAGGGACGAATCTCTGCGACCGGCCTGTATCAGTGATCGATCCCGGCCCAAAGGCGATCATTCAGCGAGTAATCCGCGTACGATACACGAGAAATGCTCAATGTCTGCATTATATATTATCTACTCCTAGGCACTATCACCCTCCAGGTTTACCTAATTTGCATATTGATTTTTAAAAAGTTTATTTCATTAATTAACTGTCTTTCATTACTATTCTTTTATTCGAGGATTGTTTTGATTTTCATATCGAAAATAGTTCTGTTTAGGACTATCGTCTTATATAGTGCAGGAAAGTGTTTGAAATTTGCATTTTACTTGGCTTTCAACAAGCTGGTATCTATTTGTAAAATTTTCCTTAACTACAACAAGCCAGTTTATGAATGAAATGTTCATTTAAAATGTTAATTTCAAAGATTTCAAGTAGTGAATATATCTTACTTTGCGAAGCGATAACGAGCGGGCGAAGCCTGCTATTTTTTTTTTTTTTTATAAAACAAATTACCAACAATACATTTTTGTAAAATTACCAACAATGCATTTAAAAAATTACCAACATTTTATGATGTACATATATATTTAAAAAAAGACTTACCTTTACTCTGAAAGGATAAAACTGCGTTTTAAATATCTGTAGCCGAGGCAGTAAAGCTATGTACAAAATATTTAGATTTCGGCATTAACTAAAATTGATAAGACGGCTAACAAAATCAACAGATTCACGGCTAAAAACTTAACCCTACCACTCCCATTGTAGTGTTCACGCCCAATCCCGTCGTATTCCACTCGAACTGCTTTTTTCACGAATAATTTGTGGAGCAGTCTGATAAGTGTTATATCAAGTACATGAATCACTGGCAAATGTGTGCGATACGATGACAGGTATTGAAAAAAAACATCGCATAATTTTGCAGATGAGGTTTAGTTAGAAGAGGCACGGTGGAGTAATGGGTAGCGGCTCGGATTGAGGAATCGGAGAGCCGAAATTTTATTCCAGTCGAATCCATTACATTCACTTACGTTGTAATACCCTTGGGAAAGTTATGAATTTTCTTCTCCCTCACCCCGTCCCAGCTATGGGTAAATAGTAAATAGCAGGGCAGACCGGCTTCTATAGCCTTGGATGGCAACTGGTCTACCGCAGAAAGAAATAGCAACCTACTGCGGGGAAAAAAATCTGCCTCGTCAGTTGTGTATCGAAAGATACATGATCGCCTAAGCGTGTATCACGCATCGCACATAACTAACTAATGTGCTAATAAAATTGAGAAAGGTATGAATCCTCTTCTTCTCTCTCAAGCTATGGGTAAATAGCAGAGTAGACCGGTTTCTATAGCCTTGGATGGCAACCGGTCTACCGCAGAAAGAAATGGCAACCTACTGAGGGAAGAATCTGCCACGTCAGTCATGTATCGAAAGATACATGATCACCTAAGCGTGTATCACGCATGGCACATAACTGAACTGATATTCAATTACGCGCTAATACCCTTGGGAAAGGTATGAAACCTCTTCTTCAGCTATGGGCAAATAGCAGGACAGACCGAGTTCTATAGCCTTCGATGGCAACTGGTAGAAAGAAATGGCAACCTACTGCGGGGAAAAAATCTTCCTCGTCAGTCATGTATCGAAAGATACATGATCACCTAAGCGTCTACCACGCATGGCACATAACTGACTGACCTTCATGTCAGGTCAAGCAGTCCACTCAGACGGTCTTCGAGTGTTTCTCAGTTTTTTCGTCTAGATTTCCAAGTCGTTTTGGCTGTCGCATTCTTCAAACAGAAAATCGACCCTTTTGACAACAGGCCATGGTGCTCCTCAACTATTTCATCTCATGAACAGGTGTGCTCAGTGCGTTAGTCTCTTGGGAACATACCAAACTGGTTTTGGTCATCCAACTGACAAGCAGATCTGTGCTACTGAACCGGATATTTAAAATGAAAAGCGATACAATCCATGTCTGCTGTAGTATTAGTACAATTATTATTATTATTATTAACAAATATTATTATTATTATTATTATTATTATTGAGTAAGAGATTAGCAGGCCAACAAAGTGACGTTGGGGGTACAAACATACGAAATCCAATATATCCACCATGACTTTCAAATTTTCTCCTAGAGGCTGTAGCCCAACATATCCGTTTTGGAATCAGACCGACTCCGTGAGCAAATTAAAAACCTTCCGGGCCGGATCCGGACCCACAATCCTGAAATTTTGGATTCCCAAATTTTCATTACTTCGATTGTTTTCGGTGATTTCTTTACGTGATATTTTGCGATTAATTTTTTTTTTGTACGATAACAACATTTATAAACTGGAAATAATTTCGGGAATAATCGAAATTAACTAACAGCGAAAGTCACCAATGAAATAAAAATAATTGTTTGTACGGAAAGTAAGGGCCAAAATACATTAAGTGGTCTTTAAAATAAAATGGCAGCAGAAGAATTAACGTTGAGCTTTTGAAAAGTTAAGCTTAAATATTAATGTATCAATTTTGAGTTCTTCTGTAGTTTATTGTTGCCTATCGCATACAGACAGTAGTATGCCTCGCAAAAAGATATCTCCGTCAACAGACGATCAGATTGCAATAAAAAATGCCAAGGCATTGTACTAGGGAGAGGGATCGATGCTCACACCGAGACCAGCGCAACCGACGGTTGCAGGGGCTCGGGCAATTTTTGTTCCTTGCCCAGGTGTACGCACTCGGGCTCCCCACATTAAACAGACATTGTGTCACAACCTGACCTCGTTGGGATAAGGGTGGGGAGTAAATACAAATTCCACAATACGGTTTGATTTGTTTTACGGCATATCAACCTCAATGGGTTCTTTAATGACGACAAGATTTTTATTGCTAGTAATATTTTTGTTCAAAAATGTATTGCTGGTAATATTTTTTTTCCTTCAAAAATGTATTGCTGGTAATATTTTTTTACAATAATGTATTCAGTTATGTGCCATACGTGATCTTGTATCTTCTGATACATGACTGACGAAGATTTTTTCCCGCAGCAGGTTGCCATTTCTTTCTACGGTAGACCAGTTGCCATTCAGGGCTATAGAACCTGGTCTGTCCTACTGTTTACCCATAGCTGGTGGAAAAGAAGAGGATTCCTACCTTTTTCAAGGGTATTAGCACGTAAGTGAATGTAATGGATTTGAGTAGAATTCGAACTCGGCCCTCCAATTCCTCAATCTGAGTCGCTATCCATTACTCCACCGTGTTTCCCCAATAATAATTTATTGCTGGTACTAAAACCTATTTTTACACTTTCATGGTGTTTTGACTTCAGTTTGTGGTTAACTATTTGCCCATAGCTGAGACCCTAACAGGTGCTACTACCCAGGGTGGACCTGGGAATACCAGCAATTAAACATGTGGTTCCACGCTTCTCAAAACCTCCCGATCAGAGGCCTTGCTGTAGGATGTAGTTTATCATCTTACCCAGGACGCGGATGTAGTTTATCGTCATACCCAGGACAGTTAAACGATTCATTTTGATCGGGAACTAATATTAATACTAGTGTATCTGGGCCGTCAAAAATAACTGAAATTTTTTAGAAAGTATGAATAGTGAGATTAATGAAACAAAAATCTCCAATGTATCCAGTCTCGATAAAGCGGAGATAAAGTATTGACAACTAAAATAGAGGTCAAAGAAATTAATTCGTCCCCTGATCATGGCCAATGCAGTCTCGTTGCGCACATACATAAGCCATCGCTCGAGTAGCGACGAGGAAACATGGCGGTGTCGAAGCAGCTTGTTCGATGCTGTCTGATTTATGATTTTAATTTGGGCTTGTCCGAAGCCGCATCAAGTCATCGAATAAGTCAAGCTTTTCGGGATAATGATGTAAGTAAACGCACCGCCAGGCATTGGTTCCAGAAGTTCAGGTCAGGAGATCTGTCCTTTTCTGATTATCCCCGCAGTAGCCGACTACAGGTCCTGAATAATGAGGCACTGAAGGCAGCAATAGGCAAGGAAAACAACAAAAACCTGTGGTGAGCTTGCCAAACGCTTCCAGGTTTCTGATGAAACATACTTCATCTACACCCTTATGTAACTTAATTAAAACAACCGCTTTAGTTTCCTTTCTTTCTCCATACAGTCAATTTTAGACCCACTGGAGTGACTGGGTGTAATCGATTTCTATTTTTTTTCTCCTCAGATTAGGTCATTTGCAGTGATGTGCAGTAATATGAATCTATATTCGGGGTGTATGATGAGATTTGTTTGGTCTTGAAAAATATTGCGGCATCCGTGATTGCATCAGATTTTTATCACGCCCAGACCCTACTGTCTCGACTGTCGATTAGTTGTCCTACGGTCATTGTCTGCGATGAACGTTCGTCCAAGGAAGCGTACGAAGATTGTAACGTTGCACGAACACACTGGCAAGCCTTACCAGTGAGAAAATCAAAGTTCTATAGACTGAACCGTAACCTCTCCGGATTTAAATCCAATCGAGAATCTGTGGTCAATCTGCAAGGAGCGACTTCGTGGAATGGACATACGAAGTACTAAGATGTGCACTGGGTCATGTGTCATTGGGAAAATGTAAAAAAAAAAATAATAACGTTTTGTTTCAATTAATTTGCACAATGGTGTGCACCGCATAGGGAAGGTGTACAAGTTGGGCCAATGGGTACTCCACACACTGTCGGTAGCCAACAAGCAATAACGAGCGACAGCCTATTTTCCCTTGTTTTCTCGGAACCGCAACGTACCCATATTTGATCGTGCTCATCAGCGACGAAAAGTGTGCCATGTATGACACCCACAAGCGTACCAGATATTGGTTGTGAGCACGGGATCCTGTACCTCAAACCACAAGGCCACCCTACACCCACGCAAGGTCATTCTCTGAATCTGATGGACTAGTCACCAAGTGATGCATTACGAGCTGCTACCAACGGGCCAAACCATCACTGCAGATCTATACTCGCAGCAGTTGGAACGTGACCAACAGGCAGTGAACCAGAATGACCCTGCACTGGTTAATCGCAAGAGTGTACTGTTCCTGCATGACAATGACAGTTGTCATGTGTTGCGGGTGGCCAGGGATACCATACGGCGACTTGGTTGGGAAACACTGTTCACCTTACACCCCGGGCCTTGCGCCAACAGATTACCATCTCTTCTATTCCTTGGACAACCACCTCCTTGGGAAATCCTTCGCAAATTAGTCAGACTTGTGGCAGGCGCTCACAGACTTCTTTGCGTTCAAGACACCTGATTCTTATCACTAGGGCATTGGGCAGCTGGGAGCACGTTTGTAAAATGTTCTGGATGCCGACGGGAGTTAATTTGAGGACTAACTGTATGCCAAATTTGCTATATACCTTTTTTTCTAATAAAAAAAGGCAAGGACATATTTCGGTAACCTTCTATATATCCTATATGTAACAATTTTTACAATTTCTTTTTGAATTAGTAGGTCTGATGAATTGGATCGTGATTATGATTCCAATGTAATAAATTATAACCATAGAATATTAGTGTTTGAGTCTTTTATATATTATATTATATTATATTAATATATATATATATATATTTAGTTGGATTGATGTAAGTTTGTCATACTGGGTTTGCGTATGAGTGGCGTCACGACGACAATTTTTCCTCCCACTTCCATAAAAACACCAATACGCAAACTGATTAATTTTTAAAAAATTTGGATTTATGTAGATTTGCATGTATTGGTGTTTTTATGGAAGTGGGAGAAAAAATTGTCGTCGTGACACCACTCATACGCAAACCCAGGGTCACAAACTCACATATATATATTTTAATCATGTTGTGTTGACTGTCAAAGACAACATAGTCCTGCATATTCGCTTTTGAATTTTCTCATATTTTCTAATATATATATATATATATATATATATATATATATATATATATATATATATATATATATATATATGAGAAAATTCAAAAGTCTTTGACATTCAACACAACATGTTTAAAAGAAAAGTCGCTGCCAAATTACACACACATCTCACGCGGACAGATGTGGCACGAAGCCGAATTGAATGTGGAATTCCCTTCCCCCTTACTTGCTTCCCCGATGACTCTAATGTTCAAATATTCAAGTGTAATATCAATCGACATCTGATGTCTTGAGCTTATTCCGCGTCCTTCTCTGTATCCTTTCTTCAAACACACCTCTTTACTCTTGTTCGCAATGCACTGTAACCGTGCTTGCTAGTGGCACTCCCACATCCCTTGGGGTGAATTTCCTTAGTGTATATATATATATATATATATATATATATATATATATATATATATATATATATATATATATATATATATATATATATATATATAAATGTGTATATGCACATTTCATTATTTAGTTTTTTTATACAATTTCTCATGCGATCTAATAATTTTTCTTTTCGGATGATAAATTATATAAAAACGGATTAAAGAAAAAAAAAAGGATTATATTTTAACTGTTAGTTTGTTATATGCAGGTTTTATAAAATGTTTTATTTTTTTTGTTTAATCCTTGAAAATGCTTAAATGTATAGACGAAAGCGCTCGGATAAAAAGAACATTCGGAGAGTTTTTATATAATTTATCATCCGAAAAGAAAAACATTATTAAATCGCATGAGAAATTGTATAAAAAACTAAATAAAAGCACCCTGTCAATCGTTTTTAATGAAATGTGCATATATATATATATATATATATATATATATATATATATATATATATATCTATATCTATATCTATATATATATATATATATATATATAATGTACATACAAGGAACAAGATTAACTAGGTTGGGCATAGAGACAATTTAATTCTAAGAATAGAAATTATGTTTATATTCTTTCGCCCGCCTTCTGTAAACAGACACCCTAACACTCCCTGTTATTTGTACAGACACGGCTACAAACATGTCTATCTGTAGTAAGTTTATATAATCCCACGCTGAAATGTTCCTTTAAGTTTTAAGGCGAAAAGTGTGCCAATGGAAATTCGACAACGCACCTAAATTGTCAAATTAATCTACTAATCAATCCACCATGATGTTTATATATATATATATATATATATATATATATATATATAGCATTGTACATATGTGCTATATTTCATTAACTGAGAACCCCAGCCATTTTGGTTCTCACCAGTCGAGGTGCAAGTAAATGCACCGAAACGAAGTTGCATCTTTGTAGTGAGTAAATTGTTTTTGTCTATATGAAAAAATTATAATAAATAATTATTGCTCTACTATCAATATTGAGCCGTCTATTGAATTAATGCTATGAACGTTAGAATTTATATATTACTTTCGTTCTCATTACATACATATATATATATATATATATATATATATATATATATCTTGTGTATTTAGGCAGCAATCCTTCTTTCTTACAAGTTGCATTAAATATGACAGACAAGGTGCTTTGATTAAGTTTTTATATAATTTCTCGTGATCTTATAATTTTTTCTTTTTACTAGCTAAATTATATAAAAACTGTCCAAATGTTGTTTGTTTCCGAGCGCTTTCGGCTATACATTTAGCCATTTTCATGGTTGAAATATATTAACTGTTAACTAGAAATAGATTGTTGTATGTATGTATTTATATAATGTGTCATTTTCAAAACACAGTCAAGATATTGTGTCCATGTTCATAGTTGATATTATTGATTGTTAGTTTTTTTGATTTCACTAATAAGGTTTCCATGATTTTTAACCTCATTTACACGTAGACGATGCTATTATATTTGTGTTATCAACAAGTATGTTATGAATATATATATATATATATATATATATATATATATATATATATATATATATAATTAAATTACTCTCAAACATTAAAATATCTTTTTTTTACATAAATTGCTACAAATTACCACTTCTCTCTTCGTAATTACAGCTTCTTTATCTGTACTTCCCCTTCTTTCTTTCTTTTTTTCTTTGTCTTTTTTTCTCTTTTCTCCCCCTTCCCTTTCAATATATTTCTTCCGTTAAGTTACCCGATTAAATAGGTCAATGTCTGGTCCCTCCTACCCTAATACTAAGTATGATAGATAGAAATATGAAAATAAACCCTCTCTAAACTCGATCATGTCTATCACATCACTCCTCACTGCCCTCTCTGTTAAATTACATAAACTTAATACTACCCGTCAAAAGTGTAAATATTAATTTCATTTTTCTTTTCACCTTTTTGAAGTGTAGTCTGATGATCCAGCGTCCTTTAAAAGGGCTATGGTGAAATAAATTATTACATGGAACCTTAAAGTGGTCTGTTTTTCTTTAAATTATTAGCGCTGAATTTACTTTGTGCTCTCAGGATTTCATCCTACTTGGGACTACCTAAACGGATTACCAAATTTTTCGTAACTATATATATATATATATATTATATATTTACATACACTGGGTGTAACAGCAAAATTGTCTAAATCGTGTGGCAGGATGCGATAATTGTCCATCCTCATAAATTGTTTAATATCCCAAATAAAAAAGCACTAAACTGAGTTTCTCTTTTCAAGGTTTTCAGATAAGACATTTCGCCATCTTGACACCATTTGTCGTAAGAATTTGAGTTATTCAGCTACAATGAGAATATCTTAAAATCGTTTTGTGTCAGCCCCATTATGTCTTCCGAACTGAGCAATGGTTAGAGGAAAAAGATTATTCAAGCCTTCAGCAATGGTACCAACATTCATACTCTGCAAAGTTCATTCAAGAACCATCAAGAGAACGGTGAATAAGTTTTAAAAAAGAGGGCAGAATAAAGAGTAAAACTGGATCAGGAGGTCCCAACAGAATTAACATGGGATGAACTTGACAGAAGAATGAAAAAACAGTTCTCAGAGTAATTGAAAAAAGAATGGAATCAATTATCAAACTTCGAGAAAAATTTGAAACAAATGCCAGAAATTTGTGCTGAAGTAATCAAAGCTAAAGGAGGATATTTTGCTGAGAGCAAAATTTAAATATAAAATTCTTTTTTTTTGTCATAATAAAATTTGTAACAAAAATCATGTCTCACCTTTTTTTAACCACGTAAAATAATTTTCTCTTATTTATTTGGGCCAAATTAAAAAATACAAGGGGTTACCCTAGAATTTTCGACTGTAGTGTATATCACCTGGGCATAATCGGGAATCAAAAATTGTCCAAATCGTGTGACAGGATGCGAAAATTGTCCATTCCACAAAATGTTTAATGTCTAAAAAAAACATACTAAACTGAGTTTCTTTTTTTCCAAGTTTTCATATAGGAGCGTTAGGCATTTTCAAATTTTTCGTAAGAATCAATGAAAATCCATTTGAGTTATTCAGCTAGAATGAGAACAGGTTAAAATCGTCTTGTGTCAGCCCCACTATGTCTTCCCAACTGAGCAATGGTGAGAGGAAAATGATTATTCAGGCCTTCAGTAATGGTACCAACATTTCCATCTTCAAAGTTCATTCAAGAACCATCAAGAGAACGGTGAATAAGATTAAAAAGGTAGGAACAGCAGAGAGGAAAACTCGATCGGGAGGTCACAACAGCGAGAGGGTTCATCATTTCAGCTTTGGAGATTTCCGATAAGATATCTTTAATCATTTTTAAGATACAATGGTACAAACCTTAATCTAGCAGTTGGACAATTTTGCTGTTAAACACGTAATATATATATATATATATATATATATATATATATATATATATATATATATGTATGTATGTATACACACACACACACACACACACATATATATATATATATATGAAGAAATATAATTTTAAGATGTGGTATATTTATGGAATAAAGTGCTCAATATCGATGTTCACTTTTATATCCAAAGACTGAGCTTGTAAACAGTGACTATTACTGCTATTAATACAAGACTCTTTGGTAAAACGAATTGATTTCTCTCAGTCACTGTGTGTTTATCTAAAAATAAATACGCTTAATTTCACCTCCATCCCTGCCGTGCGCCGACGGCTTAGGGGCAGATTTTCCGACTGACGGGTTTCGATCCCAGCTAGAGGAAACCGGACGTCTAGCCACACTGATGGGTTGTGATACACCGAAATATATATATATATATATATATATATATATATATATATATATATATATATATATATATATATATATATATATATATATATATATATATATATATATATATATATATATATATATATATATATATATATATATATATATATATATATATATATATATATATATATATATATATAAAAAGCAGTGAATTCGACCTTGCCTACCGAACGCTCCTCTGTCAACAAATCGGTTAAAGTCACGTCAAGCCAAATGATGGTTCCGTATAGGATACAGGTTCGAATCCTGTCGGAGGATGAATATTTTCTATGAAAATTTCTCGGACATTCAGGCCGGTAAATCTTATTTAATACTGTTTATTATAAACAGAGAGCTTACAGAGCATTTACTTAAATACTTGTATCTATAAAAAGAATGTTAAACATATATATATATATATATATATATATATATATATATATATATATATATTCCAGGTACGATGCGAACGAATAGAGTACAATTCCAACGTTCGTAATATTTAATTTGAAAGAGGACTCAATACAAAGTAGAGAAATTATTTATTTTGGATATTACATGGAAAACATGTCAAAATTGCTACATAATTGCAGACGTGTTTCGATGCGTATCAAGTGCATCTCATCATTACAATCGCTTGATGAGATGCATTTAATACACATCAAAACACGACTGCAATTATGTAGCAATTTTCACATTTTTTCGATGTAATATCCTAATATATATATATATATATATATATATATATATATATATATATATATATATGTAGTAGGCATCCGTTTATCAAAATTCAGTCCTTTAGTGGTTAGACTGACCACTCCAGGGCGCAGGCATGAACGAGGATATATAGAGGCCTTGTGCCCAGACAACATGGCACCCCAAATGAATACAGAGCATTGCAGTTGGGGCTGGCTTGGTTGCAGGAGTTACCACTGTCTGGATTTACTTCCATAGCCTTTTCCCAGTTTGGATATCCACTCTGTAGCGGAAGAGAACACAGAATTCCTTCCTCTAGAGAAACTACCTAGGCTGACGAGTTCCACCTGCACGAAGCAGCTGATTATGAGGCACCAGTGGTCCGCCTTCATCTCTTCTCCCTTTTGGAGCTGAACTTAGTTGTTTGAGGTTATTTATATGCTCCGTACGAATTACATAGACCGTGGCGGTTTGTTCCAACTGTTCATTCCCCGGTTACGACAACTTTTCGAACGCATATAATGTACATATATAAATATTACGTATGTTAGATGTTTTATCGGCTTTTCTCACCCTATTTATCCTCGTAAAACCCTCGAAATAGTTTTCGTATCTCAGAGAGCCCCTCTTTAAAAATTGTTATATTCCTTACATTTTTATTTTAGTATTCGTTTATTCACTCCTCTGACCTCTCGATGCCCGGCTACCTTCCTATCCTTAGAAAAGACTCTCAAACCCACATGCATGGCCTTGGAGTTTACGTCAAGGACCATCTCCCTCTGGCTAGAGAGCTGTCTCTTGAATCTCCAGACCATTCGTACATGTGTCTCCGGCTATCTCTTCTCAGTTCTGTAAGCTACCTGTTCTTCCTTTATCGCTCACCATCCTCCCATACTGTGGTATTATTGAATGCATTTCTGACAGCATTGACAAGGCTCTCTCTCTCGCTCCATCCGTTTGCTCACATATTCGTGTTTGGCGATTTTAACGCCCATCATACAAAGTGGCTTAAAGACGCTACTATTGACCTTGCAGGCATTCAAATCCCTCACGTAAATAGTTGACTTCCCCACACGTTTTCCCTACAACCGGGACGGTAAGGCTTCTCTTCTCGATCTATGTTTTACCTCCATCCCCGAGACCTGTAGCGCCACGCAGCTCTGCCCTCTTGGCAACTCTGATCATGCTGTAGTGTCTATCAACATCTCCTTCAACTCCTCCCCCCACCTGCAAAGAACCTCCTACCACTAGAACCTCGTTCTGCTATCAACGAGCAGACTGGGATTCGTTCCGGGATTTCCTTCGCGATATCCCCTGGGATGTTGTCTTTACGCTCCCCGTTCAAGAATGTGCTTCAGAGGTCTCCTCCTGAGTTAAAGCTGGAATCGAGGCTTTCATCCCCTCAAGGAAATATAAGGTCAAATCGCGCTCCTCCCCTTGGTTCTCCGCTGCATGTTCAGCTGCCATTGCCCGTAGGAACCACCCACCTATATCGTAGCGACATGTCTGACTGCAATAGACGTCTCTTTGTCTCTGCCCGTAACGAGTGTAAGCGTGTCCTCAATGAAGCAAAATTACTATTTGCTGCTCGAATGAAAGAACGTATTGCATCTCGCAAATTCGGCTCCAAGGATTATTGGCATCTCTGCAAGAGCGTACTTAGCAATAGCAAATCCTCTATGCTTCCTTTGTTCAACCAGTTCGAGGTTCTGACCTCTTCTGCCGACAAGGCAGAATGCTTTGCTCGGAAATTCTCATTCAATTCAACGCTCGACTCTTTCGGTGTACCCACACCGATTTCCCACTTATAACTGAGGCTCTATTGAGCTAGCTGCATATAACCCCGTCATCGGTATTGGGCATTATCTCTAATTTAGACCCCACAAGGCTAGTGGTGGAGATGGGGTACCAGACATTGTCCTGAAGAAATGTGCACCTGAACTGGCCCCTGCACTCTCCAAATTATATGATTACTGCCTCAATGAATCTTGTTTTCCAGACTGTTGGAAGTCCTCATCCATTGTTTCTGTCTTTAAGAACTCTGGGGACCCTTTTGACCCTTCTAATTACCATCCTATCAGTCTCCTACCACTCTTCAGCAAAGTCTTCGAAGTTTTAATCAACACCGAAGTGGTTAAGCACCTTACATCCCATAATCTGCTCTTCGACAAGAAATATGGTTTTCACTTTGCCTGTTCTACAGCTGATGTGCTTACGGCCATTACTGAAATTGTTTACCAAGCTCTTCATAATAACGGAGAAGCTCGTGTCGTGTCTCTAGATATCTCCAAAGCGTTTGATAGGATTTGGCATGCCGGCCTTCTTCGCAATCTTCATGGTTATGGAATTTCAGGTCGATTGTTTGATTTAATACAATAGTTCCTGTCAAACCGTGTATTGAAGGTCGTTCTCAACGGATTCTCCTCCACCTCCTATCCCATGAACGTAAGTGCTCCCCAAGGCTCCATCCTTGGCCCTACTCTGTTCCTTATCTTCATCAACGATCTTCATAGATTCCCAAGTAGGCATCTACGCAGACGACACTCCAATTTACTCCTGCATCAAGAACAAATCTAGTGTCGTTGACAAAACTAACCTGGCTGTTCGTCTCGAAAAGGACCTCCAATCGGTTGTGAACTGGGGCAAGAATTGGCTGGTTAACTTTAATGCCTCAAAAACAAACTGCTCTCTATTAACCACAGAGACCATCCCTGCCCCCCCCCCAGCAATTAGAATGTCTGACGCTCAACTTCTCGAGAGCACCTCTTTGCGGCTGCTCGGTCTCACATTGACTGCCGACCTGAGATGGAACAAATGCATTAAGTCAATAGCTTCGTCCACCAAGGAAAGTTGGCCCCCTGTGCCACGCCAAGAAATTTATATATATATATATTTATATATATATATATATATATATATATAGATAGATAGATAGATAGATATAGATATATATGGATATACAGGGCTGTTCGATAAAAGTGACTCACCTGATTTTTTTTTACTAAATGTTCTCTTCTGCGATGAAACGAAAGTTGAGCTAAATTCAAAGGATAAGCGATCTAAAATCCGAAGAAGCTTTGAAAGCTCTTTGAATTTAGCAGTAAGTACTGTCAAGCATCCGTTCAGTATAATGTTCTGGGGAGGCTTTTCTTTTCATGGAACTGGTTTCTTAAAACCTATTGAAAAGACCCGCAGGAGCGAGCAGTACAAGAGAATTTTAGTCTTGTCTGCTCCCTTCTGCTGAAAGGGTGCAAGTCAACCCCACCAAGCTCATTTTTATGCAGGATAATGCTCCTTGTCACAAATCAAAATTGATGAAGGAATACTTTGATGAGAAGCAGGTGAGTGTTATGACATGGCCGCCCCAATCTCCTGACCTCAATCCCATAGAAAACTTATGGAGCGTTATAAAGTACAGGCTCTCGAGAAAGCAGTTTAGCAACAAAGAAGGTTTGATTGTGAATTTCATATTCAAATGGAATTCAATGCTTGGAGAAGAGAATTGCCAGAAGCTAATCAAGTCAATGCCAAAAAGGGTTGAAAAGGTTATTCCAAATAAAGGAGGACCCATAGATTATTAAATATTTCGAACTATAAATAAATTATATCTCTATTATTCTTTATTTAAAGCTGTTCGGTTATGTTTCTATTGATTACTAGTAGCAGGAAATAAGCGAGTCACTTTTTTCCCTAAATCTCATTTATACCCAAAATTATAATTATCAATAGAAAACCTTAGGGTGAGTAAACTTTTTTACTAGGTGGTCGGGAAGGGGTCTTAATATTAGTAAGATTAAAAATTAGTTTGACCCCAAAAACAATAGGCGAAAAATATTTTAAGTAAAAAAATCAGGTGAGTCACTTATCGAACAACACTGTATATATATATATATATATATATATATATATATATATATATATATATATATATATATATATATATATATATGCGGTTGTATAGATAGTAGTTTATAAACCCGGGTTTCACGCTTTCACGATCTTCAGACTAACTAGTGAAAGCGTGAAACTCGAGATTACAATGTACTCTCCGTGCAACAGCATATGTTAGCTCTATCACGGATAATGAGCACTTTCCAGTAAATACCACGCATATATATATATATATATATATATATATATATATATATATATATATATATATATATAGAGAGAGAGAGAGAGAGAGAGAGAGTTAGAGAGACACTGAGAGTGTGTGTGTGTAGTAAGAAAATCCTTTGACTTGCATTTATCTACGTCTTACAATGATTTCTTGCGATAATAGCGGCGGCCATTATATATATATATATATATATATATATATATATATATATATATATATATATATATATATATATGTGCGCCATTTAGTAATATAGTCATATTATTTCTACTTATTTTGATACTGAGCTTTTCCAGATGTCTAAGCAGTTTCTTGATCTTGAGATGAAATTCATCAAGGAAGGCGCCGTAGTTTGTTTTTTTTCTTTCTTTTTTTTCTTAACGAAAGTACTTTCGATCTTTTCTAAGATCATCTTCAGGGGTGAATTACAAAGATAAACTCATTGTAACTGCGATAAAATCTGCATTCCGTTGTGATGACGATTTAAAAAAAAAAACGCGTGCGAACGTGCTTTGCTGTAGTTATTTTAAAATTTGTAGTTATGGAATTTTTTGCTAAACAAATTTTATCTTAACAATGGACATGAAGTGTGAAAACATTTTCAAAATGTTTGATGTATCCAAGAGCTTTTGACAACGAAGCTTTCTTTTTTTTTTTTTTTTTTGAATATATAGATTGTTATATATGTATATCTATCATGATGGGGAGGTTTTTATTTATTTATCATATATTGTCAGCACGTTGTGGCCGTATTAATACTTCATATTTTGGAGTGTTGACGTTTTATTTTTTAATTATTAATACCTCCATTATTTTTTTAATTCTTTTTGCATGTGGATGTATAACTTCATCGACATGCAAAAAAAAAAAAACTGTTAAAAATAGAAGAATAGCCGAAAGGTGGTCTAGGATATATATACGAGTTAAACAGTTTTCATACAATTTATGTTCAGAATGTAAGGTAAACACTGAATAAAAAGCTCAATTGCGGTCAGCCGTTTTTAATGAAACTTGTTTAGATTTATTTATATATATATATATATATATATATATATATATATATATATATATATATATATATATATATATATATATATTCATCCACAGACAGTTTCGCTGTATCACAGCTCATTAGTGTGGCTAGACGTCCGTTTTGCCTTTAGCTAGGATCGAAACCTAGCTGAATTGGCGTCAGTCGGGGATTCTACCACTAAGCCGTCGGCACACTGGAGGGATGAAGTTGAATTTAAGCGTATTTATTTTTAGATAAACACACAGTAACTGAGAGGTCTCAATTCGCTTTACCGAAGAGTCTTGCTATATCAGCCTTAATAGTCACTGTTTACAAAGCCACACTTTCTTCCCCGGAGAGCTCAACCGAAATAAATTTTTCAGGAGCATATATATTGTCATCCACAGACAGACTGTTCCGCTGTATCACAGCTCATCAGTGTGGCTAGACGTCCGTTTTGCCTTTAGCTAGGATCGAAACCCGAATTCTACCACTAAGCCGTCGACACACGGCAGGGATGAAGCTGAATTTAAGCGTATTTATTTTTAGATAAACACGCAGTAACTGAGAGGTCTCAATTCGCTATTTCTCTCAGTCGCTGTGTGTTTATCTAAAAATAAATACGCTTAAATTCACCTTCTTCCCTGTCATACGCCAACGGCTTAGGGGTAAAATCTCCGACTGACACCAATTCAGCCGGGTTTCGAGTCTAGCTAGAGGCAACCGGATGTCTATCCACACTGATGAGTTGTGATACAGCGAAACAGTATCTGCGGATGACAATATATATATATTTGAGTAGATACTCTGTTTTTCACAAGATTTCTCGACTAAGATAAGTTTTTATTTATTTTTATATATATATATATATATATATATATATATATATATATAGGAAAGAAAGATTGTCGACGCATGCTTCTTGTAACATAAATATAGTAGGCCGATTTTTATCTCTCGAATTTCTTTTAGACAAAATTTCTTCTTATTATCCTTTGAGATATACTTTATCTGAAAATTGTTCATTATATATATATATATATATATATATATATGTATATATATATATATATATATATATATATATATATATATTTCATAAGATGATACTGATACTTGTAGGTACCCTTCTCAGTTGAAATTGAAAAATCAAATTAACTTCTCCACACGTGTTTCGCAAAAG
>OZ038489.1:29653648-29658648 GCA_964036315.1 Acanthosepion esculentum
AGTTTACGTTAGATGGGGGTGTTTTTCTATGTAGACTTAGTTACATTTGTCATTCGTGTACATTTGTAGCTAGTCTGTCTTCAACGTTTAACGTGTGTAGTAGTGAAGTGACTGAGAAGTGTTCTGTTTAAGAATGGCAGGATATTTATCTCGTGAGCAGGCAGATATGATTTTTACATACGGCCGCGCGAATGGTAATAGACGGGGGGCTGCGGAGCTGTAGCAGGTTGCATTTCCAAACCGAAAGCAGACAAGTCATCAAACCTTTGCAGCTGAGACAAGATCCATGGTACCACAAACTATGGATCGAGGAAGACCGAGATCGGCTCGTACGCCTGACCACGAAGTAAACAATTCTACAGGCTGTCTGAGATGATCCAGATATCAGCACACGTCAAATGTCCCTAGCATGTCATACATTTTATAGTACCATATAGAGGGTACTTCAAGAACAACTCCTGTACCTGTATCATTTACAATTTGTGCAGGGGCTTTCGCCCTCTGATCACTCACTACGGGAGAACGTTTGCCGATGGTTTATTGAACAAACTGCCGATCCGTTGTTTGTCTCTTCCGTCTTGTTTACGGATGAGGCAACGTTTGGAAGAGAGGGAATAACAAATTTACACAACCCACATTTGTGGGTGGATCGGAATCCCCATGGTACAATACAGTCTAGACACCAGCATCTGTTTATGATTAATGTGTGGGCTGAAATTGTAGGTGACTGTCTGCTAGGTCCATATATTCTCCCAGCACGTCTTACAGGAGCCGTCTACAGGGATTTTATTTCGAACAACCTTCCAAACCTGCTAGAGGATGTACGCCTGCTAATACGAAGACACATGTGGTTCATGCAGGATGGGATTCTAGCACATTTTAGTCATATTGTTCGAGATGCACTGGTTAACATCTACCATGAAAGATGGATATCTAAGGGAGCACCGGTTCCATGGCCTGTACGCTCCCCCGACCTCAGTCTTTTGCATTTTTATCTGTGACGTACCTACACACAGGTAAATACACGGGCAGAATTACATATAAGTAAGTAAGCACAAATACGTCCACATATAAACGTATACAAACATACACACAAACATACATGTGTATACATATACACATACATTCGACCTGTGAGTATCAGATTCTCCAAGCCCTCCTTTCTCATTACGTGTCCCAGAAATTTCAGCTGCCTCTTCCTGATGTTAAGCATAAGCTTCCTCCTTGTTTTCATCCTCTCCAAAACCTCATCGTTGCTCACACGCTCGGTCCATGATATCCTTAGCATCCTTCTGTGGAACAACATCTACGTCGCATCGAGTCTCTTCTTCGTCGTTGAGGAGATCATTCGCTGCCGTAAAGGAAGACAGATGCCACGTAGCAGCTCAGTACACTTTTCTTTGTTACCAACGAAATACTTCTGTCTCGTAATACTCTGCCTACCTTTTGGAATGCGTCTTTGGTCATCCCAATACGTCTTCGGATCTCAGCGTCGCACTTACCGTCCTCAGTCAAAAAAAATTCCCAGATATTTAAATTTCTGCACCTGCTTTATTTTAGTGCCCGCGACCTGCAAATCGCATTTCGGGCTCATCCTTTTATAGATGACCATACATTCTGTCTTCTTGTAGTTTAAGCTTAGTCCCTTCTTCTCGCTCTCCTTTGATATCTTCTGCAGAAGATTTTGTAATTTCTTTTTCCGTGTTTGCTATCAGTACTTTATGTTGTTAAGGTTGTGGCTGCCAATGTTAAATCCAGGTAGGGTTTCCAATTCTCTCAGGATTGGCTCGCTGTATAGGTTGAATAAGTCCGGTGAGAAGACACATCCTTGCCTTACGCCCTTTTCTATTTTTGTATATCTGCTGAACTCATTCTCTATGCGCATGCATGCCGTTTTCTGGCAGTATAGGTTCTTGATTATTCTAATATCTTATCCAAATATATCAAGGTTGCTGAGCAGCTCCAACAAATCTTTGTGGCGTACTTTGTCGAACGCCTTTGCGTAGTCTATAAAACACAGGTACACGTTCTTCTGCATTTGTGCTGCTCTTTCTGATAACATTCTGAGCATGAATATCACGTTCCTTGTTCCGTTTTCTTTAACGAACCCGCACTGTTCTTGTCCTATCTCTGGCCTGATTCTGCTGCGCGCTCTATTCATCAGAATACGGATGACGAGTTTTGTTACGTGGCTCATTAGGCCGATTGTTCGGTGGAGTTCACATTCGTTTGCGCCCGGTTTCTTAGGCAGTGCTATGAAAATATATCTTCTGAGATCTTCTGGTATATCCCCACTGTTGTAGATTTAATTTATTATTACTGTGATCTTGTCTATGCCAAAGTCATCTAAGGCTGTCAGCATTTGCGTTGCAATTCCGTTTGGCTCGGCCGCTTTGTTTCTGTTCAATTTTGCCAGTGCAGCTTCTTCGGTTTTTTAGAATTTCAGGCCCTTCAGTAGTTCTGTGTATTACTGGTTGTTCTCTTTCGTCTTGGAAAGGTTCTCCAATATATTCGCTCCAGCGCTGAATAGTTTTTCCCTTCTCTAATATGAACGTCCCATCCTTTGATTTTATGCTAGCCTGTTGATCATATCTTCTGTCCTGTTAGTTGCCTTATTTGTTTATGCATATCTCCTTTGTTTGTAGTACTCAATCTCTCTATTTCTTCACACTTTTTTTTTACTTATCCACTTCTTTTGCCTGCCTGCATTTGGTCCTTATTTCATTGTGTAGTTTTCTGTATTCCGTTCCGTATCTTGGCAGAGTTTTCTGTCTTCGTTCCATCATGTCGAGAATCTCATCAGTTATCCATTCGTTTTTTCTTCTTCGTTCATTCTCCTTTGGCTTGATGTCGTTTGCTGATGTCGCTAAAGCGTCTCTTAGTGCGTCCCATTTCGAGTTTACATTGTGTCCCTCGTATCTTCTTTTCCCATTGTCCATATATTTTTCTTTCAGATACGGGTCGCTCAGGAGTTTGTTGTATTGCAATTTGGGTGCTGCGTTAGGCTTCTTCAATTTCTGCATTTTCACTGATAGTTTAAATATAACAGGGCGATGATCGCTTCAGCAATCGGCACTTGGGTAGGATGATCGCACTTGCAATCGGCACTTGGCAGTGGATCATTGCATTCCTGAATCTTTTGTTGATAGTGATGTAGTCAATTTAGTTTTTAGTTTCTCCTCCTGGACTCTTCCATGTCCATAATCGTCTCGGATGTTCTTGGAACCTGTTATCTGGTCATTGACCGTGCACCATTAGATCCATTTTTCTCCACGTTCGTTACGGTTTCCTAGTCAGAATTTTCAGACTATATCCCCTACCCTCTCCCTGCTTTGGCGTTTAGGTCTCCCATGATAATTATGACTTCTTGTGATTTGCAAAGAGCCTTGACACTGTCAAGCATGGAGTAGAAAGATTCGATTTCTTTTTCCTCACTTTGCGCTGTCGGTGCGTACACTATTATGATAGTTATGTTGAAAGGCTTTCCTTTCAGCTTGACTACCAGAATTCTTTCGGATAGTTGGTAGAGTATCCTAGAACGCATTTCTTAAATAATTTATCTAGTATCAATCCTACTCCTTTGTCGTTTTTCTCCGCCTGCATAAATTATCCTGTGCTCGTCGCTGACAAAATCACCGTTGTTTGGCCATCTGGTCTCACATACACCGAAGGTGTTGATTTTTAACCTGTTCATCTCTTGTTTCACATTATCTAACTGGCCGCAATTGTTCAACGTCCGAACGTTCCATGTGCCGAGAGTTAGTTTGTGTTTGATGCGAGCATTTGCAAGACAGCAGTCCGGTGACACTTGATGTCGTTCCTTTTCGGGCGAGGGATAGGTTCCGAGGAATTTTATCCCCTTTACGCAGTTTATGTTAGCAGTCGCTGGATGACGGTCAGGTGACACCTGTTGCACATGTCTGTTCTTACCGAACGAGGAGTTAATTCCCATAGACCTAATCCCCTTCACGCCGTTAGGTTTCATATTGCATGATAGGCATGATATATTTTGGGATTAATAGTGGAGTGGTTTCTCGTTGCCTTCTCCACGGGGTTTTATTGAAACACCACCTCTAGGCTGTTGACTCAGAAAGTTCCTCCGCCCTTTGTTATGTCTTATTTTTCGTCCTACTGGCTCGCTAACAAGAAGCCTTACTCGGAAGAACTTGGAGTGACGTTGTCGGTTTAGTCGCCGACATTTTGTCTGCGGAATACTTATCCTATATATATATATATATATATATATATATATATATATATATATACACATACACATGGTAGAAATTGTTAGGAGGATTTGATAATTATAATTAAGTAATTCATTGAGTCTGAAAGAAACCTAAACAGAATGCAGAAGCACTGGACGGCCGTTTCGTCCTATATTAGGGACTCATCAACTATGCGCATCCACTACCGAGAATTGAAACCCTGACAGTTGAGTTAGCAAGCAAACGTCATACCAATGGGCCTCGGTAACGAAGAGGTAGCAAATCGGACTCAATATAGCGCCGCTCGCTCACATATTCCGTGGTGGAACTCAACTGAAATTCTCTGTAACCATAGAACTGTGCATGCGGGAGCCACGACTACTATCACCAAGCCGCTCAAACTGAAGCATTAGAAGCCGGATCAAGCAATGATATAGACATGATTGTTAGGAGGATTTGATAATTATAATTAAGTAATTCGTTGAGTCTGAAAGAAACCTCAATGAATGAATTATATATATATATATATATATATATATATATATATATATATATATATATATATATATATATATATATATATATATATATATATATATATATATATATATATATATATATATATATATATATATATATATGAGTTAGGTTTTTTAAAGTTTTAACTTAGTATAAGTTCCATTGCCCACTATTGAAACGATATGAGATTCTAGAGCAATTATAAGCGGCTCGGATTGAGGAATCGGAGAACCGAGTTCGAATTCCAGTCGAATCCATTACATTCACTTACGT
>OZ038489.1:29671148-29691148 GCA_964036315.1 Acanthosepion esculentum
TATATAAAAATAGATATTTCAATGTATGTCTATATACGCCCTACAATACATTAGGTGAAAGAAAATAAGAGCTACCTACAGATATATGTGTACATTGTACACACATTCTTCACAATAGATAGAAGCACAGAAAAGCCTACCTATAGAATAACATATACACACATATATACATATACACGCATACACACATACACACATATATATCTACACCTATAAACACATACATATACGCATACGCATATATACACATACAGAAGCTAGCATAAATATATCAACCCACACAGCAACGTAAAAAAGTAAACAAACAAAATATAAATACATATATATACATACAGACATATATATATATACATACATATATATATATTCATACATATACATATATAAACTTAAACATACAAACATACATTTATACAAACACATACACACGCATATATATGACAAGAAACATTTGTGTGAACACGAAAATTATGAAAAAAAAACATACAAACCGAGACTTAAACAGACATATACATGCATATATACACACATACACATCCATATATATATATATATATATATATATATATATATATATATATATATATATATATATATATATATATATATATATGTATATGACAATAGGAAAACACTATTAATTGCTGACGCGTTTCGTTCAATGTGGACTTTCTCAAAGCAAAAAACGAAATGAATTTAATTAAACAAGAAAACTAATAAAGACAAAAGACAGAGTGTTCTTAGCAACTGGAATGTAGGGAACGCTATTTTCATATTGTTAACTGAAAATAACATCAGTTAATGTCACGTGTGGAGAATATTATCATTATATCTGTGTTGGCGGATTCAACTATTTTCTTTCGATTTTACGATATTGTTTTGTACGTTTGTTTGTGAGAGCAGTAATTTTGTGAAGAAAGGTGAAATAGGGAAAAACCCTGGGTGTAGATTAATATTTGGGTAATGTTCTATGGCGGCATTCTCTAGAATTTTCCTTCTGAGTGAGTTATTTTCTTTTTTTATAAGTATTGCATTATTAAAATTAAAATAATGGTTGAATTTATTCCTATGTATTACTAGTGCATTAGCTAAGTTGTTTATTGTAAGGTCTCTTTTGTGTTCATAGATACATTTTTAAGTTTCTACTTGTTTCTCCAATATAATGGGAGGAACAGTTTTGGCAATTTATTTTACAAATGCCTGCTTCAGAAATGTTATTACTATTATTGTTTGAAGGTCTTAGTATATCCATATGGATATACTAAGACCAAACAATAATAGCAATTCATTTCGTTTTTTGCTTTGAGAAAGTCCACATTGGACCAAACGCGTCAGCAATTAATAGTGTTTTCCTATTGTCATTTATATTTATAAAGATTGTCTTATCTAACTCTGAGAAATTTATATATATATATATATATATATATATATATATATATATATATATATATATATGAATGAAGAAATATAGTCTTAAAGTGTGCTATATTTATGGGATAAAGTGCTCAATATCAGAGATAGAGCGTGTGTAAATATAAAAGTGAACATAGAAGTCAGCACTTAGAGGCGACAGTCTGTTTCATGCTAGTCGCCTGACGATTGCACTAGCATGAAACAGACCGTCGCCTCTAAGTGCTGACTTCTATGTCCACTTTTATATATATATATATATATATATATATAAGTATATACATACATAAACCTACAACTATTCTAACAATATTATCTTATTGACAATAAAGTACAGTAGAGTCCATAATAATTTTAAAATCTAACAAGACACAATTGTTGATTAAGTCTATAAGCAATTAAAAAAAAAACCTTTATCAAACAAAAGTAGATTTTGGTTAGTATTGATGATACATTCCAAGACACTAAGATGTACATACATAAACATATACGAAGACAAACGATCATACATCCATATATACATATATAATCATGTATAAATACCCATATCAACACATCCACATATACAAGTACACACACACACCCAAGCACACACACACACACACACATACATATATATATATATATATATATATATATATATATATATATATATATATATATACACACACATACAAATACACATACATATATACACATACATATATACACACATACACCGGCAACTGTAGACACAAACCAAAGTTTACATACCTATACATATGCACAAACAAGCTCACATATGATAGGTGTCATCACACACACACATAAACTCATATATATACATATATATATATCCACATATACATACCTATAATTATAAGTACAGGTATATACGCACATACGCATAAACACATACACATTCAACCATATACATACGTACATATACATACATATACATATATACATATACATACAAACCCACATATACATGTATCCCTACATACATAATCATATTCATACGTACAAAAGTACACGCAAATAGAAATATACATGCACAATACATCTGGGCATATATATATATATATATATATATATATATATATATATATATATATATATTTTATATTTTACCCTCCTCTCTTTTTCTCCTCCTTTTTACGTTCTTACTTTTTATAAAAAAAACACTTACATATATATATCCAGCAGTACAAATACATACACACACACACATGCAGACACAAACAACTCATTATATATGCACCAACACACACCCACATCAACAGGAGGACCATCAGGTAATAAAAGTAATGACCTATTAAATTTACAGTGACATATCATTATCATTGAAAGTATTGCAACCTCGATAAGTTAAATTTATACCGGTGTTTGCAGTTAACGGTTATTCATATTTTTGATTTAAGAGATGGGACTTATTTTTAAATCTAATGATTTCAAATTTATCGTTTAGATATATATATATATATATATATATATATATATATATATATATATATATATACTGTGAAATGGAATTTAATCAGGAAAGCCCGAACATGTAACTCTCTATATGCCCCGTGTTACCTATGTCTTAACGATATATATATATATATATATATATATATATATATATATATATATATATATATATATATATATATATATATATATAACCTGCGTACTAGTGTCACTCCCGCTTGCTTGGGGCGAAATGATTATACATACATACATACATATATATATATATATATATATATATATATATATATATATATATATATATATATATATATATATGTGTGGTTACAGAGATTGAAAGTGAGAGAAAAGACTGAGTATGGGGGGGGATTGAGGAAAGGACAAAAGACGAATGGGGTTCCAGACGACAGAAGATGGCAATTGACGTTGCATTTAAATTTTTGAAGATTGTAGTTATCAGGGAAGCAAGTAAACGGAAGGGAGGTCCACATGCGGGAAGTGCGAGAATGGAAACTTTTGAAGTAGAAATGGTGGTTACATTTAGCTCTTTCAACAGTAAAACGGTGGGACCTAGATGCCAATCTAGTAGCACGCTTAAATTCATGTAGTCGCGGCACCAGGGGGGAATAAGCTCGCCAGAACAGATGCTATGAAAACATTTGTAGAAAAGACAGAGGGAAGCTACATCACGTCTATAAGAAAATAACTGAAGTCGATTATATATATATATATATATATATATATATATATATATATATATATATATATATATATGCACATTTCATTAAAAAGGACTGACAAGGTGCTTTTATTATGTTTTTTTATATAATTTCTCGTGCGATCTAATAATTTTTTTCTTTCCGGATGATAAATTATATAAAAACTGTCCGAATGTTCTTTTTATCCGAGCGCTTTCGGCTATACATTTAGCCATTTTCAAGGATTATATTTTAACTGTTAAAATTAGAAATAGTTTGTTGTATGTATGTTTTATAAAATGTTTCATAAAAAGGCTAAAAATAATGGAAGCCTTATTAATAAAAACAAACAAACCAACACTTAATAATATTAACTTTGAACATGGACATATCTTGACCGTGTTTTGAAACAAAAAAAAAAAATAGAAGCATTTTATAAAATATACATACAGGTCGATTTTACTGTTTCTAAACTACAATTTTCCATGATTTCCTCACATAAATTCATATCTGCTAGATGTGTATCCAAATGTAAACAAATGACGTCACACATTATGAAATGGACAAAAAGCCCCAGTAAAATCGACCTTGCTAACGGAAACAATCGTCTGTGGCGAAATCGGTTAAAGGCACGTCAGGCTATATGACGGTTCCGTATAGGATACAGGTTCAATTCCTGTCGGAGGACGCATATTTTCTATGACAATTTCTCGGACATTCAGGCTGGTAAATGTTGTTAATACTGTTTATTATAAAACAGAGCATTTACTTAAATACTTGTATCTATAAAAAAGAATTTATAAACATAAAAATGTCTTTATATATATATATATATATATATATATATATATATATATATATATATATTTATTTCTGCATTCTGTTGAGGTTTCTTATATATTCTTATCTATCTACCTTTCTGTCTATACACGCAGTAATATATATAATCGTGGGGAAAACCAACACGAACTTATTCGCCGCTTTTATTCATCACTAGCCTGCCTGAAACTGACCTCAAAAGTAAACATTTGAAAGCCATACAACCAGTTGTGGCATCTTACAGGTTTGCGTTAACTGATTCTTAAAATTATAAAATCTTAGCGAACCGGTTGTTGGATTATCCGAAAATAATCTTATATATTAATAGCCGATATATAATAGCGAAAAATATAATTGATACCCTTTCTGCAGGTTCTGCGAAAGCTGCAAGAGTGTTTTATGTGATAAACAATTTATTTTGACAAAATAAATCGTCTTGAAGTTAAAAATGTGGCAAATCTTCTAGTCACAAATTTGATATACCAGTGTTGTATACACACACACACACACACACACACACACACATATATATATATATATATATATATATATATATATATATGAAACGATGATCCCTCTTCCTGTTGTGACTTTCTGATCAAGTTCTCCTCTGTACTGTTCCCTCTTTTTTAAACTTATTCTCCGTTCTCTTGATGGTTATTGAATAGACTCTGAAGATGGAAGCCAGAGTATGAATGTTAATACCATTACTGAAGGCCTGAATGATCTTTTTCCTCTCACCATTGCTCTGTTGGGAAGACATAGTGGGGTTGACACGAAATGATTTTAATCTGTTTTCTTTCGAGCTGAATAGTTTCGTGTTTTGAAAAAATATTAAACTGTTTTTGGGGATGGCTAATTATGCTATTACACGATTTAGAAAATTTTGTTCTTACACCCAGCATATGTGTGTGTGTGTGTGTGTGTGCGTGCGTGCGTGCGTGCGTGCGTGTGTGTGTGTGCAAGTGATATTTATAGCATTCATTTCAGAACTAATTTGCCAATGCCTTTAAATTCAATATCCTCGAATTTCTACGGTCAAGGAAAAAAATCTGACTTACTGTATTCCGCTTGCCCCTATCTTTCAAATCAAGAAATTCTATCCTCTTTCACAATTAGTTTTGTCATTTGACACTTTACCATCGTCTGGGGAGGAGGATTATTATTATTATTATTATTATTATTATTATTATTATTATTATTATTATTATTTCCTTTGATTTCTGATGTGTACTCATTTCTTTTCTTTCCGGGTCCCAACCAGAGGCCCAAGGTCAGAAATGGCATTATGACATTTCCCACTGAGCTTTTTTTAGAAAGAAAAACACAAAAACCTCCGATCACACACATTTTGCATAGATAAAGCCCTTCGTAAGTCGTGGAATGTGCTTATGAGTACAATTTCTTTAAGGCTTGGGCTACCAAAAATCTCTTCATTAAACCTTTTCCAATCAATCCAATTGATTAGAAAAGGTTCTGATAGACTCAAAACTACATCTGGAATTGTTCATGCCCTTATGTGCCACATTTTTGAGATTTCAATTTCAAGGTCCTTGTATTTTGAATAATAATTATTATTATTTGTGTATGGTTATGTTTCCTGCTTTGTATCCTGTAGAGCCGGGTCCAAACTATGGCCCTTATGCCCTATAGGAGAATTGTCATTTAATTGATAGCATTTTACTTAGCATATGGGATGTTCCTACGAGGGCGATTTTCTGGGCAACTTGTATGTTGATGTTACCTGGGACACTGTTAGTAAAATTGTCCATTCCTTTTCTCACGAGGCCCAGAGCTCTGATAACTATTGGTACAGTCTCAGTCTTCATTCCCCACATCCTGTTAATCTCGATCTCCAGGTCCTTGTATTTGGACAATTTCTCGATAATTTTCATGGAGGTGTTTCTCTCAGATGATACTGCTATGTCAGTAAGCATACACTTCCTGAATTTCTTGTCTTTTATGATAATATCAGGTGTGTTGGCATCTATTTCCCTGTCATCTCGAATTGGCATGTTCCAGATTATTATTATTATTATTATTATTATTATTATTATTATTATTATTATTATTATTATTATTTCCTTTAATTTCTGGTGTGTACGCATTTCTTTCCGGCTCCCAACCAGAGACCTAGGGTCAGAAATGGCGTCATGACATTTTCTACTGAGTAATTGAAAAGAAACACACACACACATACACATACATAAACACACACACACACACACACACACATATTTTACATAGATAAATACCTTCGTATGGTGTGGACTGTACTCATGAGAACAATTTTTTTGTATTTCCTTAAGGCATGGGCTGCCAGGAATCCCTTCAATGAGTCTACTGGAATCTTTTCCAACCAATCCGAGGACTTCAACTACAACAGGAATTGTTGATGTTCCCATGTGTCACAATTTTGAGATTTCAATTTCAAGGTCCTTGTATTTTGATAGCCTTTTGAAGATCTTCAAAGATACATTGCAGTCTGCAGGGACTGTCATATCAATTAGGAGGCACTTTTTTGTTTGCGGTCTCTAATAACAATGGCTGGGCGGTTAGCTTTGATTGTTCTGTCTGTGTGTATTGTGTAGTCCCATAAAATTCTTACAGGTCCTATCTCCGTAACTGGGTTTGGGTCGTGTTCAGACCAATTTCTTCCGGTTTCCTTTGTTATACATGTTGATCAATTGTTTTTGGATGTTTATCACAGAATCTGCATTTTGGGCTAACACAATTTTTCAGTATGTGTGCTTGATAATTTGTAGTACTGATCCTGTGCAGCAAAGATAAAACCTTCCGTTTCAGCTTTTAACCCTGCACTATGTAGCCACTGATGGGTACGGGTTTTGTCTACGTCAGCTTGTTTGTTACGGACAGAGTATTGGCCGTGAAGCGGTTTATCTTGCCATTGTTTCTGCCGGTTGCATTTGTTTTTGCTTTCTTTTTATGTATTTTGCAGCTTCAATCGGTGTATTGTGCTTTTCTTGTATTTCTGCATCCATTTGAAACTCCATTTTGAATATGTTGGCTTCCTTTATTACGGAATAAAGACGCTAAATACTTTCATGTTCTTTGACACATATCATCATCCAGTCTTCTGTCGTTTCCATTCAACCGCTCGTCAAGAAGAATCAGCTCAGATTTCCCTACAAACCAGACAGCGCCCCACACCATTACTCTAAACCGTCCATGTTTCACGGTCGTCTGCAGACATTCAGTGTTCCAAGTCTCATTCTGATTTCTCCACACATAAACCAATCTCGAATTAGAATACTGGCAGAATTTACTTTCATCTGACTAAATGACAGTCTGCCGAAATTCATAATCTTTGTTCTCGAATTCTCTTGCCCAGTCCGTACGCCTGTTTCTGTTAACCTCTAAAATCAAGGGCTTCTTTCTTGCAACTCTTCTTCGATAGCCTCACTCTTTCAGAGTCTTTCTCACCGCATATGGCGATATTTCCATGCTGCTGCTGCCGACATCTTTGATGCCCTGACGACTGTTTCTGATGACTTCCCTCTTCAGCGCCATTTTTGTCCACTCAGACGCGATGCTTGATCTTCCTGAGCGTTGTTCTTCATGACAATGGCCTTCTTCATTAAATTCTTTGACAATATTATTAACCGTTTGATGATTAGCCTCTAAAAACCTAGCAATACCTCTATTTGACTTGCCACATTGATGCCATCCTATATTTTGCCCTTGTTGAAATTCACTAATTTCCTTACTTCCACGAACTTTCATTGCAAAATATAAGTCAGCTATTGTTCATAGATGAGAGTAGCTTGATACTAATACGGTATTGTCTGATAAACAAGAGACGTTATTATAAAATCCAAAATGATTGTAATCAAGAGAGACTGCCTAAAAACTTATCATAGCCCACTATATATATATATATATATATATATATATATATATATATATATATATATATATATATATATGTAAGCAAATGTGTGGATGTAGATCCGACGGTATGATGAAAATGTGGAAAAGACAAAGCAAAATCCGAATATGTGAGTTTACTGTTTTTATTTTGTTTTTGTTTTTGTTATTCTGTCGACGTCAGACGTTTCGGACAAATAGACTTTCTTCGGGACATGGTTAATGGAGACATATTTATATTAGATTTAAGTTTGATGAAGAGACGATATATACAGGACTGGTCAGAAACAGAAAAACTGAAATTCTAAAGTCAGAGTATTCTTTCTTGGAGTAGTTGCCGCCCACGCGACGCCAGCGTATCCGACTCCAAGAAAGAATACTCTGACTTTAGAATTTCAGTTTTTCTGTTTCTGGCCAGTCCTGTATATATCGTCTCTTCATCTAACTTAAATCTAATATAAATATGTCTCCATTAAACATGTCCTGAAGAAGGTCTATTTGACCGAAACGTCTGGCGTCGACAGAATAACAAAAACAAAAACAAAATAAAAACAGTCAACTCACATATTCGGATTTTGCTTTGTCTTTTCCACATTTTCATCATATATATATATATATATATATATAAAGTAGGGCGATGAAAGAATTTCGAGAAATAAAAAACACCAAAAATAAAATTATTTGTAATATGACTAGTAATATTTATTATATATTAATAGCCTTTTGACCAAAGGGAAGCATGATGGGAAATATTTTTAAAATCTGAATTTTCGGACACGCCTGTGTCCTTTCTCAACCAGAAATTTTGAAAAATGAAGCGCGACTTTGGGGATGATTTTTTCCTACTGATGAGATCTAATATGTTTTGGGCTAGTTGTAGGGTTGTATAGGGTTTGTAGACGACTTTTTTGTGTAAAATCTATTGATTGATTACGACTAAATCCCTGTATTTGACTGGCCACACTGATGCCATCCTATATTTTGCCCTTGTTGAAATTCACTAATTTCCTTACTTCCGCGAACTTTCATTGCAAGATATTCAACTATCGTTCATAGATGAGAGTAGCTTGATACTAACACGGTATTGTCTGACAAAAAAGAAGAGACGTTATTGCACAAGACAAAATTAATGTAATCAAGGGTGGCTAAAAACTTATCACAGCTCACAGTATCATTATTATTATTGGCTATATTTAAGCAACAGTTTTATATACGTTTAGCTAAACCAACGAAAGTTATCGGTTTTTAAAAATTTTTAGGTCAAGGGAGAACAAAAGACACTCACTGTGTTACTGGCCCTAAGAACCTGCTGATATTTTATTTATTTTTTTAATGGACTCTGATTGGACGGTTAAATGGTGAACCTCCCCTTTTGAAGGGGAAGGTAGAACTGGGACTGGACCCTAGCAGCAGTTAGAAACGAGACCGCTTAGAGACAGAAGGTTGTTTCTCTCTCCCTGCTGAAAAGGCAGGAAGCGTTTGCCCATAAGTGAAGGATTCATGGGTAACAAAGTTGCTGAGGGCAAGACTCCCCTTCAGAGAAAGTTTTGAAAAGAAGTCCCCTCGAAGAAGCCCCAGAAAAGAAAGTGTAAAGAAGTCAGTAAGTGGAGATTGGAGCTAAAACCGTTTGAGAAGAAGGAGGATCAAACACGTGCAATTTCAAAAAGTGTTTTACCGCGTGTTTAAGTAAATTTTCACCTTCTAGCGACCGTAAAAGAAAGGCGTAATTTCCAGGCGGACGGGAGGAAAATAAGTGAAGAAAGAAGGGAGTTTGGTCACCAGGAAGAGAACTTTGTCTACACAAGAGAGTAAAGAAAAAAGATAAAATCTTTTGAACCTTGAAAGGACTGAAAGTGTACTGAAGAGCTAAGGCTTTTTCCCTTTTTTTATTGTTATCATTAACACAGAAGGTGGGCGCTAGTCTTCTTTTTTTGTTTTTTGGTGCATTGTAATTTTTAAAGTTTTGTTTTTCTGCTATGTTTTTTTACATTGTGTTACTCAGAGAATAGGTTATCATATCCTCAGCAAAAAGGGACAAATTTTTGCAAGAACCCTTATTTAGCTGCTTAGAAATAAATATTTTTTCCTTGTAATTGAATCTGATTTGCATTTCTTTCTTTATTTTTCGTTATTAATTCGGGCAATAGTGAAAATACTGTTGCAGCAGGTTTTATTTTCTGAAAGAAAATCGGTTCAAGATTTCTTATTTATTTTTCTATACTTCCAATATATATATATATATATATATATATATATATATATATATATATATATATATATATATATACTTCTTATATATATATATATATATATATATATATATATATATATATATATATATTATATATATATAATATCATGTTCAAATACCGAATGAATAAAATGCCTTTAAAATTGTTTGCGTATATATTTTCCTGTTATCCAAGGGTTATTACCAGACAGAAATGGAAATTAGCTCTAGCGACAGGGACCTCCATTCCAATTTAATTCGAAGCGACTGCATATACATGTTTAAGTGAGCATATGCGTATTTTACTTGAATGTCAAACCTAATTTTTTTTGTGCGCCTACGTGCGTGATGTGACCATTATTCATAAACCTTCCTGTATATATTTTCAAATATATGAGATTTTTTTTTATGAAAAGGCAATAAACAACATTTTAACAAATAGTAGTGTCACTAAAAAGTCTAACAGCTCAACAAAGGAGAGTTTCCTCGCCAAATTTAATTTTAATGATTTTTTAAGCAGGTCGGACCGAGTAGGAGGAGAACTTTTGGAACAGTTCGGGCTGAAAAAATCATTTCAGCCCCAGCCTAGTCTCTATAAATATAAGGTAGATATGTCAGACAATTTGGAATTGGTTTGGGACAAAATTTCTCAGCGTCTTACGATAGTGTATCTTTTTTCCCAAATTACACACACATGCACATATATATATATATATATATATATATATATATATATATATATATATATATATATATATATATATACGTGGGTCACTCAATAAATAAGATGAATTTTTCGGTATAAGGACTTCTAATACAGATAAAAGCTTACTTTTTTTTGTTTTACTTCTTTTTCACATGGATTTAATTTCTTTTACAGATTAAAAAAAACTTTGAGAGTTTTGGCGATTAACAAAGATGGCCGACCAAGAAGCATGCTCCAGGATTGAACAGCGGTCAGTTATCAAGTTTTTGGTTGCTGAAGGGTGCAAACCAGTTGAAATTCATAGGAGAATGTCAACTGTGTATGGTGCCACATGTTTCAGCCAAAAAAATGTCTACATGTGGGCTAAATTGTTTAAAGAAGGATGGAGCTGTGTTGAGGATGAAGACAGACCTGGGAAGCCTACAGAAGTGAGGTCTCCTGAGGTGATCGAATCAGTCAATGACCTCATTCCGTCTGACAGAAGGGTGACAGTGGATGACATTACAAGGACTTTGAGCTTATCTGTTGAGACAAACGCAGAGGTCATCAGTCAGAAGGAGTCATCTTGCATCATGACAACGCAAGGCCTCACACAGCAGCCCAAACGGTGCAGACCATCAACGAGCTGGGCTGGGAACTGCTCCCTCATCCCCCTCACAGCCCAGATCTTGCCCGTTCAGACTTTCACCTGTTTGGTCCTTTGAAAGCGTTCACGAGAGGCACGAAGTTTAAAAGTGACGATGAAGTCAAAGGTGTTGTGAGCGACTGTCTGAGACATCAGTCCAAAGATTTTTACGCTGAGGGAATACGGAAGCTTGTGCACAGATGGGAAAAGTGTGTGACAGTGCTGGGAGACTACGTTGAAAAAAAAAGAAACAAAGTAAGCTTCTATCTGTATTAGAAGTCCTTATACCGAAAAATTCACCTTATTTATTGAATGACCCTCGTGTATATATATATATATATAATTATTTATTTATTTAAAAATATGACTCCTCCGCTACATAAGAGTTATCAGGTTTCAAAAACAAAAGCTGAAAGCTTCAATATAATTATTAGAATTAAATTGAATTAAAGTATCAAGCTCTGTTTCATCATCAAGCGAAAGTTTGGGAATTTGATTTTTTTTTTTTTTAAGCGTATCACCCCAAGCAAGGCTGGTGGCCACTATCACGCATGGGGTTACAGAAGGGTTGGAGGAAGAGCAGATAGGAGCGGTAAAGGAAGGGATGTGGAGAAAGAGAAGGACGGAGGGTCGATCAAGGCAGGGGGGTTACAGAAGATATAGAGCGAGATCAGATAGGAATGAAAGATGAAAGGAAGTGGAGAAGGGAAGTGGATAGATCAAGGCAACTGAAGATGACGATTGACGCTACACTTAAACCGTTGGAGATTTACCTAATAAATCATACATTAAAATTAAATTTGGCGAGAAACAGTCGTTTGTTAGGCTGAGAACTTTTCAGGTCCATTTGGATTTGTTAAAATGATGTTTATTTTCTTTTCATAAAAAAATCTCATATATTTTCAAATATATGCGTGAAGTTTTATGAATAATAGCTATCGGGCACACGCATACAAAGACTCACAACTATTTACGTGTGTGTCTGTGTCTGTGTTTGTAATTCTTAATTTTTGAAATTCCGTTGTTAACGTATCAAAATAATTGCTTGTTTCGAATAGTGTCAAGCATGCTCTTCAGATAATCATAAAATTTTTTCCTGTTACTCATTTATTCTGGAGACTAAGTTTGTAATAAGTACGCGGAAAGGCTGAGTCTACTATCATAAAGAGAACATACACGTATACATACATGTATACACGCACATACGCACATACACATATATGTTAGCAAATAATGAAACAGCTTTACCCAAACTATGTATAATTATATATATATATATATATATATATATATATTTCATTAAAAACGACTGACAAGGTGCTTTTATTTTATTTGTCAGTCGTTTTTAATGAAATGTGCTTGAAAGAAGGATTGCTGCCTAAATACACAAATATATATATATATATATATATATATATATATATATATATATATATATATGCGTGTGTGTGTGTGTTTGCAAATAATGAAACAGATTTACTCAGATTATATATATATATATATACAATTATATATATATATATATATATATATATATATATATATATATATATATATGTTAGCAGATAATGAATCACATTTACCCAAGATTATATATATATATATATATATATATATATATATATATATATATATATATATATATATATATATTAGCAAATAATGAAACAGTTTTCTACGTCCTGAATGTTTTTGTTTTAGTAGTTTATATTATATATATATATATATATATCTGTGTGTGTGTGTGTGTTTCCAAATAATGAAGCAGATTTACCCAGACTATTTTTTATATATATATATATATATATATATATATATATATATATATATATATATATATACATATACATATATATATATATATATATATATATATATATATATATATATATATACAAGGTGGCGGTAAAGTCACTATACAGTTACTTACAGACAAAGCAATTAATAAACAGTCCAGAAATTTATTATTATAATGTTTTTGATTAATTCTGGTTTATAACCATAAAATGCTATGTTAAACAATAGCAAATTAATTGTCGGTACTGTTCGAAATGTAAGCCACTTGCTTCGTTTTTGACTTCAATCGTACCCTTATAGTCCACTAATTACATATCCCCCGTGTCTAGACACCGCCATCGACCGTTAGGAACTTACATTTAAACCATTATTAAATACAGCGACACCTGTGGCCGTCCGGTGAATTACTCTGAAAATTGCGTGAATTCGAAATGTTTACTAATCATTTAATCAAGATTAAATCATCAATTTCCGGAAAATAGGATGTAATTTTATATTAAATTTTTAAATAAATTTTCAGACGTCAAAATTTATCTTCATTACAAAATTGGCAAACATGGATAAACGTACCCCGAACCGCAGTAAGACGTATTATCAAAAGTACAGTTTTTCCTATTACACCGCTTTTTTTTTTTTTAACTACCTTCACTCTTCGGCTATGTTTATTGTTTATAAAAGCGATGATTAGTTGGAATAAAACCTAAACGCATGATAAAAGTGAATTTGTACCATTCTTTGTTGTTGAGATTTTATAACAAAAATATTAATCACTATTTATTTATGACATAGTTAATTTACAATAATAATTTTATATTACAATATTCTAGAATCTAATACGATTAAAACTAATACAATATGTTGTGTCGTGTATAATGCTGAGTAAGTATTATTCACCTGTTCTAGTTGGTGTCAGTTTATATATATGAGCTACCTGCTCATATGCAAATTATACTAATTTGCATATCACCACACAATATTAATCAAATATCTAATTTATTTTAGTATATTTTTTGTTTATACGTTATTTTGATATAATTATTTACCCGCTGCCACACGCAGCAAGATGTGGTACAAGGCCGAGTTTTAAAGTGGGCTATCCGAGCCCGTAGGCTCGGGCAAAAATTCCCTATAGACCACGTAAAAACGGAGTCAGTTTCCTGAGACGAGACTCTGCCCTTCGGCAGGGCCTCGTCTGGGGAATACCCACTGACATGTGCCAGGTAATTATAATTATATACCACCAGCGAAGGGACGGATCCCTACACCAGGTAAGTATATTTTTTTATAGATACAAATATTTAAGTAAATGCTCTATTTATAGCAAACAGTATTAACAACATTTACCGTCCTAGACGTCCTAGAAATCGCAAAGAAAATATGTGTTCCCCGACAGGAATCGAACCTGTATCGTACACGGAACAGCCATACAGCCTTACCTGCTATTCCAGTTAAGTACAGAGAAAGCGTCTGGTTAGAAAGGTTAAATTACTGTTTTTAAAATACAAACTTCCCATGATTTTTCTCGAATGCACATAACTGCTCGAAGAGTATCTTAACGTAAACAAATGACATCATATATTCTGAAAAGAACGAAGTCCTACAATTAATATTATATATATATATATATATATATATATATATATATATATATATATATATATATATATATATATATAAATTAATACAGTTGTATTAATGATATGTATATATATATAAAAAATCGTTGGACCAATTTCGAATCATTTCCTTACTTAACACCGAAAGTAAGATCTTTTTCGGTTTATTGTCAAGACTCCTTTCGAATTTCATTCTTGGGAACAAATACATTGACACATCAGTCCAGAAGGGCGGGGTCTCCGGTATGCCAGGTTGTCTTGAACATACAGGAGTCCTGATACAGCTCCTAAAAGAGGCGAAGGAAACCAAAGGGGATCTGACTGTATTGTGGTTGTATCTCGCTAACACCTACGGGTCCATGCCACACAAACTGGTTGAAGAAGCCCTAAATAGACATCACGTACCTCCATTAGTATGAGATCTCATTGTGGACTACTATAATAATTTCCGGCTGAGAGCTTGTTCAAGTACAGCAACATCAGAATGGCAGACCCTGGAAAAGGGTATCATCACAGGTTGCACAATGTCGGCTGTCATATTTTCATTGGCTATGAACATGCTTGCAAAAGCAGCCGAGGTGGAATGTCGAGGCCCTGTCTCTAGATCTGGAGTCCGCCAACCACCGATAAGGGCTTACATGGACGATTTAACCGTGACAACGACATCCGTCACGGGAGGGAAGTGGTTCTTAAAGGGTCTCGAGGAAAATATGACATGGGCCAGAATGAATTTTAAGCCAGCAAAATCAAGGTCATTAGTATTGAAAAAAGGCAAGATCATGGAGAAAGTCCGGTTTACAATCGCAGGAGAAACAATTTCTACTCTGAGTGAAAAGCCTATTAAGAGCTTGGGCAAGACTTTCAACAGCAGTCTGAAGGACAAAGCCGCTATCCAGCAGACTATAAAAGATCTTGAGGAGTGGCTGACGAAGATCGACAAATCTGGATTGCCAGGACGTTTTAAGGCATGGCTCTTCCAGCATGCAGTTTTGCCCCGGATATTGTGGCCATTGCTCGTCTATGATGTTCCGATTACCACCGTGGAAACGTTAGAGAGAGCAATTAGCAATCGTTTGAGAAGGTGGCTGGGTTTGTCGAAATGCTTAAGTGGTGCGGCTCTCTATGGGAACAGCAACGCCTCCCCTTTAGCAGCGTCGTGGAGGAATCCAAAATCACGAAAACGAGAGAACGGCTGCAGTATGTAGAATCTAAGGATTCAAAAGTAGCAGCAGCAGGAATCCAGACAAGATCTGGCAGAAAATGGAGCGCTGAAGGAGAGTTGCGAGTGACGGAGGAGAAACTTAGGCATAAAGCTATATTAGGGTCAATAGCTAGAGGCAAAGCGGGGGTTGGGGTTTTTCCCCTATACGCAAACCAACATTGCCAAAGGCAAAGAAAGACGCCAACTCAACCAAGAAGAAGTCCGTTCGGGCGTAGCAGAAACGCGTTACTGTAAAATGGTCGGTCTAAGTCAGCAGGGAGCCTATATAAAATGGGAGAATGTAGAAAAGAAAATTACATGGTCATATTGCTGGCGATCGGATTTGAGTTAGATTCGATTTCTCATAAAGTCAGTATATGATGTCCTACCGGGCCCAACGAACCTGCATATATGGGGGAAGAGCGAGACCCCCAATTGTCAACTATGTGCAAGGAAAGGATCATTACAACACATCCTTAGAAGTTTCCCAAAAGCTTTGGGTGATGGTCGGTACCGTTGGCGCCACGACCACGCACTCAAAGCAATTGCGAACGAGGTGACTAAATCGATAAGGGCTAGTAAGGATCAACCAGGGAAGAAATTGAATCGGATTAACTTCGTAAAAGCTGGAGAGAAGGTACAGAAACGGAGGAGAGAGAGAACGAGCCTGTTATCTTCCGCAGACGATTGGCAGTTGATAGTGGACCTAGAGACCCTGCTGAAGTTCCCTAGACACATAGCCGTAACATCGCTAAGACCGGATCTGATACTGCACTCCGATAACACACAGCAGTGCATTATTTGGGAACTGTCTGTGTCATGGGAGGAATATATTACACTTGCTAATGAGAGAAAGAGGTCCAAATAACAAAAACTGGTCGAACAATGTCGGCAAAAGTCATGGAAGATATACTATGACCCCGTAGAAGTTGGTTGCAGGCGCTTTGCGGGACAGTCGTTGTGCAGAGCCCTAGCATAAATAGGCATAGTGGGGGAAGTTAGGGCGAGAGCGCTGAAGGAGATTACCGAGGCGGTTCTCACTGCGTCAAAATGGATTTGGCTCTTAGAGATCAGAGCCATGGAAGAAATAGTGAGGACATTAAAGTAAACCTCAATCATAATTAGGAGACGTGTTATACGTTATAAGGGAATATTAATACAATATATTAAGTTAGGGTAGCTGTTATGGATAGGTGTTGAGAAGCATTGTTAAATGGGGAGGGAGGGATTTATTTTTACTTGGCTTTTCGGTTTCTGATTGCCATTAATATCATTCTTTTCTTTTCTTTTTTTAGCGCTTACTCGCGGTTTTATTTCAGTATGTAAGCCTAATTGCAGTTTTATTAGGAATGGAACGGGGGAGAAAGATATAGTTTCGTAGTAATAATAGTCTGAAAATTTAGGGAGTTGATGCTGGTACTAATTGAGTACATTTATTTTGAGAAATATGTATCAGATTGTAAATATGTGTATAGTTTACTTAATTGAGTAGATAGCATAATTATTTATTTATTTATTTATTGTTAGTAGGCCATCGTATTATTTAAGTCAGAAAATGACAAAAAGTGTATACGTTTGTTTTTTTTTGACCGGATGGTTAAATTAGCGAATTTATTTTGAAACAGTTCTAATATAGATTAGTTTTGAGTTGGATATGAGTGCAGGTTTAGTTAAAGATGTGGTATGGATATGGGATTAGTATTTAAAAGATAAAACACGGACTTAAACAATGCAATAAAGATACCAGCTTATCTTGGTATGGATTCCGGAAATAAAAAAACGGATGTAACAATAAGACACCATTGTATAGAAGAGGAGTGTGAAAAGCCCTGTTTTCATTGGCTGACGCTGACTGACATATGTCAATAAGAACGGTCGAAGTCCGGCCTCGCGAGGATTCGTAATTACTGGACCGGAAGTGTCAATTTTTTGAAATCTTTTTTCTTTTGCAGATCGTCGTATTTGATTTGGCTTAAAATACGTTTATTTTGACGAACTTCCTTCGACCTACAAAGTTTTTTCCCTGAAGTTAAGTTATTTGTTAAGTTTTATTTTCCTTTCTTTTGTTCTTGGCTTTGGCCAACATTTTTTTTTTTAGTCCGGTTTGACAAAGTCTTACCGGCTTTTTATTTCTGTTTATTTCTTTTCAGTTCTCGTTTTGTAAGTACCGTTTAAGAAAAGAAAAGAGAAAAAGAAAGAAAGTTTTGTTTTAATTTTTCCTCCTTTTTAGTTTATACCCTCCCTAGTTTTATTTTCGATTTAATTAGCGATTTCGGTCGCAATCCTTTATTTGTTTGGTTTGACTAGTTTCAAACTTTGTATTTCTTTTCAATTTAATTTATTTCTGTAAGCGACTTCGGCCGCAAAACTTTATTTTTTTGTTTGGTTTGACTAGTGTCAAAACAGCCTTTTTTATTTCTTTTCTTTTTCTTCTTTAATTTAATTGTTTGACAAAAAAAAAAAGAAGAGTTACTTTTCTATTTTTTGTGGCAGCCTTTGGGCGCCATTTTTATTTAAAATAAAACGTCTTACCAGACTATTTACTTTATAGTTTTTCTTTTTATTTGATCTAGTTTTTTTTGGGGGGTTAACTTTTAGTTTTCCTAGTTTATTTATTTAATAGCCTTTGTTTTAAAGTTTATTGTTAGTTTTATTGTTTTAATTTACTTTTGTTTTACTTTCTTTATTTGTTTAACTTCTAATTTTTTTTGCTTTTCTTTTTCTTTTTTTTCTTTTCCCTATCCCAACTCCTTGCCATTTTTCAACAATATATCATAGTCCAGCTTTTCTTTTTTACCTTTTGAAAAATGGCCGACGAATTGAGTCGGTCAGGTGTTAAAAAGGACCTCTTTGGGGCGGCTGCTAAAATTTACCTCCCAGATAAAAGTAAAACCATAAAACGGGGAAAAGCTGCCCCAATACTTTCAGACCAGGCCAGTGCAAAAATTACTAGTAGCACTGAGAAGGAAGAGACCATGCAGGTCTCAAACCCAAGTTCTACTGACAAGGTGCCGAAGGAGGTAAAAACTAAGACAACAGCCGAGGAATCGCCCTCTTGTTGGAAGTCCCCCCAGTTGTATAGTGAACATCGCGGAGTTCTTGGAAAAGGCTACGGGCTACGCTCATCTTGTAAATAAAGATGGGCTCCTTGAAGACGTCCAAGAACTTACGGTTTTCGAAAAGAGAATGGTGACGGTCTTCGTGGTGGACAAGCGTACGCGCAAAATTTGTCCCTCCACGAAATCACCTTTGTCCCTGGGGATAAAACCCCAAAGAGTTATAAAAGGTGCAGGGTTTTTCATGTGGGACGTACTGCTGCCTACGCCTGAAGATTGCCTTGAAATGCCGAAAAGGGAATTGATTACCAAAGACCTAATACTTCGAACAGAATACGAGGATCATCGAAGGACCAGGGTGGCCGTATTTGATGTCCCTCCTCAAATAACGGGAGAGCACCTGGCTGCATTTTTTATGTAGCACGGCCAGATTTTAGGGGCTCTCTCCGAAAATTTGAACGAGGGATGGACTTTCGATATAATATTAGATGAGACG
>OZ038489.1:29696148-29713648 GCA_964036315.1 Acanthosepion esculentum
GCATTGAATATTGTCGGTTGATTCTACTATGTATTTAGAGATGCTAGATAAAATCCAAAGAAGAATCTGCAATATTATCAGTCCTGACCTGGCATGTCGGCTTCAGTCATTTCCCCACCGCCTAATGCAGCTTTTCTGTGCTTTTCAAGGTAATTTTTCTGATGAAAGTTCCTCTGTGATACGTACTTTATGAATTTAAGCGCAGTACTCGATTGGCGGCGCGGTCTCATCATCTTACAGTTGAAATGTCTAGAAGTGTCTTCTATGCTAATAGTTTTTTTCTCTCGCCCTTTTCGTTTGTGGAGCTCTCTTTCGGCTTCTTGCTTTCCAGTCAAGTTAAATTTAAATGCAATGTCAATCATTATCTTCTGTCGTCTTAATTCCTGTTGTTTGACTGTTCTCTCTCCTTAATAATGATATCTTTTTGTCATATTTTCTCACACTCACTAACCCTTTAAATCTTAGTGGCTTTATTGCCTTGCTTGGAGTTAAATGATTAAAAACAAAATACAATAAAACTTAGAACGAGACGAATTAAATGATTTTTTTCTTTATCATGAGCGTGACAATATTTAAACGTTATACCGTGACAATATTAGATCTGAAATTATTCGATTATATATATTTTCTGATGACATCGTTACAACGTTATGTTTGAGAGGAACAAGATTTTTTCTATGTAGCGTATTTAGATTAAATATTAATATCTGTTAATGAATTTAATGGACGTAGTGTATCTGTGACAATCTGAAGATAAGTCATTTGAACTTTTATTTATTTAGTAACTATTGTTGTTCAGTTTGTTTTTCAATGTTGAGCAATTTATTTAGAAAAAAAAACCTGCTCGCATTTATACGCATTAAACTTTAGCCATTCCCATTGAAAAAAAAATAACAACAAAAAACAAACAAACAATATCTTACCCTCCAACTCTCTATCGAAAAAACACAAGAACAATCGGAATATACTTCGACATTAGGATCATAGCCACCGCACCCATAACAATAAGAAATCTAGTTAGCCAAACTTAGAGAATCAACATCGCAACATATGCCGTTATATGTAATATTAAACGCTTGCAATGCCATAAAAACTATATAGGTGAAACATCTAGAATCCAAAAAAGCTGGTACGTAAAAACATAAGAGAGACTTCCATTGGGACAACTCACTGAAGTCTCTCGTAACACACAGAAATAAAAAAGGTCACAACTTTGATTTAATACTACACTAATAAAAAAAGTATATGCTTTACTATGAAGAAAATATTAAAAGATATAATAATTAATATGCTTCATTTGTTAATCACATGCCAGACACACACAAGCAGACGAACACACACACAGACACACACACACATACAGACACACACACACACACACACACACACACATATATATATATATATATATATATATATATATATATATATATATATATATAAAGTGACACACACACAGATATATGCATATGAAGTAATGCACACACACACACACACACACACACACATATATATATATATATATATATATATATATATATATATATGTTGTGGTGTCCTCCCTCTAAGAGTCTATGTTAGACTCTTCCGCCGACTATAAGCTTAGTAGGAGTGAAGGAACTGTGAATAGACTGAGCGCTAGTTCATTCGTTACACTCTCACTAGTTATGTAATACTGGTGTACTGTTTAATAAAAGATGTATTTGCAAACATGGTCTCTGTTATTACTTAACCATTTACTTGGTCAAAACAATATGTATATATATATAAGGTCACACACACACACACACACATATATATATACACACATGGTGGACTCTCTCGTTGTATTCGACGTATGAGGGCGAAGCAGCTCAGACACCAGCCCATATGATTTGATTATAGTAGTGAAGGCATTGTGCTTTTTCAAGGGCCGAATACAGAGACAGGTTTGAAATTCAGAGTTGTCCTTCTCCTAGACCAGTTGCCATCCAAGGCTATAGAACCCAGTCTGCCCTGCTATTTACCCATACCTGGAGAGAGGATTAATACCTTTCTCAATGGTATTAGCACGTAAATGAATGTGATGGATTCGTTATCCATTAGTCCCCCGTGCCTCATATAAAAAGAACATTCGGACAATTTATCCTCTGAAAAGAAAAACTTTATTAGATCGCACGAGAAATTATATAAAAAAACTAAATAAAAGCACCTTGTCAGTCGTTTTTAATGAAATGTGCATGAAAGAAGGATTGCTGCCTAAATACACAATATATATATATATATATATATATATATATATATATATATATATATATATATATATATATATATGTATATATATATGTATATATATATGTATATATATATATATATATATATATGTATATATATATATATATATATGTATATATATATATATATATATATATATATATATATATATGTATATATGTATATTTATATATATATATATATATGTATATTTATATATATATATATATATATGTATATTTATATATATATATATATATATGTATATTTATATATATATAAGGTAAGGTAACGCAAACACTCACACACACACACACACAGGCAAACATATATTACTATAAGCGTTATAGTTAATTTGTAATCATTTCTTTTTTGCTTCTTTTACATTACATTGAAATTAATGTCCATACAAGAAATAGCTACTTATTGAGTATTTCCCACCCGGCATGGATTGAGCCTATATCTCATTTTCAATCTGGGAATCCAATTAGAAGTTAGTCGTGCTTTTTTAAAAAAATTAATCCACAGGAAATCATTACAGGAAAGGAAGGCTTAATTATTCGATCTGCATGTAGATATGCTTATCTTTTCGAAATCTCCCAGTGAGAAGTATATGTATTTTTTGAAGTCTAAATCAGGGCCGGTGCTAGGGTCTCATGCAACCCAACGAATCTATGATACAGGGCCATCTCTACTACATTACAGTTTTCATATAGAGTTACCTTAACACAATTGACGGAGAACTGAGACCAATCTATCTTAAGCTCGAACAAAAACGATTACAGTTTGCCGACCTCTGCCACCTAGCGAACAGAGAAATCGTCTCATCATTACTCCTATGGGATCCTTCTGGAGGTGTCTTCTCGCAAATATTGACTTTCCCAGAGACCATAGCTCGGGGCTCAGGGTTGGACACTGGGGATGTGGGGACAGCAATGCAGGACCGAACAGTGTGGAAAGGGATTGTCAATAGAATTCCGACCAACCATAGTCAAGACGAAGGATGATGTTGATGATGATGTTGATGATTCATATAAAATACAAATTTTATTCTAACCTAATTATGTACAATAATGGATCATATGCAATATAGGTGAAAAATTCAACCTGAAAAATTGGAAATAAATACGATATATCAATATATAAATTTGAAACACGTCAATATAGATCATCCATCATAAAGAAACCCTCTCTAAACTCTGTAATAAATTTCCTCTCTCACTCCTGCTTTCCTTCTTGCTGGAAGTCAATATCTGTTGTTCCAGTTTTTTTTTAAAATCTGCTGAACCGTCTGACCCATTCAACTCTCGGCCTATTAGCCTTCTACCCCTTTTGGGTAAACTCTTAGAGGCCCTAATCAATGCTGAATTGGTTCATCATCTCTCATCGCAGAGCCTTTTCTCAGACAAGCAATATTGTTTTCGTTTCTCCAGAAAAACTGCTGAGGTACTAACGATAACTGCGAAAAGAGTCTAGATAAAAACGGTGAAGCCAGAGCTGTAGCTTTGGACATCTCGAAAGCCATTGACATCCAAATCCGTAGCATGGGCCCGTAAGAGAGCTCGATATCTGATTCAATTTCATTCTGGCAACTCCTGCGACGACGCCAGTACCAAGCTGTAATGATCTCTGCCTTTCTCTTGGACAACACTGTGTAGAGGGGAGACGTGCTGCATTGGTAAATGCCGATCTCTCATAAAAACGCAACAATACTGCCCAAGTCTGTGCCTTGTAGAGGGCATAACTCTTCGAGCACAGCTGGATGGTCTCTCGTGACCGAAGTATGCCATATAATGTTTTGCGGCAATTTTTAATATCAACTTGGGAATTTTCTTGTTAAAAAGTTGAATAATTTTAACACATTCAACATTATAGATAAAAAAAAATAGTAGACTTAGCCTGAGCAAAACATCAGCCCTGGTGTGAAAGTTTCAATTATAGAATCGTCCATATTTTCTACTCATCTCCGTAAAAAAAATACACTCTTCCATTAGAATCTATTTTAACCAATCAACACCTCAAATTGCGAAACTCGACTTTTTATTGGTCGAGAAGACACCAAAATGTGTATCGATTGTCGAAAATCTACTTTCTCGCCAAGCTCGCTGGAGCCTACTTTGACTTCCCAAAACAAATAAAAGGACAAATTTCAGTCCAATTACCCAGTCAGTCACTTAGCTTCAGAGAGATGCCGCACGAATCCACGCGTGTCACTATTTTGACTTAAGAAACTTTTCGCGCGTCAACTGCTGACTCAACCACCAACATCATTCTCTCTCTAAATCCATTACAACTTTCTTAAAAAGTGTTCATTCACACTACTAAATAGAAATTGTAATTTCAACAAAAGATGAACAAAAGACAGTCCAAGGTAAACAACTCTGGAAGAATAAGAAAAACACATCCTACTTTATTCTCGCATATTTACTACCTAAATTACCTTTTTGATAAATTTTCCTTTCTTATTCTATTTGAACATTTCTTCAACAATTAAACATTCATGAACTGTAATTCATTAAGATACTTAATTCACACTTCCTCAACTTTCATATAACCAAAACACAAGCTTTTACCAATTGTATTAATTGTATATAAATGTTCGATATTTTCTAATTGAATTCACGACTACCGTTGTTTCTTGTTCAATTTTGCCTTGAGATTTATTCAACTTATATGTCTATGCTTTATATTGTTGTGATTAATATGAAGAACATGCTTTCAAACTCATCATCTTAAACCAAAAAATCTTCTGATTACACACTCATTTCATAGCAATCCCAACACAAGAAACAACTGAAAATTACTTAGCTTCGTTGATGAACAGCGCAGCAGTAAATCACAAGAATTTTGGATGTTTTGTGAGCGCTTTTGGATGTAGCCCCCCCTTAATAAAAATTTGAAAATTGGCCTGGAAAACTGTTGTAAATCGTTTGTGAAGTATAGAAAAGAATCAAACCGCTGGTAAATGAAACCCATTATGAATTATCCGTACAAAGTATTGGAGAGTGTCCCACCATATCCATTCACTTTGCCATATACGAGAAAAGGCATTTTTTTTAGTAGAATCAGTACCCTGGAATATTATGGCTGGATTCATGACTGTTGCAGATGTGGAGATTTTGGAGATGTATCAGAAGGTTTGAATGATCAGAAGGCTTAAAATTGTGCGTGTTCAATGATCTTCCATCCACAACAATTAATAAAAGACAAAAATAATGATTCGAAACATAATTGAATTTATTAAGTATTTGATGTACATGCATAAACTGAAATGTTTTACAGAGTTGTGTCTCTTTGATTAGAAAATATTTTTACCTGAGCTCATAAAGATTAGATTAATTATTAACCTGTAGTTTAGAGGAATGAGTATGTTGCATGTTAGAGTTTGTCTATTGGACAAGTTGGTGAGAGTTCAGAGATTGTACTAGCGTGAAATGTTGTAAAGTTCTTTTACGTCTGACTGCATTAGTCAAGACGGGAGTTCTTTAAGTGTCACATTTTGGCAGCAGAGGTAAGACGCACGAGTGAGTAAAAAGAGAGAGCGAGAATTACTCGTGTTTGGTTTTTTATTAATCCGTTGTACCACGTGACAGGCTCAGACGAAAACAGACCATGTCGCGTGTAGGTGATTTGATTGGTCGAAACTGACCAATCAGCGAGCTAGATTGAAGGTGATTGACCAATGAATGCTCGTTGTATATGTTTGTAAGTATGATGGTGTTGAAAATTACAACAGGAAGAGTGCATTTCCCAGCGGGGGTCAACTGGCTGTCGTGGAAGATTCCACAACTGCTTTCATCATCAAAAGCAAAATCTAACCTTTTTGATTTTTATTAAATGTTGCTCTGTATTTGGGGAGAAGAGGATTCATACCGTTCCCAAGAGTATTAACACGTAAGTGAATGTAATGGACCCAAATTAGAGTTGAATTCATTACATTCACTTACGTGCTATTACCCTTGGGAAAGGTATGAATCCTTCTCTTCTCCTCCCAGCTATGGGTAAATAGCAGGACAGACTGGGTTCTATAGCCTTGGATGGCAACTGAACTACCGTAGAAAGAAATGGCAACCTACTGCGGGAAAAAACTACCTCGTCAGTCATGTATCGAAAGACACATGATCGCTTGAGAGCGTATCACGCGTGGTACATAACTGACTGACTGTATTTGGTGGACGATGGAAATGTCTTCTAAGGGAGGTAATTCTGGAAATATACTGAAAGATTTATCCCCCTTGTCATTTGTGTTAAGTAACTTTTTATATTCTAGTTTCAATCAGTTTTTAAAAAATGTTTTATTCATATTAATAGAGAATTCATGATGAATTAATTTTGACAGACAGAATATTCAGTGGCCATCTTCGAAATTTGAATTCTGCAACTGAAGATTGGAAGGCAGCGGAAACGCTACGTCATGTTATTTTATCACAATTCTCGTACACATACACCCACGCACACATACATGCAGAGAGGCACACGCACACACACACACACGCACACGCACACACGCGCGCGCTCACACACAGACACACACTCAAAACAGAGATCGATAGATAGATAGATAGATAGATAGATAGACCCACACACACATACATGCAGAGAGGTACACGCACACACACACACCTCTACATAGACACACACGCGCAGGTACACACGCGCACACATAGACACACACAAAAACAGAGAGAGAGAGAGGGAAAGAAAGAGAGAGAGAGAGAGAGATAGAGAGAGAAAAGAATGAAGCTAGATTGTATCTATAAATACTTTCATGGTAATTCTTCTGATCAGCTCCTCGCTACGGTACACAGGCGTTATGATTTTAAGTGCAGTATTAGCTTAGCAACAAGGCTTCGTCAATTTACAATTCAATTGGCTAGATCTAACCGTAAGTTCGATGTTAACAGTTTCTTCTATAGCTTATGGATCATTCTTCCGGCTCCATGATTTCCAGCCAAATTTGATCATCAAAAATTAAATACAATGTCAATTGTTATCTATTGTCTTCCAGATCACTCTTCTATTGTTCTCACTCCTAAGTTCTATGTTAACAATTTCCTTTGTCACACTTCATTCTTGCGGAAATGTCTTTAGTCTTCTTGCTTCCCAGTCAAGTTTGAACTTCAAAAAATGTGAATGCAATATCAATCGTTATCTACTGTCTTCTTAATTATTTTTCTTTTATTGTTCTCTCTCTTTAATAGTGTTTTTCTTTTTTTTAAATATTCTTTAACACTCAGTAACATTTAGTGGCTTTCTTCTGGTCTTTTATTGTCCAGTGCTCCTGCTATATATGTAGAGATTCTTGATGAAATCCAAAGAAGAATCAGCAATATTATTGGTCCTAACCTAACATCTCAGCTTCAGTTAATTTCCAACTGCCATAATGTAGCTTCCCTGTGCCTTTTCTAGAAATACTTTCATGGGAATTGTTCTAATGAACTTTCCTCTAAAGTAGCTAGACTTTATATATTTAGATCACAGTACCTCTTTCTGTTTTCAATCGGCATGGCTGATGCTAACCTCCAAAGAGAATGACGTTGCACTTTCTCAGGCTAGCATTCTCAGCTGACATGAAGTGGAAAGACTATATTGAATCCATTGCTAGGTCTGCTGCTAAGAAATTTGGTTCACTGCATCGTGCTAGATAATCTTTATCTCCAGAATCTATCTTACATATCTATAAGTCTATCATTCATCCAGGCTTTGAATATTGCTGCCACATATGGTCTGGTGCTCCTGCTATGTATATAGAGATTCTTGATAAAATCCAAAGAAGAATCAGCAATATTATTGGTCATGACCTGGTGCCTCTGCTCCAGTTAATTTCCAACTGCCATAATGTAGCTTTCCCGTGCCTTTTCTAGAAATACTTTCATGGGAATTGTTCATATCAGCTTTCCACTATGGTAACTAGGCTTTATACTAGTACTATATTGGCAACAAGGTCTCATCAATTTACAGTTCAGTTGGCTAGATGTAACCGTAAGTTCTAAGTCTGCATTTGAAATGGCTTGATGTAACCGTAAGTTCTATGCTAACAATTTCTTCTATATCACTTCTCGCTTGTGGAACTTTCCATGCTTTCCAACCAACTTTGATCTTCAACAATTTAACTGCAATGTTAGTCCGTACCAAATCAGGGCACGCATTCTTAAATCTAATTAACAAGCACTTCCCTAAAAAAAGTAACTTAAGCCAGATCTTCAACCGCAATACCTTAAAAATTAGCTACAGCTGTTCTAGAAACTTAGATAAAATTATTAAATCACATAACAATAGAATACTGAAACTACATAGTGATAATAAACGAAACCTAAATACAAGTTCTAATACACCCCAGGAAAAAAGACTATGCAAATGTAGAATCCCCGCTCAATGTCCATTATTAAACAGATGCTTAACCAAATCCCTAGTGTATATGGCCTATATCTCATCAAATGAGAACCCCGGAGATATTAAGCTGTATGTGGGGTCTACTAGCAGACCTTTTAAGGACAGGTATTACAACCACTTGAACTCCTTTACAAATACAGCCAAACGAAATATGACATCACTTTCGAAATATTTTTGGAAACTCGAGGAAGAAGGAAAAACACCTAAAGTTAAATAGAAAATCCTAAGAAAAGCCAGAACCTGCAATTCACTGAGCGAACCTTGCTTCCTATGTTTACAGGAGAACATATGTATCATTGAAATCTTGAATAATAACCAATTATTAAACCAAAGATATGAGACTACCGTTTTCTGTAGACATACTAAGGATTTAACACTACAATCTTGCTAAATTCCCAATTCAATAACTATGAACATTTTATAATTATATATCACCTCCTTCGATACAATCCCTATCCTCTTATGTACCTCTCCACTAATATATTTATGATCCTTAATTTTTTTTTTTATATATATTACAGGTAATGATTTCATTTAAATCGTTTTACATCCACACTTATTCTACACACTCTACGATCCAGGAATATTCCTAAAAGTTGATTATAAAAGGTTATATTAGCATCCCTTATCTTTCTTAGATGAGATCACCACTCCTAAATTTTAATCCACAAAACACGTTCTTTGATTACAAAATAAATAACCCCAACATAAAGGAATGCAATCCAACTTTAGAAATCTTATAGAAAAACCGAAAAATAACATTCCCAATTACTACTAAAGCCAACTCGACAATTTTTACCTACTCAAATGTAATATTATCCCCTATCGCTATCTTCCCTCTCCTACCTCTCAAACTTAGGACGCTTGTGAGTTGACGTGCCTAAACTTTGACCGATGTTTATCAGCGAAAAAATGTCCACACACCAATCAACATTAACCACCCGGTCCACCCATCACCAAACTGCTATCAACAACCACTATTGTTTCACTCAGATACTTTATATATATTTTGTATGTACATTTTTCTTCTCAAAAAAAATGGAAAAAAGGAAGTGACGTTTTACATCCGGCTTGCCTACAAACAGGATTGTTCATAACCATTTTCGACCCTCACCCGTAGATGTGCAGTTGAAATGCACTGAAACCAAGTTGCATCTTTGTAGTGAGTAAAATGATTTTGTCTATATGATAAAATTATAATATATATATATATATATATATATATATATATATGTTATGGTCCAAGGTAGAACCAATGAAGAATAACTCGAACACAGGTATGGAATAACACAGATATATATTACAAATAGAATATATCTACAAAAGAAGTAGAAGTGTTAGTAATAACAATCAGGTTAGTTAGAGAGAACTATGTTGTCTCGACCAGTATCACTATTCCAATGTCTTACAGTAATCGTCTGACGCGACTCTGTCTCTGACTCTGTGACTGACTGACTGACTGACACACACGATGTTCAGCAACACGCCCACGTGTGTCGAATGTGGCACAAGACCGGCTTAATGTGGGCTCACCGAGCCCGTAGGCTCGGCCAAAAAATGCCTGTAGAACCCGTATAAACGGGATCGGGTTGGTCAACCTCCCCGAACGAGGCTTTGCACTTCGGTGGAGCCTCGTTCGGGTTCCTCTCTGCCCAGATGCAGAGAGTTCGACCGTCTAGGCGAGTCGTCCAAAAAGGACTGACTCACACGATGTTCAGCAACGCGCACACGTGTGTCAAATGTGGCACAAGGCCGGTTTAATGTGGGCTTTCCGAGCCCGTAGGCTCGGCCAAAAAATGCCAGTAGAACCCGTATAAACGGGATCGGGTTGGTCAACCTCCCCGAACGAGGCTCTGCCCTTCGGCGGAGCCTCGTCCGAGTCCCTCCCTGCCCAGAGGCAGAGTGTTCCCCTCTGCCTCAGAGGCAGAGAGTTCGACCGACTATGTGAGTCGTCCAAAAAAGACTGAACTCGCACGATGTTCATTAACACGCTCACGTGTGTCAAATGTGGCACAAGGCCGGTTTAATGTGGGCTTTCCGAGCCCGTAGGCTCGGGCAAAAATTGCCCGTAGAACCCGTATAAACGGGATCGGGTTGGTCAACCTCCCCGAACGATGCTCTGCCCTTCGGCGGAACCTCGTCCGGGTTCCTCCCTTCCCAGATGCAGTGAGTTCCCCTCTGCCTCAGAGGCAGAGAGTTCGACCGGCTAGCTGAGTCGTCCAAAAAAGACTGAACTCGCACTACTGCTTCCTCTTGAGGCGCAGTATTTATGGTGTACGGGATAGTCCATTATCTATTATGGGTAAGTTCCCATAACAATATATATATATATATATATATATATATATATATATATATATATATATGTATATATATATGTATGTATGTATGTATGTATGTATGTATGTATGTATTGAACAATAAAAAAAATAAAAATTTTCAGACACACTGGGTTGTAGATTAATATTCTCTCGTTTTTATTATTATTCCATTTAGATTCCTCGACTAGTTTCGGCCAACATGGCCATCATCAGGAGAAAAAAAATCTGCTTGCTGGTGGCAGTGAACTACAGAAATGAATGACTTGATGGAGAAAATGAACTTTTGTCTGTAGTTTTCATTTGTTTTTTTTTTTATTTTTTTTAACTTGAATTTTTGTCAGACCGTGTGTTAGTCAAACAGTCTCTTTTAAGTTGTTATTTAAGTTAAGAGCTGGATGGTTTCATGTTGCTCTGAATTCCCTTGGTTATTTTGATATATATATAAATCAACTCAATTACTTTTTCGACTCGCCTGTGAGGTGTCAAGACCTTACCATGCAATATGCTTGCTACAGCGATTAGGATTTTACGGGTTGAAGTTGGTATCTCCAGATACTACCTGTTTTTAATTCAGTATTGACCTTCTCCTAGACTAATAAACAAAATTAGTAGTCCTGACCTGCCTTCAGTCACTTTCCCACCGCCTTAATATACCTTCGCTGTGACTTTTCTATAAATACTTTCATGGTAATATTAAGGGTGAACTCTTCGCTATGGTACCTAGACTTTATGGATTCAAGCATGGCAAGGTCACATCAATTCACAGTTGAATTGGTTAGATGTAACCGTAAGTTCTATGCTAACAGTTTCTTTTCAAACTTGGTTGGAAAGCATGAAGCCGGAAGAACTCTCTTCCGGCTTCATGCTTTCCAACCAACTTTGATCTTCAACAATTTAAAAGCAGTGTTAATCATTATCTACTGCGTCCTTCATTACTCTCCTATTGTTCTCGCTCTTTAATAATGTTTCTCTTTTTTTTTAATTCGTTCTCACTCAGTAAACCCTTGTACCTTAACTTTTATCAAAAACGACATTCTTGTACATGTAGTTATAGATAATATTATACATTAATTACTAATTTTTAAAAATTAATAACTATTTCTGCTCAGTTGTTGACATTAATAGCTATCTGATGATGTGTTAACAGTTTGGAATAATGCAATAATAAATATTTAAATTTCATCTCTATGTCACGATCTATAAATGAAAGAAATGAATAATAATATTGTTGCTACATCTTGTCTGGCGTTCTTTCTGCATATCTAGAAATTGTTGATAAAATCAAAAGAATAAGCAATATTAGTGGTCCTGACCTGGCATTTCGGCTTCAGTCACTTCCCCACCGCCGTAATGCAGCTTCCCTGTGATTTTTCTATAAATACTTTCATGGTAATTGTTCGGATGAACTCTTCACTGTGGCGCCTAAACTTTATGGATTTAAGCGTAGTCCTAGACTGGTGATGAGGTCTCATCAGTTCGCAGTTGAATTGGCTAGATGTAACCGTAAGTTCTATGCTAACAGTTTCTTTTCTCGCACTTCCCACTTGCAGTACTCTCTTCCGGCTTCATGCTTTCAAACCAACTTTGATCTTCAACAATTTAAAAACAATGTCTTAATTTTTATTCTCTTATTGTTCCCGCTTCTTTTTTCTTCTTATATTCTTTCACACTTAACCCCGTTGTGTCTTAGTGACTTTGCTACCTTGCATGAGTTGAAATGATTGAGAAAAGGTCGGAGGAGACTTCTCTTTGATTTATGGATAGAGGGGAGGAAGTTGAAGCGAAAGATAGCCCTAATTCGCTCGAGATATGCAATATATTAGAGTGGGCTAAACGAAATCTGATCGATATGTAAACAAAAGCAAGACAGAGAAATACAACCGTGTAAATAATATCTCAAATGTTACCGCCTTTTGATTTCACTTGTGCGTTTTGTTTCTTTTGCTGAGGGCATCGCCATACATTCTGATGGCATTAACATCTTGGCGAATTCAATCTGGGTGGGCAAAGCAATTTGATCGAAATTCACAAGAGCGGCCGCTTTGAATTCGACAGGTCGCAGCCAGGTGGACCCGAACCTGTTGCCTGCAGATTTTCACCTGGCTTGCCCTACGGGCGTGTCAACACTGACGGTCAGTAAATTTTATTCAATTCTTTCTTCTTTGCTCGGCGCAATGCTTTGAAATCGGCAACACCTTTTTTGGCAAAAATGCAAAACGATTGCAACCTTCGGATCTAATTGAATTACTTCTGTCAGATTTGTTTCAGTATAATCAGACAGAGAAAAAAAAAGAAAAAATTTCATTCCGTGGGTGAAGTGGGGTTTAAAAAACAAGGAAAAGAACAGAAATCGAGAAGGAACATCTCGCCGCCCTCCGACTCAAAGCAGACAAAGAAGGTTGCATCATTCTGGAGTCAAAATTAGCAAGTCAGTAGAGCTGACATTTATGTGAATTTAATTTTTGAATTCTGAATTTAATATTTGTTTACACACACACACACACACGCGTACCCCCCATATATACAGGGTGTCCATAAAGTTCGTGTGCACTTTAAAAAAAAATTATAACTTTATTTGTATTTGCGATAGAAATAATTTGTAAAAAGGATTAGAAAGAAGTAAATCTATATTTTTTAAGGTTTTATTGAAATTTTATTTAAGTTTCCACATGTCCTTAGCAATACAAAGGGTAATACGATTTTGCAGTTCACGGAAAACATTTGCCAACTGATTTACAGTGATGCCTGAAATCACATTAGTTATTTTAGCTATACTTAAAACTAGGTACATTAAACTTTATAACATTTTTTACACGAACTTTATCGACACCCTGTATATAACATTTTTAACTTTATATAATATAACTTTATATTATTTATAATATAACTTTATAACATTTTTTACAGATTATTTCTATCGTAAATACAAATAAAGTTATAGATTTTTAAAGTGCACACGAACTTTATGGACACTCTGTATGTATGTATATATATATATATATATATATATATATATATATATATATACTGTGTGTAACAGCAAAATTGTCCAAATCGTGTAACAGCATAATTGTCCACCCAACAAAATGTTTAATATCTATAAAAACACTAAACTAATTTAGTTTCTTTTTTCCAGGTTGTCAGATTAGACGTTTGACATCATTTTTCGTAAGAATCACTGAAAAACCCTTTGAGTTATTCAGCTAGAAAGAGGACAGATTAAAATCATTTTGTGTCAGACCCACTATCTTCCAAATTGATCAATGGTGAGAGGAAAAAGATCATTCAGGCCTTCAGTAATGGTAGCAACATTCATGCTCTGGCTTTCATCTTCAAAGTCCTTTCAGGAACCATCAAGAGAACAGTGAATAAGTTGAAAAAAATAGAGAACCGTAGAGAGGAAATCTGGATCAGGAGGTCACAACAGAAAGAGGGATCATCGTTTCAACTTAGAGCAAAAGAGATCAATTAGAAAAGATCCAACTCAATTCATAAAACGTTTGGCACATGAGAGAAGAGTTTCAGCTATTACAGTCCAAAGAGCAGTGAGAAAGGACTTGAAAATGAAATGATAAGTGAAACATGTCAGGCAACTTGTTACTCATGTGTAGAAAGTTAGAAGGTAAGAAAGGGCGAAGGTCATTTTGAATAATTTGGAAAATGATCCTAGAATAATATATATATATATATATATATATATATATATATATATATATATATATATATAACTTTACTTCAATACTTCGTGAGCTTCCGATCCTTAGCTATGATTAATTAATGATGAACATGTGTTTTCGTTTAAGGTCGATTTCATCACGATTCTTCTGTTAAGCTATACATTCTTATTGCTCAAAGTAGAGTTCAATCAAAACCTCAGAGAATTCCAGTAAGATATCTTTAATCATTTCTAAGATACAAGGTTTCAGAGCTTAATTTGGACAATTTTGCTGTTACAACCAGTTCGAGAAATTCGGTTGGGCTCTCTTGGGAAGAGGATATTTTTACAAACAGTGGCTCCTACTGCTATTAATGCATTGCTCTTCAACTGAATTGTGCTCTCCGGTCTAATGGCGTATTTCGTATAGGAAAAAACGCTAAAAATTTCCCTTTTTCTCTGCCGTGCGTGATGCCAAATCTGTCGGGTTTCGATCCCAGCTTGAAGCAGTCGCACATCTAGCTACACTGAAGAGGTGTGATACAGCGAAACAGTCTGTCTGTGGATGACGATATATATATATATATATATATATATATATATATATATATATATATATATATTATAATTATTTTCTAAAAATATGATTCCTTCGCTAAATTACAGTTCTCACGTTTAAAAAACAAGAGCCAAAAGATTCAATATAATTATTAAAATTAAATTGGTTCCAAAAATTTCGCTTGAGGATGAAACAGAACTTGATACTTTAATTCAATTTAATTTTAATAATTATATTGAAGTTTTTGGCTCTTGTTTTTGAAACATGAGAACTCTTATGTAGCGAAGGAATCATATTTGCGAAAAATAATTATAATTTAGGCTCTACTTATGTATTGAGCCCTGTTTTTTTACCTAAAGTGTTCTCTCCTATTTTCTATATATTTGCGCGTGCGCGCGCGAACACACACACACACACACATATATATATGATAAAAATATAGTTTTGAGATATACTATATTTATGAGTAAAAGAGCTAAATATCAGGGATAGAGCATATGTGAGTATAAATATAAAAGTGTACACACACACACACACACACACACACACACACACACACACACACACACACACACATTTTCTAAGCGTGAGTGCACCCAGTGAAGATCGAACTCGCTACTCAGACGTAATTGCTGTTATATATTAAACACATTATATATATACTTTTTACTGAACACATTTTGTTCATCAGTCGGATATTTTACTTCTAAGCCATTGGCGCACAGCAGGGATGAAGTGAATTTAGATGTATTTATTTTTAGACAAACACTCCAGTGACCGGAGAACTCGATTCATCTTAACGAAGAGTCTTGCATCAGCAGCAGTAATAGTGACTGTTTACAAATTTACGTTTCTCCCCGAAGAGCTCAAATGATATAATTTTTTCAGGGGCATGTACATATATTGTCATTGTTTCACAGCTCATCAATGTGGCTAGACATCCGATTGCCTGAAGCTGGGATCGAAATTCGGAGATTTTACTCCTAAGCCATTGGCGAACGCCAGGGATGAAGGTGAATTTAGACGTATTATTTTTTAGAAAAACACTTGGAGATTCGTCGAAGAGTATATATATATATATATATATATATATATATATATATATATATATATATATATATATATATATATAAAGAATTAATAAAAGTAATTTTGTGGATACTCGTATTTGAAATGGACGCCCTATATTTTTTCTTTAAACTGTGTATTACATATATCTGCCTGAGCACTCAAGAAATCTTAATAAAGAAAATCTACTCTCCGGCAGACTTTGAACATTCGTCCCTCTTTGTGGGAGAAACCATCATTTGATCCGGCGTATCTTAATCCGCTCGGCCACAGAGAGCTTCTCCTTCTTAAGCACATTTCCTCGTTCAGATTATCGAAACTAACCTATTTTAAAAAGTAATTCTCTGAACCCGAGGCAGCGAACTGAAAACAAACTGAAAACGAGGCTAATCAAATCAGCCACGCCTGTACTTTAAACGAAATATGTTTTAAGGGCAGACGACATTTTGTTTTGTTGTCCATTGAAGAAAAACTTGAATAACGACAGGAAAGGGAAAGAATTCGAGAGACATACACTGTTGTGTCCTTTGAATGAAGGTCATTTTGGCTCATTTTTTTTAGGATTATAGACGTGTTCTAAGAAAGCTTTCAGTTCTTCAAAAATCTGTTTTCAGATATGACTTTTTGCTAACGTGAATATGTGAATAGTTTTAATACCAACTTAGATATATTCATTTAATCGTCTTTTTTGCCTTAAGTCCTAACTACTGATAAGCTCTTTTTAATTTTCCGAGTCTTTTGGTAATAAACATGAACTGGGCAATTAATTTGTACATATAATACGCCCAAATAATGGAATAATGGAAGTTTTAACGAGGACCATACTTCATTAAACCTCGTAGTCTGAGGCTACAGAATCACAAACAAAGAATTGTACTAAACCACATCACTTGAGGACTTTCAATAGCAGCAACAACTAAAATAAATATCACATATGTTTTTCTATAAATATTTTCAAGTTAATTGTTAATGGGTAAGTCGTTGATTTGGGATGCGACCTGTGCGGATACATTTTCGGCCGGTAATTTGATCAGGTCCGCGGTTGAACCGAGGTTCGTCGCCCGAGATGCAGAGATAAAAAAAAAAAGTAGGTAAATATTCTTCTCTTGCTGATAGATTTTTTTTTTTACTCCTGTGGCAGTGGAGACTTCAGAGGTTATTGGCCCTCGTTCGATGGCGTTCCTTCGGAGGATTGGCGCGATTGCGTCTCGATTAAGGAACGAGCCTCGCGAAACGGAGTGGCTCTTGCAG
>OZ038489.1:29716148-29723648 GCA_964036315.1 Acanthosepion esculentum
TCTTGTCTTCTTTTCTTTCTTTTCTTTTTTCTTTTCTTTTTTCTTTTCTCCTTTTTCTTTCTTTTCTTTTGTTTTTTTCTTTTCTCTTTTCGTTTCTTTTTTCTTTTCGTTTCTTTTTTCTTTTCTTTTCTCTTTTCGTTTCTTTTTTCTATTCTTTCCTTTTTTCTTGTCTTCTTTTCTTTCTTTTCTTTTCTCCTCTTTCTTTCTTTGGTTCTTTGTTTCTTTCTTTCTTTCTTTGTACATATTTCATTTTTTATTTCCTTCCTCAGTATTTTGTCTTCTTACTTTTCTTTGTCTTTTTTCTTTTCTTTCTCGTTTCTTTTTTATTTTCTTTTCTTTTTTCTTGTCTTCTTTTCTTTCTTTTCTTTTTTCTTTTCTTTTTTCTTTTCTCCTTTTTCTTTCTTTTCTTTTGTTTTTTTCTTTTCTCTTTTCGTTTCTTTTTTCTTTTCGTTTCTTTTTTCTTTTCTTTTCTCTTTTCGTTTCTTTTTTCTATTCTTTTCTTTTTTCTTGTCTTCTTTTCTTTCTTTTCTTTTCTCCTCTTTCTTTCTTTGGTTCTTTGTTTCTTTCTTTCTTTCTTTGTACATATTTCATTTTTTATTTCCTTCCTCAGTATTTTGTCTTCTTACTTTTCTTTGTCTTTTTTCTTTTCTTTCTCGTTTCTTTTTTATTTTATTTTCTTTTTTCTTGTCTTCTTTTCTTTCTTTTCTTTTTTCTTTTCTTTTTTCTTTTCTCCTTTTTCTTTCTTTTCTTTTGTTTTTTTCTTTTCTCTTTTCGTTTCTTTTTTCTTTTCGTTTCTTTTTTCTTTTCTTTTCTCTTTTCGTTTCTTTTTTCTATTCTTTTCTTTTTTCTTGTCTTCTTTTCTTTCTTTTCTTTTCTCCTCTTTCTTTCTTTGGTTCTTTGTTTCTTTCTTTCTTTCTTTGTTTCTTTCTTTGTACATATTTCATTTTTTATTTCCTTCCTCCGTATTTTGTTTTCTTACTTTTCTTTTCTTTTCTCTTTTCGTTTCTTTTTCTTTTCTTTCCTCTTTTCTTTTCATTTTTTCTTTTCTCCTTTTCTTATTTTACTTTTTATTCTTTTTTAAAAATTTTCCCCTTTTCCCTTTCTTTCTTTCTTTCTTTCTTTCTTTCTTTCCACGTATTCATTTTTTTATTCGCTTTTTTAAAAAAAATTCCTTCTCTGTCTCACCGTTTAGGATTTCCTCTTCTTTTTTTAAAAAATTCATTTAATCTTTCTTTGGATCAAAAAGTATTTAAGTGCATTTAAATTTGATTAAATTAAAAACTGAAAACTATAATGAAATGAGATTAAAATAAATTGCGTTGTAATTAAATCAAAAGTTACATAAAACGAATTCTAACTAAATTAAATTAAAAATGAAATTTCCAGGTAAATTAAAATAAATTGCATCCTAATTAAATTAAAATTAAAACATATTGCCTTCTAATTAAAATAAAATAAAAATATAAGGTATTTGAATTTAATTGAATTAAACTTTTAAATTCTAATGAAATTAAAATAAATTACATTCCAATGAAAATTAAATTACATTTTAATTAAGCTAAATAAAAATAAAAATAAATGACATTCTAATTAAATTAAAATTGAAATATAAAGTATCTGAATTTAATTAAATAAAAATTGAAAATTCTAATGGGATTAAATTAAAATAAGATGCATTCTAATTAAATTAAATTACAAAATTAAATTAAATCAAAAATTAAATTGCTTTCTAATTAAATTAAAAGTTGCATAAATTGAACACTAATTAAATTGAAATTAAAATATATTGTATACTAATTAAATTAATAATGAAATTTCCAGTTACATTAAACATTTAAATAAATTGAATTCTAATTAAATGAAATATTCCGTCTAAACTGAATTTATAGCGATAGTTCAATTTCTGTGCCCGCTTGATTCTAAATTCTCCATGTCTGCTTCTCCTACTGACGACCATACAGTCTATTTTCTTATAGCTAGTCCTTTCTTCTCGTCTTCCTTTGCTACGTTCTCTAGAAGTTATTGCAGTTTTTTTTCTGAGACTGTCATCAACACAGTGTCATCCGCGTATCTTTTGTTACGACTATAGCCTCTTATCCTTGACTTTCTGGTTTTGTGTCCTTCAATTTTATGTCAAACATTTTCCTCTTTATTTTTTATTTGGTGAGACTCGTTTCTCTTGTCATCTTTATAACGAGAAGAAAACAGAATGCATGGTGTAGGCAGGGGTCAAGCGAAAACCGGCAGCTTCTAGATTCACTTTGAATAAAGAAATATCAAAAGAAAGTTCTAGGAACTTCTGTTCATTTGCAACATGTCGTATCTTTCAGAACATGAGCTTTTCTCAAAATCTCCATGCGTGAACAGGTGCATAAAATTGTTTTTAAAATCGAATTCTTCTTTCATTTTTCATAAATAACGAACCGTTTTCAGCCTTGTGTCGTCACATCGAAGCCACGCTTAATAAATCGCTACTTATTACTTACCTTTTAAATATGAATCTTATCCCGACATCGATGTTTCTTGGTAAAATTTCCAGTCTTCAGGGGATTGTGGCTTTAAATGGTATTTCCAATTCTTTCATTTTTTTTTCAAATTGTTCCGTGTCTAACACACACACACACACACACACACACACACACACATATATATATATATATATATACTTTGCCTACTTATTTTTTAATATTACCCTCTCGTATTTACGAACAAATTTCTTAGTGTCCTTATTAAATGTTGGTGCATATTCATTTTATTCAGAGTACTTTCGACATTAGCACAATGTCATCATCAGAGTTTTTGTTTTTCGAAGACAAAAATTGTTGTGTTCATCATTTTTCTAAGACAAAATTGTTGTGTTCATTTGAAAATTAATTTTTTTTATTGTTAAGTAAAAAACCCTAAGGTACGATTTTTAAATTTTATGATGTAAACTTCAAGGGAGGTAATTAAATTATTGAAATGTCTAAATATTAAAAAAAAAACCTACTAAAAGCTATTAGTTAAAACCTAGATATTTTAAACTATATACTATAAACATTTTAAAACATTTGTGCAGTATTCATAATTAATTTTATGAAAGGATGGTTTCAATTTTTAATATAGATAACTTCAAGAATTTTTAGTTTATGTTTATTATTTTCATGAAAAAGTGTACATGTATTTTCAACCAGAATCTTCCTAAATTGTGAAAGTGGACAGGCGTGCTGTTGTAAATGTTGAGTGGTATTAGATGCATCATTCAAATGAAGTCTCGACCTTCGAGACAACGTAGTAGTGGTATGACCAACATATATATTATTTTTCTTTCTTCCTTTAATAAGGATACTAAGATTCTTTTCCGTAATTATGAGAGGACCTATAAAAAAATAAGAGACAAAACTAGTCTAAATTATTTAATGAGACATGTTTTAATATATATATATATATATATATATATATATATATATATATATATATATATATATATACTCTCGACTCTCCCGTCGAATTCAACGTATGAGGGTCAAGCAGATCAGTTCCTAGGAAACCAACATCAGATTTGATTATAGTGGTGAAGGATTCGTGCAGGACCATCCACACTTTTTGAAGGGCCGAATCCAGAGACCTGGTGCACTAAGTGCCACAAGCTCCCCAAACGACCCTCCGCAGATTTTGAATTCAGAGTTGTCCTTCTCCTAGACCAGTTGCCATCCAAGGCTATAGAACCCAGTCTGTCCTGCTATTTACCCATAACTGGAGGGAGAATATAAATTCTTATTCTCATTATATGTTCCGTGTTCATGGACGATCATGGCTCTCCACTATTTCCTATTCTTTGGAGTTCTTAGTGAGATATGTCTTTTTACCATCTCTTCAAATCTCCATTCTGCCACCCGTTTATACAAGCTTCTCACATTTGTTATTCGCCGTTTCCTTTTTCTCTCTCTTGTCATGTGTGTATTAAATTTTCCAAGTTCTCTTTCCTCAATATGTGCTCTAGAAATTTCAACTGCTTTTTTTATTCAACCTTTGCAGTGAGGCGATTCTGACAGAAGTAGAAGTCCTACCAGGATTGATTACTGGCGGACACACAACATCATAAGATATGTCGACGACACAGTGTTGATAGCAGTAAGGTAAGAGGACCGCAGGAACACCTACAGAAAGTAGCGAAGGAAAGAGAGAAGAAAGGACTAAACATCAATGTTATACCAAAATTCGAAGGCGCGTTGCTTTTCAAAAGGTAAGCAAAGTTTCATGAAACACGAAAATTTTGTTAGAAACAAAGAAAAGACTGCTGAACTGTTATGTAACCTTCAATATGGCAATGCATGTTGGACAATTTCCTCACTGATGAAGAAGAGACTTGAAGCAACAGAAACCAAGAAATGTGGCGCTACATGCTGAGAATTCCATGGACTGAACATGTGAGTGACGAGGAAGTTTTAAGGAAAATGATAACAAAAATGACGTTTTTACTTACAATCAGAAAGAGACAATTGAAATTTATAAGGCACATAATGAGGAAGGTGGGGTTGGAGAATTTGACACTCCCAGGACATATTGAAGGCAAGAGAGACAGAAAAGTAATGATTAAATCTACATAACGAACTTGTGTACATGGATGACAGCACAGGGTTTAAAATCTACTTTAATTTAAAGACCTACAAAGGACAGGAAATTGTGGAGAGCTATGATCGCCAATGTCCCGAATGGAAGAAGAAGAAGAAACCTTCTATGACATATGCACTAGACTAACCTATACGAAAATGTTCCTGTCTCATCAGATGAGCTAATATTGTTGCCTTGTCAAATAACTATTTCTATAGTTTTCTATTTTTGTATATTAATTGAATTCATTTTCTACCCATATATAGGCAGTTTTCTTCCAATGTTTAGATTGTGGATTATTCTAATATCCTTCCCGAATATGTCAAGGTTATTTCGTAGTTCCAATTCATTCCAAAATATTAAGTGATCGCACTCAAACATGGAGTCGGATGATAAACGGCTATATACGGTCCTTTTTATTTTAATCCACATAATCTTCTTTCTTCTCAATCTTAATTCTGTAGTAAATATTAATCCCATAGCACGAATATCACAGAAAAAATTTCACATAAAAATTCACCTGTTCACTATGTGTCGGGCTACGGACTTATCGATCCATCCTAGTGGTGGCGACAAAACTCACTGCAGTCGTTAGAGCTTGTGACACGAGCACGAACTATTTATGATACTAATCTTTGCTTAGTACAGGAAGATTATGTTACGCCAAACTTCACTATCGGGGAAGGTTTTCCTTGAAAATAACCCCTCAAGGTGCTGGCTTTGAACCGGACTTGAACACTGACCGCTGACACTTGTAGCAAATACTTAATTATTTAAATCACCATATTGTATATTTAGTATGGCACAAGGCCACATGTGTGTGAGACCCAGTGAGAGTTAGATTCATTCCATTAGTACTAGGCTGGATATTTTAAATCAGTGGTTCCCAACTGATTTTTGGCCCACTTTGGTAGTTCTAAAACTCTGGAGACCCCACCTCAACTTTTATATTTAATTCTTACATATTCAAAATTTTCCTGCAATTCACGTGAAGGAAGCTTAAAAAGCCCATTAACTTGGTCTCTAAACAGGGGCTCCAAAAACCATAGCATCCATGAAAGAGAAAAATTTAAAAAAAGAAAAAAAAACATTTAAATATTGAATTTCAAAGCGTAGCTTAGATGTGGCATAAGGCCGAAGGTATAGGGCACCCAATGAGGATCGAGCTCGCTATTCAGTCGCAATTGTTCTAACGAGACAAGCTTGCTAAACATTACGCCACGCAGAGCATTTAAATATATGTAGTTTCAAAACATATAATAAAGAACTGAAAGGCAGAAATATAAAATATTTGAATGAAAGCTTATTCTGTACTTTGGTCCTTTTAATCATGAAATAATAATGCAAAATGAAATTGGAGCTCATCACAAAATGACTGTTAGTGAAATCCTTGTGAGTCATGCCTGCTACAGATAGATTTTATATTAGGCACCAATTTAGTCAGCTTAAGTCTCCTCGTTTAGTGATATCCAGTCGATTTCTTGTCTTCAATAACAAATCCTTTACAGCACTAAAGCCACATTCAGCTAAATATGAAGATGAAAATAATAACTCACTCTCGAATTGCCCCCTTATTCTGTTGGTATAGTAAGCCGAAGAGTGTACACCCTAAGCATGCCCCACCAAAATATTACCATGCCCCACCGGTAATCATTGTTTTCAATAATTATCTACAGTCCTCTCTAAAAGTAATGGAACGGCATGGCTAATTCCTTTGTCTGTGTTGTTCATTGAAGACATTTGGGTTTAAGATCCAAAGATGAATATGAGTCACGACACCCGTCCCCAACTAGAAGCCATATACTGATTGGTTAGTTTCTTACTCAGGTATAACTCCTATCTTTTTAATTCGACTGCAAGCCGGGCCCATGTCTACCTTTTATAAACCATTTTGTCTCTAGTGTAAACCGGACATATGTCTACCCTTCTAAGGATGTGCAGATGGTGTCATCTGAGAGACGAGTTCGAATTCCAGTTGATTTCGTTACATTCACTTACGCGGAAATACTTTTGGGAAAGATATGAATACATTTTCTCCCCCAGTTATTGGTTAAATAGTACCATTGGTATCCGGGAAAATAGTTTTTTTTTGCTCAAAATAAGGTTTAATAAATATTCGCTCGCAAGAAAAGACTTATTCTTACAATTTTCACGTTTCGCGTTTAAATAACTCACAGATAAGCCAAAAAAAATCAAATCCCACTTGCAGAATCTCGCTCAGGTACATGTGGTTTACACTTCAACTATGCTGAGCAGACCATAGTAACAGTTTCCGGGAGAGAGCGTGTTATCAAGAATGATCAACAATCTGATCAACACCAGCACTCTCAAACCCTTCTATCACAGCTATCGACGAACCCAATTTCACTTGGGTCAACTCTTGATATGTTTTTCAGGTACTTTCCACGCTGGGATCAACCGTCTACCCAATTTCACTCATAAGGCTAGGGTCAGCTACTGGTATGGTTTCCAGGCACTTTCCAAAGATAACATCAGGAAGTCTCTTTCCTGACAACAAATCGACCATGGTGAGGTTCAAACACGGGTCTCATGGTCAGAAAGCGAACGTTTTAACCACTCGGTCATGCGCCCAATACTAAGGGATATATAATATATCTATATATAATATAATTAGATTATCGTAATCTAATCTAATGTTCATTATATACAAAGGTTATCTATACAAAGGTAAATTGAATTTATGAATCAAATCTGGCCTATACAAAAGGATATATAATATACCTATATGTAATATATTAGATTATCTTAATCTAATCTAATATTCGATGTATACAAATGTTATCTATACAAAGATAAATTGAATTTATGAATCAAATCTGGCCTATAGAGAGGGATATATAATGTATCTATATATAATAGATTATACTAATCTAATCTAATATTCAA
>OZ038489.1:29728648-29781148 GCA_964036315.1 Acanthosepion esculentum
AGATATCTTGAATCTGATTTCATATTAATCCCAACCCTGAGTACTTTGAACCCGATTTTCTATTATCCTTGCTCTGTTCATATCACATACCGATATCTAAGTGGTAAACACATGTTTACTGAAGAAGACAATTCTTCAGCTCGTCGTGCGGTTCTTTTTAGCAAGATTGTCGCGCTGACCTATTAAGAGCGAGTTCGATTCTCACATAATGCCCCATAATTTGGCTTTGTGACTAAACAAAGCTCTGTATAATAAATACCTTCCGTGCCTATTCTCATGGCACATTGTTTTCACTATAGTTCAACGTGACCCAGTGTATCATTATCTATCTATGAGAATATATATTTAAATTCATTTTTGCCTGAAAGAGTGTACACGTAGTGAAAAAGTGATCGATAGAAAATGTAAAATACGAACTTGAAAAATAAATGTTTCTCCTACAAATGCAGTAATATATATATATATATATATATATATATATATATATATATATATGTATGTATGTATGTAAGTATGTATATGGAGAGAGAGAGAGAAAGAGAAATAAAATGCTTATTCTATCTATCTATATATATGTGTATGTGTGTGTGTGTGTGTGTGTGTGTGTATATATATATGAACCTATATATACATATATATATATGCATAAATGTTGCACCTAAAAATGCAGAAACATATATATATATATATATATTTCTGCATTTTCATATATATATATATATATATATATATATATATATATATATCAAGTATGTGGTGCAGTTCAATTTATATTACATAAATCATTCATACAAAAAGCAGATAAACATATTTCGGATCACATCTAAATTTTGTTGTCCCGTTATTACTTAGATGTAAAAAAACAAATCCATTTCCATACCTGATGATGTCTGTATGAACAGACGAAAGTACTCGTATAAAAAAGACCTTATGCAACTGGAATTTATTAAAAACAGGGATCATAACATTCATCTACAGGTTCGGGGTTAATGTATCTTAATAAATTTGTTTGCGAAGATGTATTCTCGCCATTTATATCAATAACTTCACTATTTGCTTTTTGTATGAATGATTCATGTAATATATATATATATATATGTATATATATATATATATATATATATATATATATGTATGTATGTATGTATGTGTGTGTTTGTGTGTATGTGGAGAGAAAGTAAGAGTGATAAAATTATTCTACATATGTGTGTGTGTGTGTATATATATATATATATATATATATATATATATATATATATATATATATATATAGACGTATATATGCGCATACATGCACAATATACATATATATAATAAATGGGACGCATATAATAAAAAAGAAAATCAAAAGATAACTAACAAACCACCAGTACAAAACCACCTGTAACTGCAGAGTAAAGGACGAATGGCCCTTATATTGCAACTGCTTGCAAAACAATATAATATACCAAGTGACGGTAAAATCATCAGATTACGCTGAAAAATATACATAAAAGTAACTGAAGGACCATGGAAACAGAGAAATTATGCGCACAAATCATCTTTTACAGGACAATGCTTTTGAAACATATAAGGGAAATTAAATAAAATTGAACCAATCATATCATGGAAAATAAAGAAATCAACACCAACCTACAACAATAAATTCAAAAACTGGAAACACTGTCTGAAGGAGAAAATAACCATAATTACCTTCTCAGACCAACATTAATTACTAAATAAACGATCGGAATTCATCTCAAAATGCAGACACAAAAACAAATTTTTACTACGTTATTTAAAAATCGAAAACCCAAAACGAAGACCTTGCGAAAACACCACCATGAAAAATGCAAATATAAGCGTTATTATAAAAAAATAAAAATGTAATAAATAAATAAACAAATTAAGTAAATATAAATACATTAACAATCTACACACGTAAATGCAATAATAATAATAATAATAATAATAATAATAATGAACAAGAAATAATTAAGTAATCAATAAGGAGTAAAAAGTTGACAAATAACATTATAAAATAGATACAAATTATCTCATTCGGATCGACCATTATTTCTACTCAATCCCCTATAGAATAATTTGAAACATAACTGTTACCGCCCACCCTAAAGAAGGCAGGATAATACAATAGACCATACTACCCACAATGCACCACTAACCAGTGAAATATGTTACATTGATAAACGTTTCCTATTTGTTCTTTATCTTATCATTTTATCGGATTCCAATCCATATACGATCTCAAACTCATATGGAAGTGAAGTCTGAAGATCCAGAGAAAAATAAAATTGTCTGGTGAAATAAATTATTACAATGGAGCGCTAAAGTGGACTGTTTTTCTTTAAATTATATATATATATATATATATATATATATATATATATATATATATATATATATATAGGTAACTATACTCGTGTCGAAAAACCTTCGTATTTTTGATTTAACAATAGCCAAATCAATCTCGAAGGGAAAAAAAGGTTTTAAAAAAGAAAGAGCCAGGAACATGAAAGTCTGTCGAAAATAATCGCACAGATACAGGTTCAAGGCCCAAAGAAAAAAGCCCGATACGAGTAAACAACTAACTAAAGAGCTCGATACAAACGCAGTAGAAACCTAGTCAAACCTAATGAGCCAGACAAACCTACCACGGTTTCACTTAGGCAGAACTAAGTGAAACCTTGGTAGGTTTGTCTGGCTCATTAGGTTTGAATATATATATATATATATATATATATATATATATATATATATATATATAAAAAAAAAATTATAACATAAGTATGTGATAACATCACTAGAAAAATAGCATATTTGTTTCAACACTTCTGATGTATTGTCAAGTGATCATGCTTGTAAAATAAAAAGATTTTTATACTTATGTCATAATTTTTAAAGAAATATTATTGACCACTTTTTAAAAAAAATAGTGTTTTTGGTTACTTGAGTTTTATTCCATCTATATCAACCTTGTATTCGTATATATATATATATATATATATATATATATATATATATATATATATATATATATATATATATATATATATATATTACAGTGTGAGCTTATATTTTATATCATAAAGAAACAATTCATACAAAGAATTAAATGCAATGCCAATGTGAGTAATGGCGAAATCACTTCGATAATGGGACTTAATCAAACTTTAAATTACTATCAATTCCTTGAATTATAAGATGAAGCACTAATATTTCGTCTTAGTTTTTGTCGATGTATGGGAAAATTGCGGTCTGAAGATGACAATTTGAAATTGTCGAAAGTACTTTGCAGGTGTCTTCAGTCTGACAACGACTCGGATATAAGGATCTTATTATTCAAAGAATTTATAGTAAGTTAATGTCTCATTAAGTCCTGTTAGCGAAGTGATTTCGCCATTAATCGCATTGGCATTGCTATTTAATTCTTTGTATGAGCTGTTTCTTTACGATATATATATATATATATATATATATATATATATATATATATATATATATATATATATATATATATTATTTTTATAAATTCTTTTTATAGAAACAAATATTTAAGTAAATGTTCTGTTTATAATAAACAGTATTAACGACATTTACCGGCCTGAATGTCCAAGAAATTTTCATAGAAAATATTCGTCCTCTGACAGGAATGAAACCTGTATCCTATACAGAACCGTCATATAGCCTGACGTGCTTTACCGATTTAGCCACAGAGGAGCGTTTCGGTTAGCAAGGTCGATTGTACTGTTTTTAAACTACAATTCTCCATGATTTTCTCCCGTACATTCATATCTGCTCGATGCGTATCCAAATGTAAATAAATGACGTCACACATTATGAAATAGATAAAGTCCGACAATTATTTTAAGATATTTTTTTATGTTTATACGTTCTTTTTATAGATACAAATATTTAAGTAAATGCTAAAATTAAAAGCTAATTAAAATGCTAATTAAAATTAGCAAGGTCGATTTTACTGTTAAAAAATTAACTATTATTACTGCAAGTATCACCGTATATGCACGTGTAAAATAATCCCGTTTAAACATATTTTGAATGAAACTAGCTGATCGATTATTATTATTATTATTATTATTATTTCAATGGCATTTCCTTTCGTGTTGTAGTCGATCATAATTCTTTTTCTTTATCTGTAAATCGTCATGAATGTTTCAGAAACGTTGCAGTGGTTCCCCTCTGCCACATTCCGTACGGTTTGAAATAGAAATTTTTACTTCTTTTAGACTGATTTCCATCCAAGGCTAGAGAGTCCAGTAGCCCCTGTTGTTTATCCCCTGACTGGGACAGGGGTGACGTTTTTCTACGCTGTTGTTTAACCAATCAGCCAGTCCGTTAATTGCCATACGTGATACTTGCTTGGGCGATCATGTCTCTTTCGATCCATGACTGACTAGGCAGAATATTTTTTCCCAGCAGTAGGTTGCCATTTATTTCTGCGGTAGACTGGATGCCAACCAAGGCTATAGAATCCAGTCTGTTCTGTTATTTAATCCATAGCTGGGAGGAGAAGAGATGGATTCACACCTTTTCTAAGTGTATTTTCGCGTAAGTGAATACAACGGAATCAACTAGAATTCGAACTCAGCTCATATTCCGAGTTGATATCTATTAAGTCACAACGCAAAACGTTCAACCAATACAAGGCCTCAAATCTCCCAGAGTGTTACTGAATGATTGTCTTATGGACTTAAGAATTGTAAACTGTGGATTATGAGGAAATATAGGAGAGATAATGGTTTATCTTAGACTTAAAGAGGTAAACGGAATAGTTCATTATTATGAAAGAACGCTTTCATAGCATTAAGCTATATAATATCCTACAATCTCTTAAAGAAATCAATCTGTATTCGTAAATACAACCTCAACAAAACTATAACATAAAAAACACATATCACCGTCTGTAGTAATTATGTCTACACAAAGATGTATATGAACAGAAGTTGAGTATAATCTACCATATAATGATCAAACTGAAAATAAGTAGTCAAATGATTCTTAAAATTTGCATTTTGGGCTGTCCCTTTTGCTAACACATATGCGCCAAACTGTCGTCTTTTCACTTAAATTTTTGTACTTGTTTGATTTTGCTATCCCCGATTTGTAATTTGAATTTTGGGCTGTCCCTTTTGCTCACACATATGCGCCAAACTGTCGTCTTTTCATTTCATTTAAATTTTTGTAACATGCACTATAATTTGGTTGGCAACCATTCTACCGCAGAAAGAAATGGCAACCTACTGCGGGAAAAAATTCTTACCAGGACGTAACTTACGAACGTGAATGAACGAACGAAGAAGCAGAATTATATGATGCGGCTCACGTTGATTTATTGATTCTATATTCAGTATTGTCAAATATTGGCAGAGCGTAACGTACGCCCGAAGGAATGAAGGAAGGGACAGAATTATATGATGCGGTTGACGTTGCTATATTAATTTTATCAAAGCAATCTGATTCTTAAATGTGAATCCACTATAATTTGTTCATTTCACTCTGGTGCATTCGGAAAAGGCATTAATCTACCTCCCCCCCAGCTCTGGGTTAGGTAGAAGTGAAGACTGTGCTCTTTGGTCTTGTTTAGCAGCCAGTCAGAAAATCTCTGAAATGAAAATCAGTCTGAAGAGTGATTGATTATGTTTGTTTAACAGCATATCAACTCCTTCATGGGCCACTTAATGCCGAAATTAAATTTTCTTGGAATTAATAACAATATGTTATTCTGCTTTCACAGTTGAATACATGGTAGATGATACTCATCTTCTGTTCATATACATTTTGTGTGGACGTAATTACTACAGGCGGTGATATGTGTGTTTTTTTGTTGTAGTTTTGTTGAGGTCATATTTACGAATACAGATTGATTTCTTTAAGAGATTGTAGGATATTATATAGAATAATGTCACGAAAGAGTTCTTTCATGCTGGCTGTTTGGTTTGTTGATTTTGTTTGGCGGTATATCAACCTGTACGAGTTATTTAATGTCGAAATCTAAATATTTTGGACGCAATTGTATGCCTTCAGGTAAAATGTATTGTTGTTAAATCTTGCTATAAATAGATATTGTTGGTCTTTTTTAATATAAAGGTATTTTTACTAGAAAATTTATTTCTGGTATTTTTACTATAAAATGAATTTCTGGTATTTTTACTATAAAATATATTTCTGGTATTTTTACTATAAAATATATTTCTGGTATTTTTACTATAAAATATATTTCTGGTATTGTTACTATTAACATGTATTTCTGGTATTTTTTACTATAAAATGTATTCTTATACTTTCATAGTGTTTTGTTTTCGTTTCACTGTTTGCTTACAGCTGGGAACTTAACAGGTGCTACCACCCCGGGTCAGGGTGGGTCTGGTAACAACAGCAATTAAGGGATAATCCCACACTCTTCAAAACTTCCAATCTCCCGATTAGAGTCCTTGCTGCCGGATGTAGTTTATCGTCATATCCAGGACTACAGCCGTAGGCGGAATGGGCTCCATTGGTCTGTCTTGCCCAAAACCCACTAATGCTGCCCAGGTTACAGTAAGTATGGTGATCCTACGACCTTAATTGGTTACAGGACACGTGACATGGCGTGACGACAGCATCTTCTTCAATGTGCTATCTCCCGTTGATGATCATGACTCTCCATATTTTCCTGTCTTTTATAATAATAAATTTTATATTTTTGCAGGCTCTCCCAAACCCAAGCTCGCCAGGTAGGTTATATATTGTTTTCCTTTGTCTCTTTTGCCTTCAATCTGCCCTCTGAGTATCAAATTTTCCAAATCCTCTTTCCTCATTATGTACCATAGAAATGTCAACTATTGCTTCTTGCTGATGAGCATCAGTGTCATTTTTGTTTCTAGAATGTCTCAAGGATGTCGTCGTTGCACATAAGCTCGGTCCATGGTATTCTCAGCATCCTTCTGTACAAACAATTTTTTGTTGCTGATATTACATAAGAGCTCAGTACGTTTTTCATTCATTCTAATGCTATTTTCCTGTTTCTTAATATTTTGCTTAGGTTTTGGAAAGCATCTTTCACTATCGCAATGCCTCTTGGGATTGCGGTGTCACACATTACATCCTCTCTTAAAAAGCTTTACAAATATTCAAATTGTTGCCCGTGTTTGCTATTGGTATCTCCAATTTCTAATTTGCATTTTGGGCTGTTTCTTTTCCTAACACATATGCGCCAAACTGTCGTCTTTTTAATTACATTTTTGTACTTGTTTGATTTTGGTATACCCGACTTGTAATTTGTACATTGCATTTTGGGCTGTCCCTTTTGTTAACACATGTGGGGAATGATCCTAATCAAATTTCTAATCATAATTGAATGATGTTGACATTTTTCAAGTGTATTAAAGTTTTGACTGCGTCAAAAAAACAAAAAACAAAAAAACAAAAACAAAACAAAACAAAAAAAACAACCCCCAAAACAAACAAAACATAGTCTTGCCTACGAGATTAACTTCTCACAGATGTCGTTAAATCTAAGGGAGACAATGTTTACAATTATATTAATCTGAATTTGTAGGGATTTTAGAGATTACCGCCCCTCTTTTACCCTTGCCCCCACTTTCTCTCTCGCTGTCTATTCGATTTTCATTTTTCTGTCAATTTGGTTAGCTAATCCCCTTTCTCTATTACATATTCTTAATCTCCGTCCTGTGATACGTTCATACTTGAGGCGAAAAGTATTGCTAATAACTTAATGCTTTTTTAAGATGTAACGAGGTAGTGCTTTCTTCGGAATTAGAAAAATCACGGAACAATAATGGAGAAGAACAAGTTTAAAGTTATCTCAGTAACTTTCTATCTATCTATCTATCTATCTATCTATCTATCTATCTATCTATCTATCTATCTATCTATCTATCTCGTCCTGGGTATGACGATAAACTGCATCCGAGTCCTGGGTAAGACGATAAACTACGTCCAACAGCAAGGCCTTTGATCAGATGGCTTTTTTGGAGTGTGGAACCACCTCTTAATTGCTGGTATTCCCAGGTCCATCCTGATCCGGGGTGGTAGCTCATGTTAGGGTCCCAGCTATGGGCAAATAGTTAACCCCCAAAGTGGGGTCAAATCATTATGAATGCGTAAAAATAGGTTTTAATACCAGAAATAATTTGTAAAAAAGAAAAAAAAAAATTATTACCAGACATACATTTTTGAAAAAAAAAAAAAAAAACTTTACCACCTATACATATTTTTGAAAAATATTTACCATGAAAGGTAAATTATTACCAGAAATAGATTTTTTGAAAAAATATTACCAACAATGAAACTTTTGTCGGCATGAAATAACCCATTCAGGTTGATGTGCCGTGAAACAGACCAAACCAAACTATCTATCTATCTATCTATCTATCTATCTATCTATCTATCTATCTATCTATCTATCTATCTATCTATCTCAGATTATAAGGTATCTATATATCTGTCTGTGCCTAAATGATACGGTTTTTCTTTCTTTCTTTCTTTCTTTCTCAGTCCATATCTATATATCAAGCAAGCTAGCTAGATGGTTAGGTATTTATATATATATAATTGTCTGTACGTAAATGAATCCGTTTCTATCTATCTATCTATCTATCTATCTATCTATCTATCTATCTATCTATCTATCTATCTATCTATCTATCCCAGTCTACTCTTTTCGACTTACATCTCTCTTTATCTGGGTTAAACGTTATCTGTAGGTAAAATCGATTATTGCCGAGTGTCATGCCGCCATTGAATGGCAGGCTTGACGTCATAGTTGCATTAAAATCTATTAAGGAAGACTTTATTCAATCAACTTGGCGTCCATATTTCAGATAAGACAGCGAACATTTCTTCTCTTTAGCGTTTCTGTTGCTCCTTAGGACGAAACGAAGATACATCGACGTACATACGTCGCCGAAAGAAAGATGCGGCCGACTTACAGATGGTTAAGAAAGCAAGAAGAAGAAGAAGGAGGAGGAGGAGAATAATGATAATGATAATAATACATACATACATACATATATATATATATATATATATATATATATATATATATATATATATATATATATATATATATATATATAATTAATGACGACGACGACCAGTTCTCAATATCTGATTAATCCATTTACAGCGGGGATTCTGAAGCTAGAAAAAAGCGATTCATTAAAAGAAAGGGAAATAGGTAGATGGATAGATAGATATGAAGTGACTTAGATAGATAGATAGATATGAAGTGACTTAGATAGATAGATAGATATGAAGTAACCAAGATCGATAAATATATAGATGGATATGAAACAGACTGTGATATGGAGAGTGAGATAGATAAACAAATATATAAAAAAGGAATAAATAACTGATATATATATATATATATATATATATATATATATATATATATATATATATATATATATATATAATTAACAAATCGGAGACTTCAGATAGCTTTCTGAAGTCTTCGCTTTGTTAATTAATTATTACTTGCTCTGTTTATTACATTAAGCTCTCGGGATTTATATCCTCCCTGGAATTATCCATATGGATTACCAATTAACTTTATTATATATATATATATATATATATATATATATATATATATATATATATATATATATATATATATATATATATATATATATATATATATATATATATATATATATATATATATATATATTAAATGGCGCAGTATATATAATATTATAAAGAGGTAATCGTACAAAGAATTTATCAGTAAAGGCGGTGGAGTAATGGATAATGGCTCGGATTGAGGAATCGGAGAGCCGAGTTCGAATTCCTGTTGAATCCATTATATTACGTACTAAAACACTTGGGAAAGGTATGAATCCTTTTCTTCTTCCCTCCTATTAGTAAATAGATGAATGGCAACTGGTGTACCGCAGAAAGAAATGCCAACCTATTGCGGAAAAAAATCTGCCTCGTCAGTCTTTCGATATATGATCGCCTAAGCGTGTATCACGCATAGCACATAACTGAACTAACTAACCAGTCATGTATTGAAAGTATCACGCTAACTGACTGAATGGCGAAATCTCTTCGCTAACAAATTTAATAGAGCATTAATTTACTAACCGTTTGCTGAGTGACGCTATCCTTATGTTTAAAAGTGTAAAATCCATCTTACAATTTTAAACGTAAGGAAGAATCTATCTTACAAGTTTAAACATAAAGATCGCGTCATTCAACGAATGCTTAGTAAGTTAATGCTCTATTAAATTTGTTAGCGAAGAGATTTCGCCATGAATTACATTAATTTTACTGATTAATTCATTACGCCCAGACATAGTATTCTTCTCAAATAATATTAAGAAAGTAATAATAATGTGGGAACTGACAGTGCCTTGGGAAGAGCATGCGGAGGAAGCCCATGAACGGAAGATGCTAAAATATGATGAATTAATAACGAGTTGTAAAAAAAATGGATAGAAATCAAGCTGTTTGCCAATCGAGGTGGGTGTAAGGGGTTTTGCTGCAAGGTTCCTATGCAAAGCCCTAACTGATATTTGCTTAGTAGGTGCTAACAAAAGAAAGGAGATTCGGACCATACGTAATACAGTAGAAGGACAGCAAAATATAAGATGTTATAAAATTTAATGTACCTAGTTTTGAGTATAGCTAAAATAACTAATGTGATTTCGGGCATTACTGTAAATGAGTTGGCAAATGTTTTCCGTGAACTGCAAAATCGTATTACCCTTTGTATTGCTAATGATGGAGGACATGAAGAAATTTAAATAAAATTTCAATAAAACCTTAAAAAATATAGATTTGCCTCTTTCTAATCCTTTTTACAAATTATGTCTATCGCAAATACAAATAAAGTTATAAATTTTTTAAAGTGCATACGAACTTTATGGACACCCTATATATATATATATATATATATATATATATATATATATATATATATATATATATGTGTGTGTGTGTGTGTGTGTATGTGTGTGTTATTTTTATAGATATAGTTTATTTAATTAAAAGCTCTGTTTTTAATTATTTCCTATACAAAAACCGTCATGTGACATGTCGGAAAAGCGCATATTTTCTATGAAATTTCTCGAACATTCAGGCCGGTAAATGTAATTAACACTGTTTAAACATAGTATTTAAATAAATAAATTGTATCTATAAAAATAACGTATTAACAGAAAATATATTAAATAATTTTCGGACTTAATCCATTTCATGATATATATATAAATATATATTACGTATATATATATATTATAATGGACTCTCCCATTCGGATTTCGACGTATGAGGATCTCACACCTTAGTTGATTCAGTTATGAAATTTTGTGCGATAATCTTAAGTGGCACTTAAGACCCGCTAGTGATTTACAAAGGAGGCCACATATGAAGCAAGAGTGAGTATTATGAGATGAGATCACTGTTAGATTGACTGACCTTTTAGATCTTGCTCTAGCTTCTTGAAGATGATTCAGACAAGCAGATTAAAAACGGCTGAGTCAACTAAAACGCATTGATCTCCATTGTAACTGCACGAAGGCTAAGCGCTCAAGGGAGTTATGTGGTATATTGACACCTGACAAGTTGCTTTTCAGCTTGTCTTTGTATCTTAGCCATGGGCGTCCTACATTCCTGTAGCTCTGATCTAACTGGATGTACATTAGGATTTTGGGTATCCTGTCATCAGACGTTCCCAAGACATGACCAGTCTACCGTAACTGAGATTGTATGAGAAAAGTCTCGATTCCTTCAATATTACACCTGTTAAACAGGTCTACGTTAGATGTCCTATCTTGAAGGTTAACTTCACAGATTGCACGCAACAGCTTTTATGTAAAACATTCAGCTGGCGTATAAGGTACCTGTATGGAGTCCACGACTCTGAGCCGTACAAAAGGATGGCAAGTACAACAGCTTTGTAAACCCGAATTTTCGTATCCAGTCGAATACCCCGCTCATTCCACAAGCGATGGCGAAGTTTGCCGAAAGCACTGGTAGCCTTAGCAATCCGATGCATGATTTCATCATCTAAAGTTCTATTTATATGGTAGATGTCAACTAGCCTTTTTTCTCTTCCCTCTTTGATTTCAGTTGTTGCCATTTGGCTTCTGTTTTTTTTCTAGACAGTCTGTCGTTTTTAATTTTTCAGCATATATATATATATATATATATATATATATATATATATATATATATATATATATATATATAGTGGAAGTCAACTCGTGACCGAGTAAAAGCATCTCTTGCACTCAAACTTTAAAAAATTTTTTCACACATTTTAACTATCATTACTTTTAAGACCTGCAAGAATATCGCAGTTCTTGGCAGATTGCTGACAAGTTAGTCTCCCTGCTGCAGTTTGCCTTCCTGGATGGTGGCTGTAAAAATATCATGTGAGTCCGCTGGCTGACTGATACACTTTAGGGCAGAGTGTGCGTGTATGATCATCGGGGATGTCATATCGGAAGTTGACAGCAAGAAAACTCCGCGTGTGACCGAGTAGACCTGCTCTTTATATACAAGTGAAAAGTGTGAGAGGAGAAAGAGTTAGGAAGACTGTATTTAACATGAAACTCGGAGTCGTACTCCGACGTAAGGTAATATATATATATATACATATATATATATATATATATATATATATATATATATATATATATATATATATATATATATACGAGGGTTATTAAATAAATAAGTTGAATTTTTCGGTATAAGGACTTTTAATACAGATAGAAGCTTACTCTTGTTTATTTTCTTTTTGTTTTACTTCTTTTTCACATGGATTTAATTTCTTTTGCAGATTAAAAAAAAAACTTTGAGAGTTTTGGCGATTAACAAAGATGGCCGACCAAGAAGCATGCTCCAGGATTGAACAGCGGCCAGTTATCAAGTTTTTGGTTGCTGAAGGGCGCAAACCAGTTGAAATTCATAGGAGAATGTCAACTGTGTATGGTGCCACATGTTTCAGCCAAAAAATGTCTACAAGTGGGCTAAATTGTTTAAAGAAGGGCGGAGCAGTGTTGAGGATGAAGACAGGCCCGGGAGGCCTACAGAAGTGAGGTCTCCTGAGGTGATCGACTCAGTCAATGATCTCATTCAGTCTGACAGAAGGGTGACAGTGGATGACATTGCAAGGGCTTTGAGCTTATCTGTTGGGACAAACGCAGGGGTCATCAGTCAGAAGGAGTCATCTTGCATCCTGACAGCGCAAACATCCCGGATCTGAAGACCATATGCGAAGAAGAATGGAACAAAATAGCAACTAAAATTTGCCAATCATTGAGAACTACAAGAAGCGGTTGGCTGCTGAAGGAATGAATAATGGCGATTCTACAAAGTATTAAATGAAGATTATGTGTTCTTTTTTGTATTGTACGAATACTTTTTTTACCCATTAAAATGGATAAATGGGATTTATTCCTATTAAATCATTTCTTTTTTCTGTTTTCTATGCATATTTAGATATTATGCATCTGTTTACAGTTAATTATATGAAAAGTATGTTTATTCGTTAGTTAGGAATACAATAAATAAAAAAATTGTATCTGTACAAATATTTGTTTCCCCCACTATATATATATATATATATATATACTTTCATAGATACATATGAACTCGGTCACATGTACTCATCCAGAGAGAGATAGATAGATAGATAGATATAGAAAGAAAGGAAGATATGTCTGTGCAGTTAGATATATAGCTAACTAGTTACCTAGCTTGCTCGACAGATAGACATGGACTGACACATATATATATATATATATATATATATATATATATATACAGTGTAACCCGGATATAAGAGAAACCCGGATATAAGAGACCTTTTCTCCGGTCCCGACAACTCTCTTATATCCGGGTTACACTATATATATATATATATATATATATATATATATATATATATATATATGTATATATATATATATATATATATATATATATAGAGAGAGAGAGAGAGAGAGAGAGAGAGAAAGAGATAGATAGATAGATAGATTTGAACAGATTCAGACAGGTACAGTAGATAACTAACTAGCTAGATTGTTCGGTAAATAGATATGAACTGAGAGAGAGAGAGAGAGAAAGAGAGAGAGAGAAAGAAAAAGAGAGAAAAAGAGAAAGAGAGAGAGAAAGAAAAAGAGAGAAAAAGTGAAAGAGAGAGAGAAAGAAAAAGAGAGAAAGAGAGAAAAAGAGAAAGAGAGAGAAAGAAAAAGAGAGAAAAAGAGAGAAAAAGAGAAAGAGAGAGAGAAAGAAAAAGAGAGAAAGAGAGAAAAAGAGAAAGAGAGAGAGAAAGAAAAAGAGAGAAAAAGAGAAAGAGAGAGAGAGAAAGAAAAAGAGAGAAAGAGAGAAAAAGAGAAAGAGAGAGAGAGAAAGAAAAAGAGAAAGAAAAAGAGAGAAAAAGAGAAAGAGAGAGAGAAACTTGCCACCCATCGAGAGTTGCAATTATCGTCGCTTGAAGCGACAAAGAAAGAAGTTGTGACGCAGTTAGCAGTGAGATGGAAAGAAGTGAGAATGAAACAGAAACATTAAGCAGTTAATTAGTCGGATTATTTAGGAAGTTAAACTTCATGACGTTTATGTAGATAACATGGCGACTACAAGAAAATGAAGGCGGAACAAAAGAAAGGGTTCAGCGAGCGGTGGTGGCGGAGGCTATTAACGAACTAGAATCAAAGGTTACGAATGGCATGAAAAAAAAAAGAAAAAAGGAAACGATATCATATAACGCAAAAATTTCCAGAATGATATTTAAAAAGTCTTTCATCCCTATAACTTCATAGCCTCATTATTCAGTCATCAAATTACCGTCTTTCTTTGACCTCACACCACACTTCAGGTATTAGAATAGGTACCTCCACAAATTCCGTATACGTAAGGATTTAAATGAATTTAAAAAAATGAAAAAGCTTTGCTAAAGCTTTCAATTTTGCTTTAAATAAAAGCTAAAGGATTAAATTTACTGTATCTGGTAGGCAAATAGTTTGGTGTATTTCAGAAAGACATTATATTGATTGAAATAGAGTTTTTTTTTGACATTTGTAAACGAAACTTATTTTTCCGTTTTTAAAGTCTTGCAAAAATAAAATATATATTTCTGAAACATTATTTGAGGAAAATTAGCAAATTTAAAGTTACGTTAATCTGATTTGAAACAAATATATACTTATAGCATAAAATGTTGCATACAATTATTTCCTAACAACAGGGTCTTGTTTTTCTGACATGTTAATCGGTTTATTGACGGCGGATTGACTGCCGAACGTGATCATAATTATCTATGGTGTAGCACAGGTGTGTTAAACTGGCGGCCCGCCGGCCACATGCGGCCCTTTACATGCATCTTGGCGGCCCTCGCAAAGTTTTCTATAGCCGTTGTATATCGAGAATTGTGTCTATGTTGGTAATGCAAATTATTAAAAACAATGAGATTATTTTTCAATTGGTATGATTAGATTGTTTATTCTATGTCAATGTTTTTTTTGTTTTGTTTGCGAATGTCAGCGACTATTTTTAACTTCCGGTTAATCAAGTGATCATCCTTGAAAACTGTTGTGGTAGGATCCACCTAATTTGCATAGTGGAGTACCGACCATATAAATATGGTTGGTACCGGGAAGAGAGGAGATCGAATCAAGAGATTCAACCAGAGACTCTGCCCGACTGCGACTCAGTCAACACATTCTCCAGGAACAGTCTTCCCAGGAACATACAAAAGACTATATGTAAATATTGTGTACATTTTCTTGTTTCAATACATTTTGTTCTAAGTACATTGTGTGTTGCATTATTATTCCATGCATTAGTCAAGTTTCAACAAAAACTAAATAAGAACAAATGTAAAGTGAAAACGTTCGTAATTTTGTAATATTTTGCCTTAAAAATGTCAAATTCTACTCCATCTCGTAAAAAGAGAAAATTATCTGAAGAAGGACGTGTGTTTCAAGAAAAGTGAGAATTACAGTACTTTTGTACCACTCTCAATGGAAAGATAAACTGTTTGATTTGTAACCACTACATTGCAATGCCAAAAGAATATAATGTGAAAAGACATTACGAAACAAACCATCGCTCTTATGATAAATATGAAGGAGATATGCGTGTTTCAAAAGTGAAGGAATCCAAGGTCAAGTTAACACAGCAACAGAGTTGCTTTACAAAAATTCAGAAAGGCAGTGTTAGTTCTGTTACTGCAAGCTTTGAACTCTGCAAAATGGTTGACATCAGTGGAAAATCTTACAGAGAAGGAGATTTCATAAAGCGATATCTTGTAAAAACAGCTGAAATTGTATGTCCAGAGATGTCACACTTATTTGAAGACATTTCATTAAGCAGGAACTCTGTTGCTGGACGGATTGATGAAATGGCAGGTGAATTGATTTTACCGTTGAAAACGTTATCAAGTTTTGAACATTTTTTATTGCTCTGGATGAGACTGTTGGCATAGCTGGAATAGCACAGCTCGCCGTTTTCATCAGGGTTTGTGACAATGAATTTCAAATTTATGAAGAACAGAACTGGTCACAATGTATTATACTACATCAAGCCAGGACATTTTTTGGTAAGAAAACAGCTTCTCCATGAGTATGGCCTTGATTTGAGTAAACTTGTGTGTTTATCTACTGATGGTGCTGCCAATATGGTTGGGAGACATAATGGTGTTGCCGCCAAGTTAGGTACAAAAATAGAAAATGTATATCCAGATTCAACATTCAAGTATTTTCACTGTATAATTCATCAACAGAACTTATGTTCTAAGATTTAAAAATTAGATCATGTGTTTTGTCATAAAAACAGTGAACTAAATCAGAGGTCGTGCTCTGCATCACCATCAGTTATTGGAAGACGTGAATAATCAGTTCACAAATGTCCCATTCTACACAGAAGTTCGGTGGCTTTCATGTCCCAAGGTACTGAAAAGATTTTTTTTTTATTGCGACACGAAATTGTTATGTTTTTGGAGATGAAGAGTCAAAGCAGAGATGAATTGAAAGATGAAAGCTGGCTCCAAGATCTGGCTTTTTTTATATATATAGGTAAATATCGTAAATATATATATAAGATTCTGATTTTTATAAATTGGAAATAAATTTGGGGATATGCGACGAATATGCTAATATATAAATATATATATATATATTGAATTGGACAAAGTCCGACAATTTATTTAAAGGCATTTACGATATGTTTAACGTTCTTTTTATAGATACAAGTATTTAAGCAAATGCTCTGTTTATAATAAACAGTATTAAATAACATTTACCGGCCAGAATGTCCGAGAAATTTTCATAGAAAATTTTCGTTCTCCGACAGGAATCGAACCTGTATCCTATACGGAACCGTGATTTCGCGTGACGTGCCTTAACCGTTCGGCCACAGAGAAGCGTCCGGTTAGCAAGGTCGATTTTACTATCTTTAAACTTAAATCTTCCATGAATCTCTTCTATTCATAACTGCTCATAGTGTATCAAATGTAAACAAATGACGTCATATATTTTGAATTGGACAAAGTCCGACAATTTATTTAAAGACATTCAGGTCGGTAAATGTTATTTAATACTGTTTATTATAAACAGAGCGTTTGCTTAAATACTTGTATCTATAAAAAGAACGTTAAACATATCATAAATGTCTCTCTCTCTCTCTCTCTCTCTCTCTCTCTCTCTCTCTCTATATATATATATATATATATATATTTAAAAATTATAACATAAATATGTTATAAAATCGCTACAAAAATAAAAAAATGATGTTGAATGTAGAATAAAGTGATGATGTTGAATGCAGAATAAAGGGTTTTTTAAAACCCTTTATTCCAGATTCAACATCATCACTTGATAAGACACCGGAGGTGTTGAAACAAAATGGCTATTTTTGTAGTGATTTTATAACATATTTATATATAATTTTTAAATAAATAATTATATCTGCTCTACTCTGTATTGAGCACACTTTAAGAATAGTAATTGTTGGTTATTGGAATTTATTCCGTATACACCAATCCTATACTTGTATATATATATATATATATATATATATATATATATATATATATATATATATATATATATGACCGTATTCTTTGAATTTATGGTCTGCCAAAAAAACAGTCTTTTTTGCGACGAATTTTTTTTTGTACGATTTCGATTTTTATAAATTGGAAATAAATTTGGGGATAATCGAAATTAATTAATTTCGAAATCCAGCGAAAGTCAGCCATTAAATAAAAGTAATTGTTTACGGAAAGTGAGGACCAAAATACATTAAGCGGTCTTTAAATTAAAATGACAGCAGAAGAATTATCGTTGAGCTTTTGAAAAGGTAAGCATAAATATTAATGCAATAATTAAATGTAGCGATCAATTTTGAGTTCTTCTGCAGTTTATTGTTGCCTATCGCATACGGCAGCAGTATGGCTCGCAAAAAGAAGTCTCCGCCAACAGAGGACCAGATTGCAATAAAAAATTCCAAGGCTGCAGTGAGAAAAAGAAAGTCCCATGCAAATGAAAACCCAGATTAAACGGCAGCCAGGAGAGCTTTCAATGCTGAGAATATGCAGACTTAGGGACTCTCAAGCTCCTGAACAAGCCGAAGGCCCTATCAAGAGTCCACGGCAGGCGCTAGCTCAAATGCCACCCGATAGAGCGGCTTTTAAGCTAGTATATATATATATATATATATATATATATATATATATATATATATATATATATATATATATATATATATATATATATATATATATATAATGAGCGTATTCCTTGAATTTATGGTATGGCAAAAAAGCAGTCTTTCAGCTCGAGCGAATCCATCAGGCTGGCTCCAGTATGAAATGGATGAAAATAAAAGAAAGGAAAAATAAACCGTTATCAATTTTGTTGAGGGATATGAAGACCGTACGTATGAATTCTTTAGGGGGATCACGTTCTTCTGTTTTTCTTGCATTATTATTATTATTATTATTATTATTATTATTGAGTAAAAGATTAGCAGGCCAACAAAGTGCCGTTGGGTGGGGGTACAAACATACGAAATCCAATATATTCACCATGGAGTTCCTTTTATATTTTGTTGACAGTCAATGGTATCTATGATTCATTGATCACTCCTGGTATTAACTAAATCGCATTTTACTCATTATCTTTTCATGTTAACAATCGACGACGACAAAGCTTATTTCAAGACCAAGTTGAAGCAAGACGATCACATAATAGACAAAGGTATCTGAATACTTCCCAAAGGCTTCAACAGATAAAACTTCAGACTAAGAAACGTGGGGTAAAGAAATGATTAATTCAACGATACGGTAGTATGTACATTTCTCTCTTGATTAGTTTGTAAATATGCAAAGACTTAAGGACTCTTGAACAAGCCGAAAATCCAATCAAGAGCCCTCCAAAAAAGCTGGTTTAATTACCGCCCGATAGGAGGCAATTAATTTAAAGCTAGACAATAAAACAATGTTTTGCGGCAATTTTTTAAAAAATCAACTTGAAATTTTTCTTGTTAAAATGCTGAATAATTTGAACACATTCAACATGGAAAAAAACAGTGAATTATTATATAGTGTTTTATTTTTTCGAGACTTAACATGAGCAAAACTAATTCACCGATTTGAACGACCCCCCCAACACCAGAACGACGTCTAACTTTGTACACATTTTACATCCTTTAATAGTCAGTCGTGTTTAGTTTAATTTGTAACGTATATAAATGTTGGTTGAAAAAGGCAAATGTTGATAAGATAGCGAGTGCCACAAAGGTCATCGCGGGGCTCCCAATCAGTCTTGGAACGCCACCGCCCCCAGTCGGAGGGTTTGGGTGTAGTACGCCCCGGTCCTGATTATTATAAACAAATAAATATGGTATACCGTCATTTTTTTTAAGGATTGGGTAAGCTAATATATGTATATTTGTAGACTTTAACTGTTCTTATCCATTCCCATTTATTATCTGGATTTTCTATCCCCCTCGTTTTTTTTTTATAAACGTTGTCATGACTCGATGTGGAATCGGAGAAATTTAAAGAACATATGGTAACAGCGGACACGTGAAGTCTGCCTGTCCGTCGGCCTGGCCAGTGATGACGGGCGGACTGGTTGATTGACGAGCGAAGGAGAGTGTGGATCAGAGGAAAAGGAGGTTATTTAGATTTGGTGGAGGAGGGAAAAGGAAAATGCGTTATGGGGTGGTGATGTGGCGGGTGTGTGTGTGTGTGTGAGGGGGGGGGCTTCGTACCGGCATGATAAAACCCTGTGCTTATATAAATATCTACTATCAAGAGAGAGAGAGAGAGAAAAAAAAACTCCCAAAAACAAAAAAGAAAACACACAAACACACAGGCGGACCCGAGTACTCACATGTGCCAAAAGACACACAGTCACAGAAACCCCAGCTCTCACAAGTGTGCGGACACACACACACACACACACACACACACACACACACACACAAACACACACACACACACACACACACACACATCACAAAAGTATGTATCGTCGCTATGAATAATGATACGTACTTTCGTACTTAAGTAGTTTATATTTGAATCCATCTATCTTTCTTTGCCTCACACTGAAAAAAATTTTGTATATACCAGAGAGGTTGCAGAAAAGCCTTCGGTTGGGCCAATAAAAAATTTACCCCACATATGATCACATTTTTTTCTGAGTAGATCAAGCCGAGAATTTTTCAGCACCTCTAGCACACACACACACACACACACACACACACACACACACACACACACACACACACACACACACACATTACAATGAATCATTCATACAAAAAGTAGATTAGTAAAGTTAATGATATAAAATGGCGAAATCCTTTCGCAAACAAAATTTTAAAGTTGCATTAACCTACAAATCACTCGATGAATGTTATGATCCTTGTTTTTAAAATTATAAACTGTATAAGGTCTTTCGCAAGTACTTTCAACTGTACATTCAGTCATCCTCAGACATGGAAATTATTTTGTTTTTAGTAAAATACAGGTAGCATCAGAGACGAAAAAATTAAATGCGAATCGAAATATTGTTTTTTGTTTAAATGTGTTATTGTTAACGGATACAAACTTTTGGAGCCAGCTGTCGCAACGCTAAGGTTTAATTTTTTTTTGATAATCTAAGAGAGTGCGTTTTTTTACTAATATGGTAATTTGAGAATTTTTTTGTTGTAGAATTTTATCAGTCAATGTGGCATGAACTAAATTGTTCAATAAATAGAGTAATGTCGCAGTTGTTATCCCGAAAATTTGCACCAGGATTTTACTAAAAATAAAATAATTTCCATGTCTGAGGATGACTGAATGTACAATTGAAAGTACTTGCAGATTAAAAAAAGACCTTATACAACTTGTAGTTATTAAAAAAAACGATCATAACATTCATCGAGTGGTTCATAGGTTAATGCAACTTTAAAATTTTGTTTGCGAAAGGATTTCGCCATTTTATATCATTAACTTTACTAATCTACTTTTTGTATGAATGATTCATTGTAATATAAATTGAACTGCACCACATATTTTATATATATATATATATATATATATATATATATATATATATATATTAAAAAAGAGAGAAAACGCAAACGTTTTTGGTTATAATGTGGATTCGTTTTAGTGTATATATTATATTTTATTCTTCATATTTTTGCTACACGGGTTTCCGGTTTCGTGACCTTCTTCAGGCAAATTAAACGAATCCATTTTTAAAGGATACATTTCTTATGTTCTTTTAATATTTCATTGTTCATTTTTTTCTATTTGCACTAAGCCTTGGTCTCATTTTTTTGACTGTTGGCAAAAGTGACTTTCTGCCTAAATGGTAATAAAATCATTAGGTTTGGTGTTAGTGGTGGCGATGACAGATGTTTTGATGATAGATGTCCCCCCGCTATCCACACATCACCTCTGAGACTGTCAAATCTATTTCCATTTTTGTGTATCATGAATGCACATGAATCAGCGCAAACACACACACACACACACACACACACACACACACACACACACACACACACACACACACACACACACACACATATATATAGTTCGGATTCCAGTCGAATCCATTACATTCACTTACCCTTGAGAAAGGTATTAATCCTCTCCTTTTCCCTCCAGCTATGGGTAAATAGCAAAACAAACTGGATTTTATAGCCTTGCATGCCAATTGGTCTAGGAGAAGGACAACTTTGAATTCTGCGGAGGGTCGTTTGCGGACCTTGTGGCACGTAGTGCACCGGGTCTCTGTAATCGGCCCTTCAAAAAGTGGGGGATGTTTCTGCATAAAGCCTTCACCACTATAATCAAATCAGATGTGATTGTATCTGGGCTGTCAGTTACTAGGAACTGAACTGCTTGACCCTCGTACGTCGGGAGAGTCCACCATATATATATATATATATATATATATATATATATATATATATATATATATATATATATATATAAACTAAAGAACTAATAGGAAACATATATCAATTTAACATGCTTCATTTATATTAAAGTTTCGTCAGAGATTTAAAGAGACAGTGTGTCTGTCTTTTTGTCTGTCTTCTCTCAAATTCTGACGAAAATGAAAGTGAAACATGATAGATTTATATAAGTTTCTTATTTCTTGTTTATTTTATCATCCTGTCGGGTTCCAATCCATATTTGATCTGCCTTTGATCTTTAACTTAAAATAATGGAAGCCTTAATAATAAAAGAGAAAAATCCAACACTCAATAAAAATGCTAACAAGACGCTTCCTCTGTAGCTAAATGGTATAGCACGTCAGGCTATATGACGGTTCCGTTCGATTCCTGTCGGAGGACACATATTTTCTATGAAATGTCTCGGACATTCAGGCCGGTAAATGTCGTTAATACTGTTTATTATAAACAGAGCATTTACTTAAATATTTGTATCTATAAAAAAGTAAAATAAAAATAACGTATAAACAATAAACACACACACACATATATATATTTTTGTCATCCACAGACAGACTGTTTCGCAGCTCATCAGTGTGGCTAGACGTCCGGTTGCCTCTAGCTAGGATAGAAACTCGACTGAATTTGCGTCAGTCGGAATTTCTCCCACTAAGCCGTCGGCGCACGGCAGGGATGAAGGTGAATTTTAGCGTGTTTATTTTTAGATTTAGATAAACACACAGTGACTGACAGTGACTCAATTCTGCCGAAGAGTCGTGCAATATTAGCTTAAATAGTCACTGTTTACAAATTCACACCTCAAACCAGAGAGCTCAACCGAAATTAATTTTTCAGGAGCCAATATATATATGAAGAGAAAGAAAGGGAGAACGAGATAGGTATCTTGCTGGAGAGCTGACACTCTTAATTAAGTTTACTCGAGTACGCAGACCGGTAGACGAAATAAATACAGCGTGCGAGGGATAAATTGTTGTGTAAATTACTTAAAAACGAAAATAACATTGACATCTCATTTACCAAAATTACACTAAAATATCTTGAAATACTAAAGAGTAAATTTATTCAATAAAATCGCCATTGGCTTCAACCACGGCCTTCAGACGACTTCGGACACCCCTGAATCTTTTCTGGACGGTCTCCATGTTTAAGTTGGTGAAAGCTGCCACAATCCTTGCCTTCAGTTCATCTTAGGTGTTACAAGGAGTTTCATTGGTCTCTCGTTCAACTGTGCAGCACACATATTAATCAAGGGGGTTAGGTGACCAGTTGTAAGGGGTGATGTGGTCGCAGAAATTGTCTGACAGCCATGTCTGGGTTCTCCTGTTTGTGTGGCATGGTGCAGAATCCTATTGGCAAACATAGGGTCTCCCAGCAGACACCTTCTTGACCCAGGGCAGCACTGCCTCCTCATGGCACTTGATGTAGGCTTCCGTGTTGAGATTGAGGCCCTCACCAACAAATTCGGGAGTTCTTTTCTTACCAGAACGATCAGAGTGAGTCTTCCGAGTTGCTGTACCTTCAAAATCACCATTAAACGAATCAAACTCTTTCAGAATCCTCAGGTTGACACTCAAATATTCTGAAGTATTCGTATTGGAGATTCCGGTGAGAATGTCAATCAGTACAGCCTTTCCAAATTTCTGGCGGAGCGAATTGCGTCATGGTCCTTTTCTTTCTCATAGACGATGCCCAAATGATGCTACTATACTGTGAAATTAACAATATAAAATGGCGACAATTTACCTATCGCACCCTGTACATACTTATCTTCAATAAATCAAGAAATATTCAATGAACATTGGCCGACTCTAGTGTTTCGCGTCAAATCGTTCGTCATCGTTCGTCAGATGTTCAATGAACCTATTGAAATTATTATCAGATATCATATTTACACCCCTCAGAACAAATGCTAATCACGTGCGCGTGCGTGTGCGTGTGCATGTGCGTGTGTGTGTTTGTGTGTGCAGGCACGGTGTAATAATTGATTGAGGAATCGGAGGGCCGAGTTCGAATTCCAGTCGAGTTCGTAACATTCACTTAATACCCTTGTGAAAGGTATAAATCTGTCTCTTTCCCTCTCCCCCAGTTACGGATGAAGATGTAGACTGAGTCTTATAGCTTTGGGTGACAAACGGTGTAGGAGAAGGAAACCTCTCAATTCAAAACCCGAGGAGGGTTGTTTGTTGAACTCTTGGCACTCTATGTACACCAATTCTCAGTATTCGGCGCTTCCAAAAAGTATGGTTGGATCTGTAACAGCCTTCACCGCTATAGTCAAATCCTCTGAGCGAGTCGTCTGGCTGTTCAGTTCAAAGAACTCAGGTTCTTCATGTGTGCGAAACGATCGGTGTTCTCACCCACGCAAGACAGACATGCTTGCTGGAGGTGTTGAGGCCTCACACTTATACACACACCCATGTTAATATACACACTTATACACATCATACTCACTCACTCCCTAAGAACCAAATAACACACAGACTTAACAGAAACATCTCCTTTCCAGGAACCAATAAAACTGTCAAAATGACCAAGGGAATTCAGAGCAGCATGAATCCATTCAGCTCTTATCTTAAATAACAACTTAAAACAGACTGTTTGACCAACACAAGGACTGGCCAAAATTCATGTTAAAAAAACAAATAAAAAAAACAAATGAAAACTACAGACAAAAATTCAGTTTCTCCACCAAGTCATTGATTTCTGTAGTTCACTGCTGCTAACAAGCAGGAAATTTTTCTCCTGATGAGGGCCATGTTGGCCGAAACTAGTCGAGGAATCTAACTGAAATAATAAAAACGAAAGAATATTATTATTCAACCCAGTGTCTGAAGATTTTAATTTTGTAATAATTTTGTTGTTCAAAACACACACACACACGCACGCACGCACACACACACACACACACACACGCACACACACACACATATATATATATATATATATATATATATAAAAGCTAGCAGTACCACCCGTCTTCGACCGGGTGTTTCATTACTGGGAATTTTTACCATTTAATTGGAGCAGTTTAATTTTAAAGTCAGCCCACCCGAAAATCAATATTAGTAACAAAATTTGGGTGCAACTGAGGCGCAATGGAGGGGGTTAACAATTTGAATGGTTGGGTGGCCCTGAAAAGGGCCGTTTTTGCGTTTTCAATCTTGCAAGGAAGGAACCTCTTCCAAGGACCGTCATAATAAGAATATACGATAATTTTTATTTATGATATAATTTTTTTTTATAATTCTTCTAATCTTTTGCGTTAGATTTCAACTCTCTAATTTGATTGTACGATGTTTTTTACAGACATTAAATTTTGTCTTTGATTTTTGCGTAAAGTGTAAAAAATCAGTCGTTTCGATGTTTCACCTTCAACGATATAATTTTTTCCAGCCAATTTGGACTCAAAACCGAAAAATCAAAAAAAAAAAAAAATTATCGAAATCGGATGAAAACTGTGGAAACGCATAAACATCTGATCACACACATACATACGCACACACACATTATATATATATATATATATATATATATATATATATATATATATATATATATAGGATGCAGACGATCATTCCTTTTCTTTTGTCTGAGGAAGTACAATATTAGTACAGAAATATGAAAGCTTTTGTGTAGCGATGTAAAATGTTTTTATTGTAATCTATTATAATAAAAACATTATATATATATATATATATATATATATATATATATATATATATATATATATATATATACAATATATATGCTCCTGAAAATTTATTTCGGTTGAGCTCTCTGGGGAGGATGTGTGGGTTTGTAAACAGTGACTATTACGGCTCATACGGCAAGACTCTTCGGTAAATCGAATCGAGTTCTCTCAGTCACTGTGTGTTTATCTGAATATAAATACGCTTAAATTCACCTTCTTCTCTGCCGTGCGCCAACGGCTTCAGGGTAAAATTTCCGACTGACGCGAATTCAGCCGGTTTTCGATTCTAGCCAGAGGCAACCGGACGTCTAGCCACACTGATGAGCTGTGATACAGCGAAACAGTCTGTCTGTGGATGACAATATATATATATATATATATATATATATATGTGTGTGTGTGTATATATAGGCATGTGCATAAGGTAGCAAGACAAATATACGAAGCTTCAAATATACAGATATTTAATAAGCTTAGCGTAATCTTAATAAAAAGCCAGTCTGCTGGAAAACGGCAGTAAGATTATATTGCAGCAACCTGCCTTGAAAATCCGAATTCGAAATCTTGTCATGTTCTTGAGCTCGAACATTGATCGATGGTATGTATTGTAAAATCCGATTCATTTACAATAGATGTCCCTTGTAAATCGACCCCCACCCGAGAAGAAGTTACTTATTCCGTATATTTCATAGTTCGTGCTTCCTAGTAAGCCGTAAGACCCGACTTTTAAGTGCAGAAACCCCTAAGAAGGGAATGTTTTAAAAAGTTTGCTACCAACAACGGAGATCGTATACGATAGGTAAAAGCAAAACAAAATTTAGTAAGGTTTAAAACAACAAGTTTGGAGCACTCCGTGAGGACCGAACCGATTAATTCTAGCGCACTTCTTTTTGAAACAAGCTACCATTACGCTATGATCAGCCGTTAGACTATTTGTGTTCACATCTAAATTTAGAGCGCTATTTACGACAGCCATGTTTTTTTTTTCTTTCTCTCTTGGTAACAAAAACGGAAGTGTTTTCAATTTACATCCATATTTGAACTTTCATTCGGCATCTTTTTTCTTTTGTGAGAGGGAAGAGTTTGTCTCTTTTTTTTTTTTGAGGGGGAACTGGGAATTTTTTTCGGGTAATTGAAAAAAAATGTTTGAAGTTTTTCTTTTTTTTCTTTTAGATTTATTTATTCGCTCTTTTAAACTTGTTTAAAGGAGATTCCTCAATCTACCCACCGTACCTCGGGGGGGGGGAAATGAAGAACACTTCTTTTTCTTTGTTTAGTTCATGTAAATATTTGTTAACATTTTAATTCTTAGAGCCAGGAAAAGACCAAAGAAGCTGTGACCTGGGGGCGATGCGTGATTAGACTGGTTTTATTTTACTGAGCTGATGTTTGTTTTATTTGTTATTTCTTTTTTATATAGTGGATGTCATATAGTGCACCTTCTGTAGAGCAATAATCAGCAATATTTTCGGATAGAATTCTATTTTTTTTAAATGCTTCGTCTCCACAGCATGCAGATAATCATTCATTTATTATTTCTTCATGATGAAGATAATACCCGTGTGTAAATTATGATAACTCCTCGCCCAAGAAATTCAGGCAAGAATATTATTTTTCTATCGACGAACTTTCCCGCTTTATCCACAACCATCTGTCAATTTTGGATTGTCTTTTCTTTCCCTGGTACCTGTCAATCCGATCCTTGTCAGGGTTAATGATGATTTTTTTTTGCGGTACTGTTTCTGTTGCTTCCAGTGGTTTAGTTCATCTGGGAAGAGATTGTTCAGCATTCAATGCATTGTAAGAGAAATGGTATTACTTGTTTCTAGCGACATTTTCCTGTTTCTTTGCTTAGTTTTTGGAAAACATCTTTCGCTATTCCGATGCACCTTCGGACTTCTTCGTCGTATTTTTTATCGTTATTTCACACGTGGTTAAATTTCTGAACTTTCTTCATTCTGACATCTTCAACTTGTCCCTCAATACCCTGGGTTGTCCCTTTTCATAATGACCACAAGTTCTCTCTTCTTACAACTGACGGTTGGTTCTTTTCATGTATAGTTTTTCTATGTGTCGTATCCCTTCCGGACATTAGCGAGCATGGCTCTCCACAATTTCCTGTCCTTTGTAGCTATTAATATTTTTTTCTTTTTGTTATAACTCCCATACACAGTTCGGCCATCCACATACTCAAAATCGTCAGGTAGGTTATACATTGAGTTCTCCGTTCCTCTTGCTTTCAATCTGCCCTGTGAGTATCAAATTTTCCAAGTCCTCTTTCCTCATTATGTAACATAGAAATTTCAGTTGTCTTTTTCTGATGTTGAGCATAAGTATCTTTTTTGTTTTCATTTTCTCAAAACTGCATCGTTGCTCACATGTTCAGTTTATGGTATTCTCAATATCCTTCTGTAGAACCACATTTCTGTAGGTTATGCAGTGTTTTCCTCTATCCCTCTTGCTTTCAATATGCCCTATGAGTATCAATTTTTCCAAGCCCTCTTTCCTCATTATGTAACCTAGAAATTTCAAATCTCTTTCTAATTATAACTCTAAGTGTCCTATTTGTTTCCATTGTCTTAGAACTTTGTCGTTGCTAACAGATTCGGTCCATGGTATTCTCAGCATCCTTCTGTAGAGCCACATATCTGTAGGTTATGCGGTGTTTTCCTCCACTCCTCTTGCCATCAATATGTCAAGTGAGTATAAAATTTTCCAAGTTCATCACCTAGGTCATGCCTGGTTTTCCTCCATCTCTCTTGCTTTCAATATGCCCTATGAGTATAAAATTTTCCAAGCCCTCTTTCCTCATTATATAACATAGAAATTTCAGATCTCTTTCTGATTATAACTCTAAGTGTCCTATTTGTCTTAGATTTTTGTCGTTGCTAACAGATTCGGTTCACGGTATTCTCAGCATCTTTCTTTAGAACCACGTTTCTGTTGTTTCAAGTGTCTTCTTCATCTATGAGGAGATTGTCCAGCATCCACTGCCGTATAGGAGGACCGATATTGCACAACAACTGAGCACTCTTTGTTACTACTGAAATTTCCATGTTTCTTAATACTTTGCTTAGCTTTTGAAAGGCACCTTTCAATATCCCAATTCATGGTGCTTGTTATTTGAAGTGAGCTCAGTCTGAAATTTAAGATATCATTTGAAATCAGATGAGATTTGCCAATATGTGGTGCCATCAAGCAACATTTCTGTTGCTTCAAGTGTCTTCTTCATCTGTGAGGAGATTGTCCAGCTTTCACTGAAATATAGCATTGCTTATTTTACGCAACATTTTAGTATTCTTTTCTATGTTTTTAAAGAAGTTTTCCTGTTTTTTAATACTTTACTTAGCTATAGAAAGTACGCCTTAAGATTTCAGTATTGTACTTTCTAACCTCTGTTAAAACACTTCCCAGGTATTTTAATTGATGTACTTGTTTGATTTTGGTATCTCCGATTTGTAATTTGCATGTTGGACTGTCCCTTTTGCTAACAACAATTCATTCAAACTTGCGGTTGATGTTTAGTTCTTTTTAAGCATAATAAAAAAAAACTTAAAATTTTCCTTGTCTTTCCCATTAAATGAAACATGTTTAAAAGAATGTTTGCAGCCCAAATACATATCTACATACATACATACTTACATATATTGCTGGCCACTCGTATTCGAGGATACTTGTCTGCTAGGGCGGCTAGAAGGCGCTTGCTCAAGCGCATTTGTGTTTATTCAACGCACACACTTGTGGTTTATACTGCAAATATACCGAGAAGACCTTAGTTACAATTTCTGGGAAAGAGCGAGTCATCTAGTGTGATCAACAATTTGAACAAAGCCAACACGCTCAAGCTCTCGACCACGATGACTTGTGACTTCGTGCTAGCACAGCTATCTACGGGCCCCAAGTGTTCCGTCTACCCACTTTCACTCACAAGGCTTGGGTCAACCCGTGATATGGTTTTCAGGCATTTTCCAAAGGTGCCGAACGCTGAGATCAACCTATCTCCAAATCAACCATGGTGAGATTCGAACCCGGGTCTCATGGTCAGAATACGAACGTTCTAACCACTCGTGCCCCCCCCCACATATATACATACACACACAAACACACACACACACATACACACACACACACATATATATATATATATATATATATATATATATTGTGTTGCTGTTTGCACTTAACTTGGCTTTATATATTATGTTGGTTTGTTGGCAGTTTCCTTGTAGTAGGCACGTTGTTTTATTTCTGCAGTTACATTGGGGTTCCTTGTTTGCGTTATTGCAGGTTGTTACTTTTTTGTTGTGGCTTTTTATTATTTGCGTTATACTTTTAGTGCAGCTGCACTAAAAATATAATTATACTATAGGCAATTAAATATGGTTATTGTAATGTTTTTTCCTTAATTTGCCATTTAATACAAACATTCTTTTGAGTTGAAATAATATTGACCTGATTCTATAACATCGTAAAAGTTAATGACGACAATATATGAGTGCCACGTACCACGATAACGCATTCGTTCTGCAACCCTCGCGAAGACGGCTGAACTTGACAAGAAGCTCCCAATGAATATAGTTGATGCGTACAAACAAGGTGATGGATATACAACATTTTCAAAGCATTTAAATGTTCTTAAATCAATAATTCAGGAATTACGAGACTTATTTTGTTGAGAATAAATTAGGGAATGACAGAAAACGGTTAATTTCTGAGAAAATGGAAAGCAAAATTGTTACAGATGCCTCGAAGAATCCTCGCTTAACGACAATGGGTAACTTATGAACTTGTCTCTTCTCCCCCGACCCTAGCTATGAGTTGAATATAACAGACTTGGTCCTATAGCTTTTGTTAGCAACCAGAGAAAGAAACGGCAACCTACTACGGGAAAATCTGTCTAGTCAGTTATGAATCGAAAGAGACATGATCGCCCTACCGTGTACCACATATGGCAGTAAATTGACTAACTACTAACAGAATCATGGTATTTTTTTGATTTTCTTTTTAATAGTTCAAAATAAGAACAAAATTCAATGGCAGGAACCGTTAAAACAGTCAGTCTCCGATATGAAATACATTCCACTTTTACCATTCGACTGAACGTCATCTTTAAAAATCAGCTCATGGTAGTAACACAATTCTTCACCATCCTAGCGACATCAGTTCCATTTATGATCGCTAGGAAGTGTTGTATATTTTATCTTGTCGTTAAAAGTGCTCATCTTTCATCTTCATAATGGCGACGTCTGAAGCATAAAAAGAGGCGGGAAAATAAATTTATCTGTTGTCAATCGGCCATTAAATTTCTCAATGATGGATTTCTTATGTTTGTACTTACAAGTAAAGAAAAAGAAAATGCGTGAAAAACGGTTCTCCAGGGCAATAATGGAGACGAAATATGTACAGGACACGGGGGTTATTAAAAAAGGACATAGAGAAAACAGGAGGAAAAGGGTGAAGACATGAAAAGAAGATTTTAAATAAAGGAAAAGGAAGTCAAGGAGGAAAAAAAAGAAGCGTAGAAAAAATAATGAATGTTACATCAGAAATTATGAACTGAAAATCTACAGGGAGAAGCAGGAGGATAAGGGATAGTAGGAGGAGTTGGCTATAGAGAGTAGTAGTATGAGGACGGATTAATAAGAGGGGTAGTAAAGAGAGAAATATGTGGACGGAAGGTAGAAGGAATAGGACGGAGGAAAAGGACAGTGATCAGTAGTGGTAGCAGGACGGAGATTGGGGACGGGAAGAGAAAAGCTGTCGTAGCAGTAGGAGAAATACGGATATTAGTAGGAGGAGGAGTACGACTGGGAGGGGCTAGAAGCCGTAAGGGGGAGTATTGGAATAGGAGGAGAAAGATAGAAAGTAAATGTAGGAGAAGGACAGGGTGGGAGGAGAAGAAAGAAAAGAGAAAAATGAGAGTAGGTAACAAAATGGAAAAAAAAGAGAGAATATAAGAAACGAGTAGAAAACACACACACACACACACACAGACACATACACACACGCACACAGAGAATAGAATAAAAACGAAACGCGTACAAAAAGCAAAAAAAAAAAAAAAGAAAAGGTTTAAAGAATCAGTAGAAAGAAAAGAAAATCATCGAATAAGAAAGAAGGAGAGAAGACAAAAAGAAAGTGATTAAATAAAGATGAAAAGGGTAGGAAAAAAGAAAAAGAAAAAGAAAAGGGTGGAATAAAAAAGAAACGGGTAGGAAAAACGAAAAGAAAAGGGTTGAATAAAGAATAAACGGGTAGATAACACACAAAAAAAGGATGGAATAGAGAAGAAACGGGTAGAAAAAACAAAAAGTAAAGAGTGGAATAAAGAGAAACGGGTAGATAAAACAAAAAGAAAAAAAATTGAATAAAGATGAAACGGGTGGGAAAACCAAAGAAATGGATTGAATAAATAAAAAGGAAAAGGGTTAGAATAAGGAAAAAGAAGTTTCTTTTTAGTATTTTATCAAGAATTCTTAAATCCATAGCAGAACCACCAGACCCAACCTGACAGTAATATTCAGTGCATGGGCGAATGGTAGATTCATAACGGTGTAAAATAGATTCTGGCAAGAAAAGAAAATGTCTACCGCGACACAGTAAACCAACTTTCTTATTAGCAGAAATTAGGAATTGATTTATTATAATTGTCCCACTTTATGTCAACGGAAAACTTTAACCCAAGAATGCGCAATGTAGGTTAGCATCAGCCATGCTCTTTTCTCTCTCTCTCTCTCTCACACGCGCGCACACACACGTAACGTGCGTGTGTGTGTGTTTCTCTGTGTGTATCAATATACGCAGTTCTGTGTAAAAGTAAGTGAACCGAAGATAATATTTAAAATAATTGTCTCTTTTTTTCTAGACAATCGACAAATCTTAATTTAACTATATATTCATTAAGAAAAAAACCTTTATTAAATGAATTAAAACCACTTTCAAAGATATTTATCAAGCTGGAATAAAAATATTAATTAAAAATCAAAAATTAAGATGTGCAAAAATAAGTGAACGCTTACATTTACACTCTGTATTTTTGTTTTACATGGTTGCCAGTGCAAATCATTTTTTGTACATATGTAAAAATCAAAATGATACGTGTACGTGTTCATTTTTTTTTGTAAGCTGTGTATACTGTCGTCAAACAATATAACTCAGCGTGTATGCAAAATGTGCAGTTAGAGACTAAATTTAAAAAACAATATATATATCTAAAGACATTTATATTATGTTTAACGTTCTTTTTATAGATACAAGTATTTAAGCAAATGCTCTGTTTTTATAATAAACAGTATTAAATAACATTTACCGGCCTGAATGTCCGAGAAATTTTCATAGAAAATTTTCGCTCTCCGACAGGAATCGAACCTGTATCCTATACGGAACCATCATTTCGCGTGATGTGCCTTAACCGTTCGGCCACAGACGAGCGTCTGGTTAGCCAGGTCGATTTTACTATCTTTAAACTTAAATCTTCCATGAATATCTTCTATTCATATCTGCTTAAACATAATATAAATGTCTTTAAATAAATTGTCGGACTATGTCCAATTCTAAAATATATAACGTCATTTGTTTACATTTGATATGCTAGAGCACATCACGCGAAATGATGGTTCCGTATAGGATACAGGTTCGATTCCTGTCGGAGAGCGAAAATTTTTTATGAAAATTTTTCGGACATTCAGGCCGGTAAATGTTATTTAATACTGTTTATTATAAAACAGAGCATTTGCTTAAATACTTGTATCTATAAAAAGAACGTTAAACATAATGTAAATGTCTTTAAATAAATTGTCGGATTATGTCCAATTCTAATATATATATATATATGTATATATATATATATGTAAAGATCAAAAGAACTTCCTGAAGCTTTAAAAAATCGTATAGCTGAAACCCCCAATGACGGAGAAGGCTACAAAACGCTATCAAAACTATTTTGAATGTACTCCACTGTGCAACAATTTATTTATAAATGGAAGACCTTTGGCATGACGGCACCACAATCAAGAAGTAAGCTGTCCGCGAAAAATAACTGCAAGAGCAAGTAGACATCTAATTCGGCAAGCCCAGGTAAATCTTACTGTGACCTTTGCACTTCTATTGGAGAAGCGCAAATGTCACAGTTGGCTTTGCTCACTGGCCAATGTCAGAATCAATGTGCGACGAAATCTGAACAATGTCGATCTTCATGGCAGAATGCCTAGAAAATGCCACTGCTTACGCAATAGTACAAGCGTGCTCACCTGAAATATGCCAGAGCTCATATTAATAAGCTAGAAACATTCTGGCAAAGGGATTTATGGTAGGATGAGACCAAACTAGAGCTTTTTGGGAGGGCCAATAGGTGGTATAGCTATCGAGCACCTAATACGGCTTCTGAAGAGAAGAATTTGATATCAACCATTAAACATAGCGGTGACAGCATTATGATTTTGGAGTGCGTTGCTGCTGCTGGAACAAGCAAAATAGCGCACATTGACGGCACAATGGACCCTGCAAGATACCAAGCAATTTTGAATGAAAGTGTCTTGTCCTCAGTTCAAAAGTTGAGTTTAGGCCTGGAACTTCCAACAGGACAATGACCTGAAGCAACAAAGCAAATCCACATAGTAGTGGGTTTGTAAAAAGAAATTTAAAGTTTTGGAATTGCCTAATCGAAGTCCTGACCTAAACCCAATTGAAAATCTGTGATTCAAGTAAAAGAAAGCAGTACATGCAAGAAACCCAGGTAAAATCGAGCAATGTGTGAGTTTTGCTAAGAATAATGGTCAAGAATCGGCACTCACTACTGCCAGAAATTTCTTAAAAATTATAGAAAAAGACTGGTTGACATTTTAACCTCAAAAGGATCATTCACCAAATATTAAATGTAAGGGTTCATTTAATTTTGCACATCTTAATTTTTAATTAATATTTTTATTTCATCTTAATAAGCATTTTTGAAAGTAATTTAACAAAGATTTTTTCTGAATGAATATATTAAGATTTTCTGAATGAATATATTAATTAAAATTTTCTGAATGAATATATTAATTAAGATTTTTTCTGAATGAATATATTAAGATTTTTTCTGAATGAATATATTAAGATTTTTTCTGAATGAATATATTAAGATTTTTTCTGAATGAATATATTAATTAAGATTTTTTCTGAATGAATATATTAAGATTTTTTATGAATGAATATATTAAGATTTTTTATGAATGAATATATTAAGATTTTTTATGAATGAATATATTAAGATTTTTTATGAATGAATATATTAATTAAGATTTTTTCTGAAAGAATATATTAATTAAGATTTGTTAATCATCCAGAAAAAAGAGACAATTTTTAAAAGTATTATCTTAGGGGTTCACTTACTTTTGCACAGTACTGTATGTGAAAGTATATGTACTATAGTTTGTGTTTGTACGTAATGTCTGTTGAATTGATATACTAACGCTCTTCAAGAAAGTTCTAAGAGGCATTAATTCGTTGAAGCATCATTTCAAAAGGGATGATAATGTCAAAGCATACAATAAAACCCTGAACCAGAAACACGAAGGCGTCATGGTCATCGTAATTACGATCTAATTATATTTTCTGACGCCATATTTTAATTAAATGTGATGCGAATGGCTAGTCCAGAGTCGTAAAAACATGATTTAAGATCGCGTTGATGTGTTACGTGGCGATGACGTGTCCATAATTAAAGTTTCCATTGGACATGAAGCGAGACAACGAGTCGGGAAGGCAAAAGGAAAGTAGAATGCTGATAACAAGAATTGTTGACACCGTGAAGAAGGTTGAAGAAGAAGAAAAATATGAAAGGGACGCGGAAGTAGGCGACAATAGAAACATTATAGAATTATACAAGGCTAAGACAAAAAATGATTCGCTCTTTCGCCATAACATATCTCTAGGCTTGTCATGTTGCCTTCTGCTCATGCGTGCTTACAGTTGGTACTACGGTCACGTGATCGAAGTTGTGTTCACGTGATCGAACTTTTAGCTTGATCGCGTCAGTTTTCTTGCTACTGTTACAGTGCAAACATGACCGCTCTGCTAGCAGTGTGCACTAAGGAGGAACAAAGAGCAGTGCTTCGAATTCCGCGAATGCTACTTCATCGATGATAACTCGCCGGTTCGCGATTACTATCCCCCAAGCTTACTGAATCTCCTCGTAAGTGGTGGTGGTTGATGGACCTTTAAACTCACCGACCCACTTATACACACTTCCACGCGGTAATGAACTGTCGTCGTATTGTGTTAAAAGCCTTTGGTGAATTTCAGCCCCTGACTAACCGTTCAGCCAGAGAAATCGGATCATTGCTCTTTTTTCTCCTTGATGCACACTGCGAGCGGAGAGGTCAAGTTTATACTGTAACAGCAACAAGAAAACTGGTGCAATCAAGTTTAAACCTCGATCGTGTGACCACAATAGTACCAATTACAAGCACGCATAAGAAGAAAGCAGCGTGACAATCCTAAATATATATTATGGCGAAAGTAATACATAGTAATTCACAGATAATAAAGGATTCTGTGGAGAGTCATGATCACCTACCCCCCCCCCCAAGGGGTAGAGTAATCAAAAATAAAAAAGGAAGGGTAATGAATATTATATCTACTCACACTGGATTTAAACAAACTAGATACTTACTCTGTCTCCCCACTAAGACGAATTGTGACACAAGGTCTTTTTTAAGGTGGGGGCCCGAGCATGTACACCCAGGCCAGGAACAAAAATTGCCCGCAGCCCCCGCAACCGTCGAGCCCCGATCCCCTCTCTCTGGTGTAATGAGAGGGTGCGACCTAGGGCAGCTGTTTCCCAGGCCTGGACTCTTTTCAGTATAATTTTCCTCAGTTGCGACTCGGTCCTTTGACTTTTTCGTTTTTTTATGGCTTATCAACCCTGTGCAGGTTATTTAAAAATCCAAAATATTTTTAGATTGTAATCTTTTTTTTTTTGCGGGTGGAAATAATAATGACTTAGTGATACAAGACTTGCTAATTAACCCATAGCTGGGGGAGAAGAGTTGGATTTATACCTTTCTCAAGGTTATTTGAGCGTATATAAATATCACGAACCCAAAGAGGTTTTGGAATTCGGCTTTCTGATTAATAATCAATTAGTTATGAGCCATGCGTGATACACGCTTAGGCGATCATGTACCTTTCGTCTGGAGGGTAGATGAGGATTCATTCCTTCCCCAATTATATTAGCACGTCAGTTAGTTATGTGCCATTGCGTGATACACCCTGAGGCGATCATGTATCTTTCGATACATGACTGACGAGGCAGATTTTTCCCTGCAGTAGGTTGCCATTTCTTTCTGCAGTAGACCTGTTGCCATCCAAGGCTACAGAACCCTGTCTGTCCTGGGGAGAGAAGAAGAGGATCCATATCAAGGATACCCAAGGGTATTAGCACGTAAGTGAATGTAATGGATTTGACTGGAATTCGAACTCGGCTCTCCGATTCCTCAATTCGAGCCGCTATCCATTACTCCGCCTCCTTAACAATACCGACCCATTATACATTACAGCAGACGCACACCCAAGCTTACAGCATCCGGTTTTCCCAAGAGATCACTAATCTAGGTATTGACCAGTATCGACGTTGCTTAACTTCAGTGATCGTACGGGAACCGGTGTTTCAACGAGATATGGCCGTAAACCAGTGAAAGTTGTGATGAGCTGACAAAAAGTTAAATAAAAAATACTGTTAAAAAATTAATAATGCGAATGCATCTATATGACTAAATTTAAATTTAATCAATATTATTGTTCTCAAGTCTAAACCGGCAAGGCATTTTAATGCCAGACGGCTTCGTAAAGAGCGAATAAAGCTATTGAAAACTACATATATATTTCTGATTCATGAGACTTAGCTGACGGTCGTAGAATCTTAAAACGACCTGAACGTTGCGATAAAATGTATCAATAAATGTTCCAAGCCAGTGGAAACATTCAAAAACATGTCGTTTTACAGGCCGGCATTATTAAATTCCAGTGATTTCCCCGTTCTGTGTTTTAATCTTACATTTTATTTTAATGTCGTATCCCTTTAGAACGTAGGCAATAATGGCTCGACAAGTCTTTTTTTTTCTTTTTAAGTGAATTACCATGACTTCTTGGGAAAAATGGTGAAGTGGTTTCTTATTGCATTTTCCACTGTTTTTAATTCAAAGTAATCCTTCAACTAGAACGCTACCACCCAAGGCTAAGGATCACTGCTATTTATCCTACAGTTGAAGAGGTGAAGAAAAGGATTCATACCTTTCCCAAAGTTATTAGTGCGAATTGAACGTAACAAACTAGACACGAAGTTGAAATCTGCTCGTTGTATCCACTATTCGCCCTTTTAACATTTACGCTATTGTGTATTTATGAGATAAAATCGCCCAGAGAAACATTTTAAAGTTCAAAGAAATTTTATTGGAAAGTTTGACCATAAATATTGTAAAAAAAAAAAAAAAAAAAAATCTGCTATTTTCAGTACAAATATTTCGCGAATTTGTACGTTTTTCTAGCTGGGAATCAATCGGACGCCTTTATAAGCATTGTCTAGCGAGATGGGTAAGAAAGAGGGTTAAAGAACAGTGAGGAATAACAAAAAAAAAAAAATTAAAGAGAATATAAAAAAGAAATTTTTGTTTGGGAGTAGAGAGAAGAAATCAGCCGACGAAGAAACTGGCCTCAAATCATCGTTAGACAAAAACGAATGAGAACAGCGAAAGAGGAAGAAGAGGGAACTGGAAGAGGAGAAGGAAGTGGGAAAACGCGTTTTCATTGGAATGAAAGGAAGTGAACATGTCGGCAAGGAAGACAGAAAAAGATATAATCAAGCCAGAAAACTCATAAGAAGTCCTTTTCAAATTTCTGTGGCCTTTCGAATCCTATCATTTTTTGTCGTCTGCCTGTCAGTGGGCAATGAAAAGCATCGACTGACAAGATAATAGAGAGTAACCGACTTAAAAAAGGAAGGCCAACCAACAAAATGGCCGAACGACCGGACGCTCAACTCTCATGTCGAAAGCCATATGAAAGGGCAAGAAAAATATAGATGAAAAGAAATAAAAATATAATTACATTTAGTTTATGATTAACTTACCTTCGTATCACTGGGAATAATATTCCGAAGTTGTAAAAGAAAACTTGATTCCGAAACTGATTAGAGATGAAATGTGATAGCGACATAATGACATGGCATTTTTTTTTCTTTCAGGATGTTGGGAATTATAATTAACTTTCTGATTCGGGCAATAAAAAAGGCGGGAAGATGTAATCAGACTTGCGTGAAAAGTCTACACTCTATACAATTTAGAAACAGTAAATAATGTAATATATTTTAACTTAGCAATTTATGTAACTCGTGATAGCAAGGAAAGGTGTTAGGAAACAAACACTCTAAAGTGCATAAAAAAGGAAAAAAAAAAGAAAAAATAAGAGCAATAAATTGCTGATATCTCCTGAAGAGTGGACGGACTGGTCCGCCCACGAAACTTTCGAATGAGAAGCTGACGGTAACATCAATCAGCTAAGTGACAATCTTTTGCTGATATGGACTGGAGTAGAGGTTTACCCCTGCTTAGAATCGTATTTTCGGTTCCTTCTAAAGACTTTAAATTCTATTTTACTTCCAGTAGCTCCTTACGTCTTAGTGGCATCGTTTGCCCTTGCTTGGGTGAACTGATATATATATATATATATATATATATATATATATATATATAGATAGATAGATAGATAGATAGAAATAATAATAATAATAATAATAATAATAATAATAATAATAATAATGGACTCTCCCGCCTGTTTCGACGGATGAGGATCTGACAACTTAATTGATTCAGTTATGAAATTTAGTGCGATAATCTTTAGTGGCACTTAAGACCGGCTAGTGATCTACAAAGGGGGCCGCATCAGGAGCAAGAGTAAGGATTGTAGGATGGGATCACTGTTAGATTGGCTGACCTTTTAGATCTTGCTCTCTCTTCTTGAAGACGATTCAGACAAGCTGATTGAAAACTGCTGAGTCCACTAAAACACGTTGATCCCCATACTACCCGCTCCAAGGCTAAGCGCTCGATGGTGTTATGAGGTATATTGATAGCTGATATATATATATATATATATATATATATATATAAAAGTGAACATTGAAGTCAACACTCAGAGGCGACAGACTGTTTCATGCTAGACACAAGCATCAGGCCGATTTTTAATCATGGAGTTGATAATGCTGTTGTATACAGCTGACAGTTTAGAAATTTCTGAAAGAGTTTGCCGCCATATGAAAGTCTCGACTAATCGGAAAAAAAAGAAGAAATTAAATCGTTATTTCTCAAGATGTCTCTCTTAACGCGACATTTGAGCTACTGTTTGAACTAGAAAAGTAAACGTTTGCAGAAGATCAACTCTAACTATATAGCTTTATCTTTCCCGACCGTCTGGCGTTGTTATCTTTGATGTTTTGTTTAAATACACCAGTAGTATTCGTAATATTGGAGGCGCATGAAAAGGCCCTTTTCAATCCCGGGAAATATCCCGAGAAGGATTCTGTTTGTTTCCTAAAGCTTATGTAATATTTTGCTTATGGCGTCTTTCAATGATTTTATCCTTTCAGAATGTTCTCAAATGTGCATGTCTATGTCCGTTTCTAAAGGCTTCATAATCAGCAAAGTCGTCAGCCTTTATTTCCATAAATCAATTCGTCATCGTTAAAGGCTTAGACCAGTTTTTGGCCTGTAAGCTTATATTTTCTTTTCAATCCAATTCCAAAATGTGTCCACTTTCATCGGCATATAATGTATTCTTCTTCTTCTTCTTCTTCTTCTTCTTCTTCTTCTTCTTCTTCTTCTTCTTCTTCTTCTTCTTCTTCTTTTTGTTCGCCTTCTTCTTCTTCTTCTTCTTCTTCTTCTTCTTCTTCTTCTTCTTCTTTTTCTTCTTCTTTTTGTTCGTCTTCTTCTTCTTCTTTTTCTTATTGTTCTTCTTTTTGTTCGTCTTCTTCTTCTTCTTTTTCTTCTTGTTCTTCTTTTTGTTCGCCTTCTTCTTCTTCTTTTTCTTCTTCTTTTTGTTCGTCTTCTTCAGCCTTTATTTCCATAAATCAATTCGTCATCGTTAAAGGCTTATACCAGTTTTTGGCCTGTAAGCTTATATTTTCTTTTCAATCCAATTCCAAAATGTGTCCACTTTCATCGGCATATAATGTATTCTTCTTCTTCTTCTTCTTCTTCTTCTTCTTCTTCTTCTTCTTCTTCTTCTTCTTCTTCTTCTTCTTCTTCTTCTTCTTCTTTGTGTCGTGTCCCTTCAGGATGTGGGCAAACATGGCTCTCCACAATATCATGTCCTTTGTAGCCCTTAAAAAACTTTCATTTACACAAGCTCGCTAGTTAGTTATACGTTGTTTTCCTCTGTCCCGCTTGCCTTCAATCTGTCCTGTGAGTATCAGATTTTCCAAGCCCTCTTTCCTCATTATGTGCCCCAGAAATTTCCACCGTCTCTTCCTGATGTTAAGTATAAGTGCCTTTTTCTTTCCGTTTTCTCTAAAACTTGCTAGGTAGGTTATGCGTTGTTTTCCTCTATCCCTCTTTGCCTTCAATCTGTCCTGGGAGTATCAGATTTTCCAAGCCTTCTTTCCTCATTACGCGCCACAGAAATTTCAACAGTCTCTTCCTGATGTTAAGTATAAGTGCCTTTTTGTTTCCATTTCCTCTAAAACTTGCTAGGTAGGTTATGCGTTGTTTTCCTCTGTCCCTTTTTGCCTTCAATCTGTCCTGTGAGTATCAGATTTTCCAAGCACTCACAGGACAGATTGAAGGCAAGAGGGACAGAGGAAAACGACGTATAACTGTTTCGGAGAAGGATAGTCTTCGTCAAGACCCGCAGGATTCACTCGATCAAAGTCGTTTTCAACAGTTGTATAGATCTGACAGTTTAGATATTTCTGAACGGGTTTGGTGCCATGCATGACATCCATATGAAAGTCTCGATCTGACGAGACAATTTAAGAATACTTCAATATTATTCTCGTTATTTAATAACGATAAAGATATTGAAGTAGTAACTAACATAATGCTACTTGATCTCGAGTTGTATTCAAAACAGAAAATGCTTTTGATAGATCTTAATACTAAAACAGCAAAAATAACGAAAAAGATATGAAATCTTGATCTGACGAAGCTATTTAAGAACATGATTCGAACTTACAGATTAATGTTTTGGATTTGCGGTGTTGGGCGACGTTACCCATGATGCACGCTATTTTATATTCAATTTCTTTAGCTTGTGCAAGTCTATCACGCACATACATACATACATACATACATACAAAAATACAAATCACATACAATGCCAAGCATTGATTGGTTAATTAATCACCACTACGTTATTAAAGACAATTTACAAATCGCAGCAATGCAACAATTTTGTATTCGCTCAATTTTTATGTAGTCAGTTTTGTGCACTTTTGGGAGAAATGGATCACAGAAGCTCGCTCGCTGATTGGTCTATGCCAACTAATCAGATTATCCGCACATGAAGAATAATTCTTCCTGTGCAGCAATCTGGGGTCTATAGTCACTTATTTAAGCAAGAATTTTCTAACCCTTTTTAGTGAGAATTCAGCTGCCAAACGAATCCACGGCAGTTGAAACCCTGCGCAAACCTTCTCACTCACACACACACACCACTCACACGCTGATGAACATACCTTGTATATACTGACATAATCTTTTCTTACACAGCAAAAGCTTACAAGTACAAACATTACAAGAGACTTTCATGAACATTCTTCCAATGAACTTTGGAATACTAAAATAACAGTTAAAGAGAGACAACTCTTGTTTTATTCATCCTTTTCTTACTTAAATGCATGCTTTCTTTCACATCGTTGTTTGATATTGTACATCTTGTTAAATATATATTTTATGTGTAACAATGTCTTTTGGTTGTCCTTTTCTGCGTCGAGCCCGGTTTCCTAATCTAAAGTTAAATTAATGTGGTGAAGTCCGCCATATTTCAACCTTTTCTTATTTAAATGCATGCTTTCTTTCACATCGTTGTTTGATATTGTACATCTTGTTAAATACATATTTTATGTGTAACAATGTCTTTTGGTGATCTTTCATGCGTCAGCCCTGTTTCCTAATCTAAAGTTAAATTAATGTGGTGAAGTCCGCCACAAGCTCACATCTTTGGCTGTGACTTTTGGTGGCAACCATGCATTGTCTTCTTGTAGTGAATGGTTCGCCTTTTCTTCTTGCTTTCCTTCATTATCTTGTCTAATAATTCCTTCAGTTTTTCTTTTTGGTAACTGCCATCAACTCAGCGCCTTTACATTATGACCGTCAATAAAAAAAATGAAAATGAAATGATTTCTTTCTTACACAGATAATCTCGGCGACCACAGTTGGGCATTTATTTTGGTTCAACATTGTTTCTAGAAGAAGAAGAGGGAAAAGGAAGTGAAATAATATTAATAATAATAATAATAATAATAATACGAAGAAGAATGCCAAATCCAGTATTTACTAAATATATCAAAAACGTATAGCAGGCAACATCATTGTTTCAAAAACGTATAGCTGGCAACATCATTGTTTCAAAAAAGTGTAGCTGGCAACATCATTGTTTCAAAAAAGTGTAGCTGGCAACATCATTGTTTCAAAAAAGTGTAGCTGGCAACATCATTGTTTCAAAAAAGTGTAGTTGGCAACATCATTGTTTCACTGTGCTGGAAAAGACCTGGAAGTTCCCTATTTTCCCATAGCTGGGACCCCAACAGGTGCTACCACCCCGGGTTAGGGTGGACCTGGGAACACCAGCAATTAAGAGGTGGTTCCACGCTTCCTCAAAACCTCCTGATCAGAGGCTTTTGCTGTTGGATGCAGTTTAACGTCGTACCCAGGACGACAATGTAAAGAAAAAGAGTGGGAAAGAAGATATAGATGAAAGCAAAACGAAGAAAAGGAAGAGAAAAAATCAAGAAAAGAAGAAAAGTGGGAAAGAAGATATAGATGAAAGCAAAATGAAGAAAAGGAAGAGAAAAAATCAAGAAAAGAAGAAAAGTGGGAAAGAAGATATAGATGAAAGCAAAATGAAGAAAAGGAAAATATAAGCATTTAAAACAACATGCATGGCCACATATACAATTCCGGAAAATCCTCGTCGAAAACACAACTATACTTAAACATGAAAACAATAAACAAAAACTAAACATTCTTGAAGCTATATACATAAAACAGTTGAAACCTAACCTGAACAAAATAAACTATGAAATCTCTACAAATATTCTTAAATGCCTATAATTGATAGCAGAAGCCATTGGTTTATACCAACGGCTTCCCATACTTAATACTTCTCATTTTCATTCTCGCGTGCTCATGTGTGTCGTCATGAGCTGCGGTGCGATTTTGAGTTTGTCGTTGCTTGGAAATCTTCTATGTAAACATAAACAGACTATCATTATTGTTTTGTCCGTGTATTGTTTAATATATTGTAATGTAACTGTCATCAGATAGGATTAAATTTTTTTTATCAATATTGTGAATTTCTTTCGTCTTTCAATGATAATGTTATTAAGCTTATCATACGATATGAAAAGAATTTACATAAAATAAATAGACAACACTTGTCTATATTATTTAATAAAACATGCATCAATATATATATATATATATATATATATATTAAGGGTAAAGTAAATTCTAGTAATATAAAAGATTAAAAATGATCCACGAAAAGAGCTCAATGTATTCATTATTTTATTATTACAGAGCAAATAATTAATAAACAATAAAATCCGAATTCACCTCATATGAGGAATAGGATATTTCGGCAATTGAAAATATCGGTCATCTGTCTTATCAACCTCGGTGTTGACTGACTTTGTGTCAGAAATAGAAATTTAACTGTGAAAACTAAAATAAAAAGGAAAGTTTAAGTCAGACGAAAGGCACGGTATGTGTATGTATGTATGTATGCATCTATCTATCTATCTATCTATCTATCTATCTATCTATCTATATATATATATATATATATATATATATGCAGCTTATGTAACAGTGTTTCTCCTAACGAGGAGTGTTTGGTCGATTTGACCCTTTTAAAACCCTTTATTCTATATTCAACACCATCACTTGATAAGACACCAGAAGTGTTGACACATAATGGCTATTTTTGTAGTCATTTTATAACATATTTATGTTATAATTTTCGAAAAAATTATATTTGCTCTACTCTGTATTGAGCACTCTTTTAAGAATAGTATTTTTGATTATTGGAATTTATTCCGTATACACCAACCCTTTACTGGGACATATATATATATATATATATATATATATATATATATATATATATATATATATATGCGTGAGTGTGTTTGTGTGTGTATATCTGCATATAAAATCATTACTCGGACAATCATATGTGTGTGTATGTGTGTGTGTTGGGAAAGAGAGAGAGACAGATATGAAGATGTAGGAGGAGTGACAGAACATACGCAGTCATAATTGTCATTCATGTAAAAATATTTCTCGACATTTACATGTATGTATGTATGTGTGTGTCTGTGTCTGTATATATATATATATATATATATATATATATACATATATATATATATATATATATATATATATACACACATATATATATATATATATATATATATATATATATATTCCTCTTCCCGAAGAATGTTTCTGTATATATATATATATATATATATATATATATATATATATACACAGACACACACATACACACATGTAAATGTCGAGAAATATTTTTACATGAATGACACTTATGACTGCGTATGTTCTGTCACTCCTCCTACATCTTCATATCTGTCTCTCTCTCTTTCGCAACACACACACATACACACACATATGATTGTCCGAGTAATGATTTTATATGCAGACATACACACACAAACACACTCACGCATATATATATATATATATATATATATATATATATATATATATATATATATATATATATATATATATATTCCTCTTCCCGAAGAATGTTTCTAGGTGAACCAGAACACATAAAACAAATACCAGTGAACAATAATTTTCTCAACTACATCATTGATAAAGAAATGAAATTATTCATATAAAAAATAGACGATGCCCGTAATAAAAATACAACACCACAAAGCATGAATATATTTTATTGTAACCAGATGAACAATAACTATCACCAAAATGAATTTGGCATAAAGAAAATCATTAAACACCATAACTCTACGGTAATTCCAGGAAAACGTAAAGTTCATAATATATTCTTGAAAGGGAAGACCGCAAACCTAGTCGTCATAAACCGAACTAACTCCATTAAATCTAAACTAGCAGGGGCCAATATAGTGTACCAATTCCATTGCCCTGCACAAGACAAAAACAATGATCTATATCGGACACACCACTACCTCCTTAAGTTAACGTCCGACATGCCACCTGTCGCAGCACAGTGCGATTAATAAACATTTATTAATTCATAATTTCTTAGAACATTTAATAAAAATTCTAGTTGATAATACAAGCATCATTTTCAGGTCACATAGCTGTATAAAACTTGTCATTGGGGAGGCTGTGCTTATTAAACTTTATGCTCCCACTATCAATCTCACACCATATAGAAGAGGAGACGGCATGTTGAAAGTGTTCTAAATATAGAAGTCTTGCCCCGGTCAACTGGTCGTGCATAGCACGTGACCGCCAAGAAGCACACAAGCCTTTAAACTCCAATCTTTCATGATTCTCTTGCGTACATTCATATCTGCTCATGGCGTATCCAAATGTAAACAATCATGGAAGATTGAAGTTTAAAAACAGTAAATTCGACCTTGCTAATCGAACGATTCCCTGTGGTTCGATCGGTTAAGAGCACGCTAGGCTAAATGACGGTTCCGTATAGGATACATGTTCGAATCCTGTCGGAGAACGAATATTTTCTATGAAAATGTCTCGGACATTCAGGCCGGTAAATGCTATTTAATACTGTTTATTATAAAACAGAGTATTTAGTTAAATATTTGTATCTATAAAAAGAATGTATAAGCATAAAAATGTCTTAAAAATAATTGTCGTACTTTGTCCATTTCATAATATATATATATATATATATATATATATATATATATATATATATATATATATATATATATATATATATGTGTGTAAAACTCAGAGGCTAAAGGAAAAAGAGAGAAAACGAATAGTGAGAGGGTATAAGGAGACAAGCAAATTACGAAAGGAAGAAATAACCACGACATTCTACACATGTACACTGACACACACGTATAGGCGTACACACCGCACATACATAAATACGCGTACACACACTCACAGAGACAACATACACATAGAAAAAGACACGAAAAGCGATGAAATGATTATTTTCTTAACTTAATATAGAAATAACGAAATTACCGATGAGTGGACGGAACGATTGCAAAAGGTTTCGTCTACAAAACCCTGACGCGGGGTGCTGAATATAACATCAATCAGCTAAGTAATAAATTTATATATATATATATATATATATATATATATATATATATATATATATATAATCCTCAGACAGACTGTTTCGCAGCTCATCAGTGTGGCTAGACGTCCGGTTGCCTCTAGCTAAGATTGAAACCCGACTGAATTTGCGTCAGCCCGAATTTCTACCCGCTAGCGTACGGTAAGGAATGAAGGTGAATTTTAGCGTGTTTATTTTTAGATTCGGATAAACACACAGTGACTGAGAGTGACTCAATTCTGTCGAAGAGTCGTAGGATTGGTATATCCGGAATAAATTCCAATAACCAACAATTATTATTCTTAAAAGAGTGCTCAATACAGAGTAGAGCAGATATAATTATTTATTATTATTTTCTCCTCAGTAATTCTAGAATTTTAAACTTAATAGACATTAGATTTAGATTTCTAAATGGGTAATTTTTTACTTTTAATTTTAATTTCAAATTTTATCATATAATTTAATACTTATTAGTTAGGACATATTCTAATTTACTAGAACCCCAACTTTAAAGCTTTTAATATCTATGATAACCTTGCTTCGTTGGTCATTCTAGCTTATGTAACAGCGTTTACCCCTAGCGACGGATCGTTAATTAATTTGAAACTTTTAAAACCATTTATTCTACATTCAACATCATCACTTGAGGTGTTGAAACAAAATGGCTATTTTTGTAGTGATTTTATAACATATTTATGTGATAATTTTAAAATAAATAATTAATAGTGATATATATATATATATATATATATATATCTATCTATCTATCTATCTATCTATATATATATATATATATATATATATATATATATATATACTAGCAGCATGGCCCGGCGTTGCTCGTGCTTGATTCAAAAATCGTACGATTCATACAGCAATCGCTATCACTTGGCTTAAAATATTTTTGCCCTTCCTTGCCTTTAAGGGAGTGCCCTTTGCCGTGCTGATGTTGCTACATACCTTACTTCTTGCCTATCTCACACTGCGAATTTTTTCTAAGCTCCATACTAAACATTAAATCTGTTACGAAAAAAGAACTAAACAAAATGAACACAAAACGATCAGCTTTAAAAAAAGGACTCGTAACTGGAAAAACCGAATGATAAAAGAATGTTAACAACAAATATTTTTCACACCCAAAACCAGTTCTGCGGAATCAGAATCAACGTTGAGTTTAAGCAAGCGAATGAGCCAATTGGAGTAAAGTGCCATGCAGATTTAAATTTAAATGCTAGTTAACATTCGTGTCAGTCAGCTGTTGGCTCTCACGCTGGCCAATAGAATCTTTCTGACTATTCGTGGCAGCCAGCTATAGGCTCTCACTCTGGCCAGTAGAAAATGGCCGCAAACTACATGAAAACTGCCGTAGAGGCATGAAAAAATCGATTATTTCCACTATCGATGGGAGTTGGGAAATGCAAAGTCGGTCTTGGCCATGTGACTAACTTGGAGCATGTGCATGTAAATTTTGGTGCAAATCCGTCGAAGATTGCTGCCGTGCATTCGTTACACACACACACAAACACACACACACACACACACACACACACACACACACACACACACACATATATATATATATATATATATATATATATATATATAATGATTAGTGCATATACTATTACCTACATATTGATGTGCGACGTAAGTTTCCCTGAATTACAGCTCGTCGTGCAAGAGGTAAAGTATACAGTTAGTATACACCGAGGAAAGTGCTCAAAGTGGTGGAGCAACTTACATATATATATATATATATATATATATATATATATATATATATATAGATAGATAGATAGATAGATATAATTACAGGGATAGATAAATAAAACGACCAGATATAAGCAAGCGTACACGCGCCTGCTTGTGTGCATACGCGGGCAAGCAGATAAATAGTCATCAAATTTATGCATGCGGTGGAAATATATATATATATATATATATATATATATATATATATATATATATATATATATATATATATATATCGGGTGTAACAGCAAAATTTTCCAAATTGTATAACAGCAAAATTGGCCAATGATTAATCTTTGAACCATTGTATCTTAGAAATGATTAAAGATATCTTACTGGAATTCTCTGAGGTTTTTATAGCACTATTGGACTCTACTTTGCGTAATAAGAATATACATATATACTCTCTATGCTTAACAGAAGAATCGTGATGAAATCGGTCATAGACGAAAATGACATGTTCCTCATTAATTAATCATAGTTAAGCATCAGAAGCTCACGAATGACTGAAATAAAGTTCATATATATATATATATATATATATATATATATATATATATATATATATATATATATATTATTCCAGGATCATTTTTCAACTTATTCAAGATGGTCTTCATCCTCTCTAACTTTCTAACTTTCTGGAGTAACAAGGTGCCTCACATGTTTCACGTACGATTTCATTTTTAAGTCTTTTTTCAGTGCTCTTTGGACTGTCAGCGGTGAAACTTCTCTCTCACGTGCCAAACGTTTTATGAATTGAATTGGATCTTTTCTAATCTCTTTAGCTCTAAGTTGAAATGATGATCCTTCTTTCTGTTGAAGATTTGTAACTTATTCACCGTTATATTGATGGTTTCTTGAATAGACTTTGAAGATAGAAGCCCAGGTACAAATGTTGGCACCATTACTGAAGGCCTGAATGATTTTTCCACACAATATTGCTCATTTGGCAAGACAGTGGGTCTGACAGAAATCAATTTTAACCTGCACTTTTTTATCTGAATAACTCAAAGGGATTTTCAGTGATTCTTACGACAAATGGTGTCAAGATGGTGAAACGTCTTATATGAAAACCTGGAGAAAAAGAAACTCAATTAGTTTAGTATCTTTTTTAAAATATTAAACATTTTGTGGGATGGATAATTATGCTGTTATACGATTTGGAGAACTTTGCTATTACATTTATATATATATATATATATATATATATATATATATATATATATATATATATATATATATATATATATATAAGTAGAGTAAAAAAGTAAAGACAATTTCTCTTGATGATTCTTGAATGGATTTTGAAGATAGAAAGCAGAGTATGAATGTTGGTACCATTACTGGAGGCCTGAATAATCATTTTCCTCTCACCATTGCTTACTTGGGAAGACATAGTGGGGCTGACACAAAACGATTTTAACCTGTTCTCATTCTAGCTGAATAACTCAAGGGGATTTTCAGTGATTCTTACGAAAAATGATGTGAAAATGCCTAACGCTTTTATCTGAAAACTTGGAAAAAAAGAAACTCAGTTAAGTATGTTTTTTTTAGATATTAAACATTTTGTGGAATGGACAATTTTCGCATCCTGTCACACGATTTGGACAATTTTTGATTCCCGATTATGCCCAGGTGATATACACTACAGTTGAAAATTCTGGGGTAACTCCTTGTAATTTTTTAATTTGGCCCCAAGTGTAGTTGTTTTGTACTTTAAATAAGAGAAAATTATTTTACATGGTTAAAAAAGGTGAGACATGATTTTTGTTACAAATTTTATTATGACAAAAAAAAAATATGATTAAATTTTGCTCTCATCAAAATATCCTCCTTTAGCTTTGATTACTGCAGCACAAATCTTTGGCATTCGTTTCAAAAGTTTCTCGAAGTTTGATAATTGATTCCATTCTTTTTTCAATTACTCTAAGAGCTCTTTTTTCATTTTTGGGATGGAAACGTTTCACTCTTCTGTCAAGTTCATCCCATGTTAATTAATTCTGTGGTGACCTCCTGAGTCAGTTTTACTCTCTATTCTGCCCTCTTTTTTAAAACTTATTCCCCGTTCTCTTGATGGTTCTTGAATGGACTTTGAAGATGGAAGCAAGAGTATGAATGTTGCCGAACGTTTTATGAACTGAATTGGATCTTTTCTAATCTCTTTAGCTCTAAGTTGAAATGATGATCCCTCTTTCTGTTGAAGTTTTGTAACTTATTCACCGTTATCCTGATGGTTTCTTGAATAGACTTTAAAGATAGAAGCCCAGGTACGAATGTTGGTACCATTACTGAAGGCCTGAATGATCTATTTCCTCTCACCGTTGCTCAGTTGGGGGGGGGGTCTGGGACAAAACGATTTTAAACTGTTCTCTTCCTAGCTGAATAACTCAAAGGTTTTTCAGTGATTTTTATGATAAATGGTGTCAAGATGGCTAAACGTCTTATGCGAAAACCTGGAAAAAAGAAACTCAATTAGTTTAGTGTTTTTTTTTTTTAGATATTAAACATTTTGTGGAATGGACAATTTTGCTGTGGCACCAGGTATATGTAAAGAAAGGCGACAGATTTTATTACTTATATCTGAGTAGACGCTCCGTTAATTTATTAAACAGGATATTTACTTATTTTCGTCTATCGAGCAGATCGTTTTTGTAAAGTAGAATGAGGTTTGAACCGAGAAGCGAGCCTTTGGAGACGGCTACGTTCATCGCTTGGGCCTCGGAAGACTGGCCGTTAGCAACTACCTTCAGGAACGTACCCGTTAAGAAGCCCCAATCGGAGTTCTTGGCACACTCCTCCACCACACTGAGAGAATACCCGTTCATCGCGATAGGTAAAATTTCATGGTTCGTTCTGTGATAACAGAACATGACTAGTTTGTTTTTTGAGATATCGAATCTGATCAGCCACTCTAACCAACATGAGCTGTTAGAGCTTGTTCAGGGGAGAGATCAGCTTTCAAGCTCTAGTCATCTAGAGTTTTTTTTAGAGCCATTCAGCATAGATATTAACAAATGATCAAACATTAAGAAAATAAACGTATGTCTTAAATCGCT
>OZ038489.1:29786148-29793648 GCA_964036315.1 Acanthosepion esculentum
AATTTATGTATATATATATATTAAACACTAATATTATCAATATCTCTCTCTCTCTATATATATATATATCTATATATATATATATATATATATATATATATATACATATATATATATATATATATATATATGAACAAAGAGAGCGTTAACAATGCGTTTGGTCCCCCCGAGGGACTTTAAGAAGGTAAATGCAAGGATTTTATTTTGCAATGTGCATTTATAAAAAAGATGTAAAATGGAGTCAAATGCTGCGAAATGAAATCCTTATATTTAACTTGATAAAGTCCTTCAGGAGACGAAACGCATCGGTAAAAAAAGCCCCCCTTATTTCTTTTTCCATATTGGCTTTTTGCTTATATATTTTATTTAAATCTGAATTTTTACACGCACGCACATACACACACGTACACCTATCACACACAGACGAATATATATATCTATATCTATCTGTCTATCTATCTATCTATCTATCTATCTATCTATCTATCTATCTATCTATTTTATTCTTCATATCTCTCTCTCTCTCTCTCTCTCTCTATATATATATATATATATATATGTATGATAAACTGAGAAACAAGTAAGGAAACTTTTATAATTTCGCCATGCATCTCTATTTATTTCAGTTTCGTCGGGACTTTGGAGGATCTATCTATCTATCTATCTATCTATTTTATTCTTCATATCTATCTATCTATCTATCTATCTATCTATCTATCTCAGTCTCCTCATATCTATCTATCTATCTATCTATCTATCTATCTATCTATCTATTTTATTCTTCATATCTATCTATCTATCTATCTATCTATCTATCTATCTATCTCAGTCTCCTCATATCTATCTATCTATCTATCTATCTATCTATTTTATTCTTCATATCTATCTATCTATCTATCTATCTATCTATCTATCTATCTATCTCAGTCTCCTCATATCTATCTATCTATCTATCTATCTATCTATCTATCTATTTTATTCTTCATATCTATCTATCTATCTATCTATCTATCTATCTATCTATCTATCTATCTATCTATCTCAGTCTCCTCATATCTATCTATCTATCTATCTATCTATTTTATTCTTCATATCTATCTATCTATCTATCTATCTATCTATCTATCTATCTATCTATCTATCTATCTATCTATCTATCTATCTCAGTCTCCTCATATCTATCTATCTATCTATCTATCTATTTTATTCTTCATATCTATCTATCTATCTATCTATCTATCTATCTATCTCAGTCTCCTCATATCTATCTATCTATCTATCTATCTATCTATCTATCTATCTATCTATCTATCTATCTATCTATCTCAGTCTCCTCATATCTATCTAACTATCTATCGATTTATATATCTATCTCTTTCAGTTTTCATTTCTATCTATCTATATTGCTAGCTTGCTGGCTGGCACAGGTAATCTACGTTACAACTGTTGCAGCGTGATTGAAGCCGAGATCCCAGGTTAGCACCGATAACGTTTCTTTTGATTTTATCAAGAATCTCGAGATATAAAACGCTAGCACCCGACCACACGTGTTAGCAATATTCTAAGCGCATACGAATGGTAGACTTATAAATATGCACGATAAATTCTTGCGGAAAAGTTGTCTGGCACTGCAGCGTGAACTAACTTTCCTAACGGTGCACCCCATAATATATATATATATATACGATAAACTAAGAAACAAGTAAGGAAACTTTTATAATTTTGGCATGGATCCCTATTTATTTCAGTTTCATCAGGATTTGGGAGGATCTATCTATCTATCTATCTATCTATCTATCTATCTATCTATCTATCTACTTCAGTATTCATATCTATCTATCTACTAGTATTCATATCTCTCTCTCTCTCTCTATCTATCTATCTCTTTCAGTTTTCATATCTATCTATCTATATTGCTAGCTGGCTTGCTGGCTGGCTGGCACAGATAATCTACGTGCACCCTATATATATATATATATATATATATATATATATATATATATATATATATATATATATATATATATATATATATATATGACCAGACAGATATAGGAATAAAATTAAAATTCTCGATTGTTAAAACGAAATTAATTATGCATACGCCTAAGGGGACATACATCTATCAATATCTATTCATAATTACGAAGTAACACTTTATAAAAGTCCAATGTAATTGTTTTCATAACGAAAAGTTGCCTCTGGCGATATAGTGGCCTCTTTCTCCAAATCTTTTGTTATCTTGACGTGACAGGTACAACAGGGAAGACGAGAAGACTAGGCCACCCTAGGTGCGGATGTGATGTGAAAGCGGACAGGTAGGTTCAATCTTGGTGTTGGGGTGGCGGAAACGGGCAAGGTGCATGGGGCATTTTTTTTTTTTTGTAATCTTGGAGTCTCTTCTTCAGCAGCGTTAGGTGATAAAACAATTTTTTGTTATATATCACGGGACGACTAGACGCACGTAAACTGAATGCTCCAAGGTCGTATCCGTCGACAGAAGGCAAAACAAAGGTTAGGATATTGTGTATACAAATCGATCACGAAGGTTTTGAAAGGGGTTTAATTTTGCAGTTAATCCGAGGCAGAACATTTTGTATTGAGTTCATCCTTCGTTTTTCCAGTTCTATTTTTATTTGAGAATTCAAATGATACAATCACTCTCGTGCGCGCGCACACACGCACGCACACAGATATATATATATATATATATATATATATATATATATATATATATATATATATATATATATATACAGGTTGTTGCAGTAAAATCCGGCACTTGACAAAAAGAAACCGAAATAGGCAATAAAAACAAAAGTTGTATATGCAAAGACCCGACAGTTTGACAACAAACTAACGTTTTTCTTCTCTACCCTTTTCCAGGATGGAATATGAGAGCAGAGCAGCGGTAGTAGCTTCTTTTCGCGTCGGGAAGAAGCCTGCGGAAGTGATGGCCTGGTTTGGGTTCAAGAGGACCATGGACCATTTGGAGGAAGTGGAAGGCGTGTGAGAACAAAGACGAATTTACTGCCAAACGAAAGGCCCACAATGTTCGTTCTTCGGTCGTTAGGACCGATGAGTTCGTCGCCGCCGTCAAGGAGACAGTCGACAATGATGGAAGCCAGAGCTACGGCAAAATCGCCGCTGACATGGTCTGTCACAAGTCGACGATCTGCCGAACGATCAAGAAGGACATTGGTTACCCCTCCTACCGCAAGTCTCACCGCATGCTCATCACGAATGCCTCCAAGGAGTCGAGGAAGGTCAAGGCGGCGGCTTTGCTGAACGAGCTCAAGCACGGGTCCGCCGGGATGCTGAGGTTCTTCTCTGATGAAAAGAATTTAATTCAGGACCAGACGAGCAACAGGCAGAACGACAGGTTGATCTGCAAAGACATCGAGGAGGTTCTCCTCGTGAAGCATACGAAGTTTCCATCCTCCGTCATGGTCCTTGGTGTCAACTCCAGCTAGGGGGACGTCATGCCTCCGTTCTTCTTTCAAATGGGCCTGAGAGTCACCGCTGAGATCTACCAGGAGGTGATGAGGAGCGTGGTGAAGCCCTGGAATGACTAGATCGCTGCCGGACGCCCCTACGTCTTCCAGCGGCACTTCGCACACAAGGCCAAGACGACCCAGGCGTGGCTGCTCAACAATGTTCCTCACCACTGGTCGCCGGACATATGACCGCCCTCCTCACCCGACTGTAACAACCCCCTTGACTATTTATTCTGGGGCGTTATCGAGGCCAAGACCAACAAGCACGCCCACAAAACGGTCTGAAGGCTGCCATCGTGGAGGCGTTCGCCGCTATGGACGAGAACATGGTCATCAAAGCGTGTGACTCATTTCATCTTGAACCCAAACCAGGCCATCACTTCCGCAGGCTTCTTCCCGACGCGAAAAGAAGCTACTACCGCTGCTCTGCGCTCATATTCCATCCTGGAAAAGGGTAGAAAGAAAATCGTTAGCTAGTTGTCAAACTGTCGGGTCTTTGCATATGCAATTTTTGTTTTTATTGCCTATTTCGTTTTCTTTTTGTCAAGTGTCGGATTTTGCTGCAACACCCTGTATATAAAAAGCTAAATAAAAAAAAACCCAGTTAAATCGAAGTAAAAATATGAGGTCACTTTTTCCTAATGATGTATGGTGGAGACGCACAGACAATATTTAACCTTAGGCAAATTTATAAAAGTTGAGAGTTGTTAATACCTATCTCTTTCTCACATATAATTTATTCTTTTTTTATAATAATGTAAGTTTCTAACAGTTGATAAGGCTTTAACAATAAAAAATGCGTAAATAGTAGGTCAGAGGTGTATGACTAATTTGTTATGATAATGAATTCTGCTGGTCCGTCAAAACTGATAAACCGGCAGAGCTCCGGAATAAAGGGCGCTGTACCTGTATCTATCGTAAAACGTACTGAAATGTTCTCTGTTCCACTCACATTGCAAAATGTGACTAAATGCCAAGTATGAGAATTTGGATGAGTCTTTTTTGGGGGCAAACAGATAATTTTTCTGCACCTCCTTATCTATCTAGCCACCTGGCATCCTTAGGTCAGTGTCTCAAATCTGCAACACCCTGTATATATAGTTTAACGCTATGCAATATTTATGCATTAAAGTGCACAAAATCAGGGACAGGGCACATGCATATATTGTTGGGAGGGAGAATGTTTCCCTGCAAGTTTGTACGTGTGTGTATATTAACTTCGGTAACCGTACGGTGTTTCAGCGTGATTTGGTCGTAAGCAGGAGGGTTTTATATGCCATCGTATTGACAGCAACTATCAGCTACGGAGTCTGTGCAAAAGGACTGCAGAGTACGCACCGGAAGAGATAGTAAGAGATAGTAAGAAAACAAACATGACTGTAACGTAATCGTTGTCATGAGTAATGAGAATACGAAATTAAGGCTTTCATTCGTTATTTAATGTCAGGGGTGGCTTTTGGGGATTTTCTTCCAACGTTGATCTTCTCGTGATAAGCTCCGGCTTTTCCCTTTTCAGGATTCAGACAATGTACTGGCTTTAAACACATACTGCACTAAAAAGCTTCAATCTATCTTGCATATTTATAAGTCTACCATTCGTATATGCTTAGAATATTGCTACCACGTGTGGTCGGGTTCTAGCGTTTTATATCTCGAGATGCTTGCTAAAATCAAAAGAAACGATATCGGTCCTAACCAGGCATCTCGGCTTCAATCACGTTCCAACCGTTGTAACGTAGATTACCTGTGCCAGCCAGCAAGCTAAACAGCTAGCTAGCTAGATTGCTAAATAGATAGATATGAAGACTAAGATAGATAGATAGATATAATGACTGAAATAGATTGATAGATATGAATACATATATATATATATATTTTTGTCATCCACAGACAGACTGTTTCGCTGTTTCACAGCTCATCAGTATGGCTAGACGTCCGGTTGCCACTAGCTAGGATCGAAACCCGACTGAATTTGCGTCAGTCCGAACTTCTCCCACTAAGCCGTCAGCGTACGGTACGGGAGGAAGTTGAATTTTAGCGTGTTTATTTTTAGATTCAGATAAACACACAATGACTGACAGTGACTCAATTCTGTCGAAGAGTCGTGCATATATATATATATATATATATATATATATATATATATATATATATATAGATAGATAGATAGATAGATAGATAGATAGATCGATCGATAGATAGATAGATATGCAGACTGAAATACATTGATAGATAGATATGAAGACTTCGTAGCTAATAGTTGCTGTCAATACAATGTCATATAAAACCCTCCGGCTTACGACCATATCACGTTGGAATATCGTACGATTACCGAAGTTAACACCGGGTTAGTACCTAGATGAGTGACTGCTTGGGAATACCAGTTGCTGTACAGTTGGATGTGCGGGTGGTGTAATGGATAACGGCTCTTTATATTTACTTACGCGCAAATACCCTTGCAAAATGTATGAATCCCCCTCTCCCCCTCAGCTGTGGATTAAATAGTAAGACTATTAAAACAAAAAACAAAACAACCCCCACCCCCCAAAAAAACTCGCATATATAATCTAAAGTTATCGTTATCTTGGAGATTAATTTTTACCCAGATATTAAGTCCGTCGTATATGATCCACACCAGAAAGTAGAAGGCAGTTTGAATTTTATTTAAGGGCAGTAAGCTTCCTTTCTTCTAGGAGGAGTTGATCTATGGGGGCCTCAATATATAATGGGCGGACGCTAGGAGATAACAAAGTGGGCTTTGCACTTGGAAGTACATCCACGGGATAACCAGATGTTCAGAAGATATATAAATGCCTTATACAAGACGGGAAAGCCAGAGGATGACACCGCCTGGAAAGAAGACTAATGTCCGAAGGAATCCTCACCCCCTCCACAAATCATGCCAACATTAATTGATAAAGTGCAGAAGTAAGTAAACAATAATTCTACCTATGAATGGTTTACGGAACTAATTCTATCTATCTATCTATCTATCTATCTATGCCAATCTCTTCTTATCTATCTATCTATCTATCTATCTATCTATCTATCTATCTATCTATCTATTGCAGTTCGTCTCCCTATGTCTCTCTCTCTGTCTGTTCATATCTATCTATCTCTCTATCTATCTATCTATCTATTGTCGGCATTGCTCAAATAAATAACATGCGCAATATAATAACAAAATTAGGCGATCACCCATCGTAAGAGAATGTACTCGGATGTAGACAGTCTCGTACAACATTTTGTGCTAAAGGAAAACACATTGTCACGCACAACAAAACGGCCTTCCTTCTATTCTCTACAACGATATGTACTTTAGCCCGGACGTTGATAAATGACCTTCATCTCAAGATAGAATGTCGGGTTATACGGCTACCGTTAGGGAGGAAGATAAAATGCCAGGCGTAGACAGTGGGCTCGTATTTGGATAACATGTTAGGACTGTGATTTACAATGTAGTATTTTCGGGAAATTGGAGAGCATAAAAGACAAACACGAATGATCTTCTTCTTCTTCTTCTTCTTCTTCTTCTTCTTCTTCTTCTTCTTCTTCTTCTTCTTCTTCTTCTTCTTCTTCTTCCTTGTTCTTCTTTCCCTCCTCTCCCTCATTTGTTAACAATAAGGTTAACTCTCTACAAGGCCCGTGGGCCACTCGAGGTAGAGGGTTACGTTAAGGGATAGGTTATAAGAATAGGAGAGAAGATAACGGTTAACTCTAGACATGGACAGGTTAACACTGTAGTGATCGGGAAAACATCGTCTCAGGGAGTCGGTTCCACAAGTCAGTGGTTCGCGGGGAGAAGCTGGAATTTACTTCTCACCGATGGAATACAGAGGGAATGTGGGTGGTTTGTTACTATGTGAGTGGCATGGCAGGTCCTCGCTATGAAGCTTAGACCTAGCGAAACCAATGAATGTAGTTCGTCCGAGCACTTTCCACGGTAGTAGCGATAGAGCAGAGAGAGACTCGCCATATCCCGCCTGTAGCAGAGTGAGTTTGG
>OZ038489.1:29798648-29808648 GCA_964036315.1 Acanthosepion esculentum
CTGGTATGCTCAGCATCATCCTGTAGAACTACATTTCTGTTGCATCAAGATCCTTATTCATCAATGAGTAGATATTTCAGCATCTCCTGTCATGTAAGGGGGGACTGATAACAGTTTAGTACTATTTTCTATATTTTATAAAAGGATTGCTTTTTATATATCATGTCCATTCAGTTGTGTTTCCACAACTTCATATCCTTTGTAGCACAAAATAATGTTTGTTTCCTTACCAACCCTAGCATTCAATGTCCTGCCATCTCAAGCTTGTTAGGTAGGTTACTTGCTGTTTTCCCCTGCCTCTCTTGACTTTAGTATATCCAGTGAGTATCAAATTCTCTAAGCCCTTTTCCTCATGTGTGCCTGTTCTTCCATCTATTTACTCAAGCTTGTGACGTAGGTTACTTGCTGTTTCCCCCTGCCTCTCTTGACTTTAGTATATCCTGTGAGTATCAAAATCTCTAAGCCCTTTCTCCTCATGTGTACCTGTTCTTCTATCTATTTAGAAAAGCTTGTTAGGTATGTCACTTGCTGTTTTCCCCCTGCCTCTCTTGCCTTTCCTGTGAGTATCAAATTCTCTAAGCCCTTTTCCTCATGTGTGTCTGTTCCTCCATCTGATCACAAACGCTTGTTAATTAATTTACAAGCTGTTTCTCTTCTTTTTCTCTTGCCGTCAATATATCTGAATAGCGTTAAATTCTCCAAGCATTTCCCGCCTTCTGTGTTCTCGAAATTTCATTTGTCTGTTTATGAGACTAAATGATATAAGTGTCCTTTCTGTTCCCATGTTCTTTCAAATATTCTTTTTGCTCGCATGTTCCATTCACGGTATTCTCATCATCCTTCTGTAGAACCACATATCCGTTATCTCCAGACTGTTTTTCATCTGTGAGGAAATTGTTCAGCATTCACTGCCATATAGAATATATCGATATTACATAACAGTTCAGAACTCTTTTCTTTGTTTCGTAAACTCTATATACTACATCACACACACAGATACATGTAAATATTTGTCTGATTACAGAATTACTTAATTGTAACTCTCAATAGACGTATTGGTATATTAGATACATCCATATTTAGGACTAGCTTTATGCGGACTTAAATTTAAAGGGACCTCTAGCCCAGTTTAGAAAACAGCAATGATAATTTTGAAGAAATAACTTTGAATACCTCAATTCACACCATGGAACTTCAAAACCTCACTTTAATCCTGATTCGGGCTGTAAACCCAATTCCTGTCAAAATACGGATTTGGGCCGAAATTCTGATTTGGGTCGAAATTCTGATTTGGGCCGAAATTCTGATTTGGGTCGAAATTCTGATTTGTGCCGAAATTCTGATTTGGGCCGAAATTCTGATTTGGGTCGAAATTCTGATTTGGGCTGAAATTCTGATTTGGGTCGAAATTCTGATTTGGGCCGAAATTCTGATTTGGGTCGAAATTCTGATTTGCGCCGAAATTCTGATTTGGGTCGAAATTCTGATTTGGGCCGAAATTCTGATTTGGGTCGAAATTCTGATTTGGGTCGAAATTCTGATTTGCGCCGAAATTCTGATTTGGGCCGAAATTCAGATTTGGGTTGGAATTCTGATTTGGGTCGAAATTCTGATTTGGGTCGAAATTCTGATTTGGGTCGAAAATTGAATTCTTCAAATCACAAACTCTGCGGAACTTCAAAAACTCACATCACGAAACCTCTCACTAAAAATCTGGCATTTTGAAGAAATAAAATTGATTTCCTCACTTTACAAAATTTTGAAGATTTTTTAAAACCGAATTTAAAACGAAAAAAGAAATAAATTCAAAGAGCTTTTATGTTACTTTAACCTCAATATAAATTAAAACTTACAATTCCTAATTTTTTTCAATTTTTTTTTTACATTTGAAGTTTTAACTGTTCCTTCGTAACCGGGACACAAATTCTAATCCCAGTTCAGGCACCAAATGAAGGGCAGATTTTCAATCCCGAGATCATCCTGATTACCAAAAGGTATAATGTGTCTATGTAGAGCAAGTGTGGCCCGAATTAGAGAGATTTCAGACACACGGACGGTTTACCGATTATTTATTTAGAAGGGAATATTCAGGGAAAAAAGTTTATTTAAGCATTCAATGCTTAAAGAAGTTTAACAATACATGGCAAAATATTACTTAGCTATAAGAAAAAAAAACATTACTGTTTATAAAAAGTAAGAAAGCTGTGCATCTGGATACACACCATGAAAAACCAATACGGAAAATATCCTACACTATTTACATTATTTAGTCTATGGTCCTCATCTTTGTCGCCATATTTATTACAACGTTTCGGCCGTTGTACGCTGTGGCCTTCTTCAGGTGGCTGGAATGTCGAACCCAACCCTTTATTTCGCTCACTGGACTGTTCTAGTTCCACGTGCCATGTTTAATGGCAGTCAGTTATCTCCAAGTTCTCTACTACCATAACCGGGTATTGAACTCACACTTTTTGGGTCCTGTCACTGGATCTAACTAACGCCTTTATCCACTGTGCTATGTGTCCTTGAGGACATCTGTGTATGAATTTCTGGGTATTATAAAATTAATGTCTTCAGCAACCATTTTTTACCAGTGCTCATATTGCTTTTTATTGCTGTTATCATTTCATGTTTTACCGGAGCTCATATTGCAATTTTTGTTGTTATTATCGCTTTTCTCTGGTATTCTTTATTACTAATTCCCATATTGTATTCATTTCTATGCTTGGTCGGCTCAGGAGATTTTTGTGGCCTTGCATATGTGCTGATTCCTTAAGTTTACGAATTTTCCAATGGTGTTCTTTGTCTATGAGCTCAGCCTGATTCCACAGATACTGAAAATATACTACATGATTAAATAGAAAGAGGAAATAAAGCTGAACCCGTTAAATATAAAAGGAAACCATCAGTAGAATTGAACATAAAACATGAAATCTTAATACTAACCTCTATTAACGTGCCTTTCAGGGATTTCTATCTTCATGGACACTGTCATCCGAAGAGTAAAAGTAAAACTCGACAGCCGTAAAAAGAAAATCGGTTGCTGCTTTTGAATCACACTGTAATCGTTACTTACCACTTCAAGGCTAGCACGCCGCCATGTTCCTTACCAGATAGAAACTGTGGTTGCGATTGCTTCCTCTTTTATAGAAGAGCGAACATTGCTGGTGAACCGGAAGTTATCCTGGATTGGACCATAAATTGACAAGAACAGTCGCAGTGTGTAGTCGGGAGGATGGAAAAAGTTGTAGCTAAGGGAAAGTACACAAGTCGATACCCGATCAGTATCGGCTGGGTCACCGTGGAGAGGGGTGTGATGTTTAAAGACCCGAAACCCCTAAGGAACCTCGGCTAGAAAAGCATCCGATAGATCTATTTTACGAAATATATATACATAAACGGTATGGACATAGAAATCAACAGTGCATGGTTATTGGCAGTTTCACGCCTTAAGCGATCATCGGACCATATTTAAGACACTTTGATTTTTATCTTCCCATTGTTTTATTACTGTCTGTCCACCTCTCTCTCTCTCTCTCTCTCTCTCTCTCTCTCTCTCTCTCTATATATATATATATATATATATGTATGTATATATATATATATATATATATATATATATATATATATATATATATATATATATATGTATATATATTCAATATATTTTATGTTTATACGTTATTTTTATAGATACAATGTATTTAAATACTCTGTTTTTAATCAAAGAGTATTAATTACATTTACCGGCCTGGATTCAATCAGTTATGTGTCATATGTATTACACGCTTAGGCGATCATGTATCTTTCGATACATGACTGACGAGGCAGATTTTTTCCCGCTGTAGGTTACAATTTCTTTCTGTGGTAGACCAGTTGCATCCAAGGCGATAGAACCCGGCCTGTCCTGCTATGTAACCATAGCTGGGGGAGTAGAAAAGTAGACGATTCATACCTTTCCCAAGGGTATTAGCACGTCAGTCAGTTATGTGTCATGTGTGATACACGCTTAGGCGATCATGTATCTTTCGATACATGACTGACGAGGCAGATTTTTTTCCCGCTGTAGGTTACAATTTCTTTCTGTGGTAGACCAGTTGCATCCAAGGCGATAGAACCCGGCCTGTCCTGCTATGTAACCATAGCTGGGGGAGTAGAAAAGTAGACGATTCATACCTTTCCCAAGAGTATTAGCACGTCAGTCAGTTATGTGTCATGTGGGATACACGCTTAGGCGATCATGTATCTTTCGATACATGACTGACGAGGCAGATTTTTTTCCCGCTGTAGGTTACAATTTCTTTCTGTGGTAGACCAGTTGCATCCAAGGCGATAGAACCCGGCCTGTCCTGCTATGTAACCATAGCTGGGGGAGTAGAAAAGTAGACGATTCATACCTTTCCCAAGGGTATTAGCACGTCAGTCAGTTATGTGTCATGTGTGATACACGCTTAGGCGATCATGTATCTTTCGATACATGACTGACGAGGCAGATTTTTTCCCCGCTGTAGGTTACAATTTCTTTCTGTGGTAGACCAGTTGCATCCAAGGCGATAGAACCCGGCCTGTCCTGCTATGTAACCATAGCTGGGGGAGTAGAAAAGTAGACGATTCATACCTTTCCCAAGAGTATTAGCACGTCAGTCAGTTATGTGTCATGTGTGATACACGCTTAGGCGATCATGTATCTTTCGATACATGACTGACGAGGCAGATTTTTTCCCGTAGTAGCTTGCAATTTCTTTCTGCGGTAGACCAGTTGCCATCCAAGACTATAGAACCCGATCTGTCCTGCTATTTACCAATAGCTGGTGGGGAGAAGAGGAGGATTCATACCTTTCCCAAGAGTATTAGCTCGTAAATGAATGTAATGGATTCGACTGGAATTCGAAATCATTTTTAAGAGAGTCGCCATTTAGAGCTATACATTTTTTGGCAAACTTTTCAATCCACATTTTCGTTCCATATACAAAGATTCCGTTTTAATTTTGATCTATTCCTCGTATGAAAAATATTAATCTTTCACCGCGGTTTTCAATTTCGGAAGCAACCGGCAACCCTCCGGCGCCAAACTCGGCTAATATTAAAAGTAGGCAATTAATGGCTCCTCGCAGACTATTATTAACTGCAATACGGCCTTAAGTTGTTTGACATAAAAAAAAGTTCTCCTTTCAGATCTTATTCGTTGGCTTATCTGAATATTCTCAATGTTTGTCCTGCTATTTGGAGAAGAAGAGGATTCATACCTTTCACAAGAGTATTAGCACGTAAGTAATAGATTCGACTGGAATTCGAACTCGGCTCTCCGATTCCTCAATCCGAGCCGCTATACATTACTTCTGAATTGCTGAGCGCAATTAGTACTGTTTAATTAAAAACAGAGCATTCGCTTAAGTACATTACATCTATAAAAATAACGTATAAATAAAAAAAATATAGTAAATAATTGTCGGACTTAATCGATTTCAATATATATATATAATTAAGTAATTCATTGAGTCTGAAAGAAACCTCAACAGAATGCACTGGACGGCCGTTTGGTCCTATATTTGGGACTCATGAGCAGTGCGCGTCCACTACCGAGAATTGAAACCCTGATAGTTGAGTTATCAAGCAAACGGTCATACCAACTGTTCCAACGGGACTCGGTAACGAAGAGGCAGCAAATCAGACTCAATATAGCGCCGCTCGCTCACATATTCCGTGGTGGAACTCAACTGAAATTCTCTGTAACCATAGGACTGTGCCCCCGGGAGCCACGACTACTATCACAAAGCCGCTCAAACTGAAGCATTAGAATCCGGATCAAGCAATGATATAGACATGATAGAAGTTGTAAGGAGGATTTGATAATTATAATTGAGTAATTCATTGAGCCTGAAAGAAACCTCAACAGAATGCAGAAAGCACTGGACGGCCGTTTCGTCCTATATTTAGGACTCACCAGCAGTGCGCATCCACTACCGAGAATTGAAACCCTGACAGTTTGAGTTATCATATATATATATATATATATATATATATATAGTCATCAACAGACAGACTGTTTCGCAGCCCATTATTGTGGCTAGACATCTGATTGCCTCAAGCCAGAATCGAAACCCGACTGATTTGGCATCAACCGGAAATTTTTCCTCTAAGCTATCGGTTCTCGGGAGAGAGGCTGGTGAATCTTTTCGTATTTATTTTGAATAAACATGCCACTCACTCAGAGTACTCGATTCATAGAAGAGCTTTGCATTATTATCTGTAGCAGTCACTGTTTACAAATTCGCGTTTTCTCTCTAAAGTGCTCGACCGAAATTTATTTTTTCGGGGGGCGTAAATATATTGTCATGCACAGACACACTGTTTCGCTGTATCATATCAAATCAGAGAACGAACAGATGGAGCAAAATTCCACTGTTCGTAGCATTTACTTTAAAAAAAAGTGCTCAATACAAAGTAGAGCAATATATTATAATTATTTTTATTATAAGAGATTATGATAAAAACGTCGAAATCTCTACACAAAAGCTTTCACGTTTCGATACTTTGATTATACTTCTTCAGGCGATGGTAAGTAACAGGTGATTAAATGATTTTTAAGAAAATTTCAAAAGCAAAGTGTTACCTTTTTCCGAAAGATAAAGTGGGTGGGGGAATAAGGTCAGAATTAAAAATAGACTTCTGGGTATATCTTGATTAACCAATTAAAAGTCAGATCTACGCTAAATGGCAAAGTAAGCTCAGAGGGTGGAGGTGGGTACGTTATTTTTTCATGTCATGATAAGCTAAACAGGCCATCATTGACGATTGCGGAATATGTCGCCGATTTTTATTATTTAAACGCTATTTTTGTCTGCAATATTTAGGCCGGTAGACAAAAATAAATACTGTATAATATATACACGGAGCGTCTACTCAAATAGGAGTATCCACGAAAAAATAATGTTTAAGCAATAAGAATCTATCGGATTAGTAAATAAAAAAAAATTCCATTTCTTCTTCACAAATTGAGTTGTTTACATTAGGATACGAAACTGAGCTCCTATTCCACGAACGCAGGTGTTCCCCAAGGCTCCATCCTAGGCCCTACTCTGTTCCTTATCTTCATCAACGATCTTCCTGGCGTTCATAGGTTCCCAAGTAGGCATCTAAGCGGACGACACTGCTATTTATTCCTGCCTCAAAAACAAATCTCGTGTCGCTGGCAAAACTAACCTGGCCGTTTGTCTCGAAAAGGACCTCCAATCGATTGTGAACTGGGGCAGGAATTGGCTGGTTAACTTTAATGCCTCCAAAACAAAACTGCTCTCTATTGCTCAGCAGAAAGAACCATCCTTGCCTCCCATTAGAATGTCTGACGCTCAACTCCACGAGAGCACCTCTTTGCGACTACTGGGTCTCACTTTTATTGCTGACCTGAGATGGAACAAATACATTGTGTCAATAGCTTCGTCCACCGCAAAGAAAGTTGGCTCCCCGTGCCGCGCCAGGAAATGTTTCTCGCCGGGGTCGATCCTTCAAATCTACAAATCAACCATTCGCCCTTGAATGGAGTATTGCTGCCATATATGGTCTGGTGCCCCTAAAGGCTATTGATAAAATCCAGAGACGGATATGCAATGTATTTTTAACTATAAAAAGAATGTATAAACATAAAAATGTCTTAAAATAATTGTCGGACTTTGTCCATTTCATAATGTGTGACGTCATTTGTTTAGATTTGATACGCCACGAGCAGTTATGAATGTACGTGAGAGATTCATGGAAGATTAAAGTTTAAAGACAGTAAAATCGACCTTGCTAACCGAACGCTACTCTGTGGCCGAAACGGTTAAGGCACATCAGGCTATATGACGGTTCCGTATAGGATACAGGTTCGATTCCTGTCGGTGGACGAAAATTTTCTATGAAAATTTCTCGGACATTCAGGCCGGTAAATGTTGTTTAATACTGTTTATTATAAAACAGAGCATTTACTTAAATATTTGTATCTATAAAAAGAATGTATAAACATAAAAATGCCTTAAAATAATTGTCGGACTTTGTCCATTTCATATTCAAGTATGTTTGGTTAAATAATTTAGACGTATTGTGGCTGTATATTTTAGTTTTAAATTTTTCAAATCAACGAATTAATATCTTGCTGGCTGTAGAAGATTGATTAATAAAAAATTCCAAAATTTTCTTTCAAATAATTTGCATTTTCCCAAATACTTTCAATCTCATCTGATACCATCTTCACTGGTTGCATATCTATGGATGTGTTATGCGTTAACATCGTAAATTCAAAACATTTTACAACAACGACGATGACGATAAGGCTTACATTTTACTTGCAAGATAATAGTTCAATCTCAGAACATTTAAAGGAACATTCACTTCTACTTTCACAGTTTAGACAGAGATTAGTAGAATATATATCAGTTCTTCATCAAGATAATAATAAAAAATAAAAAATTCTGGAAGCCCTTTATATGAGAAAATTGTCACTCAAATTAAATAAAGTCAACTATGAGGACAGCAACAAAGTTCTTAAATGTTTGTAGCAGCAATGTGTTAGATAAAATATATTAAAATACTACAATAAAATAATCTTTAAAAAAATCACATATGTTACCTCCGTTGCATAGAAGAACAAATGTTTTGAATTTACATCTCATCAGGCGTTAATCAATGACTGGAAACAGTCATTGACTAACGCCTGATGAGATGCGTTGGTCCACATCGAAACATGATGGCATATATGTAGCGTTTATTTTCATGTTGAAATAACCAAAATAAAGTATATATATATATATATATATATATATATATATATATATATATATATATATATATATAAAATACAATAAACTGTAATATTAGCCGACGCGTTTCGTCCAATGTGGACTTTTTCAAGGTAAAAACGAAATGAATTTATTAAAACAAAGTAACTATTGACAACAAAACAAAATGTCCTTAGCAACTGGAAGAATTTAGAAAACCCTATTATATTCATATTGTCACCTGAAAATTACGGCAAGTACTGTCACATGTGGAAATATTGTTTTTATTGTTGTGTTGAGGGATTCAACTATTTTTATATTTTTTTTACTTCACATTCTTTCTTTCTTTCTTTTTTTTCTTTCTTTCTTTCTTTCTTTCTTTCTTCGGATTACAGACATATCACCTTACCTTGAAACACCAATTATGGCTTAATTAGTAGTTTATATATATATATATATATATATATATATATATATATATATATATATATATATATATATATATATGATAAGATAAAGAACAAATTGGAAACGTTTATCAATCTAACATGTTTCATTTTTATTAAAGCTTCACCAGCGACTGAGATATTGAGGAAGAAAAAAGTATCCTATTTGTCCTTATCTTATCATTCTGTCGGACTACAATCCATATTTGATTCCAGCTCATCCAGCTCATCTATCTATCTATCTTTATACTCTCCCCTAATACTAAGTATGATAGATAGAAATATTAAAATAAACCCTCTCTAAGCTCGATCATGTCTATCAAATCACTCCTCACTGACCTCTCTGTTAAATTACATAAACTTAATACTACCCGTCAAAAGTGTAAATGTTCATTTCATTTTTCTTTTCACCTTTTGGATGTGTAGTCTGATGACCCAGCGTCGTTTAAAAGGGCTATGGTGAAATAAATTATTACATGGAGCCTTAAAGTGATTTGTTTTTCTTCATATATATATATATATATATATATATATATATATATATATATATATATATATATATATATATATATATATATATATATATATATATATATATATATCTGTTTATACATAATTTTTGTAGATACAGATATTTAAGTAGATGTTCTGTTAATAATAAACACTATTAACGACATTTACCGGCCTGAATGTCCGAGAAAATTCATAGAAAATATGTCCTCCGTTAAGAATCGAACTTGTATGCTATACATACAGGCCGGTAGATGTCGTTAATAGTGTTTATTATAAACTGAGCATTTA
>OZ038489.1:29811148-29813648 GCA_964036315.1 Acanthosepion esculentum
ATATATATATATATATATGGTGTCCATAAAGTTCGTGTGCACTGAAAAAAAATTATAACTTTATTTGTAGTTGCGATAGAAATAATTTGTAAAAAGGATTAGAAAAAAGTAAATCTATATTTTTTAAGGTTTTATTGAAATTTGATTTAAGTTTCCACATGTCCTCCATCATTAGCAATACAAAGGGTAATACGATTTTGCAGTTCACGGAAAAAAAATTGCCAACTAATTTACAATAATGCCCGAAATCACATTAGTTATTTTAGCTATACTTAAAACTAGGTACATTAAACTTTATAACATTTTTTACACGAACTTTATCGACACCCTGTATATATATATATATATATATATATATATATATATATATATGTAGTATTTAAAGATCTATAATTAACCGGATGTCATCTCTAAAGCTATAATGTTGCGACACACAAACATACACATATATATTCTAGTTTTACAGAAGAAATACGGTTAATTATAGATGAGGTGGCAAGGAAATATATATGCCAAAAATTCTAGTTTTAGAGATGAAATACGGTTAATTATATGTGTTTGCTTTGCTTATTCAGGGACTATATACGCGTACGATTATATGTTTTTAGCAGAAAATTTCCTAATGAGGATGGAGGGCCTACCTAGGGAATTAAACACTTGTGGAATCTTCCACATCTGCCAGTCACCCCTTGCGCGAGGAAATGTACTCTCCCCTGTTGTGATTATCGTGACAATCAAACACACATACGAATAAATCGTATGACAAGCGTTCATTGGCTAATCTACTCAAAACTAGCACGCTGATTGGTCAGTTCCGACCAATCAGATTGCCTGCACGCGACAAATCTGTTTTCCCGCCAACCAAGGTTGAGCTGGTCACGTGTTACAGCATCTTATAGAAACAAGAAAGGAGTGATTCTCTCTCTCTCTTTTCGTCACTCTCGCGTCTCTTGCCGCCAAAATGTAACCTTCAAGAATTCCCGTCTTGACCCACGCGGTCAGACGTTAAAGAACATTACAACATTCACGCAAGTACGAACTCTTAACTCTTCTGAACATCTTACCAACTTGTACAATACGCAATTCCAAACATTCAACAGGAACTCAATCTTCTAAACTACAGTTTAATAATAGTTACTTCAACTCTTATGAGTTCCGGTACAAATATTTCCAAATCTAAGAGACATAACTCTATCAAACTTTCAGCTTGTATGTATGTACACCAAAACATTTAATAAATTCAATTGTTATGTTTTTGTTGTGGGACAGACCCCTTTTACACAAGATGGACTCGTCCAAAGTATACTTATACTGATAGAGAGAATACATGCGGGTTGAGATACGTTGAGTCAGGGTGAGAGATACGGAGACAGGGTGTTCACAGAGAGTTATACGAGAGTCCAGAGAGAGAGATAATTACGGCTTCACTTATAGAGACTTGTACATATACTTTCTACTAACCCGCATTCCTGGACTACTAATCTTCACTTCAAGTCTGTATTCTTACGTTTAATACACTTATTTTTCTATCTCAATTACTGGCGTTGTTTATTTATTTGTGCAGGATTCCATTCCCGGGATCCACAACAGTTTTGAATCATTATTTTCTGTTTTGTATTAATTGTTGTGGATGGAAGATTATTGAACACACCCTATTTTAAGCCTTCTGACCAATCAAACCTTCTGATACCTTTCTAACATCTTCAAACACCCCCAAAACACCCAGAGTACATTTGAAACGGGGGAAACAGCGAATAACCTCCTTAACGTGATTTGTGAATGGAAGTCAGAGTATTAGAAATGAGGTATGGTAAAGGTTTGAGTTTTACTAAGAGAAAGTTGTGGAGAGCCATGATCATGCTGATCAGTCAAGTCATGGGATTTCTCAAATTACTTGGTTTTAAAAAAAAATAAAATACTGCGAGTAAAAGAAATTAAAAACATAATTTATGAAGATACATCATTTATTTAAATTTAATTATAAATATTATTTATTTAAAAAAAAATATTTATTTAAATATTCCGTTCTTATGGCAACAGACTAACAAGCACTTACAGCCACTTAAAAACGCATGCGCTGAAGCTGATGTGACTGTCACGTGACTACATCGTGACTATTAAGCTGCCACCTGGCGGAAACTTGTGATTAGTCACTCTTATTAAACGTGTCACTGCATCTTTGAAAAAAGTGTCGCCTGTCGTTTTTTGACACCACTCATAAATTGATGCAGCTGAAGAGACTCTTTTAGTATTTCCTTCGTCACCCAATATCGCATCTTTCTCAAGCGTTTCATATTTTAATTACCTTTTTATTTATCTAATGCTTAATTTTATTTTCTCTTGTTCATTTGCAAGGCATTATTCTATAATTACATCTATAAAATTTATCATATAGATATTTTTAATGGAATATACTAGTGACGCTGACAATTGAAAGATAAGTATTAACATCTTTCGAACTGAAAAAAAAATATAATAGGTCGAAGATTGGTTTAAATTT
>OZ038489.1:29816148-29921148 GCA_964036315.1 Acanthosepion esculentum
TTGTTTTGGTTAGTGACAACAAGGTTTGATATTTTACGAAAGATATTTAAAAGGTTGCTACCCACATATATATATATATATATATATATATATATATATATATATTTCGACTTTTGTCTTCATCTTTATTGTCATATTCACGACATTTCGACCGTTGTACCCTCCAGCTTTCTTCAGGTGATTGAAATTTCGAACTGAACTCATTATTTCGTCCATCTGGGTAGATTTTTCTAGTTCCACGTGCCATGCCTCTTGCGGTTGTCTCAGTAATTTCCCTTTAACTCAACTCTGCAAATTTTTGCTCACCACTGCAGTAGCTATGTATTGAACTCATAACTCCTGGGAACGAGGACAATTTGACCCGGTTTATACTCCTCCTGGTCTTTTGAACAGGAGGAGAGGTTTTTCCACTGTTTCCTTTTTAGGATTGGGTTTCTTTCTAAAGTCTATACTTCTAACGTCTCCACCTTATTTACTATTTTCTTTCTCAATAAGAGTAGATATGTTCAACTATCGTTCATCCTGTTTAAGATTGGGTTTCCAGTTCCTTCTAAAGTTTATACTTCTAACGTCTCCACCTAAATACTGTAAATTTAATTACTATTTATTTTTCCTTAATAAGAGTAGATTTGTTTACCTATCGTTTATCCCTTGTTTCCTGTTTAGGTATTGGGTTTCCAGTTCCTTCTAAAGTTTATACTTCTAACGTCTCCACTTAAACTCTGTAATTTTATTCACTATTTATTTAATTTTCTTCTCCTCAGAATGAGTAGATCGGTTCTACCTTTATAAGCGAAAAACAACGGCTTTCGTTCATCGAGAGATCTTTCTGATTGGTCACGCCATTCAGGGGAGGGGAGAGCATTAGCATAGCTTCTAGTCGTTGAAGTAGATTTTTGCTAACTACTTTTTGGTAATTTTTCTTCGGCAGATTGCACACAAAACACGATTATCTCTTTCATTACAACATATAATAACAACAAGCATAATAAATATAGAGATTGTTTATTTACACTATTAGGTTGTTTATTGGAATGCTTGGCACGTTCACCCTGTACATGACCCAAGAGCCACTCGATATAGATGACTAAAAAGTAAGAGGAACCGTTTATGCGGATATGTGGGGTAGATAACGGTTAACCCTAGCCATGAATAGGTTAAGATTTTAGTGGTCGAGGAAGCATCTTCTAGGGAGCCGGCTCCACAAAGCAGCAGTTCATTGGAAGAAGCTGCTCGAGTGGAAATTACATCTCACCACTAGAATACGAAGGGAATGAGGGTGGTTCGCTACAATGGGCGTGGCATGGCGGGTCTTAGCCGTGAAGGTTAGAACTGGTGGAACTAAGGAATACTTTTCGTCAGAGCGTTTCCGTGAAAATACGAATAAAGTAGTTAGATGCTTACGACGGGATTGTAAGGTGGAAAAAAACATTTGTTACCCACAAGTACGCAGAAATGCTTTCGGACTCCATCGAGACTGGAAAGTGACGACAGGGCAGCTACTGTCCATGGCAGCACCACTCTATTTTCCCGAGAAAACAGTTACAATTTTAGCTATTTCTGATCTAAATAAGAAGCTTAACCCCGTCTCCATCAGTCCGTCAGTCAGTCATGGGTACTCCGTTGTTATCGACAATGACGTCTTCATTTCTTCTCGGTTGTAAACTAGCGATAAAAACACGCCGGGTCAGACGGCCGTTCACCCTGCGAGGTGGTGGTGCAGTTTTCGAATCCTGTCAGGGGGTGGGGGACACATTTTCTTTAATAAGATTTCTCGAATATTAAGGCCGGTGGACATAAATAAATAAATACACTATTTAATAAATAAACGTAGCGTCTACTTAAATACGAGTGTCCAGTAAAATAATGTTTCAAGTGATAATATATACCAAGTGTAACAGCAAAATTGTCCAAATCGGGTAATAAGTTGCGATAATAGTCCATCCCACAAAATACCTAACAAAAAAAAAACAAAAAAAACTAATTGAGTTTCTTTTTGCTAGGTTTTCAGATAAGCCACCTTGTCACTGTTTGTTGTAAGAATCACCGAAAAAAAACTTTTGAGTTATTCAGTTAAAAAGATAACAGATTAAAATCGTTTTAGATCTCACTATCTTCCCAAATGAGCAATGGCGGGAGGAAAAAGATCATTCAGGCCTTCAGTAATGGCACTACCATTTATACTCAGGCTTCCATCTTCAAAGTCCATTCAAGAACCATCAAGAGAATGGCGAATAAGTTTAAAAAAGAGGGAACAGTAGAGGGAAAAACTGCATCTACAGCAGGAAGAGGGATCATCATTTCACCTTAGAGATAAAGAGATCAATTAGAAAATATCCAACTCAATCCATAAGACATTTGGCACATGAGAGAGAAGTTTCAGCTATGACAGTCCAAAGAGCAGTGAAAAAAGACTTGAAAATGACATCGTACGTAAAACCTGTAAGGCACCTTTTAATATTCTTGTTACAGAAAATTAGAAGGTTAAAGAGGACAAAGATCATCTTGAATAAGTTGAAAAATGATCCTAGAATAATATCTATCTATCTATCTATCTATCTATCTATCTATCTTTGAACTATATTTCAATACTTCATGAGCTTCCGGTCCTTAGCTATGATTAATTAATGATGAACATGTCATTTTCGTTTATGATCGATTATATTACGATTCTTCTGTTAAGCTTGGAGAGTAATTATACATTCTTTTTGCTCAAAGTAGAGCCCAATATTGTTATAAGAACCTCGAAGAATTCCAATAAGATATCTTTAATCATTTCTACCATATAACGGTTCAAAGCTTAATCTAACAATTTTGCTGTTACATAGGCTATATATATATATATAAATAAGTTTAAAAGAGGGAACAGTAGAGAGGAAAACTGGATCAGGAGGTCACAACAGCAAGAGGGATCATCATTTCACCTTAGAGCTAAATACATTCTTTTTGTCCAATAGCGTTATAAAAACCTTGGAGAATTTGCAGTAAGATATCTTTAATTATTTCTAAGATACAGCGGTTCAAAGCTTCATCTAACAATTGGACAATTTTGTTTTTACACGATTTGGACACTTTTGCTGTTACGCCCGGTATATATATATATATATATATATATATATATATATATATATATATATATATATATATATATATATATATATATAAATTTAAATGCAGAATAAATTTAGAAATTAAAAATATTTAAGGAAAAGAAATAAAAATAGCAAGAAGTAATTAAATTTTGTTGCAAACTAAAAAGAAAACAGTTATTAAGTGGGTGTCTATTTGTATGTAACTGGTGGTTCAGGATTTTAGTTGAACTGCAATCATCATATACAATGACCTCATTTGATCTATTAGCCCAAATTTGCTAATTCTTATTAAAGAGGCCTGACCTGTTTGAATCATTAACCGGTTTCATTTTACTCTCAAGGTTTGAAAGGTTGAAGATGAAACAAGAAGATGACGAATATATATATATATATATATATATATATATATATATATATATATATATATATATATATATATATATATATATATATATATATATATATATATATATATATATATATATATATATATATATATATATATATATATATATATATATATATATATATATATATATATATATATATATATATAGTTAAAGTGGAGTGGTTAGAGCGTTCGCTTTCTTATCATGAGACCCGGGTTCGAATCACACCAAGGTTGATTTGTCAGGAAGTTATTTCCCAGCGTGCGGCACCTTTGGAAAGTGCCAGAAAACCTTACCACGGGTTCACCGTAGCCTTGTGAGTGAAATTGGGTAGACGGACCACTTAGAGGTCATCGATAGCAGTGCTAGGGTTTGACAGCGTTGGTCTTGTTCAGATTGTTGATCACGCTAAATAACACGCTCTTTCCCAGAAACTGTACTAAGGTCTGCTCATCATAGTTGCAATGTAAACTTTGTAGGTGTTGAACAAATACAATAGCTTCTACAATTTCTAGCCATTATTGCAGACGGGTATCCTCGACTACGAGCGGCCAGCTATTTATATATATATATATATATATATATATATTACTCAAACATGATTTTTAGTGAGACCCGAATTAGAGTAGACGTTTATTTTAAAACAGTATTTATGTCGTCTACCGGCCTCCGTACTCGAGTACACAGGCCTGTAGAATACTGTTTAAAATAAACGGATCGTCTTTTTGTTATGGGTCCTTACCTATAACTACAGAATGAACTCTTCCTAACACTATGTATACTACGCCTCTCAAGAGAGAGAGAGAGAGAGAGAGAGAGAGAGAGAGAGAGAGAGAGAGAGAGAGAGAGAGAGAGAGGAATCGAGTCGAGCCGATAGCAGTTCACTCCAAACCAGACTGACAGTCATACTAACACCTTCCACATCTTGTATTATTATTCCGTGTAATATATCTTCGTTATTTCTACTCTTGTGTTTGTGTTGTTCTTCCTTGGTCCTAACCTAGACCATAACACTACTCAGATATGGGTAGCCACTAAAAATAACGTTTGATGTGATAAAAATATCTCGGATTAAAAAAATCTTTAGAAATTGCTTTCTTTACGTTTCGGATACGAAACTGAGCAGATATGCGTTTGATAAAAATCTGAACGAGTTAGTGTACTTTAAAGGCAAAATAGAACCTTGCTTTATCGTGAAGCTCTATGTAGTTAAAGTGGTAAAAGTACGCCAGATCAGATGGTGGTCCCACCCCCCTGTAAAAAGGGAACACAAGTTCGAATCCTACCGGCGGGTACATTAGATTTATTAAGCTTTCTCGGGTACGCAGGCAGGTAGACGAAATAAATAAATGTAGCTTCCCTCTGTCTTTTCTACAAATATTTTCATGGCAACTGCTCTGACCAGCTTTTTTCCCTGGTGCTCCGACTTCATGAATTTAAACGTGCTACTAGATTGGCATTTAGGTCCCACCATTTTACTGCTGAAATAGTCAAATATAACCGCCACTTCTACCCCCAACAGTTTTTCTCACACTTCCCAACAGAGAAACTCACTTCCACTTACTTATTTCCCTGATAACAAATAATCTTCAAAAATTTAAATGCAACGTCAATCGCCATCTTCTGTTGACTTGAACCCCGTTCATCTTTTATCCTTTCTCCAATCTCCCCTATACCTAGTCCTTTTTTTCTTATTTTCACTCTCTGTAACTCCCTGCGTACTAGTGGTACTCCTGCTTAGCTTGGGGTGAAATGATTTAAAAAAAAAAAAGATATAAAGAAAAAGAAAAACGCATCCCCAGGTAAAAAGTCATTAATTCTAAAAGGAGCATGCAAGACGTACCTTTATATTTAGACTCTCACAAGCCATTCGTAGTACTTAACATAGATTATAAAATATGATAACCTGTCAGCGTTGACTGACTTTTGGCGGTGTTTTGAATACCGGCTCCGACCATGGAACGCAAGGCCACCACCTATATGCGTCTCACAACAAACGCCGTCTCGTACATGTGCCAACGTGTATCCACTTGTGCACCGGAGTTATGCGCTCCGGTCGGGGTGAGTGAACGACGGTGTGCGTGTGGTATGTGCAAATAAGGGCCGTTTGTCAAACAGAGCGTTTAAAGGTGGTCGCCAGACGCGAGTAAAGGCCCATGTTCAGGGGCAATGGATATTCTATACGTTTCTTTGATTGCAGGCCACGTGCGTTAGCAAATCTAACCACCACCATTTGCCTGGCAACGAAAGAACATCAAAGGAATTGGGAAGTAATTATTCATTCTGTCCAGATTAGTCTGGCACAAGGACATGCAACTTTTCATGTTTTGAAAGGTTGTGCCATTAAAAGCAAACGTATAGCTGTGCGCCTGTTGCGAAATTTAGTCTGCGAACTGAGGTTTGAAATGGCCCAACGCTGTAACCATTGTGCTGGAAGGTGAATGCCTCACAGAAATGACCAGCAGAGAGATAGACATAATCAGCATAGTCACAGGGTACGTGATGTTGAAAGAAGAGGGAAAGGAAGAGAGAGAGAGAGAGAGAGCGAGAGAGAGAGAGAGAGAGAGAGAGAACAATTTCTTTAGATAAAATGGTTAAAGAAGAGAGAGTGGGAGAGAGAGCGTGAGAGAGAAAAACAGAGGAAGAGAGAGAAATAGAAAATTTCTTATAGAGAAATAGTGAAAGAAGAGAGGGAAAGAGAGAGAGAAAATTTTCTTTTGATAAAATGGTTAAAGAAGAGAGAGAGCGTGAGAGTGAGAGAGAGAGAGAGAGAGAGAGAGAGAGAGAGAGAAAGAGAACAATTCGTATAAAGAAAATGGTGAAAGGAGAGAGAGAGAGTGTGTGTGTGTGTGTGTGTGTGAGAGAGAGAGAGAGAATTCCTACAGATAAAATATTGAAAGAATGATTCCACGAACACTACATTCTTAAGCACTCTAAAGCACTTTTCTACAGCGGCTTTTACCAGGAAGTCGATTTCCATCTTGAACTCTGCATGTTCCAAAAAGATTGACACAACTTTAACTATGAACGAATCAAGATGAAAATTCTGGAAAATAATCACAGGTTTTTTTTTTTAATTCATTATTTTTTTGGCATCAAAATTTAATAATAATTATATTTACTTTTAAAAAATATGATTCCTTCGCTACATAAGAGTTCTCATGTTTCAAAAACGAGAGCCGAAACCCTTAATATAATTTTTAAAAGGTAAGGTATAATGCCCTGTTTCATTCTCAAGCGAAAATTTTCAAAAAATTTCGCTTGAGGATGAAACAGGGCCTGATACTTTAATTCAATTTAATTTTAACAATTATATTGAGGGTTTCGGCTCTCGTTTTTGAAACATGAGAACTCTTATGTAGCGAAGGAATCATATTTAAAAAAAAATAATTATAATTTAAGCTGTACTTCTGTATAGAGCATTGTTTTTAAAAAAATATAAACAAAAATACTAAAGAACTCCGGATTATTTACCTAACGTGTTCTTTCCTATTTTTCTACATACCTGCACACACACACACACACACACACACACACACACACATATATATATATATATGAGACCCGGGTTCAAATTTCACCATTTGTCAGGAAGGAAACCTCCAGATTTGGAGAGGGGAACGACCCTAGCGTGTGGCAAATTTGGAAAGTGCTTGAAATCCATACTACGGGTTGACCCAAGCCCTGTGAGTGAAATTGGGTAGACGGAACACTTGGAGCCGTCAACGTCTGTGGTATCACGAAGTCACCAGTCATCGTGACCGAGGGTTTGAATGTACTGGTGTTGTTCAGATTGTTGATCATTCTCGATAACGCGCTCTCTCCCGGAAACTGTAACTAAGGTCTGCTCAGCATAGTTGCAGTATAAACCATAGGTTTGTTCTGTAGGTATTGAACAAACATAAATGTGCCTGAGCGAGTGTCTGCAATAGGGATTGGTGAGCCGCCCTAGTAGACAGGTATCCTCGACTACGAGTGGCCAGCTAATATATATATATATATATATAAAAGAATTGCTGCCTAAATACACACACACACACACACACACATATATATATATATATATATATATATATATATTATAAATTAACTGATTTGAAATATGGTTTCTTTGCTACACAGTAATAATTTTGGAATAACTTATTTTTCCAAAATTCACTTGAAGATGAAACGGAACTAATTCTTTTAATTTAATTATATAATTAAATTTGAAGTTTTTAGCTTCCATTTTTGAAACATGGTTATTACTGTGTAGCGAAGAAACCATATTTTAAATCAGTTCATTTATAATAATTTATGCTCTGTAAATTTACATTGAGCACTGGTTTGTAAAAAAAAAAAAAATATCAATAAGAACACCGGATTATATATGTTACTCTTCTTTCTTTATATATATATATATATATATATATATATATATATATATATATATATATATATATATATATATATATATATTACTTCAAACGTTACCTCTCGTGGATATCCGTGTTTGAAATAAACACCTAGCTTTTTTTAAAATTTTAAATGGTGGTATTACCGTTTGTCGGCCTGAATACTCGAGGAAAACTTAATGAAGTAAATATGCTCTCCGGCAGTGTTTAAAATTAAAAAATAGTCCTGGGTATGCCGATAAACTACATCTGAGAACAAGGTCTCTGATTGGTGGATTGGAGGTTTTGTGGGGCGTGGAACCACCTCTCAGTTGCTGTTGTTCCCAGGTCCACTCTGACCCGGGGTGGTAACAATAAATTTTTATAGTAAAATTACCAACAAATCATTTTTATAGGCAAATGGACAACACCAATTTTTTTTTAATAGCAAAATGACAATTAATACAGTACTTAAAAAAAGCATAAAATCTATGCTATTATTAAGAGGGAAGATCAAAGGATTTTTCTCTACTTTTTTGAACCTTGGAAATTTCCTGAAAAATCTTGTTTTTCCGATGTCAACGGGGTAGTAATAAGATAATGGAAAAAATGGACTGATTTTGTACGGGATATTTGAGCGCTTTTTTTTTTCGTGAAAATCACAGTGATTTGGAAATTCTTTCAAAAATCAGATAATTGTTGGATTTTAATTAAACTGTTTGAGCTTATTCAAAACAGTATTAAATTAATTTTTAATTGGTTCTTTGTTTAGAAAATCTTAGTAATTTTATTTTAACGCAATTTCTCCAACTCAACTCATTTAATTTTTATAAAATTTCGAGGAATTCTTTTTTTCTATAGCTTAAAAGCCATAAAAAAATAATTCCTCGAAATTTTATAAAAAATTATATTTGTTATAAGGACAAGTCCCCGGAGAATTTATCTTGTCAAATGTTTTTGGTCAAACAAGACCACCCAATGGTAGAAAATTTGCCCCGAATTGTAAAAAAAAAAAATGAAATAAAACTAAAACATTTTCTTTTTAATTAAAAAAAAAGAAGCTTTAGATTGTTTTCATGAATAAAATAAACTATGGAGACAATTGACTTAAAAAGAAAAATTCGATGAATAATGAATGTAAAAGGCAAGTATTCTCTTTCAATTTTGTCCCCCTACTCAAATTTCCCAAACATAAGGTTGTTAAAACTTTAGAAAAACGCCCCTACCATGTTAAAAAAAAATTCTGAGTTATTTTAAACTAAAAATAAATGATTGTTTTTTTCAATTTAGATTAAGTAAACACTAAACAGGCCACTTTTCCTCAAATGACATTTCAGAAAAGTATATTTTATTTTTGTAAGATTTTTTGTAATAAAGACAATTATTTTGTGTTGGCAGATCTGTCAATATGGATAAATTTATAAATTTTACTGATAAAGGGAAAAAAGGTTACAATCAATTTAAATTCACTAAGTGATAAGAGCGAATCTATTAGAATAGAACTTACGGTTACATCTAGTTATTTAAAAAGTAAATGAGAACTAGTTGCCAATCTAGTACTACACTTAAAATATTAAGGTTTAAGTACCAAAGTGGAAAGCAATATTTATTTTGTTACGATACAAAAGTGTGGAACAAGGCCAAAAGAGAGGATAAGGGAAGGCTAGCCTTCAATCTGTCTTATCTGAAACTTAGCAAGCCACAATTACTGACGTAGACATACCACAATATTCCTTAAACCAAAACAACACATTTTTACCATTCTTACTACATCCAACATAATACCTCAGGTCTCTACGAAGTCCTAACTAGTCCCCATATAGGAAAGTTCATCAGAATAATTATAATGAAAATACTTATAGAAATGGCGCAGTGAAGCTGTTATGGCACTTAGCTAGCCACAATTACTGATGCAAACATAACACAATATTCCTTACATCAAAACAAAACATTCTTACTTAGCATTCTTACTACACCCACCATAATACCACAACGTCTCTACGAAGTTCTAACTCGTCCCCATATAAGAAAGTTCATCAGAATAATTATAATGAAAATACTTATACAAATGGCGCAGTGAAGCTGTTATGGCAGTTAGCTAGCCACAATTACTGACACAAACATACCACGGTATTCCTTACACCAAAACAAAACAAAACATTCTTACTTACCATTCTTACTACATCCACCATAATACCACAAAGTCTCTACGAAGTCCTAACTAGTCCCCATATATACAATTTGCTGAAAGCTTATTAAAAAAATTGTTAAGAAAATATTTATAGAAAAGACCCAGCGAAGCCACGTAACGGCAGTGGAAAAATGACTGAAACCGAGATGCCAGGTCAGGACTGATAACATTACAGATTCTTCTTTGGATTTGGTGCCTAGTTTTTTTCGCACTTCTCGGCTGTAGAACTCTTTTCTGTTTCTTGCTAACCGGCCACCCACGATCTTCAAAAATTAGAATGATACAAGCTTTCTCTTCACTAAAGTCTTCTCATTCTATTTCACTCCCAGTAGGCCCTTGGGTCTTAGTGCCAATATATCACCTTGGGGTGAATTGATTAAAAAACAAAACAACGAAAAAAAGACAACAATTCATACTGGATGCGTGAATAGTGCAAAGGTCAGCGATTTGGAAAAAGGAACTGGCGGGCCAATTTCGAATTCTGATCGAGTTCATTCTCACATAAATATCCTTGGCAAAGTTAGGAATCTATCTCTTCCCCCCACTATGGTTTAAATAGCAGAGTTTTCTTACCTGGGCTAGAAATCAGTCTAGTAGAAGGAAAATGTTTCATAACTAACCTGAAGACATATAAGTTCCTAAACATGCCACCGCTGTTATGACTGCTGTAAATGTGGTGCCACGGTGGAGCTAATGTGTATCGGAACTTTAGGTTTATAAAATAATTTATTATTAACTAACACCACGATAATTAATACTAGATTAATACTAGATTTATAAACCTATAATTAATACCAGATATTTGATAAAACTATAATTAATGCCGGATATTTGAATGTAAAATTAATACTGGATTTTTAAATCTAAAATTAATAGCAGATTTTTAAAGCTAAAATTAATACTGGGTTTTTAAACCTAAAATTAATTTGGGTTATTAAACTTTAATTTAATATAAGATTTTTTAAACCTAAAATTAATACCGAATTTCTAATCCTAAAATTAATATTAGATTTTTTATTTTTTTACCTAGAATTCATCCCGGATGTTTAAACCTAAATCTCATAACGGATTTTAAACCTACAATTAATGACATATTTTAAAACCTAAAATAAATACTGGAATTTTAAAACTAAGATTAATACCGGATCTTAAAACCTAAATTTAATATTGGATACTATACCTAAAATTAATACTGGATTTTTAAACCTAAAATTAATAAATTTTTAAATTTAAAATTAAGGCCAGAACTATAAAAACTAAAATAAATTCTGTTTAAGTTTTAAAACTAAAATTAATAAATTTTTAAATTTAAAATTAATGCCGGAATTATAAAAACTAAATTGAATACTGGATTTTTACACCTATAATTTATCCTGGATTTTTAAACCTAAAACTGATTCCAGATTATTTTTTTTAACTAAAATATATGCAGGATTTTTAAATCTAAAATTAATACCTGATTTCTAATCCTAAAATTATTATTGGATTTTTAAATCTAAAATTAATAACTGATCTCTAATTCTAAAATTAATATTGGATTTTTAAATCTAAAAGTGATAACAGATTTTTAAACTTAAAATAAATACTAGATTTTTAAACCTAAAATTAATACTGTATTTTTAAACCTAAAATTACTACCGAATTTTTAAAGGTAAAATTAATACTGGATTTTTAAATCTAAAATTGATAACAGATTTTTAAACTTAAAATAAATACTAGATTTTTAAACCTAAAATTAATACTGTATTTTTAAACATAAAATTACTACCGAATTTTTAAAGGTAAAATAAATACTAGATTTTTAAACCTAAAATTACTACCGAATTTTTAAAGGTAAAATTAATACTGGATTTTTAAATCTAAAATTAATAACATATTTTTAAACTTAAAATAAATACGAGATTTTTAAACCTAAAATTAATACTGTATTTTTAAACCTAAAATTACTACCGAATTTTAAAGGTAAAATTAATACTGGATTTTTAAATCTAAAATTAATAACATATTTTTAAACTTAAAATAAATACGAGATTTTTAAACCTAAAATTAATACTGTATTTTTAAACCTAAAATTACTACCGAATTTTTAAAGGTAAAATTAATACTGGATTTTTAAATCTAAAATTGATAACAGATTTTTATAAATCTATTATACCAGAATTATTAGAAACCTATAATCAATGTCAGATTTTTGTTTTACGTTTTGTAATTAATACCGGATTTTATGGGAAGCAATACAGGGTTATTATTCGCCTGTGAATTAAGTGCATTAACAAAGAAGGACATTATGCTTAAAAGTTAGCATTTCTGTGCAAAATAAAATGATTTATATCATTTTTATCGTGGAAAAGAATCAGATATTGTGTAGGTGGAAAATGAAGACATGCAAATCTTTAGTCGACGGCACTGGAAAATGCCTAATGACATTCAGAAATGAATCGAGTACATTTGGGTACGGAATGAAATCAGTTCAACTGTGACAGGTAGTAAATTGCATTTGTTAACAGCGCAATCAGTCATAATGATTAGCGGCGACAAATCCCATAAGTAAAAGTAATTTATTTATTCTTTGACGAGGAGAAAAAATAATGTGGTTAACAAAATGTATAAGTTGAACATTAATAATACGTTTTATTTTTTCGCACATGTAGCCTGATTTCAGATTAAGCTGAGTTCGCTTATACAACATTGGCGACCTCGCCATATAGCAATGGTTAGGAAAATAATCCTGGAAGACTATTGCTGCTTTTAGAGAGTTCGATTCTCATTAGATACACCCTACAATTTAAAGATGAAAGAGTTTTATTTTTGTTCATCCAATACAAGGTTTGGTTTTGGTTTGTTTTGTTTTACGGCGTATCAACCTCAATGGGTTATTTAATGCCGACAAGATTTTTATTGCTGGTAATATTTTTTATCTATCTATCTATCTATCTATCTATCTATCTATCTATCTATCTATCTATCTATCTATCTCAATATATATTGGTTTGGTTTGTTTTGTTTTAGGGCATATCAATCTCAATGGGTTATTTAATGCCGACAAGATTTTTATTGCTGGTAATATCTATCTATCTATCTATCTATCTATCTATCTATCTATCTATCTATCTATCTATCTATCTATCTATCTATCTATGTTTTACGGCATATCAACCTCAATGGGTTATTTAATGGAATGCCGACAAGATTTTCATTGCTGGTCATATTATGTTTCAAAAATGTATTGCTGGTAATATTTTTTTACAAAGTATTTCTGGTATTAAAACCTATTTTTACACTTTCATAGTGTTTTATACCCCAGTTTGGGTGTTAAATATTAGCCCATAGTTGGGACCCTAACAGGTCAGGGTGGACCTAGGAACACCAGCAATTAAGAGGTGGTTCCACACTCCTCAAAACCTCCTGATCAGAAGCCTTTCTGTTGGACGTAGTTTATCGTCATACCCAGGACGTCCCAATATAAGGCCCAAGAGTCATTCAAGGTAGAGTGTTACCGAACGAGATTGTTGTATGGATGTAAGAGTAGAGAGTAAGTGCAGATTATGAGAATATAAGGGAGATAGCAGTTGACCGAAGGGGTTACCATTGTAGTGATAGGGGAAGAATCCACAAAGAGGCGCTTCTTGGGAAGAAGATGTCTGAGTCAAATTCCCGTCTTACCAATTGAATAAATAGGGAATAAGGATGATTTAATCCTGTGGATGTGTCATGGCTAGTCACAGATGTGATGGTCTGAACTGGTGGAAGTAAAGAACATTTTCCATGGAAGTAGTGACAGAGGAGCGATAAGCTCGTGACGTGTCGTCTGTGGTAAACGGGCTGTAGTGTGGAAAATATTTCATGTCCTACAAGGCCGCGTAAACGATTTGGAAATCTGTCAAGGCTGGAAAGTGAGGATTAGGTAACTCTAGTTCAGATAATCCATTTTTGGGTTTTTAAAATAACAATTTGCTAATATCATTCTCATTTCTTGCAAAGGGAAACAAGTTTTCACCGCTTGTTTGATTTTGTAAGATTATTTGTTATAAAAAAATGCAGCTAAGTAATTATAATTTAATGATGAAATAATGGCATCCTCTAGAATTGATTATAAAGTTCACATTTTCATATTTAGATTTCGGCATTAAATAACCCATAGAGATGTGTTATGGTCAAGGTTCCTTGTACCACAGTGATGGTCCAAGGTAGAACCAATGAAGAATAACTCGAACACAGGTATGGAATAACACAGATATATTACAAACAGAATATGTACAAAAGAAGTAGAAGTGTTAGTAATAACAATCAGGTTAGGTTATAGAGAACTATGTTGTCTCGACCAGTATCACTATTCCAATGTCTTACAGTAATCGTCTGACGCGACTCTGTCTTTGACAGACTCACTCACTCACTCACTCACTCACTCACTCACTCACTCACTCACTCACTCACTCACTCACTCACTCACTCACTCACTCACTCACTCACTCACTCACTCACTCACTCACTCTGTGACTCTTACTGCTGCTTCCTCTTGAGACGCAGTATTTATGAGGTACGGGATAGTCCATTCCTATTATGGGGAAGTTCCCATAAGAAGATGTTGACATGCCACGAAACAAAATCAACCAATTAACAAACAAATAAGTAGGCCTATTAGACATAGGTCCATCCTTTGATTCTAATTCATATTGGCCCTATTTCTAATTCTTTGGCGCTAGTAAAAAATTGACTCATGTCTAACTTTTCAACTCTAGTGTAAAACTGAATATATATATATAACTTTTTCATTCTAATATAAAAGTGAACATTCTTGTGTAAAACTAGACTTATGTATCTTTCTAGTGTAAAAGTCGACCTGTGTCTAACTGTTTGAATCTAGCATAAAATTGGACCCTTGTCTAGCTTTCATTTTGGTACAAAAAAGTTCACTCTAATGTACAAGGGAACCTATGTCACATTCTTTCATATTTAGTGTAAAAGTGGACCAATGTTGAACCCTTTCAATTAACAATAATACACGGGTAGGACAAAATAATTGGAACACTTGTTAAATTCAAAGAAAATTGATTTAATATGGAGTTGGTCCTCCTTTAGCCTCACAGACAGCTTTAATAAGTGCAGGAATGGAATCATACAGCTTCCTGACTTCATCCAGAGGAATTTTCAGCCATTCTTCCATTAACACCTGCTCCAGCTCTTTAAGAAACGATGGTGTAGGATAGCGGCTCCTAACTTGTCTCTCCAAAATGCACCACAGATGTTTAATAATATTGATATCTGGAGATTGGGGAGGCCACTCCATGTGTTCTACCTCACTTTCATGCTCTTCATACCAATTCTTAACCACTCAAGCGGTATGTATTGGAGCATTATCGTCTTGGAAGATGCAGTCACCATCAGGGGATAAAGTCTGGGCCATTGGATGAACATGATCACGCAAAATGTTCAGGTAATCTTTGCTGTTGATTCTACCACGCAGTGCAACTATTGGACCGAGGCATTTCTATGATATGGCGGCCCAGACTATCACTGATTCACCGCCATGCTTCACTGTTGGAAGAAGGCAGTCAGGGTTGTAAGCTTCTTTGGGCTGCCTCCATACATAAACTCGCCCTGAAAGAGAAGAACTGGACTCGTCTGAGAATATGACTTGCTTCCATTGGTCTACAGACCAGGCACTGTGATCTCTGCACCACTTCAACCTCTTCTGAATGTTGCGAGTGGAGAGAAGAGGTTTCCTTACAGTCGCTCTTCCATGATATCCAGCCTTATGGAGCTCACAATGAACAGTTTTAGTAGAAACTGGACTATTCAAATGATTATTCAACTCAGCAGTCACTTTGGCAGCAGTAGTCAAATAATTTTTTGCCACATTGCGTTTCAATGCACGCCTGTCCCTGTCTGTATGTTTGCAAGTCCGGTCCGAATTGCTACGGTTTTTAGAGGTTTTTCCTTGTTTTTCGAATTGCGTCATAGTTCTTGATATGGTAGCTCTTGAAAAACCAAACAGTTTAGCAACCTTAGTGATCGAGGCTCCTGCCATGCGAGCTCCAACAATTTGTCCATTTTCGAACTCAGAGAGGTCACGCATTTAGCTTAAATTTTTACTAAATTCTAAAAATAAGTAAGACAAAGACAGTAAATTAGATAAATAAACGTATTTACAATAGATATAAGCTGCAATTACGAAGTTTTAGTTAAAGTTCTTAATATAATAGGTCTTTGAAATATAGGAGTGGAATTTGCACCTGTTCCAATTATTTTGTCTAACCACTGTACGTTTTTCTTTTTAGCAAAATTATCAGCAATACAGTTTATAGTAAAATGGAAGAGATGGCATACATTGTGAAAAAAATTAAAAGAAATAAATAAAAAAGAATTTGCTAACATTAATCTCCTTTCTTGTAAGGCAACCAGCTTAAGAGAAGGAAAACAAATTGAAAAAAACAACTGGTTGGGTATGGGGATGACACCATTCCTTAACATAAAGAAACACTTTTTTTAGAAAAGCCACAGAAGCAACACTTAGCGAGATGAGGCTACGGCCCTGTTCCCTATAGGGGAGTCTACTTTCCCTGAAGAGGAGAGTTTAAAGTTAACTTCTAAGATTTTACTAGCATTCTGCATAATATAGTATTGAGGTTTTTTTCTCGTTTTGCTCGAGTTTCTTTTGTTATTTGTCACCAGGGGTTTATTTCGGTAATTTTGACTTCCCACCCCTCTCTCTCTGTGTCTCAATAATCAACGATAAATGGAAGGAAGTGTAACTACTGTGTCAAATATTTTAACGTTGAATAACTTAAAACGAAAAAGCGGCTTTCCTGCAGGCTACCCACACCAGGACTTAATAGGTCTCAAAACGGGGGTCTAAATTATATTTTTTATTTTCACATTCTTTCAGTGAGCGTTCATTCTCCCTCCCTCAGTTTCATCTTATTTTTTTCTCCTAGCGTCGTTACGATGTTTAAATCTATGGCCGTTTTACTTCGGCTTGCTTTTTACTTTCTTTTCCTCTTGCCTTTTAGGTTCTTTGTTTTTAAGATATTCTTTCTTTCTTTCCTCCTCTTTTTCTTTCTTTCTTTCTTTCTTTCTTACATTTATCCTCTTTGTTATTTTAATGTTATCTATCTATCTATCTATCTATCTATCTATCTATCTATCTATCTATCTATCTATTTCAATCTCTTCATATCTATCCATTACTTCTTTTTTCTCCTTTATATTTTATGTTCGTTCTTTCTTTCTTTCTTTCTTTCTTTCTTTCTTTCTTTCTTTCTTTCTTTCTTTCTTTGCCTCTGAATGTATTCTTCCGGCTCCGTAACATTTTCTATTTTAATGTCATCTTCCTCTCATCCATCAACATTTCTTATAAAAAGAAAGCATTTCTTCCGCCTATCCGTCGTAATTAGGCTGTCACATTAATAAAAAAAAAACGAAACAAAAAAATGAACAACACCCGAAATGAACGCCTTATTTGATAATACATCTTTTCTTCCACTAAATGCACACGAAAGAGTCAGCATTTACATATATTATTGCCCTCAAATTACATTTCATTGAATCTAGTATTATTTTATATACCAGAGGCAAACATAATCCAGTATCATCATCTGAACCTCGAAGAATTAATATGGACTAGCAGCATGGCCCGGCCTTGTCCGTGCTTGATTCAAAAATCGTACGACTCATACAGCAATCGCTATCATTTGACTTAAAATATTTTTGCCCTTCCTTGCCTTTAAATGAGTGCCCTTTGCCGTGCTGATGTTGCTACATGCCTTACTTCTTGCCTATCTCACACTGCGAATTTTTTCTAAGCTCTGTACTAAACATTAAATCTGTTACGAAAAAAGAACTAAACAAAATGAACACAAAACGATCATCTTTAAAAAAGGACTCGTAACTGGAAAAACCGAATGAAAAAAGAATGTTAACAACAAATACTTTTTTACACCCAACCCAGTTCTGCGGAATCAGAATCAACGTTGAGTTTAAGCAAGCGAATGAGCCAATTGGAGTAAAGTGCCATGCATATTTAAATTTTTCCCACTTGTGACGAATGCAGCTATCGATTTTGTTTGCATGCTAGCATGCTACTTAACATTCGTGTCAGTCAGCTGTTGGCTCTCACGTTGGCCAATAGAATCTTCCTGCCTATTCGTGGCAGCCAGCTATAGGGTCTCACTCTGGCCAGTAGAAAATGGCCGCAAACTACATGAAAACTGCCGTAGAAGCATGAAAAAAATCGATTATTTCCACTATCGATGGGAGTTGGGAAATGCAAAGTCGGTCTTGGCCTTCTCGCCAACTTGGAACATGTGCATGTAAATTTTGGTGCAAATCCGTCAAAAATTGCGGCCGTGCATTCGTTATATACACACACACACACACACACACACACACACACACACACACACACACACACACGTATCCTGCCTTTTATAGATAGAGATTATTGTATTCTCTCAATATGGGGAAACACAGATTTTTTCCCTTTTGCAATGGGTTTTTAAAAATACAAATGAAATTAACGAATTAAAACAAATCATGCACTTTATAATTCGACTATTTATTTACAAATTATTTGCAATGTTAGTCCTGGGTATGACGATAAACTACATCCGGAAGTAAGGCCTCTGAACGGGAGTTTGGAGGGTTTTAGAAGCACGCAACCGCCCCTTAATTGCCCAGGTTCAGCTTGGCTCGGGGTAGTAGCATTTGTTAGGGTCGGAGCTATAGGCAAATAGTCAACCCCCGCCAGACAAAATCCAAACAGTATGAAAGTATAAACATACATTTTTATAGTAAAAATGCCAGAAATACATTTTTATATAAAAAGTTACCAACAACACATATTTATAGTAAAATTACCAAAAATCTTATATATAAAGTAGAGTGTATGTGTGTGTGTTTGTGCGTGTGTATGTCCAAGCAACTCCTCCGCTCTCGCTGGTCCGACTTCAGTGATTCGTAGCTCATTCAAAAACCCTAGAAAAGTTAGGCACAGGGAACGATTTTCGCTGAGCTCATATTCAGGGTTGTCAGATTATGCGAGGTTAAAAATATATATTAATATATTATACTAGCCATTATCGTCCCTTTCATGGTTCAAAGGGAGTAACTCTTACTTTCCAAAATTTCAGCTAGCTTTAAAATTTTAGTTCCCGTGGAGGACTCTTGGTTTGGCCATTATCACAATAGTTAGGGAGGAGTAGATGCGATAGGCATCAATAAACTATTGAAGAACTCAAAATTGATCGCTGCATTCAAGTCTTGAATTAATGTTTAAGCTTACCTTTTAAAAGTTCAACGATAATTCTTCTGCTGCCACTTAATTTAAAGACGATTTTATATACATAGATCCTTATTTACCGTACAAACAATTACTTTTATTTCATGGCTGAAAAAATAGGGGACAATTTATAAGATAAAATTAATATAGTGTAAAGATGGGAAAATAGAAATTAGAATTAGTTATACATTCAACGTTTGAAGAGTTAGAGAAACATAATAGATAATTGAGTCAAACATATATTATGGAATCTAGATGAATAAATGCGAAATTGGAGCATTTATGTATAGTAATATACACGGTGTTTACTCATTCCCCCACGAGAATGAGATGTGACACAAGGTCTTTTTAAAGTGGGGACCCGAGCGCGTGCACCCGGGCGGGGACAAAAATTGCCCACAACCGTCGGTTGTGCTGGCCTCGGTGCGAGCACCGATCCCTCCCTCTTGTGCAATGGGAGGGCGCGGCCTCGGGCAGCTGTTCCCCAGGGCTGGGCACCTCTCAGTATTATTTTCTCAGTTGCCCCTCTGCCCTTTGACAGAGAAGCCCCTGAGCGCACTCTGTCCAAGGAGAGAGACGCAACTGAGAGATGATAAATAATACGTACAAATTACATTATAGTAATATACACGGTGTTTACTCATTTGCCCACGAGAATGAGATGTGACACAAGGTCTTTTTAAAGTGTGGACCCGAGCCCGTGCACCCGGGCATGCGCAAAAATTGCCCACAGGTTTAACTAATTTGCATATTAATTTTAAAAAGTCTTCATTAATTAACTGTCTTTCATTACTGTTCTTTTTATTCGAGGATTGTTTTGATTTTCATATCGAAAATAGTTCTGTTTAGGAATATCGTCTTGTATAGTGCAGAAAAGTGTTTGAAATTTGCATCTTACTTGGACTTCAACAAGTTGGAATCTATTTGTAAAACTTTCGTTAACTATAACAAGCCAATTTATGAACGAAATGTTCATTTAAAATATTGTTTCAGAGATTTCAAGTAGTGGATATATCTTACTTTGTGAAGCAATAGTGAGCGGGTGAAGCCTGCTAGGACATATTTGAATTACCAACAATACATTTTATAGCAAAATGACCAACACCAATATTTTATTTGTAATTGAACGCATAAAATTGTGTTCAAAATATTTAGATTTCGGCATTGAATAACCCATAGAAGTTGATATACAGCTAAATAAAATCAACCAACCAATATTTACAATGTGTTATCTAGTATTTAAGTAAGGGATTGAACATTATCTTTTTATCTAACTTGTCGCTCACTTGGGTAGACTGTTCTAGTTCCGTCAGTTATCAGTTATCTCCTGTTAATTCCCCTCTCCAAGTTCTCCACTGCCTTAAACGGGTATTGAACTCACACTATTAGGGTCCTGTCACTGGATATAACCAATGCCTTGAGGACATATGGCACAGTGGATAAAGGCGTTGGTTAGATCCGGTGACAGGACCCTAAGAGTGTAAGTTCAATACCCGGTTAAGACAGTGGAAAAATTGGAGTGGGGAATTAACGGGAGATAACTGATAACTGACATCCAATAAACATGGCACCTGAGCGACATAAAGGGTTCTGTTGGAAATTTTTTTTACTTAAATGTTTCCCTATTTTCATCGTTGAAAGTCTAAACGTGACATTATTATGAAATGGTCACGTGATCTAAGAGTTGTGTCTCTTTACAGAGAAATTAAGAAAATTTTATAGTATTTTAATTTTTTTAAAATTTTTGCATAAAGCATCTTCGAAAGGTAAATCAAAGTCAATAAATTATTAGATAATTGCGGCAAATGTGTTCATTTGTAAAAATTACTAAGTTGTTAAAAACCAGAAAAAATCCGTTCACTTAGATTGCGTAAATTTTATATCAATTCTAGCCAGCCATACTAGCGATCATCGCTTCGTCACTCAATCGGCCATCCAGGACCAATCATTAAATATATGGTTGTATATAACTTTTTTATTCTTTAAGTAATATTTATTTCTAATCAGATTAATTTGACTTTAAATTTTCTAAATTTACTCAAATAACATGCTATATATATATATATATATATATATATATATATATATATATATATATATATATATATATATATATATATATATATATATATATATATATATATATATATATATATATATATATATATATATATATATATATATATATATATATATATATATATATATATATATATATATATATATATATATATATATATAATTGTCTAAGTCCGACAATTTTGGCTATATGACGGTTCCGTGTAGGATACAGGTTCGATTCCTGTCTGAGGACACATTTTTTCTACGAAATTTCTCTGACATTCAGGACGGTAAATGTTCTTTATACTGTTTATTATACACATTTACTTAAATATTTATATCTATAAAAAACGTATAAACAATATATATAAATGATATAATATATATATATATTAATATGTGTGAACACATACATACATACATACATACATACATACCTACCGATAGATAGATAGACAGATAGATAGATGAGTACATGTGTCAATATAAATGTGTACTTGCAATCATGGGCATATAAATATATGCACATTGATGAAAGTGCATGCGAATGTTGTTATATACTGGAAAGTCTGATTATATATCTGTGTTGGTGTGCCTGTGTATTCATCTTTCCCCTTCTCTCTCTTTTTCCCTCCCTCCTTCCCCCTCTCTCCATATATATATATATATATATATATATATATATATATATATATATATATATATATATATATATATGCTTCGGGTTTATCTCGATATTGTCCTTACCATTTACCCCGGACATCCTTTCTTTTTACACTGTTGTATTCCACAAACCCCGACACCTGCGTGTACGTGCACCTGTGCCGAAAGGAGGGATTTCGATCACTCATTTTGTCCGTTGGTGAGGCAGGATCATACCCCAACGTACCCTTGAAACCAGCGGCATTTTTTAATTCTATTTTAAGGGCTGAATCTATGTACAATTTACCACTCCACCCAGTTCTCCGGTGGGTATGAAATAAGAATGGATCCCTGTGTAATGCCCTTGTCAGTCCCCACCTGCAGCCATAGAATACCAATACGTCTTTATTATTATTATTATTATTATTATTATTATTATTATTATTATTATTATTATTCGATATTACCATTATGATTATTTGTCATTACTATTATTATTGCTGTTATTCGACATCATTACAATTTTTAGTAATTTTATTCAATATTGAATTAATGATGATTATTTAACATTATTAACCGATGTTGTTATCACAATTATTATTAATCGATAATATTATCATTATCATAATCTAATTATTATTATTATTATTATTATTATTATTATCATTTTTATTTCCTTTGATATCTGGCGTTTACACATTTCTTTCCGGGTCCCGCCCAGGGACCTAAGGTTAGAAATGGCATCATGACACTTTCCATTGCAAAGAAAAAAATAAAAAAATAATTACATAGATAAAGCCCTTCGTAAAGTGTGGGCTGTACTTGTCAGAACAATTTTTTGTATCTCTTTGAGGCATGGACTCCCAGGGATCCCTTCAATCAGCCTACTGGAATCTTTTCCAACCAGTCCAAGGGCTCCAACTACAACAGGAATTGTTGATGTTCCCATGTGCCACATTTTTGAGATTTCTATTTCAAGGTCCTTGTATTTTGACATTTTTTCGAATATCTTCAAAGACACATTGCAGTCTGCAGGGACTGCCATATCAATAAGGAGGCCCTTATTTTGTTTGTGGTCTTTAATAACAATTATTATTATTATTATTATTATTATTATTATTATTAATATATTTTTATATTATTATTATTAGCAGTATAATTATTTTCTTGGATATCTGATGTAAACACATTTCCTTCCGGGCCCCAACCAGAGACCTAAAGACAGAAATGGTTTCATGACATTTTCCACTAATCATTTTTGTAAAAAAACAAACGAAAAAAAAACTAAGATCACACCCATTTTACATAGATAAAGCTCTTCGTAATGTGTGAGCTGTACTTGCGAGGACATTTCTTTTTGTATTTCTTTAAGGCATGGGCTACCAGGGATCCCTTCAATGAGTCTACTAGAATTTTTTTCAATCGATCCGAGGGCTCCAACTACAACAGGAATTGTTGATGTTCTCATGTGCCACATTAATAGATTTCTATTTCAAGATGCGTGTATTTTGACTGTTTTTTGAAGATCTTCAAAGATAAGTTACAATCTGCAGGGACTGGCATGTCAATAAGAAAGCACACTCTGTTCTTGTGGTCATTCATCACGATGTCTGGGTGATTAGCTTTGATTGTTCTGTCTGTGTGTATTGTAAAGTCCCATAAAATTGTAACAGTTCCTATCTCCTTAACCAGGTCTGGGTGGTGTTCATACCAGCATCTTGCAGTTTCCTTTCCGTAAATGTTGCAGAGTTTCCAATGTAGATATTTTGGCCCACGTATTATTATTTTAGCGTTAACTAAAACTACTGCCTGCTTGGACAGTAAGTCATTTTTGCATTTCTTTTTAGAACCAATATAGATGGTTTCTACTGCAGATATTTTGAGCAGAAGAGAGAGAGAGAGACAGAGACAGACAGAGAGTGAGAGAGAGAGTGAGAGTGAGAGACAGAGAGAGAGCAACAGAGACAGAGAGAGAGACAAAGAGAGACACAGATAGAGAGACAGATACAGAGAGAGAGAGAGCGACAGAGAGAGAGAGACAGAGAGAGAGACAGAGAGAGAGAGAGACAGAGAGAGAGAGACAGAGAGAGAGAGAGACAGAGCCACAGAGAGACAGAGACACAGAGAGATACAGAGACAGACAGACAGACAGAGTCAGAGAGAGACAGACAGACAGCGAGAGAGAGAGAGACAGAGCGAGAGACAGAGACAGATAGAGAGACAGGGACACAGAGAGAGACAGAGAGAGAGACAGACTGACAGAGAGAGAGAGAGAGCTACAGAGACAGAGAGTGAGAGAGAGAGCGACAGAGACAGAGAGATAGAGAGAGACAGATACACAGAGAGAGAGACAGAGAGAGACACAGATAGAGAGACAGAGACAGAGAGAGAGTGAGAGAGAGAGCGATAGAGATAGAGAGAGAGACAGACAGAGACACAGAGAGAGATACAGAGAGAGAGAGCCACAGAGAGAGACAGAGGCACAGAGAGAGACAGAGACAGAGACAGAGAGACAGACAAACAGAGTCAGAGAGAGAGACAGCGAGAGAGAGAGAGAGAGAGACAGAGCGAGAGACAGAGACAAAAAGAGAGACAGGGACACGGAGAGAGAGACAGAGAGAGAGAGAGAGACAGAGAGAGAGAAATAGACAGACAGACTGACACAGAGAGAGAGAGAGAGAGAGAGAGAGAGAGAGAGAGAGAGAGAGAGAAAATATTTGATGGTCAAATTCTTCTGTCTCTTCAGGTAGAACCTTTGCAGAATAAAGAAAACTCCAGCTGAAGGTTTTATACATCACAATCAAAAGAATCTAAATGGCATTTATACACCAAAACCACCACTACCACCGCCACCATCAATCTATAGGACGTCTTAGGCATGACGATAGATTACATCCGAGTCCTGGGTATACTCCGTCCAACAGCCAGGCCTCTGATCAGGAGGTTTGGAAGAGCGTGGAACCACATTTTAATTGCTAGTGTTCCCAGGCCCACTCTGACCCGGGGTGGTAGCACCTGTTAGAGTCCCAGCTAGGGGCAAATAGTTAACCCCCAAACTGGGAGCAAAATGCTATGAAAGTGTAAAAATAGGTTTTAATACCAGAAATACTTTGTAAAAAAACAGCAACAAATTTTTGAAGTAAAAAAAATTTCAGCAATACTTAAAAAAAAATATTCCCAGCAATACAAACAGCTGTACACTTTTTGAAAAAAATATTACCAAAAATAGATTTCTGAAGAAAAAATATTACCAGCGATATATTTTTAGAAAAAAATATTACCAGCAATAGATTTGTGAAGAAAAAATATTACCATCGATATATTTTTATAAAAAATATTACCAGCAATAGATTTCTGAAGAAAAAATATTACCAGCGATATATTTTTAGAAAAAATTATTACCAGAAATAGATTTCTGAAGAAAAAATATTACCAGCGATATATTTTTATAAAAAATATTACCAGCAATAGATTTGTGAAGAAAAAATATTACCAGCGATATATTTTTAGAAAAAAATATTACCAGCAATAGATTTGTGAAGAAAAAATATTACCAGCGATATATTTTTATAAAAAATATTACCAGCAATAGATTTCTGAAGAAAAAATATTACCAGCGATATATTTTTAGAAAAAAAATATTACCAGCAATAGATTTTTGAAGAAAAAATATGACCAGCGATATATCTTTAGAAAATATAGTCCCAGCAATAGATTTCTGAAGAAAAAATATTACCAGCAATAGATTTGTGAAGAAAAAATATTACCAGCGATATATCTTTATAAAAAATATTACCAGCAATAGATTTCTGAAGAAAAAATATTACCAGCGATAAATTTAAAAAACAAATATTACCAGTAATAGATTTGTGAAGAAAAAATATTACCAGCGATATATTTTTAGAAAAAATATTACCAGCAATAGATTTCTGAAGAAAAAATATTACCAGCGATATATTTTTAGTAAAAATATTACCAGCAATAGATTTCTGAAGAAATAATATTACCGGCGATATATTTTTATAAAAAATATTACCAGCAATAGATTTCTGAAGAAAAAATATTACCAGCGATATATCTTTATAAAAAATATTACCAGCAATAGATTTCTGAAAAAAAAATATTACCAGCGATATATTTTTAGAAAAAATATTACCAGCAATAGATTTCTGAAGAAAAAAATATTATCAGCGATATATCTTTAGAAAAAATATTACCAGTATTAGATTTCTGAAGAAAAAATATTACCAGCGATATATTTTTATAAAAAAAATTACCAGCAATAAAAATTGTCGGCATTAAATAACCCATTGGGGTTGATAAGCCGCAAAACGAAACGAAACGGAACGAAACCAAATCAATTCAAATCAAATCAATTTATGGTTTTTAACAGTAGGTCTGTTAATATTCTTTTCTCAATCTTTGACCTGAATATCGTGTCTGCTTGCCTATAGATAATCACATTGATTATAAAGAGACTTTATTATAAATAAACAGTGAAACAGGCCATTTTTTTCTTTCTCTCCCTAAGTCGAAAGAATTCTAATCAAAAGGAGTCTTTATGGTTGTGCAACGTTGGGATAACATTTCGGATCTCGATTGGGATTATTTATTTTCTGAATGAATATCTTTATATGTAATTTTTTCTATGACAGTCCCCTCCCCCATCAAAAGAAAAAACATGAACTGTTTTTTTATTACTCAATACGTTGAATTAAGTAACAGGGCAAAGGAAATGTGATGACAGGTGGCATTGTACCACTTGTACATACATTGAATGTCTTGAAAAACTTTGTTACGTTACCAAGAATTGTGTTATTTCTATTTTGTTATCAGAGGTGGGGGAGGTTCCCATTGAATCGTAAATTTAAAAAAGCCAAAAAGAAAAAAAAAAGATGTTTTAAAGGCAAGGAAATTAAAAAAATAAGAGTTGACAAGAAAAAATTACCAATGCATATATTGAAAATAGCGGACTGAAAAAGACGCGGAACAAAGGGAAAAAATAGGAAATACCGTTTAAAAGCACAACCCCTGAAGACTGGAAATTTTACCAAGAAACATCGATGTCGGGATAAAATTGATATTTAAAAGTTAAGTAATCTTTTCATATTATATATATATATATATATATATATATATATATATATATATATATTATCAGTTAATTTCTAATATTTATGCTCTGTAAATTTGCATTGAGCACTGTTTTCTAAAAATAAAAATATAAATAAAGACACCGGATTATATATCTTACTGTTCTTTCTTTTTATTATAATATATATATATATATATATATATTATGGATTATCAACCCTTTGTGGGTTATTTTTGTGATGTCAACGAATACTCGTTTGGCACTTTTGTGATGTCTACGAATACTCGCTGTCACTTTCGTAATGCTCGTTGTAGTAGAGACTTACAACCGTAGATACAACTATAGTAACGCCGTTGAACAATACTGGTATCAGACGCCTTCGTATATCACTCGCACTAATAGTACTTGCTCGATAATACTCGCTCGAATAGTAATCCGTATCGTGATCCGAATAGAGAAATAGTATAGTGAATAGAGTAGAGAATAGCGGTCTGGATAGTAATAGAGGATAGAGTAGAAATGGAGACCCGAATAGTATAGAGGATAGAGTAGAAATGGAGAACCGAATAGTATAGAGGATAGAGTAGAAATGGAGACCCGAATAGTATAGACGATAGAGTAGAAATGGAGACCCGAATAGTATAGAGGATAGAGTAGAAATGGAGACCCGAATAGTATAGAGGATAGAGTAGAAATGGAGACCCGAATAGTATAGAGGATAGAGTAGAAATGGAGACCCGAATAGTATAGACGATAGAGTAGAAATGGAGACCCGAATAGTATAGAGGATAGAGTAGAAATGGAGACCCGAATAGTATAGAGTAGAAATGGAGACCCGAATAGTATAGAGGATAGAGTAGAAATGGAGACCCGAATAGTATAGACGATAGAGTAGAAATGGAGACCCGAATAGTATAGAGGATAGAGTAGAAATGGAGACCCGAATAGTATAGAGTAGAAATGGAGACCCGAATAGTATAGAGGATAGAGTAGAAATGGAGACCCGAATAGTATAGAGGATAGAGTAGAAATGGAGACCCGAATAGTATAGACGATAGAGTAGAAATGGAGACCCGAATAGTATAGAGGATAGAGTAGAAATGGAGACCCGAATAGTATAGAGTAGAAATGGAGACCCGAATAGTATAGAGGATAGAGTAGAAATGGAGACCCGAATAGTATAGAGGATAGAGTAGAAATGGAGACCCGAATAGTATAGAGGATAGAGTAGAAATGGAGACCCGAATAGTATAGACGATAGAGTAGAAATGGAGACCCGAATAGTATAGACGATAGAGTAGAAATGGAGACCCGAATAGTATAGAGTAGAAATGGAGACCCGAATAGTATAGAGGATAGAGTAGAAATGGAGACCCGAATAGTATAGAGGATAGAGTAGAAATGGAGACCCGAATAGTATAGAGGATAGAGTAGAAATGGAGACCCGAATAGTATAGAGGATAGAGTAGAAATGGAGACCCGAATAGTATAGACGATAGAGTAGAAATGGAGACCCGAATAGTATAGAGGATAGAGTAGAAATGGAGACCCGAATAGTATAGACGATAGAGTAGGAATGGAGACCCGAATAGTATAGAGGATAGAGTAGAAATGGAGACCCGAATAGTATACAGTAGAAATGGAGACCCGAATAGTATAGAGGATAGAGTAGAAATGGAGACCCGAATAGTATAGAGGATAGAGTAGAAATGGAGACCCGAATAGTATAGAGGATAGAGTAGAAATGGAGACCCGAATAGTATAGACGATAGAGTAGAAATAGAGACCCGAATAGTATAGAGGATAGAGTAGAAATGTAGACCCGAATAGTATAGAGGATAGAGTAGAAATAGAGACCCGAATAGTATAGAGGATAGAGTAGAAATGGAGACCCGAATAGTATAGACGATAGAGTAGAAATGGAGACCCGAATAGTATAGAGGATAGAGTAGAAATGGAGACCCCAATAGTATAGATGATAGACTAGAAAAAGCGATCATGTAGACGTCACGCGACTTCCTACTTATGCGTTTGTCCCATGGTCACGGGATCTACATTTCAATAATGGGATCGCCTATGTTTGTTCTGTGGCGATCTATGTTCAAATTCAAGTGTCGGCAGCGACACTTTATTCATATATAACAGTCATTATTAGGTTGGTGCAAAAATAATGTCGTTTTTTGACGTTCAACTTCATGTGAGAAAACGACATTATTTTTTCACCAACCTAATATTTTGTATTGTAAAAATAATTTTTTTTGCTAGCGAATTAACAGTCTGTAACCGTAGCAAATTTTTTGGAGAAGACAACAACGATTTTTCACAGATGCAGACCTGCACTTTGACCCTTATTCGAAGGGGGGGGGCTATGTATTTATACCAATCCGAAAGGTATTTGCGCGTAAGTGAATGTAAAGAACTCTACTGGAATGTCTACTCCGATTTCGCATCCCGAGCTGCTATCCATCACACCACCCGCACACCCTTAAAATTAGGAAGAGACAATTGAAATTTCTCATTATGAGGAAAGATAGCTGGGAAAATTTAATACTCACATGACGTATTGACGGAAGGAGGAGTGGAGGAAATTCAAGAGCAACCCACTTGATAAGTTTGACTGAATGGATAGCAGGACAGGGGCAAAGACGTTGTTTCGAGCTCCAAGAGACGGGAAGTTGTGGAGAGCCATGCTCACTCACATTCTGAAGAGACAGGACACATAAAGGATGATGACTAAAGGAAAGAAACCTTGAGAATATTCAGATAAGCCAACGAATAAGATCTGAAAGGAGAACTTTTTTTTTATGTCAAACAACTTAAGGCCGTATTGCAGTTAATAATAGTCTGCGAGGAGCCATTAATTGCCTACTTTTAATATTAGCCGAGTTTGGCGCCGGAGGTTTTGCCGGTTGCTTCCGAAATCGAAAACCGCGGTGAAAGATTAATATTTTTCATTCGAGGAATGGATAAAAAATAAAACGGAATCTTTGTACAGTGTAACCCGGATATAAGAGAGTTGTCGGGACCGGAAAAGAAGTCTCTTATATCCGAGTTTCTCTTATATCCGGTTTTCTCTTATATCCGGGTTTGGTCTATTATATATACATTAACACAGGCTCTAATTTGGGACCAGAGAAATGTTTGGCTTTTATTACAATTCTAATCATTGCTTTTTAAAACAAACATTGCTGAGGAGTGAAGGTAGTTAAAATAATAGCGGTGTCAATGGGGGTGGGGGGGAAAACCTTTCTTTTGACGCTCTGTTTTTGGGCAGGCACAAATGTCAACCATGTATCGAAAGATACATGATCGTCTAAGCGTGTATCACACATGGCACATAACTGACTGACTTAAAAACAATCTTTCGAAGAGAAATTTGCTTCATTTTGATATCACATAACATATTTAGGACGCTTTTGTACTAAGAAATAATTTTTTTTCGATGAATTATTAATTTTTACAATAATTGTTTTAATTTTTTTCTTTTAATTAGAAAAATTGATTAAGTTTTTAAACTTTTAAAATTCTGTATTTATTTCAGTTTTTTAGATGATATTATTAAGTGAAAACTATATTTACGAATCATAAATGGAAAAACTTAATATAAGTCATTAAACACCAATATTTTAAAAAGAATTTTGAATTAATTTTCTATGTGTATAAACGTGCCAATCTTTGTAAGTACGGACAATAATACACGGCATTATCAAAAAATAAGAGCGATATCTATAGTAAATTTAGAGCCAACATTTCTAAAATTCAATAAAACATTAGATTATGGAGAGTATTTTCCTAAGTTTTTAAGAATAGTGAGTACTTAAAAATTATATATAAAAGACGATCACGTCATTTTCTTCAAATATGCTTTACAGATAAAGTCTCCATAGAACAACAACATATCTCTTTTCACGCTGTCAGCACGACGGGTTAAAAATGCATTTTTGCCATATTTTAGACTTAAAGTAAATAATACTTGTTTCAAATAAGATTATTTATAGTATAAATCAGCTAATATTTCTCAAGTTTCAGAAACGTATATTTATTTTTTGGATTTTCTTTTTCAATAAAGAGAATTACATAGCGATGAAAAACGTTTAAAATGGGCGCTTACCGGCTATTTTAGCAAAATAAAAAAGGCACTTCCTTTCAATTTAAATCAGTTTTGAAATACAGCAAAGTATTTTGCTTATTTGAAATATTAAATTTAATCTATTAGCTTGAAATTAAAACTAAAATAAAAGCTTCAAGAAAGATTTTTCAGTTTTAAAAATTCATTTTAAACATTAGGTATCGCGTTTTTATGAAGGACACTATTTTATAGGATTGGAGACCTTACTTATCAACCAAGAGCCGTATGCGTTTTGAGTGAGCGAAATAAGACTGGAATGTTTCTGGAATGCAAAAATATTTAAAATCGTAGCCAAAATTTTTAGAATTTACCCCATTTCGTTCGAAATCGTCACTATGTCATTTAAAAAAAAAAAATAACAGGTTATGTTTTAGTGTCGAAAATGGCGCCAGGTATTATGTACTTTGGAATAATGAGAAAAGACAGTGGGGTGAGGAGGTGTTCTGAACTGAACATTGTTGTCCATTAGCGTCTAATGCTGGGTTGACGCCACATACTAAATTCAAAGTGACACTCGCCTGAAGCTTTCTCCTATGTCATAAGTGATACATTGCCTGCCAACGAAGAGGAAGATGGTGCAACCCACGAAAAATCCTCACATAAATTTGTGTAATGTAAAAAATTCGTGCGGTTTATTAAGTAAAACACACACACACACAGACACACACACATTTTTATTTTATTTTTAATACTGACTTTATTGAGCAACATTTTTATCGCTTTGAACTCTTAGCTTCTGCCATCTTTCAGTCAGCTTTAGTATTCACTGCTTCGAAGACATACCGTCTTTCCGAACAAAGAACTACACAAGGGAACGTTCGAAATCTTCCAGAGAAATATTTTTCGTTAAGGGTCTTAATTGGTGAACAAAAATGCGGCATACGGCAGATGTACGAAAACTTCCAAGCCAAGATAAAAAAAAACCCAACATTTTGCTAGCTTTTCATTGAAACCTGCGACCAGTCTACTGTTATCCTAATGGAATATTACTGCTGTCTTTAAATTGAGACGATTTTCATCGACCCCTGTCTTTATTTGTAGCATTCTGTCTTCTGGTAACAATTCTTGTTCGAATCAATCTTACGTCAACGAAGTACACTCATAGTAGCCTACTAACCTTCAATCCCGGCATATATAAAGCATTACCTTTGGCAATTACATGCCTTTGGCAAGTTTACTACTGGTTCATTTTCCATCCATAAAAATATATTTCAAAGACGAAAAATTTAAACATGGCCCATGGATTTTCTCTCCCTTGTGTTAACATGGATAACTAAACAACAAATCAATACATGTTAGGTTATAACTCTTATAGGTAAAATGCATCATGAATTAATATATATATATATATATATATATATATATATATATATATATATATATATATATGTATATATGTATATATATATATATGTATATATATATATATATATATATATATATATATATATATATACAGAAATATAGTTTTAAAGTGTGCTATATTTATGGGATAAAGTGCTCAATATCAGAGATAGAACTATGTAAATATAAATATAAAAGTGAACATTGAAGTCAACACTCAGAGGCGACAGGCTGTTTCATTTTTAGATGATAGCCATATTTGAGGTGTCGCTCTCTTTATTTTATTTGGACTGAACGTTCGGAAAATCTTATTCGAGAAAAATGCGGCCTTCGGGAGGATTCGATCTTCTTTCCTACTTTGCTTTAAAGGCAGATAGAAGATTGCTTGATTATGAAGCTTTTCGTAGCCGTGTGGTCCAAATAACGTCGGATCAAATGATGGTTTCTCCTTCCAAGGGGGACGCGTGACTCTTAAAGAAATAAAAAAAAAATGTCGGATTAAAAATACATGTATTAATTCTTTAGAAACTTTACGAATCATATGATACTTAAAAAATTACAATAATGACGAAATTATATAAAAAAATGAATAAAATAAAATAAAACAAAAAAGAACAACATATATATATATATATATATATATATATATATATATATATATATATATATATATGGGGAGAGAAAGTTCAGTCGATGGAAAGACAAAATGCCGAATATTTCCGTATGTCTTTTTAAAAACTTCAGACAGAAAACCTGGAGTGGTGACCCGAAAGCAGCTGGCTATAAACATTGACAACTTTCCGGCAACTCATGCAACCAAGCCGTTGCCCAATATAATGCTCTGCATTCTTGTGGATCTTGTCCGTAAGGTCAAGAATTGGGGCACGTAAGCTGGGCAGCGAACGGACTCCATATGCCATCGCCAGTCTAGAAGGAAAACTCTGAATTCAAAACTACCTGCTGTCTTGGAGGTTCTGCCTTTTTAACTCCCGAGAGGAGAGATGGGGTAAACTCAACACCCCTGGTGCAAAAAGAACCGTCATGCCACTGCACTATTCTGTCTTGAATGTCACAATGAACACAGTTGTGAGATGGAGAGAGGTGGTGACCACAGTGGTATAAAATGCTCTGATAAAATGAATAAATGATTCCCTGATAAGGAAACATCGAATCACACCATTACACGAGTAAAAGAGGTAAACCAAGACTCGGTTTTCAGTCGAAAAAGGTAGACATAAGATTGGTCTTACCCGAGAGTCAGGATATCGATCTTGTCGGACCTCCGAGTTCGAATTCCAGTCGCATCCATTGCATTCACTTACGTGCTAATATCCTTGGGAAAGGTATGAATCCTCTTTTTCTCCCCCCAGCTATGGGTAAATAGCAGGACAGACTGGGTTCTATAGCCTTTGCTGGCAACTGGTCTACCAGAGAAAGAAATGGCAACCTATTGCAGGAAAAATCTGGCTCGTCAGTTATGTATCGAAAGATAGATGATCGTCTAATAGTGTATAACGCATGGTACATAACTGACTGACGTGCTAATACAATTGGGAAAGATATGAATCCTCTTCTCCTCCCCCCAGTTATGGGTAAATAGAAGGACAAACTGGGTTCTCTAGCCTTGGATGGCAACTGGTCTACCGCAGAAAGAAATGGGAAACTGCTGCGGGAAAAAAACATCTGCCTCGTCAGTCATCTATCGAAAGATATATGATCGCCTAAGCGTGTATCACGCACCGCACATAACTGACCGTATCGGTTCAAAAGAGAAGCGTTTCGTGGGGAGAAGCTGCTCGAGTGGAGCTTACATCTCGCTAATGGAAGACGAAGGAAATGAGGGTGGTTCGTTGCAATGGGCGTGTCATGGAGGTCATAGCCATAATGGTTAGAACTGGTGGAATGTAGTTCGTCTGAACACTTTTCCAGAGAAATAACAATTGGTCGCTGAACGATATTTTGGGTAGTAAGAACTTTCCAGCACTCATTTGTGCAGAGATAATTACACACTATATATACAAATCTACATTATATATATATATATATATATATATATATATATATATATATGTATATATATATATATATGAAGAAATATAGTCTTAAGATGTGATATATTTATGGGATAAAGTGCTCAATATCAGAGATAGAGCGTGTGTAAATAAAAAGTCAACACTTAGAGGCGACAGTCTGTTTCTAGATGCAATCGTCAGGCCACGAGTGCTGTTATTTTTCTCGGCTATTTATATATACGGGTCAGTGGTGCATTGTGGGTAGTCTATTTTGGCGGTTATTTTACCGGAAGTTGTTTATTTGTTTATTTATTTATTTAGGTTAAATTATTTTGCTTGTTTTTATTTATTTTTAATTTTAAATTTAATTTTTTTTTTCTTATCTTATCTTATATATTTATTTATTTTTTAATTTTTTATTTTGATCGGTGTTTTAATTAACGTAGTAAAAATTTGTTTATATACCTTATTTAATAGTTTTGTTTTTGTTTGGGAAGATAATTAAAGCTATTTGTTCAATTTTGGGGTTGATTGTTGTAGTTTGTTCTAATTATTATTTTGGCGGGAACAGTTTTTAATTTGTTTATTACTTCATGTATTTATTTGGATTGATTATCTTTATTTATTTTTTCTAACGGCTAGTTTATCGGTATCGGTTGTTAGTTTATTTATATATTTGGATGAATTTAGATCAATTTATTTTACTTGTTATTATTTATTTGTTACACTGTATATTTTCTCTTTTCTATATTTTCTCTTTTCTATATTTTTTCTTTTCTATATTATCTCTCTCTCTCTCTCTCTCTCTCTCTATATATATATATATATATATATATATATATATATATATATTGTGTATATGTAGGCAGCAATTTTTCATTGATGCATGTTTCATTAAATAATATAGACAAGTTTTGTTTATTTATTTTAAGTAAGTTCATTTCATATTGTCTGATAAGCTTAATAACATTATCATTGAAAGACGAAAGAAATTACCATATTGATATATGTTTAAATCCAATCTAAGCTTTAGGCTTACATAAGCCATTATGAAAGATGACAATTACTTTTCAATACATCAAACAATACACGGACGAAACAATAATGATAGTCTGTTTTTGTTGCATGAAAATTTCAAAGCAACGACAAACTCGTGCATATAAGACACTGGAAACGAAAATCTCACCGCAGCTCATGACGTCACACATGACCACGCGAGAGGAAATCGAGAAGTATTAAGTATGTGAAGCCGTTGGTATAAACCAATGGCTTCTGTTATCAATTATAGACATTTAAGAATATTTGTGGAGATTTCATAGTTTATTTTGTTCAGGTTAGGTTTCAACTGTTTTATGTATATAGCTTCAAGAATGTTTAGTTTTTGTTTATTGTTTTCATGTTTAAGTATAGTTGTGTTTTCAACAAGGATTTTCCGGAATTGTGTATGCGGCCAGGCATGTTGTTTTAAATGCCGGAAAAAAATACATACGTACATATATATCGGGTGTAAAAGCAAAATTGTCCAAATTGTGTTACAGCATGGAATAAATGTCCATCCGACAAAATATTTAATATCTAAAAAAAACAGACCAAACTGAGTTCCTTTTTTCCAGGCTTTGAGATAAGACGTTAGGCCATCTTGACACCATTTGTCGTCAGAATCACTGAAAAAACCTTTTTTTCTTTCTTTCTTTCTTTCTTTGATTTATTTTCTTTCTTTTATTTATTTATTTTCTTTCTTTCTTTCTATTTTCTTTCTTTCTTCTATTTTCCTTCCTTCCTTCTTTCTTTCTTTCTTTCTTTTTTTCTTTCTTTCTGTTTATTTTCTTCTATTTATTTATTATCTATCTTTCAATTTTATTTCTTTCTTCTATTTATTTTCCTTCTTTCTTTCTTTCTTTCTTTCTTTCTTTCTTCCTGTTTATTTTCTTTTATTTATTTATTTTCTTTCTTTCTTCAATTTATTTTCTTTCTATTTTCTTTCTTTCTATTTTCTTTCGTTCTTCTATTTATTTTCTTTCTTTCTTTCTTTTTCTTTTCTTTCTTTCTTCTATTTATTTTCTTTCTTTTTTCTTTCTTTCTTTCTTTCTTTCTTTCTTTTCCCTATTCCTACATTATCTTCGTTTTGGTCCACTTTACCTTTGTTCTTGCCCTCCTCCATGTCTTGTTCCTCCTTCTTTCCACTCTTCCCTCCTCCTCCTCCTTCTCCTCCACTCTGTCATTTACTCTCGGCGGCATCATTTTGGTTCAAGTCTTAATCGAGGTCATGTGACACGTTTGTGTTTCATTCAAAAAAAATATTTATGACTTGAACTGATCTCTGTTCTTGTTATTTCCTGAGTTTAACAGAGTTCATCGCAAAATCAAAAGACAGGAAATGAATTGGGAGACGGGGGGGGGGGGCTGAGTGTCTGCCAACATGCCGAGGACATTTCAAATTTTAAAATATTGGCGTTTTTAACTTTGCTTCAGCATCGACTTCAGTTTGCGGTGTAAAATATGCAACTATCTAAAAAAAACAAAAAACTAGCGAAGGGTCAAAACTTATTGAGAGCTACAAGGAATAGGGTGAAGTGGAGAGCCATGATCGGCTACGTCCTGAAGGGACACGGCACATAAAAGAAAGTTATAATGTCGTAGTCAGATAAAGGCACTTTTGCTTTCATCTACACACGACATTTGTAAGAATCGAAAAAATATTGTTTATCATTTTAGAAGTGAGGATACCTTTTTTTTCATTTTTTTAAACTATGATATTCATCCAATACAAGGCCCAAGAACCACTCGAGGTAGAGGTTTACAGTGATATGTGAGGGAGATAGCTTTTGATCTTAGGCTTGAACAAGTTAAGATTGTAGTGACCAGGGAAGCATCTTCTTTTATGTGTCCTGTCCCTTCAGAACTTTAGTAGCCATAGTATCTCTACAACTTTCTATCATTAGTAGCCCCAAGTAGCGTCTGACTCGTTACCATTCCTTCCTGATCCCGTTCTGTTAGTGACTCACCTGAACTCAGGTAGATTACTCACTGCCTTCACCTGCCCCTTCTTCCTTTAATGTCCTGTAAATGTTACATTTTGCAAACGCTTTATCCTCATTGTATGTCCCAGAAAGTTTAACTGTCTTTTTCTTTTTTTACAGAAGATATTCATTCTGTACAAGGCCGCACAAAGTAGGAGGTTACAAATCAAGTGTAACAGTTTATGGGGTTATGTGCAAAAGATAACGGTTAAACCTAGACTTGAACAGGTTGAGATTGTAGGGAAGCACTCTCTTGGGAGTCGGTTCGTGGGAAGAAGCTGCTCGAGTGGAACTTACATCTCACCGGTGATATACGAAGGTTCGCTCCAATGCGCGTAGAATGGCGGGTCTTAGGTGTGGCTCTACAGAAGGATGCTAAGGATATCATGGACCGAGCGTGTGAGCAACGACGAAGTCTTATAGAGGTTGCAAGCAAGAAGAAGAGTTATACTTAACATCAGAAAGAGGTAGCTGAAGTTTCTGGGACACATAATGAGGAAAGAGGGCCCGGAGAATCGGATACTCACGGGTCGAGTAGAGGGAAAGAGAGACAAGTAAAAACAACGCGTCACATACCTGGCGGACTTAAGCAAGTGGATGACAGAAGGTGGTCTGGGGAAGGTGGCAGAGAGAAGGAATTTGTTGAGAGTTGCAAGGGATAGAGGGGAGTGGAGAGCCATGATCGCCTACGTCCTTAAAGAACATGGCACATTAAAAGAAAGAAAAAGAGAAATTAATCGTTTAGTCCTGACGCAGAACTGAATAGAATGCTTTAAGATAAAGTGATATTTGTTAGACCTATCCAGGTTTGTCATAGAGCCGAATTATCAGAACGGTACTCGGATATTTGGCCGACGGACATTTAGCCGAAGGACATTTGGCCGACGGACATTTAGGCGAGGGACATTTGGCCGAGAGACATTTGGCCGACGGACATTTGGCCGACGGACATTTGGCCGACGGACATTTGGCCGACGGACATTTAGGCGAGTGATATTTAACCGAATGGACACTTAGCTGAAAAGGAAGTGTCGTATTTATGTATTATATTTCAAATATTACTGTAAGATGATGAGTATTTTGAGAAAAAGCACATTTTACTACAGCAAAAATCTTAAGCTTTTACGATATGAAAGATCTTTCAATTTCACTTTTAGTTTTGCTTTTAATTTTGCTTTTAATTTCGCTTAAAGGAATGAACTAGCTTTTATCTTACTGTTAAACACGAATTTAAATAATTAGAAGCTATTTTTTACTCAAATACACTCAAATATTTTTAAAAATACTAATTTCAATAAACAAATATTGAAATAAGAAAACTTTTAACTTTAAATTTAGATTTACTAATTTAATCACTTGAAATTCAGTGGTAATTATTAGTCCTATTCTACCTTATAATAATGCTAATTAAAATACTATTGCTGGTTACTATTTTTACTTGTACTATTTTGGTGAAATGTCCGTTCGGTCAATGTGCGTTCGGCCAAATGTCTCTCGACCAAATGTCCGTCGGCCAAATGTCCGTTCGGCCAAATGTCTCTCGACCAAATGTCCGTCGGCCAAATGTCCCTCGCCTAAATGTCCGTTCGGCCAAATGTCTCTCGACCAAATGTCCGTCGGCGAAATGTCCGTCGGCCAAATGACCCTCGCCTAAATGTCCGTTCGGCCAAATGTCTCTCGACCAAATGTCCGTCGGCGAAATGTCCGTCGGCCAAATGACCCTCGCCTAAATGTCCGTTCGGCCAAATGTCTCTCGACCAAATGTCCGTCGGCCAAATGTCCCTCGCCTAAATGTCCGTTCGGCCAAATGTCTCTCGACCAAATGTCCGTCGGCGAAATGTCCGTCGGCCAAATGTCTCTCGCCTAAATGTCCGTTCGGCCAAATGTCTCTCGATCAAATGTCCGTCGGCGAAATGTCCGTCGGCGAAATGTCCGTCGGCCAAATGACCCTCGCCTAAATGTCCGTTCGGCCAAATGTCTCTCGACCAAATGTCCGTCGGCGAAATGTCCGTCGGCCAAATGTCTCTCGCCTAAATGTCCGTTCGGCCAAATGTCTCTCGATCAAATGTCCGTCGGCGAAATGTCCGTCGGCGAAATGTCCGTCGGCCAAATGACCCTCGCCTAAATGTCCGTTCGGCCAAATGTCTCTCGATCAAATGTCCGTCGGCGAAATGTCCGTCGGCCAAATGTCTCTCGATTAAATGTCCGTCGGCGAAATGTCCCTCATCTAAATGTCCGTTCGGCCAAATGTCTCTCGATCAAATGTCCGTCGGCCAAATGTCTCTCGCCTAAATGTCCGTTCGGCCAAATGTCTCTCGATTAAATGTCCGTCGGCGAAATGTCCGTCGGCCAAATGTCTCTCGCCTAAATGTCCGTTCGGCCAAATGTCTCTCGATCAAATGTCCGTCGGCGAAATGTCCGTCGGCCAAATGACCCTCGCCTAAATGTCCGTTCGGCCAAATGTCTCTCGACCAAATGTCCGTCGGCCAAATGTCCCTCGCCTAAATGTCCGTTCGGCCAAATGTCTCTCGACCAAATGTCCGTCGGCGAAATGTCCGTCGGCCAAATGTCTCTCGCCTAAATGTCCGTTCGGCCAAATGTCTCTCGATCAAATGTCCGTCGGCGAAATGTCCGTCGGCGAAATGTCCGTCGGCCAAATGACCCTCGCCTAAATGTCCGTTCGGCCAAATGTCTCTCGATCAAATGTCCGTCGGCGAAATGTCCGTCGGCCAAATGTCTCTCGATTAAATGTCCGTCGGCGAAATGTCCCTCATCTAAATGTCCGTTCGGCCAAATGTCTCTCGATCAAATGTCCGTCGGCCAAATGTCTCTCGCCTAAATGTCCGTTCGGCCAAATGTCTCTCGATTAAATGTCCGTCGGCGAAATGTCCGTCGGCCAAATGTCTCTCGCCTAAATGTCCGTTCGGCCAAATGTCTCTCGACCAAATGTCCGTCGGCGAAATGTCAGTCGGCCAAATTTCCCTCGCCTAAATGTCCGTTCGGCCAAATGTCTCTCGCCCAAATGTCCGTCGGCCAAATAAATCACTATCTGTAGCTTAAAAGCCCATCTTTTGAAAAAAAAAAATCTTGAAAAATCGTATCCAACAGTTATCTGTTAGGTACTTGCACGTACGTATGCTACGACCTCCGAATGCCTCATAAATAACGGACTATCCTGTTTTGATTGAATGAGAAGACAAAGGATATATCAAAGACGTTACTTGGTTTCAGTGAGCCAATGAAAGCAAGGAGGAAGGGAAGATAGAAGTGTTTAATGTCTGTTTCAGTGAAATGGAAAAGTTCTCAATTTTCAAATCTTTCTACCCTCTTACTTCTTAAAATAATGACCAGTCTTCATATTTATGATTTTTATTGCAATCTTTTGTTAAATTTGTTAAGCTTAAATATTTATCGATCTTATAGGGGAATTCCATGTTCTGTTCCGTTTTGTTTTGTTTTGCGACATATCAACCTCAACGGGTTATTTAATGCTAACATGATTTTTATTGGTGGTAATTTTCCCCCAAAATATATTGCTTGTATTAAAACCTATTTTTACACTTTCATATTGTTTTAACCCCAGTTTTGGGGTTAACTATTTGCCCATAGCTGTGACCCTAACAGGTGCTACCACCCCAGGTGCTACCATCTTGAAACAACAGCAATTAAGAGGTGGTTCCACGCTCCTCAAAACTTCCTGATCAGAGGCCTTGCTGTCGTCTTACGTTAGACGCCTCATTTGGGGGTGAGGTCTTACACCTCTGCAGAGGTACAGTCAGCGTATTCTGAAGCCCCAGCCGACAGAGCGGGGGAATTTTCTACGGAAATCTTATTGTCGTAAAAGTCGCCATGAGCTTATTCAGGCATTTTAAGAATTTTACGATTCACCGGAAAATTCAAATAGAACAATAGTAAAAATTTTCCCGGGTATCTCTACTATAGTAATAATCACGATTAGAGATAGCTTATGCTGATAAAACAAGACCACATTCGTTAGGCAGCTTATCCATCACTCTAAGGCTGGTGCCCAGTATGGGTCTATGAATAGGGGCTCACTCACATGGATTTGGTCCGCTTAAGAGTTTTACGTAAAGCTTTGGTATAAAAAGTTTTGCTTAAAAAGTAAAAAGTAAAAAAAAAAAAAAAAAAATGCTCATGTTATTTACTGCTCCCACATCGGGTTCAAAAGGCCACGCGTTTTCGTCAACGATCAAGTGTGTCATCAGATATCTGGATCTTCCTGCGAGTTTTATATATTACAACATTTTAATAATATATGTATTATATATTATGACTTTTTAATAATGTATGTATTATATATTATGACTTTTTAATAATGTATGTATTATATATTATGACTTTTTAATAATGTATGTATTATATATTATGACTTTAATAAAATATGTATTATATATTATGACTTTTTAATAATGTATGTATTATATATTATCACTTTAATAATATATGTATTATATATTACGACTTTTTAGTAATATATGTATAATTTATTATGACTTTAATAATATATGTATTATATATTACGATTTTTTATTAATATATGTATTATATATTACGGCTTTTTAATAATATATGTATTATATATTATGACTTTAGTAATATATGTATTATATATTATGAATTTTTAATAATATATGTATTATATATTATGACATTTTAATAATATATATAATTTTTTTAATATACAAATATCAAGTTTGTAATTGAGCTTACTTCATTGATAAATGCGTGCTACTGATCTCCTCCCCACCCCTATTTGTAATCATATTATATTATATCCTTTTGCACATACCTTACTTTGAACTTGGGAAATGTATGAATCCATTTCTTCAACTCTTTCAAGGTGTGAGTAAAATAACAGGGTAGACTGAACATTATAGCGTTGGGTGGTAGTCAGTCTAGGAGAATAAGTCGCAATTCGAAATCGTCGACAACACAATGGAGAAAAAATAATTTCTATTTTACAAGATGATGTACAAATATTGAAGGAAGCTGTGGAAAGCCATGGCCAAATTACAGCCTGAACAGGCATCGCATAAAATAAACACTTGGAAAACTGGCAACCAACTTACATCGGTTTGAAATACACAGTTATAGAGGCTGTATTTTTCCGAGCATCCACGAGAACGGAATATGTTATGAGGACAAATTAAACTGATAATGGCACACGTACCAGGGAATTTTAATAAAAACTGTCCAGTTTCCTATGGACTTCTAGTTATGGAACACCTCAGGTATCAAGGGCTGACCGGGGAGAGGTGATGTTTGGGTCCCTACAGTGTGTAAGAAATCAGTTTGTATGTCATAGAGTTTTCGTAACCAAGAAAGAATCCCCCCCGACAAAAAAAAAAAAGAAGAGGAAGAAGAAAAAAAAGGAACAATAAAATGTCCTATTCGAAAAAGCTGTATGATCTTGGGTTCCATGAATGAAAGTGACCTCTGACAAATATTTGCGCTTAAATGTCGTCTGTCGAGTGTCGCGGAAACGAGACGATTTAATCAGGCGGCGAAAGATGGCCGCGAACATTCCCACGCACGGATATTCACCGCCCTTCGTCTCTTCTGTCTCATTCTAGTGATAAGAGCCTGACCCTTGCGTGTTTGTAAAGCAAGCGCACGATATAGTAACTTTTGTTCTGAGAATGGAATGATCACACACACGCGCGCACACACATACACACACGCACGCACGCATAGAGAAGTGAACCTTTTTTAGACAGTCGTCCACAGTTCAGATTACATGAGCTTAGAGACGGGAGGTTCGACACACAGACACAGACACACAGACACACACACACAGACACAAAAACACACTAACACACACATATATATATATATATTGATTCTATCAGTATGGATCCTTTACATATAAGCTTATGTAAAGAGTGGGGAAGGTTAGTGTATATATATATATATATATATATATATATATATATATATATATATATATATATATATTTCATTAAAAACGACTGACAAGGTGCTTTTATTTAGTTTTTTATATAATTTCTCGTGCGATCTAATAAAGTTTTTCTTTTCAGAGGATAAATTATATAAAAATTGTCCGAATGTTCTTTTCCGAGCGCTTTCGGCTATACTTTTAGCCATTATCAAGGATTGTATTTCAACTGTTAGAATTAGAAATAGTTTGTGTGTGTTTTATAAAGTGATACATTTTTTTTTTTATATAATTTATCCTCTGAAAGGAAAAACTTTATTAGATCGCACCAGAAATTATATAAAAAACTAAATAAAAGCACCTTGTCAGTCGTTTTTAATGAAATGTGCTTGAAAGAAGGATTGCTGCCTAAATACACAATATATATATATATATATATATATATATATATATATATATATATATATATATATATATATATATATATATATATCCCGTTCCCACCCCTACACCGTTGAAACTGTTAGATGCAGACGTCTCTTCTACTTCAATAGCTTCATGCCTCGCACATCTCGCCTATGGAACTCCCTTCCCTATTACTGTTTCCCTGACAAATACAATCTCCAACGGTTTAAGTGTAGCGTCAATCGACATCTCCAGTTGCCTTGATCTATCCACTTCCCTTCTCCACATCCTTTCATTTTTCATTCCTATCTGCTCTCGCTCCAAATCTTCTGTAACCCCCTTGCCTTGATCGACCCACTGTCTTTCTATTTCTCCACATCCTCTCCTTTACCACTCCTATCTGCTCTTCCTCCAACCCTTCTTTAACCCCTTGCGTGATAGTGGCCTCCAGCCTTGCTTGGGGTGATACGCTTAAAAAAAAAATATATATATATATATATACAGAAGCATAGTTTTAAAGTGTGTTATATTTATGTGATAAATTGCTCAATATCAGAGATAGAGCGTATGTAAATATAAATATAAAAGTGAACATATAAGTCAACACTCAGAGGCGACAGGCTGTTTCATGCGAGACGCAATCGTCAGGCCGCCTGAAAACAGCCTGTCGCTGTTCAATGTTCACTTACATATATATCGTATATTGATTCTATCAATATAGCTCCTTTACATATAAGCTTATGTAAGAAGTGGAGAAGGTCAGTGTAGATACATATTAATCTTGTACATGTATTTATATCTTTACGTGTATTGAGATTCATATGTTTGTGTGGTGGCTTGTGTAAATTTACACACTGTTATGTGTACTTATGTACGCATATGCATCTATATACGTACACACTTTTCCGCTCAGTTTTTCCTTTATTTTTATTTTCTGTAGCCTCTTTTTAGCTAACAATAGATTTGCAAATTTTTTATCCAAGTTTTTATCCAATTTTTTGTTCCTTCACTTTTATTCTTTTCATTTCATTTTATTTGATAATATTTTATTTTTATATATTCACTTTTTTCGTCCTTTTTCTTTCATCGTGTCATATCAGACCGTCTTTTTACACTTGACAACTTGGTCCGCCAATTTTTGCTACAACTTGCGACACGCAAGCCGCCTTTCCCACTCCCCAACCTATAACTTTCTTCATCTATGTTTACAATCTTGCTCTCCCCGCAACACACACTAGTAATAATAGACCTGCCTAACGCGTTTACACCGATCAAAATTTTAATTTTAAGTTAATTTTCATAATAAGTTTCTCATATCGAGAAATCAGACAGATATCGGTATTTTGTTTACAATACGATTTCCAATTGAAAATAACCCATCTATAAAAACATCTGTCGGTGAGTAATCTCTATTTCTCTATTTATCCCTCGGTCCTTTGATGAAAGACACAGGCGTGTCCGAAAATTCCGAACTTAAAACCTTTCTCCCCGTACTTCATTTCTGTCATATGGTTAATAATCAATATTTAATAAATGTTTATCGTGCTGATTATATTGTTACCCTTTCGTTTGTCCTTGTTTTATTAATTAACACACACACACACACACACACACACACATATATATATATATAATTATTTATTCGACTAAATAATTATTATAACCTTAGTTCGTTGTCAAGTTTTTTGAATTCTCGTATACTTGTATATTGATTGGTCATTCCAGCTTATGTAACAGCGTTTCCCTTAGCAATGGGTGTTTGATTGATTTGAACCTTTTAAAACCCTTTATTCTACATTCAACATCATCACTTGATAAGACACCAGAAGTGTTCAAACAAAATGGCTATTTTTGTAGTGATTTTATAACATATTTATGTTATAATTTTTAAATAAATAATTATATTTGCTTTACTCTGTATTGAGCACTCTTTTAAGAATAGTATTTGTTGGTTATTGGAATTTATCCCGTATACACCAATCCTATACTTGGGTATATATATATATATATATATATATATATATATATATATATATATATATATATATATATATATATATATATATGTATATATATGTACAAGTGTGAGAAAGAACAGATGGAGCAAAATTCCACTGTTCGTAGCATTTAATTAAAAAAAAACAGATTTTTATTATAAGAGATCAGAAAAAAATCGCTACACAATAGCTTTCGTGTTTCGGCACTATGTTGTGCTTCTTCAGGCAATGATAAAAGACTGGTGATTAAATGATTTTAAAGAAAATTTAAAACAAGGCAAATCCACAAGTCTATTTTTAATTCTGACCTTGTGTTCCCGCACACCCCAATTACAGAAAGAAAATTTGTAAATTGTAATTGTCTCAATTACAGAAAGAAAAATTCAAGCCCTATGTTTTTATCGAATTATTAATATTATGTATCTGTCTATATTTCAGAGATGAGGTATTATGTACATTATTTACATTATTTGGACTATTGTCCTCATCTTTGTCGCCATATTCATTACAACATTTTGGACGTTGTACGCTCCGGCCTTCTTCAGGTGGTTGGAATGTCGAAGTGAACCCTTTATTTTGCTCACTGGGGTAGACTGTTCTAGTTCCACGTGCCATGTTTTTATGTCAGTTATCAGTTATCTCCTGTTAATTTCCCTCTGAAAGTTCTCCACTGCCTTAACCGGGTATTGAACTCACACTCTTTGGTTCCTGTCACTGGATCTAACCAACGCCTTTATCCACTGTGCCATGTGTCCATGTTTTACATTCCTTCTTGAACTTGAGGATTTCTTCATCAAGTTTTTATTTTATTCAGTGCACATCTGCAATTACTGTTGAAGGCCTTAAAATGAATCCGTAAACTTTATCTACGTCACTATAAAGTAAGGAAGTGGAACTAGTAAATACTAAACACTTCAGAGAGCTCGGCGTTTGGATCAACTATAACAAATTATGTATAGGAGCAAAAAAAAAAAAATTAACATAGAATAGCTGTGTTAGAGGTCGTTACACCCGACACTGGTACGAAACCTGCTACAAAACCAAAATATAGACCTTAAAATACGAGATGTGTTCTTAAATAGCTTCGTCAGATCGAGAACTTCATATGGCGTCAAACCCGTTCAGAAATCTCTAAACCGCTTCCTAACATCAATGGTGAAAAATGGCTTTGAGTGAGGGAAACCTGCATGTCTTGGCAAAGATTATCCTTCTTTGAACATTGTGGACTGGTGCTACAGTATCTCAAACAGAGAACTGTGCCAAATAACAGAAGCAACATCACTCGAGGACTACCAACAGCAGCAACAATTAAAATGGATAGCACATGTAACTCGAAGAGAAAATAATGACATAATCAAGATGTTAACATTCTAAAAAATGTTTTAAGAGAAAGATTTTGTAAATTTCCCCCGAAAGTAGTACTGGCTGCTCGATCAATGAAAACCGAATGTTTCCTTGTAGGGAAACGGCTAAAATTACCATTATCATTGCTGTTATCATTACCGTTACTATTACCATTACCGTTAACATTAAGGTTACTATTACTATGACAATTACTGCTATCAACATAACCATTACCGCTACTATGAACGTTAACGTTACCATTACAATTACTGTTACCAATAGAATTACCATTAGCATTACTGTTACCATTACCCTTAACGTTACCATTTCCAGAACAATCACAATTACCATTACACTTACAAATACTGTTACCATTACCGTTAATGTTACCATTACGATTACGATTACTGTTACCACTAACACTACCGTTACCATTAACGTTACCATTACCAGTACAATCACAATTAGCATTACCTTTACCATTAACATTACCATTAACGTTACCATTATCATTACAATTACCGTTACCATGACCATTCCCATTATCGTTACCATTACCAGTACAATCACCATTACCATTAAAATTACCGTTACCGTTACAATTCTTGTTACCATTACAATTACCATTAACATTACCCTTACCACAAACACAGTTACCATTACAGTTATCGCTACCATTATCATTACAATTACCGTTTTACATTACAATTACCGTTACCATTATCCATAAGCATTTTCCAAGTCATTCAGCTTTATGTAACTCAGGATTCTTACCATCTTTATATCTTTCATTTCTTCTGACATGTAAGGAAGACCAGTGATAAAACCAATAATCAAAGAAACTGGCCTTGGATCTGGCATCTGCCATTCCTCGAGACAGACATTTAAAGACCATTTTGAAAACAAATAAAAAACCTATAACCTCCTGATTATTATGTGTGGGGCGCAGTTGAGCAAGAGACGACCAAAACTCCTTGTAACACCAAAGATGAAACAAAGGCAAGGATTATGGCAGCATTCGCCAACTTAAACAAGGAGACCGTCCAGAAGAGTTGCAGCAGATTCCGAAGTCGACTGGAGGCCGTGGTTGAAGCCAATGGCGATTTTATTGAATAAATTTACTCTATAGCATTTATAGATATTTTTGCGTAATTTCAGTAAAAATGATGACGTCATTGTTATTTTCCCTTTTTTGCGTCACTTAGATGACAATTTATCCATCGCACCCTGCAGAGTTTAAGGACAGCAGAAAGTGTCAGACATTTACTGTTATGAAATGCAATGTAAAATCGATTCAGGAACGGTACAGACCATTTTCCCAGTTATCTTTACCGATGGGTCGTATATATTAGTTCCACTTGAGGTTTGGGTGAGTTTAAATCCCTGTAGGCGCTCAAGGCACGGGACCTCTCTTAGAGAAAACCCTTTTCATCGCGATAGGTGAAAATTCTGTGTCCGTTCGGTGATGATGTGAGCTCACTAGTTTGCTTTTCGAGTTATTGATCACATCCGTCCGTAAACCGGTTAATGACCTGACCGTCTTCATCCGGATTAGTGGGAGAAAAATCACTGAGTTTGAATGTTGACCCTGCCGTGAAAAACTGAAAAGCACCCTTTCCATCTTTCCCGCCTCTGCAACACGCCAGCCAAATTTCGCACGGTCAAATATTCCACGTAACTTTTCCATTTTGTAAGATTGCGCGTCTCAGTAAACGACTTACAGATGGGGGGAGGGCGTAGAATTAGGAACATTAGGAAACGTGAAATATAAAAACAAATGACGAATTAATGGAACTCCTGTCAGGTCAAATATCGCACTTTTAATCTTTGTTTACGCATTTGTATTAAATATATATATATATATATGAAATACATTCCCTTTAAAAGAATTCGGTCCACTTTTTTAATGTATTTATTACTTCCGTTCATTCGTCCTGGGTATGACGACAAACTAAATCCACGTCCAGGGTAAGACGATAAACTACATCCAACAGCAAGGCCTCTGATCAGGAGGTTTTGAGGGGCGTGGAACCACCTCTTAATTGCTGGTGTTCCCAGGTCCACCCTGACCCGGGTTGGTAGCATCTGTGAGGGTCCCAGCTATGCGCAAATAGTTAACACCCAAACTTGTGTAAAAATAGGTTTTAATACCAGAAATACTTTGTAATAAAAAAAGAGATTACCAGCAATAATTTTTGAAGGAAAATTTTTATCAGCAATACTTAAAAAAAAAGTACCAGCAATACAAATAGTTATACATTCTTTGAAAAAAATACGACTAGCTATAGATTTCTTCAAGGAAAAATATTCCCAGTAATAGATTTTTGAAGAAAAACATTACCAGCAATAAAAATTTTGTCGGCATTAAATAACCTATTGAGGTTGATATGCCGTAAAACAAAATAAACCAAACCAAACTTCCGTTCATAATTAATAAAGTGTGGAAGACCTCGACGTGGTATAATGGTTAGTAAACCTGTCTCTCTAGATCAATTACAACTGAAAAGTTACTTCGACTAGTGCTTCATCTAAACTAGGCTTAGAAAAATCACCATAATTAGCACCCCCCACCCAATTTTTTGGATAAAACGTTTCATTTCCAGACGACATTTTATATTTAATTTTTAATATGCTAACAAATTGAGGCTTCATGAAGTCCCTGACTGGTGGCCAACTGTTGTGGAGTTATGTCCACAATAGAACTTGTAGTCGGACTAAATGCGTCCTAAATGGGGTAAACGTACAGAAACGTTAGGAACTTGTAATAAAGTGTTACGCAGAGTAATCGAGTTGTGGTCGCTGATAACTCCTTCTCTCGACTACCTACTGATTTCTACTTATAATAGGTGGGAGAGTCTATTACCTATAGACTAGGTGCCTTCCACTATAACACCCACCTCCTAAAACGTTACTCCGTAGGAGTAAAAGTTTTAATTTTTTTACAGAAAAAGGAGAAGAAAAAAAAAACAAAACAAAAAAAACTTCATTTTTTTAGCAACATCGTAGCGTATCTCCTACATTTTGGGTCCATTTTTAAATGGTCAGTTGCCTTTCCTTTTTTTCTTGGATCGCCGTATCTCAGGTAACATCGCTGCTGGCGTTGGAAGATCAAACGTATCAAAAATCACCTCCATAGGTGTTTCTTCAACTGGAGCGCTGTCAACCACGTCTGAAGAGCGTCGTCTGATCTGGTTAATGTGCCGTCTGCACGTGAATTTTTCACCTTTCACGAAGTACATCATGTTGCCAATCCGCTTTTCTATTTTTCCACTCTCCCAGAATGATTTATTCTGTTTATATACCTTAAAGTATACTTTTTCACCAGGATTGTACTTCTTTACTTGAATAAATTTTACTGTACCTGGCTTTGTCTTCTTTGGTAATAATTTGTCGAAAACAGATCTTACCCGACGTGAAAACATCACCTCGGCTGGCGATTGTGATGCTGGTGTTGCGTTATTTGGGGTAAGTCTGTATACCTGTAGAAACTTCTGTAGGGCTTCATCTGCGGGTATTTCCCTAGCTTTCTTTAAAGCTCTTTTAAGGGTGTCGACAAATTTTTCCGCTAACCCGTTAGATCTTGGGTGATATGGAGCTGTGGTAATGTGCTCGACATTATATTCCTTGCAGAAATCTTTGAATTGTTTCGACGTAAATTGACTTCCGTTGTCCGTCACAATTGTGTCTACAACACCAAACCTTGCGAACAATTCCAGCAGGAAGTTTTTCGTACTTTGCGTCGTAGGATTTCTTATCCTTTGTATTTCAGGCCATTTTGAGAAACTATCCATTACTATGATGTAATGGTATCCATTCAGTGGACCTGCAAAATCCACATGCAACCTAGACCATGGTAGGTCTGTTTTTGGCCAGGGATTAAATTTTACAGGTGGTGCCTTTGCAGCTAAAGCACAGCCTTTACAATTTGCTACTGCATTCTCAATGTCCCTGTCCATATTCGGCCAATATACAAAACTTCGCATTAGGCTCTTCATCCTAGTGCTGCCTGGATGACCAGTATGAAAATCCTTTAAGATTTGCTTCTGGAGTGTGTATGGAATTACTGCACGTTCCCGATATAACAATAGTGAATCGCAAAGCGAAAACACATTTGTTATGTACTGGTCCCTCTTGGCTATTTTTTCTTTAACTTTTAAGATATATTCGTCCCTGGTGGCTTCTTCTTTTATTTTTTCTAGAGTTACCGGAAGTTCCCGAACTGCATTACACACGGTAAATTTCAGGTCTTCTTCCGATTTCAGTGAAGCAATTACCGTGTCTTCTAACGGTTCGCTCAATTTAGGAATTAACCTGGACAACCTATCAGCATAGCCAAATTTGTTCGATGGTATGTACTCCATGCTGAAGTTATAATTTAGTAATATTGTAGCCCATCTTTGTAGTCGGTTTGCTGTATGCTTCAGCAAACCCTTTTTCGATCCAAAAATCGAAATTAGAGGCTTATGATCGGCTTGTAGCTTAAAATGTCGACCGTGGAGAAAACGGTGAAATTTCGCTACCGCAAATATTATTCCGAGCGCCTCTTTCTCTATCTGAGAGTAATTCTTCTCAGCCGGAAGTAGTGCTCTAGAAGCATGAGCAATTGGTTTTACTTGACCATCTGTCATTTTGTGTAAAATGCACGCTCCTATTCCATACGCACTAGCATCGCAAGCTACTATGATTTCTAACTCCGGATTGTAATGGGTTAGAAATAATTCCGAGGTTAATGCTTCCTTTATCTTTTCAAATGCTTTCTGGCATTCATTAGTCCACTTCCAGGGTTTTCGTTTCTTTAGTAATTCATTTAGTGGTTGCCGCAGATCATACATTTTAGGGATGTATATTTGGTAATAATTAGCTAGTCCCAAAAAACTTTGTAATGTTGCAATATCTTTTGGAGCCGGCATGTCTTTTATAGCCACTGCTCGATCTGGTTTGGCCTTCTACCATTCTTATCGGTGATCTGCCCCAGATATTTCACTTTATCCATGAAGAACTCGCATTTAGTTTCCTTGAGTTTAAATCCAAACCCCTGTATTCTGGAAACTACTGCATTGACATGCTTCACGTGTTCTGCAATACTTGTACTTCTCATGAGGATGTCGTCTAGATACGCTACTGCGAAATCCAAACCACCCTTATATTCCTCTATTCCTCCTTATGAGTACAAATCTTCGCTGCCAAAAGTTGTATTGGCGAACGAATTTTTTTCTGCCTCTGTATGAGTACGAATCGTCGTCAAAAGTTGTCTTGACTAACGATTTTTTTTTTCAAACTGTATGAGTTCGAATTTTCGTCGCCAAAAGTTGTTGTGGAGTTATTTCCACACTAGAACTTGTAGTCGGACTAAATGCGTCCTAAATGGGGTAAACGCACAGAAACGTTAGGAACTTGTAATAAAGTGTTACGCAGAGTAATCGAGTTGTGGTCGCTGATCACTTCTCCCTCGCCTACCTACTGATTACTACTTATAATAGGTGGGAGAGTCTATTACCTATAGACTAGGTGTCTTCCACTATAACACCAACATCTCTACCGGACCGTATGAGTTCACAACTGGACTTGTTTCAAGCTCACGAGGTCATAAAAAGAATCAAGATCGGCGTATAAACACGATCTGGACGGGTTGATTCGTCCGTGTCTGAAAAGATACTTTCGGTAAAAAAGTATAGACCGGGGAACGGGTTAATAAAGTGTAAGAATTGAAATCCTATGTTATTCTTTTTTTTATTGATTTCACCTCAAACAAGGCAATAAAGCCCATAAGACACAAGTGGTTTACTGAACGTGGAAGAATTGGGAAAGATTTCTCTTTTCCTTTTGTTACCCCCCCCCTTATCACATTTCCTTTTGCCTTTTCTTTCTTTTTGGCTTAAAATATCCCTTTGTTTCCTTATCCTTTATTTGATTTCATCTTTCTTTGTTATTAATTTGATTCTCATATTATAGTCTTTCTTCTTTTCTTTCTTTTTTTCTTTCTTTCTTTTTTTTCATTTTTGTTTTATATTTTGTTCTTTTCTTTTATATTTTTCAGTCTACATTTTCTTCCATTTCTGTTTTAAAAATATTCCCTTGTTTTGTTCCCCTTACCAGTTCTTTGTAACTGAATGATTTCATGCATTTTTCTTTCTTTCTTTCTCATAATTTTTTTAAGCATTTTCCTCGTTTATTTCATTCTTATAAATCTTTCTTTTTTTCTTTCTGTTTTCTTTCTTTCTTTCATTTTATTCTTATAATTCTTTCTTTCTTTCTTTTTTTCTCATAATTCTTTTATGCATTTTCTCGTTTATTTCATTCTTATAATTCTTTCTTTCTTTTCTTTCTTTCATTTTATTCTTATAATTCTTTCTTTCTTTCTTTTTTTCTCATAATTCTTTTATGTATTTTCTCGTTTATTTCATTCTTATAATTCTTTCTTTCTTTCTTTTCTTTCTTTCATTTTATTCTTATAATTCTTTCTTTCTTTCTCATAATTCTTTATGTATTTTTCTCGTTTATTTCATTCTTATAATTCTTTCTTTCTTTTCTTTTATTTTCTTTTATAATTCTTTCTTTCTTTTCTGATAAACCTCTTCGTCTCTCCGGTATATGTGATCCATTTATTCCCTCCATTGTTTATATCTTCTCCAAGATATGATTCCAATGTTTGGATATCAAATCAATTCCACCCAAAGTGCCACTGACAAAACACCGGATCCACCCATCCGTTTTCGACTGCATCCAAAGGTCGTTTGCCGGTCGCAATTGGTAGATACTGTTTTATGGTTAATGATACGCATATGACACTTTCGATGCTATCCAAATCGTTTAAATATTTGTAAATAAACCGTTCGAAACCGGCGTATGGTATACAAGTCATGTACCAGAGAATAGCTTCGTGGGGAAAATACAGAACAGAACACGAAGGAATCATGTCTGTAGTTCAATTTCTGAGACTGGCAAGATGGTACGTTACAATAAATAAAAGAAAGAAACTTTCATTCGAGATCAAAACAAGGTCTTCAATGATTTTTTAAATTATTTTTTAGTTTTTAAGACAAGGCAATTCAAAAGATAATTTTAGGTGACAGTCCGCGCAATGAGAAGCAAACCCATGCCAAGTAGTTTGGTTGAAAAAAAAAGGGCTTTCGTTTGGATACTAAAAAGTCCTCTTGGCAAGAAAAGGAGACGGGTCTTTCCGTTACCACATTCTATGTGTAAGAAAGCATCCCGCAAAAAAAAAAAAAAAAAAAGAAAGAAAGAAAAGAAAGAGACAGTGTAAATTATAGTTTTTCTTTTATACAGGGTGGTCCGAAAGTCTTGTCACCCCTACATAATATAATTTTCTATTTCAGATGGCTGAGATGAAAATGATGGTGTCCATACAGACTTCTCGATATGTAAGAAAGAATAGATCGTCTGAAACGTGGTATACAGTAGGAAACATATAAAATATTTATTAGCCGAACATTTCTTGATTATATGTTCAATCTACAGGGTGGTCTGAAAGTCTTGTCACCCACTAGACAATATAACGTGTTTTGTATTACTTGTTGTTCTTTGACTTTTGGACCATGCTGGAGTTTAAAATACAAACCTTAAAAAAAAGAGAGTTCCCTTTAAATACTGATTGAAGGCCATAAGAAAGAATAGACCTGCTACAGATATATATGTCGGAGTTACCTCCTCTACAGAAGACCTGCTACAGATATATATGTCGGAGTTACCTCCTCTACAGAAGGAAACATATAAAATATTTATTATCTGAACATTTCTTGATTATAATATTTTCAATCTACAAGGTGGTCCGAAAATCTTGTCACCCACTAGATAAAATAACGTGCTTTGTATTATTGCATTATTTGTTCTATTAGTCTCATTACTTTTTCGTTGGGGTGACAAGACTTTCGAACCACCCCCGCTCACCCCCACCAACCCATTCTTTGTGTGTTGCGTAGGGCTCACGCCTGTGTCCGTGCGTAGTCTATCTGTTTTTGCCAGTGTATTTATATATTTTTTGTTCTCCATGGATACCTGTTTGCGCGTGCGTACGTGTATGTATGTGTGCGGTCGGACCAGTGTATCTGGCCATCATGTATGCATGATATATATATATATATATATATATATATATATATATATATATATATATATATATATATATATCTGTAGCAGGCCGTTTGTACGCGTTGTGAGACAAACACATGCGTCTCCTGAAATAGCCCACTACAAACATGGCGGACTCTGAGTATAATACGAGTCCACTTAAAGAAATGCGAAAAGAAATGTGTGAGGAAAACAACAAAGTCCGGTATATATATATATATATATATATATATATATATATATATATACACAAACAGGTATATGTGTATTGACATACAATAAGGCTAACAATGGACAAATACGATAATTAGTGCGTATGAGAGAACGTAGAAAGTTTGTGGTCAAAGTAAGTGTAAGTGAATGTGAATGTTCGTACGTACGTGTGTGTGTAATGTTGTTGCGTCTCTTTCCTTGGACAGAGTGCGCTCAGGGGCTTCTCTGTCAAAGGACAGAGGGGCAACTGAGAAAATAATACTGAGAGGTTCCCAGCCCTGGGGAAGAGCTGCCCGAGGCCGCGCCCTCCCATTGCACAAGAGGGAGGGATCGGTGCTCGCACCGAGGCCAGCGCAACCGACGATTGCCGGGGCTGTGGGCAATTTTTGTGCCCGTCCGGGTGCACGCGCTCGGGTCCCCACTTTAAAAAGACCTTGTGTCACATGAGTAAACACCGTGTGTGTGTAATGTTCATACGTGTTTCCCGAAGGAAACGGATAGCGTCCCCGCCACTCCACAAAGCGGAAAACGCATCGTGGTATATCAGTTGAAAAGTGAGAAAAAAGAAAACAAGACGAGATCTCGCCAAGTATATGTAGTCAATTGAGAGCGTCCCCAATTAGCGATTTCAAAACTAGGAAATTAAGGAGGAGGTAACTCCGACATATATATGGTGAAATTTTATGACAAAGTGGAAAAAGGTTACTTGTGACGCTTTAGGTCCTTCAGGACTTCATCGGACTAAATTTTGTTATGTTGGTAGGACTACACATACGCACGGCAAAGGGGAGCTGGGAATTTTAGAACATATATATATTTTTTTTGCCGAACTCATTTAGAATCCTTTTCTTTTTCTTTCCAACACTTTTGTAAGTAGGTATTCCACACAGTGATATGAGAAGAACTGTCAGGAACGGTGATATATTGTAAGAGCCAGGGCGCAAATTTACTGTAGATGACCTTGCGATTAAGGCATGCGCTAGACAATTACGTTGTAGTGAGTTATTTTCTCCTCACCACCCCACAAAAATTTAAAAAATTCCCAACACCCCTCCTGCTGTGACCGTGTGTCGTCCTACCAACATAATAAAATTTGTCCGATAAAGTCCTGAAAGATCTAACGCGTCACACGTAAACATTTTCCAGTTTGTCATAAATTTTATCCAATACTGTTCTTCATATATAAAAATATATATATATCGCTATCTCGTATAAATATAGCTATCTCGTATATATATATATATATATATATATATATATATATATATATATATATATATATATATATATATATATATATATTCGGACAATTTTTATATAATTTGTCATCCGGAAAGAAAAAAAATTATCAGATCCCACGAGAAATGATATAAAAAGCTAAATAAAATCACCTTGTCAGTCGTTTTTAATGAAATGTGCATGAAAGAAGGATTGCTGCCTAAATACACACACACATATATATATATATATATATATATATATATATATATATATATATATATATATATATATATACATATACATACATATATATATATATGTATATATATATATATATATATATATATATATAAAGAAATAGTCTTAAATTGTGCTATATTTATGAGTTAAAGTGCTCATTATCACAGATAGAGCGTGTGTAAGTATAAAAGTGAACATAGAAGGCAACACTTAGAGGCGACAGTCTGTTTCCTGCTAGATGCAATCTTGCATCTAGCATGAAACAGACTGTCGCCTCTAAGTGTTGACTTCTATGTTCACTTTTATACTTATATATATATATATATATATATATATATATAACCATTTTCGATTCTCACCCGTCGAAGTGCAGTTGAAATGTACTGAAACGTAGTTGCATCTTTGTAGTGAGTAAAATGGTTTTGTCTATATGATAAAATTATAATAAATAATTATCGCTCTACTATCGGTATCGAGCCCTCTTTTGGATTAATGCTGTGAACGTTGGAATTTATATATTACTTTCGTTCTCATATATATATATATATATATATATATATATATATATATATATATATATATATAAACCTAAAATAATCCTAAGGAGCGAGACAAACCTACCTAGCGTTCACCTAAACGGATCTTCAGGGTAAAGTCAGATAAAAAAGAAAATTACGGAACAGTATTTATTGATAAAATCCAAAAATAGCCATGACCACGTGAGAAAAAATTATTAATAATAAATAATAAAAAAAGACGAATAACGGGGGTGGGGGCTATGTACTTTATTGATCAGCCAACGACGAAAGAAAAAAAATAACAATTCTAATAACCAACCTTTTTTTATGTCTACACCTACTAAGAATTTCCGATTTTTGGTTTAATAAATTTTTAGGTTCTTTCTTTTTTTATTCCCCATTTTTCCTTGGGTACCGATTTGTTCTACTGTAAGCTGAGCTATCCGAGTTTTTTCCAAACGAGTACCAAAATTTATATATATATATATATATATATATATATATATATATATATATATATGCACACACACACACACATATATATATATATATATATATATATATGCATATGTATGCACACACATACATACATACATACATACATACATACATACATATATATATATATATATATATATATATATATATATATATATACTAGCAGCATGGCCCGGCGTTGCCCGTGCTTGATTTAAAAATCGTACGACTCTCACTTGACTTAAAATATTTTTGCCCTTCTTTGCCTTTGTGCCCTTTGCCGTGCTGATGTTGCTACATGCCTTATTTCTTGCCTATCTCACACTGCGAATTTTTTCAAAGCTCTATACTAAACATTAAATCTGTTACGAAAAAAGAACTAAACAAAATGAACACAAAACGATCAGCTTTAAAAAAGGACTCGTAACTGGAAAAACCGAATGAAAAAACAATGTTAACAACAAATACCTTTTCACACTCAACCCAGTTCTGCGTAATCAGAATCAACGTTGAGTTTAAGCAAGCGAATGAGCCAATTGGAGTAAAGTGCCATGCAGATTTAAATTTTTCTCACTTGTGACGAATGTAGCTATCGATATTTTTTGCATGCTAGCATGCTAGTTAACATTCGTGTCAGTCAGCTGTTGGCTGTTACTCTGGCCAGTAAAAAATGGCCGCAAACTACATGAAAACTACCGCAGAAGCATGAAAAAATTGATTATTTCCACTATCGATGAGAGTTGGGAAATGCAAATTTGGTCCAAATCCGTCGAAAATTGCGGCCGTGCATTCGTTACACACGCACACACATCCTGCCTTATATATATATATATATATATATATATATATATATATATATATATATATATATATAAAGACGATTTATGTTTAACATTCTTTTTATAGATACAAGTATTTAAGTAAATGCTCTGTTTATAATAAACAGTATTAAAGAACATTTACCGGCCTGAATGTCCGAGAAATTTTCATAGAAAATAGTCGTCTTCAACAGGATTCGAACCTGTATCCTATACAGAACCATCATATAGCCTGACGTGACTATTTTATCCGATTCGGCTGCTGAGGATCGTTCAGTTGGCAAGGTCGAATTTACTGCTTATAAACTTCAATCTTCCATGAATCTCTCACGTGCATTCATAACTGCCCATGGCGCATCAAATGTAAACAAATGACGTCACACATTATGAAATAGACAAACAGAGCATTTACTTAAATACTTGTATCTATAAAAAGAATGTTAAACATAAATTGTCTTTAAATAATTGTCGGACTTTGTCCATTTCATTATATATACATATATATACATACATATATATATATATATATATATATATATATATATATATATATATATATTTGGTTGGTTTAATAATCTGAAAATATTATATCTATTTTTATATTTTAATCCTCTCAAATTCTCTGATGAAATCCTTAATGTTCCATTAAGGAAGACGCCGTAGTTTTTTCATTACTTTTATTTTCACAAGTACTTTCAATCTCATCCAAGAGTGAATTTTTAAGACAAAATATTAATGGAATTGATAGTTGTGAATTTTTTTATAAATGTACATGAATTTCACTCCATTATAGTCAATTTAAAAATTAACTATTAAAGAATTCGAGGGGATTAAAATAAATTAAACAGACATTATATGTCGAAATTATTCAACCAAATATGCTTGAATGAACATATGCTGCCTAAATATATATGTACAATATATATGTGTGTGCGTGATCGCGCAGGCGCGTGTGTATGTCTGTACTTGGTGTAATAGAAAAATTGTCCAAACCGTGTAACAGCATGCGATAATTGTTCATCCCACAAAATGCTTAACATCGAAAAAACACTAAACTAATTGACTTTAGGCATTGAGCCGTCTTGAAACCATTTATCGTAAAAATCGCTGAAAACCCCTCCGAGTTATTCAGCTAGAAAGAGAAGAGGTTAAAATGGTTTCGTGTCAGACGCACTATATCTTCCCAAATGAACAATGGTGAGACGAAAAAAATCATTCAGGTCTTTAGTAGTGGTACTAATATTCATACTCTGGCTTTCATCTTCAAAGTCCATTCAAGAACCACCAAGAGAACGGTGAATAAGTTATTCAGCTAGAATACTGTTTATTATAAAACAGAGCATTTACTTGAATATTTGTATCTATAAAAAAAATGTATAAACATAAAAATGTCTTAAAATAATTGTCGGACTTTGTCCATTTCATAATATATATATACATATATATCTGGTGTAACAGCAAAATTGTCCAAATTGTGTAACAGTATGGGATAATTGTCCATGTCACAAAATGTTTAATATCTAAAAAACCAAAAAAAAAAAACAAAAAAAAAAACCACTAAACAAATTGAGTTTCTTTTTTCCAGGTTTTCAGATATGACATTTGACACCATTTATCATAAGAATTACTGAAGACAATTTGAGTTATTCAGCTAGAAAGAGAACAGGTTAAAATCGTTTTGTACCAGCCACACTATGGTTTTCCCAACTGAGCAATAGTAAGACGAAAATATCACTCAGGCCTTTAGTAATGGTACCAACATTCATACTCTGGCTTTCATGTTTCCATTCAAGAAATCTCAAGGGAACGGCGAATAAGTTTAAAAAATACGGCACAGTAGATAGGAAAATTGGACCAGAAAGTCACAACAGGAAGAGGGATTATCGTTTCAACTTAGAGCTAAATACATTGCTATTGTTCAAAGTAAACCTCGGAGAATTCCAGTAAGAAATCGTTAATCCTTTCTAAGATACAAAGGTTCAGAGCTTAAACTAACAATCGGAAATTCTACTTTGACAAAATTCGGACAATTTTGCTGTTTGGACAATTTTGCTGTTACAAATGATATATAAATTTTGCTGGAAAATGATATATGAATTTTTATATATCAAGAACAATTTTAGGAAGAAAACTATGACAAAGTGGAAAAGCTTTCATGAGACGCGTTTTTTCCTTTTCAGATATGATGTTTAGCTATCATGACACCATTTGTCGTAAGCATCACTGAAAAACCCTTCGAGTTATTCAGCTCGAAAGAGAAGAGATTGAAATCGTTTTGTGTCAGCCCCACTATGCCTTCCCAACTGAGCAATGGTGAGAGGAAAAAGATCATTCAAGCCTTCAGTAATCGTATCAACATTCATACTCTGGCCGCCATCTTCAAAGTCTATTCCAGAACCATCAAGAAAATGAGGAATAAGTTTTATAAAGAGGGAACAGTAGAGGGGAAAACTGAACCAGGGTGTCACAACAGGAAGAGGGATCATCGTTTCAACTTAGAGCTAAATACATTGTTATTGTTCAAAGTAGAGTCCAATAGGTTTATAAAAACCTCGGAGAATTCAAGTGAGATATCTTTAATCATTTCTATGATACAATGATTCAAAGCTTAATCTAACAATTGGACAATTTTGCTGTTACACCGGGTATATGTAATATCCACTCATTCGTCGGTGGGAATTCATTTTTTTTTTTAAAGTCTGATGAAAAATAGAGCACTGAAAAACCCACAAATTTTTCCAGTGGCCTGATATTTAATTTGTTTGTGCTAAAAACGTCTAAAGCAAAGCACGGAAAGTGATTAATTTTTTTTTTTGGTGGTGGTATTGGTGGTGGGGGTTCGGGGCAATCGAAAGCGCTCAACAAATAAAAAAAAATGACTTTTTTTTTCTTTCTCTCAGTGTCTCTCTTCAAAACCACAGGTGTGAAAAAAAAAAAGCCTGTAATCTTTTCGTCCAATTGTCTCTGGTCTTCCTTCAACAGGTGTCTGTAGCGTTCGTAACTTTCCGAGAATTTCAATCCCAACAGTGTTTGATCCACGGCATGTGTCATTGTGGCGCTTGTTTAACTGCCACGTCAGAGTGACTTTCTCTTTCAGAATTCGGATATTTTAACTATTTATTATCATATTATTCTTCTTCTTCTTCTTCTTCTTCTTCTTCTTCTTCTTCTTCTTCTTAGTTTCATCCTTCTTCTTCTTCTTCTTCTTCTTCTTCTTCTTCTTCTTCTTCTTCTTCTTAGTTTCATCCTTCTTCTTCTTCTTCTTCTTCTTAGTTTCATCCTTCTTCTTCTTTTTCTTTTTCTACTTCTTCTCCGTCTGCTTCTTCTTTTCTTCTCCTTCTTTTCTTCTTCTTCTCCTTCTTCCTTTTCTTCTCCTCCTTCTTCTTCTTCTTCTTATTATTGTTATTATTGTTATTATTATTCTCCTTCTTCTTCTTCTTTTTCTTCTTCTTCTTCTTTGCACCTGATCCTATCAGAACGTAGGCGAACATAGCTCTCCATAACTTTTCTTTGTAATTCTGAGTTAAGTTTGTTTTGTCACCCTCCCTCCCATTCCCTGTTCTGCCACCCATTTTCACAATCTTGTTAGGTAGGTTACTTGTTGCCTTACTCTGTCCTCTTTTTCTTCAATATATCCTGGTTATGGTCCTGTAAGTGCCTATTTCTCCAAGCCCACTTTCTTCCACCTGTGTCGTAGAAATTCTAATTACCTCTTTCTGATTCTAAGTATAAACGTTTCCATTTTCCTTAAAATACCCTCGTGACTTACACTACCCATCCGTGGTATTCTCAACATCCTTCTGTAGAACTAGATCTCCGTTGCCTCAAGTCTCTTCTTAATCCTCGAGGAAATTGTCGAACATTCACTTCTGCATACGTGGAGAAACATAATAGTTTAGGACTTTTATGTTTGTTATGAAATTCTCCTCTTTCTTAATACTTTGCTTAGCTTTTGGAAGGCACCTTTCGTCATTGCAATGTGCCTTCGGATTTCTGTGTCACTCGGTCGTCACTTTCATTATTTGCCCATCTTAGGCCTTTTATTGTAGCGCAACCGCTCTTTTAATAATTAATTCATATGCCTATAATTAATACATATGCCTATAATTAATACATATGCCTATAATTAATACATATGCCTAGGCATTCATGATATCAAAAAGTGTCAACCTCTACAAATTTAGTTTAGCATATTAAGAACTACTTAAGAAGACTGGTCCTCACGTAAGAAACAGAGAAAACCTTTGCGGGGAATAATTTTTATAAATTAACATTCATTAGACCTCCCTCAAGACACAGCATTTATCAAATTATTTATTTTTTTATCATTTTAAAAGGAGGTAATATTCATAATATTTATATTGTAGAAAATTGATCCCTGAATTTTTGCAGGGTTATCTGGAATTTGATGTTCCTTAAAAATGTCAAGTTTAAAAATGTGCTTACATAACTGATATCTGCATTTTTTCTCAATTTTCTGAATTTTGTAAAACTTTTTTTAGATACCTTTTCTAGAAACCTATTTTTGAGGCGAGTTTTTCTGGAGCACTTGCAAAAACATTGAGAGTAACAACAATAATAAAAATTCATATTAAATAAAGAATAAACGGATACATAATGTTATTAATAAATGTAAGTGCCTGTTCTTTAATTAAATATTAAACGTTTGTTACGTCCTGGGTATGACGATAAACTACATCCCCGTCCTGGGTATGACGATAAAGTACATCTGAGTCCTGGGTATGACGATAAAGTACATCCGAGCCCTGGGTATGACGATAAACTACATCCGAGTCCTGGGTATGACGATAAACTACATCCCCGTCCTGGGTATGACGATAAAGTACATCCGAGTCCTGGGTATGACGATAAAGTACATCCGAGTCCTGGGTATGACGATAAACTACATCCCCGTCCTGGGTATGACGATAAAGTACATCCGAGTCCTGGGTATGACGATAAAGTACATCCGAGTCCTGGGTATGACGATAAACTACATCCCCGTCCTGGGTATGACGATAAAGTACATCCGAGTCCTGGGTATGACGATAAAGTACATCCGAGTCCTGGGTATGACGATAAACTACATCCCCGTCCTGGGTATGATGATAAAGTACATCCGAGTCCTGGGTATGACGATAAAGTACATCCGAGTCCTGGGTATGACGATAAACTACATCCCCGTCCTGGGTATGACGATAAACTACATCCCCGTCCTGGGTATGACGATAAAGTACATCCGAGTCCTGGGTATGACGATAATCTACATCCGAGTCCTGGGTATGACGATAAACTACATCCGAGTCCTGGGTATGACGATAATCTACATCCGAGTCCTGGGTATGACGATAAAGTACATCCGAGCCCTGGGTATGACTATAAACTACATCCGAGTCCTGGGTATGACGATAAAGTACATCCGAGTCCTGGGTATGACGATAAAGTACATCCGAGTCCTGGGTATGACGATAAACTATATCCGAGTCCTGGGTATGACGATAAAGTACATCCGAGTCCTGGGTATGATGATAAACTACATCCCCGTCCTGGGTATGACGATAAACTACGTCCCCGTCATGGGTATGACGATAAACTACATCCGAGTCCTGGGTATGACGATAAACTACATCCGAGTCCTGGGTATGACGATAAAGTACATCCGAGTCCTGGGTATGACGATAAACTACATCCCCGTCCTGGGTATGACGATAAACTACATCCGCGTACTGGGTATGATGATAAACTACATCCGAGTCCTGGGTATGACGATAAACTACGTCCAACAGCAAGGCCTCTAATAACGTTTTTGAAAAAATAATGTTGCCAGCTGTACGTTTTTGAAAAAATATTACCAGCTATACGTTTTTTGAAAAAATAATAATTTCAGCTATACATTTTTGAAGAAATATCATCATCAGCTATACGCTTTGGAAAAATAGTATTACCAGTTATACATTTTTGAGGTTAAAAATATTAACAGAAATAGATTTTTGACAAAACAAGTCTTACCAGGAAAAAAAGTTGTCGACATTAAATAACCCATTGAGGTTGATATGCCGTAAAACAAAACAAACCAAACTAAACGTTTGTCCAGTCGGTATGACGTTTGCGTCTTATCATAACAGTCCGAACCCGATTCTCGATAGTGTATGCGCACTGCTGATGAGTCCCAAAATAGGGCGAGGCGGCTGTCCAGTGATTTCTGAATTCTGTTGAGGTTTCTTCTTCTAGACTCGATGAATTACTTAATTACGATTATTCAAATCCCCCTAAAAATTTCTATCACTTGAATATCCTTGCTTGAACAGGCTTCTAATGCTCTGGATGGATGGGTTTGGGGGTAGAAGACGTGACTTGTGGGGGCACAGTCCGTTGGGTTAAGTAAGCTTGAATGAGTTACGCGACAGAAATTGCGAAGATCGGTGCTATATCGAGTCTAGTTTTCCACGTCACCGTCACCGAGACCCGTTGGTGTGACGCTTGCGTCGTATCGTAATGGTTTGGGTTCGGGTTCGATTCTCGGTAGTGGATGCGTACTGATGAGGAGTCCCAAAATACCCTATCGAGGAACATTCGCTGTAAAAATGTTCGCCGTAGGAAAACTCGCCTCAGGAATTTTCGCTGTGTAGGAGTTTTGCTGAAAGACAATTTGGCCGCATTATTTTTCGATAACCTTATCTTGAACGTCCCTTTTGGAATAATGTTCAGTTTAATATGCGAAGTGCCTTGTTATCAATTATATTTGAATTATATAACAAATTTAAATTGTTTAAATGTTTTTGTGTTTGATGAACTGAATGCCAGTTATACTTTGGATCAAAAGGTAGTGTGTTGTTATAACTCATGTTCAAATATAACAAAGTATATTTCAATATTTAGGTATTTATAGTGAATTTAAAACAGTTTATGTTTGCAAATAATTTGTGTAAATTTCGAAAGACTTACTGAGAAATTTAAAGGGTTATCTTTCTTTGATCAGATATTTTATATTGAAGTTGGTTGCGTATTCAAGTTGTAAGTTTGTTTGAAATAATATATATTGCTTGAGTGAGAATTATTGGCAGACTGATATTATGTTAACAGAAAGTTTAACGTCAAGTCTGAAATATGAACCGTAGGTTCTGGTGTCAAGTTGAAATTTCTGTGCTCATCACTGACAAGGATGAATGATGTAAGATTTGGATCCTATAACTTCGCTTATTAAAATGTTTAAATCGAATTAACAATAGTATGTGCAAGATATACTTGATAACAAAGTACTTCACATATTTAAAAAAAAAAAAAGGGACGTAATTATCTCACGGCAAAAATCACATACGTCAAAGTTTTCTACGGCGAAAATTCCTCAGGCTAGTTTTCATACGGCAAAAATGTTTACGGCGAAAGTTGCTAAAACCCCATAATAGGACGAAAACGGCCGGCCAGTGCTTTCTGTTGAGGATTCTTCTAGATTCGATGATTTACTTAATTATGATTAAATATTTATATATCCGTTCGTACTTTATGTAAGAGAAACCTTTGCGTACATCTCCACCCCCACACCAAAATCTATTTAACAAAAGATTTCTTTAAAAAAACAAACGGGGTTATATATATATATATTGCGTGCATTTAGGCAGCAGTTTTTTCATTCATACATGTTTCATTAAATAATATAGACAAGTGTTGCCTATTTGTTTTATGTAAATTCTTTTCATATCGTCTGATAAGCTTAATAACACGAGTTTGTCGTTGCTTGGAAATCTTCCATGCAAACAGAAACAGACGATCATCACTGTTTTGTCCGTGTATTGCTTACTATATTGTAATGTAATTGTTATCATTCATAATGGCTTATGTAAGCCGAAAGCTTAGATAGGATTAAAAAATATGTATCAATATTGTGATTTTCTTTCTTCGTTTAATGATAATGTTATTAATCTTATCAGAAAAGAATTTACATAAAATAAATAGGCAACACTGTCTATATTATTTAATGAAACATGCATCATTGAAATATATATATATATATATATATATATATATATATATATATAAAAGTGAACATAGAAGTCAACACAGGCTCTATCTCTGATATTGAGCACTTTATCCCATAAATATAGCAAATCTTAAGACTATATTTCTTCATATATATATATATTTAAAAACATTTTTATGTTTAACATTCTTTTTATAGATACAAATATTTAAGTAAATGCTCTGTTTATAATAAACAGTATTAAGTAACATTTACCAGCCTGAATGTCCGAGAAATTTTCATAGAAAATATGCGTCTTTCGACAGGATTCGAAACTGTATCCTTTACTGAGTAATTTATCACATAAATATAGCACATTTCACTTTAAAACTATGTTTCTGTATATATATATATATATATATATATATATATATATATATGTAATATAATACTTATATATAATCCGACATAATTGTCGGACTTTGTCCATTTCATAATGTGTGACGTCATTTGTTTACATTTGATACGCCATAAGCAGTTATGAATGTATATGAGTGATTAATGGAAGATTGAAGTTTATAAGCAGTAAATTCAACCTTGCCAACCGAACGATCCTCAGTGGCCGATACGGTTAAGGCACGTCAGGCTATATGACGGTTCCGTATAGGATACAGGTTCGAATCCTGTCGGAGGACGAATATTTTCTATGAAAATTTCTCAGGTTTTTTCAGATCAAGCGTGATTTCCGACGAGGCACTCACTCTGATTTGCCAACTAATATGCAGTCTTGTAAATGTGGTGTGTGTGAGCGCATGCTCTTGTCGGGCGCAGGTTATGTAAAACATCTGAAATGTCATCATGACAATCAGAAGCAAGCCAGCTATGTCAACTTGCTTTACCGTCCTGCCGACAATACCTTGCTTGCAGGTCACCGTCTGGACTGATGAAGCACATGCTGGTACACTGGTTAGTTGTAGGACATATAGGTCCAGTTAACCGAATCAAGGCTTACGGCCGTATCACGTTGAAACACCGATTCTCGTCCTATCACTGAAGTTAAGCAGTGTTATTCCTGGTTATTACCTAGATAGATGACCGCTTGGAAATACCAGGTGCTGTACGTCTGGATGTACGGGTGGCGTAATGAATAAGGGCGAGAAATCGGAGAGCCGACTGACTGACTGATATGAACATAAAACATAACTGATTGACTGATAGGCTTATGAACTTCATTTCTTGCCCTTACGATCATACAACATCGCATAGTAATCCTCTAACTTGGGTGTCTCTTGGGCCTTGTATAAGGTCATCATTAGTAAAAAAAGAGACAATTGATAAATAAAAGTTCGAAACATTTACTTTCATACCTTGTCTAATGCTAATATTTCATCTAATAAAATCGGACCAGTTTAAAGATATGAATTGTATTCTTACATGGGAAACACAAACAAGATGTAAAAATAATGAATACATAGCAATGAATGATGATTAACGTTGCTGCTATTATTATTATTATTATTATTATTATTATTATTATTATTCTACTACTACTACTACTACTACTACTACTACTACTACTACTACTACTACATGCTGTGTTCCTATCATGGACGTCCTGGGTAAGACGATAAACTACATCCAACAGCAACGCTTCTGATCAGGAGGTTTTGAGGAGCGTGGAACCACCTCTTAATTGCTTGTGTTCCCAGGTTCACCCTGACTCGGGGTGGTGGCACGTGTTAGGGTCGCATCTATGGGCAAATAGTTAACACCGAAACTGTGGTCAAAACACTATGAAAGTGAAAAAAATTGTTTTAATACCAAAAGCACTTCGCAAAAAAATTATTAGCAGCAATAATTTTGGGGGAAATAAAGATATTACCAGCAATACATTTTTGAAGAAAACAATATTACCAGAAATACATTTTTGAAAATATATATATATATATATATATATATGTGTGTGTGTGTGTGTGTGTGTGTGTGTGTGTATTACCAGCAATAAAAATTTTGTCGGCATTAAATAACCCATTGAGGTTGATATGCTGTAAAACAATGCAAACCAAACAAAACCTATTATGGATCTTCACAATTTTCTGTCCTTTGAAGCTCTTAGGAGAATTTTTCATTCCGCTATCTCTCCTCACGCCTGTCATGCCAACAATTTACCTAAGCTCGTTAGGTAGGTTATTCGCTGTCTTCCCCATGCCTTCATTATGTCTTGCCAGTGTTAAAGTTACTAAGCCTTCTTTCCTCATTATGTGCCTTACAATTTTCAGCTGTCTCTTTCTGGTGTTAAGTATAAGAATCCATTTCTTTCCTTTTCTCTAAAAATGCGTCATCGTTCACATGTTCTGTCCATGGTATTCTCAGCATCCTTCTGTAGAACAACATTTCTCTTGCCCCGAGCCTCTTCTTCATTTGGGATGTAATTGTTCAGCATTCACTGTTATTATAAGAGGACCGATATTGCCTAACAATTCGATACTCTCTTCTTTGTTTCTAAAGTGATTTTCCTTTTTCTTAATACTTCGCTTAGCTTTTGGAAGGCACCTTTCGATATTCCACCCCGACTTCAGAAAACGGTGTCGCATTTTCTGTCCTCTGTTAAAACAGTTCCTAGATATTTCAAATTTTGTAACTGCTTGCATCTTCAATTTGTAATTCGAATGTTGAGCTCTTTTTTGCTAACAACCATATATTGTCTTCTTGCAATCGATGTTTAGTCCTTTCTTCTGGCTTTCCTTTACTACGTTCTGTAGGAGTTTTTGTATTTTCCTTTCTGCCTGCTATTGACACTGTTTTATCTGCATATCCAATGTTAAGATTGTGGAAGCCAATAAGAAATCCTGGTAGAACGTTTTAATTCTCTCAGAATCACCACACTGTATAGGTTGTTTAAGTCTGGTGAGAAGACACATCCTTGTCTTACAACCCCAGTATATTTACTGAACACATTTTGTATCCGTAAAAGTACGTGGTTTGCTCCCAGTATAAGTTTTGGATTATTCTATTTACAAATATATCAAACTCAGCTAACGATTCGAACTGTTCTTTGAGACGTACTTTGCTCAATCTATAAAACATGGCCCCGCATCCTTTCGTATTTGAATTGGTCTTCGTGGTGTCATTATGAATATAGCATTCCTTGTTCCAATGTCTTTGAAGAAAACGGACTGATCTGGTCTTATTTCCATTCTAGTTCTGATGCACGCTATATTAATCAGAAATCAGATATCTATCTGTATTCTGTCTGTATCTATTTCAATGTGTTCTATTAACAATCTGTTATCTATCTATCTCTCTATCTATCTATCTCTCTATCTATCTATCTATCTATCTATCTATCTATCTATCTATCTATCTATCTATGCGTCCGCCCGCCCGTCCGTCCGTCCGTCCGTCCACCTCTTTGTCTGTCTGTTTCTGTCTCTCTCTCTCTCTCTCTCTCTCTCTCTCTCTCTCTCTCTCTATATATATATATATATATATATATATATATATATATATATATATATATATATCCGACCGTCCGGCCACATCTTTGTCTGCCTGTCAGTCTGTCTGTTACTGTCTTTATCTATTTCAATCTGTTCATATCTATCTATCTATCTATCTATCTATCTATCTATCTATCTATCTATCTATCTATCTATTCCATTCTGTTCATATCTATCTATCTATCTATCTATCTATCTATCTATCTATCTATCTATCTATCTATCTATCTATTCCATTCTGTTCATATCTATCTATCTATCTATCTATCTATCTATCTATCTATCTATCTATCTATCTATCTATCTATTCCATTCTGTTCATATCTATCTATCTATCTATCTATCTATCTATCTATCTATCTATTCCATTCTGTTCATATCTATCTATCTATCTATCTATCTATCTATCTATCTATCTATTCCATTCCATTCTGTTCATATCTATCTATCTATCTATCTATCTATCTATCTATCTATCTATCTATCTATGTCAGTTTTGGAATTAAATCTTATTACTGACCTTATTGATTTATATTAATCTGCTCGCATACTAATTTGTTACACATTCATAAAATAAACTATTTAATAACTTCTTCTTCTTTGTAAATAGCAGGGCAGACCGGATTCTATAGCCTTGGATGACAACAGGTCTACCGCAGAAGGAAATGCAACCTACTGCGGGAAAAAATCTGCCTCGTCAGTCATGTATCGAAAGCCTAAGCGTTTATCATGCATGGCACATAACTGATTGAACTCTTTTATTTTAATGTCGACTTCATTTTATCGCAAGTTTATAGATCGTCGCTCTCCATAAGTCTGTAGCTTGGATTGAAAATTAAGATTAAGGCTTCAGCGTAAAGACACAAAGGACAGTGAAAAACGTTCATGAAAGATAAAAAAATAGGATGAAAGAAAGAAAGAAAGGATTGAAAGAAGAAGAAAGATAAGAGAAAGAAGGAGAAAGAATAAAAATAAGAAAGACAGAAAACAATGATAAGAAAAAAAGAAGAAAATAAAAGGAAAAAAATGAAGACGAAAATAAAGAAAGAAGTCAGAAAAAATCGAGAAAAGATGGAAAAAAAAAGAAATAAGAAGGAGTAAAAAAAAAAGAAGAAAAAAGAAGAAAAGAAATATGAAAGAGTAAAAAAAGAGAATAGAAAAAAGAAATAAGAAGGAGTAAAAAAGGGAATAAAAAGAAGAAAATAAATAAGAAGGAGTAAAAAAAAGAGAATAAAAAATAAGAAAAGAAATTAGGTGTTAAATAAGAGAATAAAAAAGAAATAAAGAAATAAAAATGATTAAAAACGGAGAAAAATGAAGAAAAGAAATAGGAAAATAAAGCAAACAAGAACCAAAATAATGAAAATGAAAAAGAAAGAAGACAGTAAAGGGATAAAAGAGAGAAGGAAAAAAGAAAAAAAAAGACGAAAAAAAAAGAAAGAAAGAGATGTAATTTAAAAAGAAAAGACAAGAAAAGTATAGAAAGAAGAGAGTGAAAATTAAGAAGAAGAAAGACGAAATTGGGAAAAAAGGAAGAAAAAGTGAACAAATAGGGAAAAATAAGCAAGAGAGAATAAAAGAAAACGATAAAGAAAAGAAAACTAGAAAAAGAAATCAACTAATGGGAAAAGAAAGAGAAAAAAGAAGGAAAGATAAAAACAAAAAGAAGACAAAAAAGAAAAAGAGAAAGAGAAAATGAAAGAAAAAGAGAAGGGGAAAAAGTAGAACGAGAAAAAGAAAGAGAATTAAAATGTGAAAAAGAAAGAAACAATGGGATCGAAAGAGAGAAAAACGAAAGAAGAAAAAGAGAATAAGGAGAAAAATAAGAGCAAGAGGGTAAAAGGTGAAAAGAAGCAGACAAAGAAAGAGAAGGAAAAACAAAAGGGAAGAGAGGTAGAGAAAAGAAGAAAGAAAAAAGATAAACATAGAAAAATTAAACTAAGAGAGGAAATAGAGAAAGAAATAGAAAAAGAAGAGACTAGAAAAGGATAAGAAATAAATATAAAGAAAGATAGAAAGAAAGAAGAAAGCAAGAAAGAAATGCGTAGACGAGGAAAACGGTCTTGCCAAAAAGGACCTTTGAAAAATAATGAGAGGTAGAAAAAAGAAAAAGTAAAGGAAGAAAAATACAGTAAAAATGAAAGTGAGAGAAATAGAATAAGAAAAGAGAAAGAAAGAAAGAAGCAAACGTGATAAAAGTAAAGAAGAAAAGGTAAAAAATAGGTATGGGATTGGGGTAGAAAGAAAGAAAGAAAGAAACAAAGAAAGAACCAAACATGAAAAATGTAAAGAAGAAAAGGTAAAAAATAGATATAGGATTGGGGTAGAAAAAAGAAAGAAAGAAAAACAGATAGACAGGCAGACAGAAAGGAATCTTGAGTGGGCGTGTAAAACGATCTTGTCCGAAAAGGAAAAGAAAAAGAAAAAAAAAAGGACCTTTGTCCACATGCCCCAGTGGTGTGATCTATTTATCAAAATCAACTTAAACGCGAAAAAAAAAAATCCTAAAAAACCTCGGGGTGACCTATTCCTCAATCTCTACCCACAGCCACTCACTATTTACAAATATTTTTTTCTGATTTCCTGGTGCGAGATTCCCGTGGTGCCTCACCCGCTCTTCCAAACCGACGATTGGAACCAACCACCACCCACTCCCCATTTCAGCCCTGAAATTTGTCGGCGTCTAAATTTAGCTACGATGCCCACGTTTAACCAACCCCCATCACCACTGTCTTCCCGCTCGAAGAGAAACTGATATCGCGAAGCACATGATTTTGGCAAGAATTTTGAGTTCGTATTCAATCGTACCGTTGTTTTGTTTGTTTTTTTGTTGCTCGGATTCATCACGGCTTGTCGTGGTGACAAAGAATTTCTCCCCCTAAGAAAAAGCAAGGCATAAAAATGTGTAAATAAATATTTGCAATAATTTTGTAAATATTTTAGGGTAAGAAAAAACAATAAAAAAGTCGATTTTGGAAATCCTATTTAAACTCGATTAAAAACCACTTTGTTCTTGACCCTAAAATAAATATAGCCTATATACTCGCGTATCATGCGACTTTTGAAGACCAAATTAGTTGTAAGGTGTGTTGGGTGCGGTGGAGGTATCCGTACACGAGATATAAAATTAGCGTATGCACTGCTGGCCCGGGCTGTGACGTTGACCAAAAATTGTATCCATTTACTGTGGGTCAAATTACCTTCAAAATTAGGTTTCAAAAGCCGCTTGATAAGCGAGCATCTACTGTACATTGTTTATTTTTTAATGAAAAGATAACATCAGGGCGTCCAAGTGAAAGTGCGAGTAGTGAAACGATTTAAAATCGGTTGGTGCCTCCACGAACCTTAAAAAACAAAGCAAAACAAAAAAGGAAGCAAAAAAAAGAAACAAAAACAAAACAAGACAAAGCACACACACACACACACACACAAACACAAACAACAAAAAAACAAACACATTTTTAAATAATTTAAATGTCCTCTTGGTAACTCCTACCACCATTACAGTGTAAAGAAATGGATAGTTGTCTGCTTACGACATCGAGCAAAAGTCATAAGTGGCGAGCTAGGGACATGAACAAAGAAATGGTCAGTATAAGCAGTACCCTACAACTTAACATCTACCAGTAGGCATTGTTGTCATAGATTTCTACTAAAAGAAACCTTTTAAACTATATTAATTATAATTTATAAACTCTCCTCTGCTTAGATTATCTTCCTAAATCTCCTTCCGTTAATCCCTTACGTCTCTTTATCTATCTATCTATCTATCTATCTATCTATCTATCTATCTATCTATCTATCTACAGGGGTTGGACAAAATAATTGGAACAGGTGCAAATTCCACTCCTATATTTCAAAGACCTATTATATTAAGAACTTTAACTAAAATTTCGTAATTGCAGCTTATATCTATTGTAAATACGTTTATTTATCTAATTTAATGTCTTTGTCTTATTTATTTTTATAATTTAGTAAAATTTAAGCTAAATGCGTGACCTCTCTGAGTTCGAAAAAGGGCAAATTTTTCGAGCTCGCATGGCAGGAGACTCGATCAGTAAGGTTGCTAAACTGTTTGGAATTTCAAGAGCTACCATATCAAGAACTATGACGCAATTCGAAAAACAAGGCAAAACCTCGAGTAACCGAAGCAATTCGGGCCGGACTTGCAAACTTACTGACAAGGACCGATGTGCATTGAAACGCAATGTGGCAAAAAAAATCATCGGACTACTGCGGCCAAAGTGACTGCTGAGTTGAATAATCATCTGAATAGTCCAGTTTCTACTAAAACTGTTCGTCCTGAGCTCCATAAGGCTAGATATCATGGAAGAGCCGCCGTAAGGAAACCTCTTCTCTCCACTCGCAACATTCAGAAGAGGTTGAAGTGGTACAGAGATCACAATGCAGACCAATGGAAGCAAGTCATATTCTCAGACGAGTCCAGTTTTTCTCTTTTCTCAACTTCAGGGCGAGTTTATGAGTGGAGGCAGCCCAAAGAAGCTTACAACCCTGACTGCCTTCTTCCAACATTGAAGCATGGAGGTGGATCAGTGATAGTTTGGGCCGCCATATCATGGAAATGTCTCGGTCCAGTAGTTGCCCTGCATAGAAGAATCAACAGCAAAGATTACCTGAACATTTTGGGAGATGATGTTCATCCAATGGCCCAGAATTTAGCCCTGATTGTGACTGCATCTTCCAAGACGATAATGCTCCAATACATACCGCTCGAGTGGTTAAGAATTGGTATGAAGAGCATGAAAGTGAGCTAGAACACATGGAGTGGCCTCCCCAATCTCCAGTTAGCAATATTATTGAAAATTTGTGGTGCATTTTGGAGCGACAAGTTATGAGCCGCTATCCTCCACCGTCGTGTCGTAAAAAGCCAGAGCAGGTGTTAATGGAAGAATGGCTGAAAATTCCTCTGGATGAAGTCAGGAAGCTGTATGATTCCATTCCTAGACGTATTAAAGCTGTATGTGAGGCTAAAGGAGGACCAACTCCATATTAAATAAATTTTCTTTGAATTTAACAAGTGTTTCAATTATTTTGTCCAACCCATCTCTCTCTCTCTCTCTCTCTCTCTCTCTCTCTCTCTCTCTCTCTCTCTCTATATATATATATATATATATATATATATATTAATTTTACTTTTGGGGCTCATTCTTAAATTCTTCTCTAATTTTAAATTTAAGTTTTCTTCTAATCCATTCGTCGTCATAAGGTTAATATTTTTTTAAATAAAACTTCTCCCCTATAAAATAGATACTTATCACCCTCCTTGACCTCTGTCTCGTGCCTAGCGTCTAACTGAAACAGTGTAAACTTATTAGGTATTTTCGGCAAGTTAAGGTTTGGGTTGACCCTTTAGCTTCCTATATCAATTCCTCACAGTTAAATGCCACTTCCTGCTTCCTCTAACCTTACAGACGTGAACTTCATTCCACATCGGGGTTGAAATGATAGACTACCATTTTCGTCGTCTGCCGAAATAGCCTATTCCCCATATGAGGTAAAAGGATTTGTTTGATCATTAATTACATTGCTCTGTATAAATAAAATACATCCGACTCTTATTTGTGGATCAGTTCTAATATTTTATATTACTAGGATCCACTTGGATTATATAACATTTTTTTTACCTTCCTATATAAACTAAGTAACTATTAACAACAAACAAAATGTCCTTAGCTAATGGAAGAATTTAGAAAATGGTATTGTATTCATATTGTCAACTGAAAATTACGTCAAATATTATCACGTGTAGAAATATTGAAATAGAAATATTAATCTACGGACAGGCCTTTTCCCAATATCACCTTTCCTAAAGGAATGACTTCTGTCCGAGGCCAACGTACACAACTGTAACAAGAAATCAAAAGAAAATAGTTGAAACCGTCAACACAACAGTAAAAACAATATTTCTACACGTGACAGTACTTGACGTAATTTTCAGTTGACAATATGAATATAATAGGTTTTTCTAAATTCTTCTAGTTGCTAAGGACATGTATATATATATATATATATATATATATATATATATATATACACACACACACACATACACACACACACACACACACACATATATATATATATATATATATATATATATATATGGTTTAAAGTGCGCAATATCAAGGATAGACAGTATGTAAGTATAAAAGTAGACATTGAAGTCAATACGCATAAGCAGCAGTCTGTTTCATGCTTAAACACATTAATCTGGTCTGACTTCAATGTTTACACACCCACACCCACACATATGTATATATATATATATATATATATATATATATATATATATATATTGCTCAATGTAAGTAACAGAGTAATACATACATACATACACACACACACACACACACACACACACACATATATATATATATATATATATATATATCAAAATATGTGTGGCAGTTCAATTTATATTACATGAATCATTCATACAAAAAGAAGATAGTGAAGTTAATGATATAAGTTTATAAGTTTATATCATTAACTTCACTATCTGCTTTTTGTATGAATGATTCATGTAATATATATATATATATATATATATATATATATATATATATATATATATATATATTGCTCAGTTACTTACATTGGGCTCTCTTTGGGTTAATGTCAATATCCTCCTTGGAATTATCCCTACTAATTACCAATTGCTATTCTATCTCTCTCTCTCTCTCTCTCTCTCTCTCTCTCTCTCTCTCTATATATATATATATATATATATATATATATATATATATATATATATATAATCGATCCGTTGGTATATAATCCGGGTGGATCCTAGTAATATTAATTATTAAAACTGATCCACAGAGAGCTCGATGGATTTATTATAACAGAGCATATGTATTTTTACAGCAAAAAAAAACAAAAAATACCTTAAGATAGAAGATAGTCTATTTCAAGCCGTTCTGTTCGCAGCTATCTTCTGTCCCTAGGTGGGCTGATATATATATATATATATATATATATATATATATATATATATATATATATATATATATATATATATGCATTTTTTTAATGCTGGGAGACTGTTTAAATGGTACTTTGTATTAATATAAATAAATAAATAAATAAGTGGCACTGAACCGAAAAATTACTTATAGTTATATATGCCTAAGTGTTTCCCTGTGACTTGCTCTTTGGTTTTTAGATTTGGCAAGTGCTATGTCATTAGACGATTGCATCTATCAAGACTGACGCCAAACAGAGCCAGTATTCTTCAACCATTTTCGAAACGTAGAAATCCTTCAGATAATGACCTTGCCCTCTTCTACACGATACATTCGTTTCATTCTTTGCCCTGCTCAGACATAAATATTCTTTGTTGAAGGTTGGAATTTCTGTCAGGAACTTCTTATCATGTGAACCTGGGCCGAACCTACGCCTACCGTCTTCGTTTGTACGAATGAGGTCAAATATGCCTTGCTTTTAAGCTCTCTCTTGTAACGTTAATAGAACAACATATTCTTTTGTTGTTTAAGCGGTTCTTCAAATTAAGCTTACTGTAAATGGCTTTGAAAAGCACAGTCTGAAATATTTCAAATTCGTTTTTGGGTAGTGACGAACCGGCCAGAGTGTCAGCTTTTCTGATGGAAAGTGGATCCTAGATGGCGTACCTCTATCAAATAAAAATGCAATAAAGAAACAAACACAGACAATTGTTTTAGTAATAAAAAAGGGAATTAGAACTTTATAAAGTCATCTGCACAATATCAGTTACTCAAGTCCAATGTGAGAGGATATTTTCTAAGCTTGAGATCATAAAGACAAGTTTAAGAAATTCGCTGAGGAGAATTTCGTATCATACATGTCCATTGAAAAAGAATTGTTAGATGAACTGGATGCAGAAACAGATGGAGATGCGGTGGAGTAATAGATTGCGATGAGGAATCGGAGAGCCGAGTTCCAATTCCAGTCGAATTCATTACATTCACTTACGGGAAAGGTATGACTCCTCTTCTTCTTCTCCTCCTCCTAGCTATGGGTAAATAGCAGGACAGACCGGGTTCTATAGTCTTGGATGGCAATTGGTCTACCACAGAAAGAAATGGCAACCTACTGCGGGAAAAAATCTGCCTCGTCTTTCATGTATCGAAAGATGCATGATCGTCTAAGCATGTATCACGCATGGCACATAACTGACTGACATTCTAGTACCCTTCAGAAACGTATGAATCTTCTTCTTCTTACCTCAGCTATGGGTAAATAGCAAGACAGGCTGGGTTCTATAGCCATGGATGGCAACTGATCTACCGAAGAAAGAAATAGCAACCTACTGCGGGAAAAAATGTGCCTCGTCTTTCATGTATCAAAACATACATGATCGCCAATGCGAGTAACACCCATGGCACATAACTGACTGACCCTTGGGAAAGGTATGAATCCTCTTCGTCTCCCACACAGCTATGGATGAATAGCAGGACAGACCTGGTTCTATAGCTTTGGATGGCAACTGGTCTATAGCAGAAAGAAATGGCAACCTACTGCGAGAAAAAAATCTGCCTCGTCTTTCATGTATCGAAAGATACATAGTCGCCTAAGCGTGTATCACGCATGGCACATAACTGACTGAAACACAACGATCGCTTAAAATTAGAGATGGGATATAGCAATATCATTACACTACAACGCACAGTATGTATTTCTGAGATGAGCCATTATCTAACTGAGGACACATGGCACAGTGGATAAAAGCGTTAGTTCTATTCAGTGACAGGACCCAAAGAGTGTGAGTTCAATACTCGGTTAAGGCAGTGGAGAACTTTCAGAGGGAAAAATTAACAGGAGATAACTGATAACTGACATCCATTAAACATGGCACGTGGAACTAGAACAGTCTACCCCAGTGAGCGAAATAAAGGGTTCAGTTCGACATTCAAACCACCTGAAGAAGACCAAAGCGTACAACGGTGGAAACGTTGTAATAAATATGGCGACAAAGATGAAGACAATAGTCCGAATAATGTAAATAATGTACATAATACCTCATCTCAGAAATATAGACAGACACTGAAGGTCCGAAACGTTGTAATAAATATGGCGACAAAGATGAGGACAATAGTCCGAATAATGTAAATAATATACATAATACCTCATCTCAGAAATATCGACAGATGCAATGTTCTATTTTTAGATTTTCTGTCTCTTGAAACATCTGTTAATGTATAAATTGTGTAGCAAACTATTAAAAAATATCAACCAATTACTTAAAATTAAAAAAAATAAATAATTAAATCATAACATTCTGCATTTACATTTGACATCTTCTGCTCGTAATATGAACAATACATGAACATTTAACCGGGATCATCGAGTCAGTGTGAATGATCTTTTTCTTAGCTGCATAGTTTGAGCTTCGCCAGGGCTATACACAGTTTTGAATTCAAAGTTTTCTTTCCTCTAGACCGGTTGTCACCCAAGGCTATAGAACCCAATCTGTCCTGCTAGTTATCAACAACTTTGGATTAGAAAGATGGGTTGATACCTATCTCAAGGGTATTAGCGTGTTAAATGGATGCAATGAACTCGACTGGAATTCGAACTCGACTCTCCGATTCATCAATTCGAGCCTCTATTCATTACTCCACCGTGCACTAATTACTAAAAAACTACACGATTTTTTTCTACAGAAAATTTTTTTTTTTTTTCATATTTATGTTTTGAAAATTTTGTTTATTCGTTATATAAATTAAGTGATAGCATTGTAGTTACGGGTGAGCCGTCTTTGTCTTCTGCTAACCAATATTTTTGAACCCAGTCCGCGATTGGCTTTCAACAATATTTTCCCTCCTAAAAATAAATATTTACAAATTGGGTAAATACTGTTGATCATATTCTGGATTGATCCTACAAATTTTGTAGCAGACGACAAACATGGCCGTTTGGTTTTTCCGAGGCTTCTGTGCGTTTAAAAATAACGTCGCTGATTGGTTAATATGTGCAAATGTGGAAATTCAAACGAGCCGGTTTTGTGCACAAACATTTCGTGAAATTTGAGTTTTAGTAATATTACTTAAATCTATTGAATTTTTCTATAATTTATTAACGGGTTTCCACAGATATAGGATCATTGGCTCACTGAGAGAGATAAATTCAGAGAAAGAAAGAGTGAGAGAGAGAGAGAGAGAGAGAGGGAGAGAGAGAGAGAGAGAGAGGGAAACTGATGTAAAGGGAGAAATCTAAAATATGTTAATTGCGCTTGTGACGTCATTCAGAATTTGCATAATAATGCACCAATGCACACAGTTCTGTTTTATGTGTTATAGGTCAGCCAGTTAAGTGCCATACGTGACACACACCTGGGCGATCATGACTCTTTCGATGAATGACTGACGAGTCAGAAGGTTGCCGTTTCTTTCTGAGGTAGATTGTCTGGTAATCAAGGCGATAGGACTCATTCTTTCCTGCTATTCAACCCATAGCAGGCGGGGATAAGAGATAGATTGATGCCTTTCCCAAGGATATTTGCTCGTAGGCGAATGTAGCGAACTCGACTGGAATTCGAACTTATTCCTACCAATATCATTAAACTACAACGCACAGTATATATTTCTGAGATGAGGTATTATTATGTACATTATTTACATTATTCGGACTATTGTTCTCATCTTTGTCGCCATATCTATTCCAACGTTTCGGCCGTTGTACGCTCCGACTTTCTTCAGGTGGTTTGAATGTCGAACTGAACCCTTTATTTCGCTCACTGAGGTAGACTGTTCTAGTTCCACGTGCCATGTTCAATGGATGTCAGTTATCAGCTATCTAACTACCACCTTTATTCACTGTGCCATGTGTCCTCTGTTAGATCCAGTGACAGGACCCAAAGAGTGTGAGTTCAATACCCGGTTAAGGCAAAGAAGAAGAAGAAGAAGAAGAAGAAGAAGAAGGTGGTGTTGTTGTTGTGAAGATGAAGAAGGTGTTGTGAAGAACAAGGTGTTGTTGTTGTGAAGAAGAGGAAGAAGGAGAAGAAGAAGGTGTTGTTATTGTTGTTAAGAAGATGAAGAAGAAGAAGAAGAAGAAAAAGAAGTAAGAAGAAGACAAAGAAGAAGAAAAAGGTGTTGTCGTTGTTGTTGTAAAGAAGAAGAAGAAGAAGAAGAAGAAGAAGAAGAAGAAGGTGTTGTTGTAAAGAGGAAGAAGAAAAAGGTGTTGTTGTTGTAAAGAAGAAGAAGAAGAAAATGAGGGTGTTGTAAAGAAAAAGAAAAAGGTGTTGTTTTCGTAAAGAAGTTGAAGGTGTTGATCTTGTAAAGTAGAAAAAGAAGAAGAAGAAGAAGAAGAAGAAGAAGAAGAAGAAGAAGGTGGTGTTGTGAAGATGAAGAAGGTGTTGTGAAGAAGATGTTGTTGTTGTGAAGAAGAGGAAGAAGGAGAAGAAGAAAGGTGTTGTTGTTGTTAAGAAGAAGAAGAAGAAGAAGAAGAAGAAGAAGAAGAAGAAGAAGAAGAAGAAGAAGAAGAAGAAGAAGAAGAAGAAGAAGCGGAAGATAGTGGCGGTGGTGGAGTAGGCTGAGAAGCAATGGTGGTGGGGGTGACGTGAACTGTGGAGAGGGAGTAAGAGAAGTGGTGAGGGTTTGATGTTGCTTAAATGATATTATTTATTCTTAGCCGCACGCCCCAATTTTGTGGTATATTTATCACCCATTCACAGAACTAAAGCCATTTTGGGACATGACATTTGTCCTTTCTCATAACGAAAAAATGTCATGTCCCTTCTGAACGTAAGTAATCATGGCTCGCCACAGATTCCTTGGCGTTTTCATCTGTGAATTATTATGAATACATTGGAAAGACAGTAGAGTAGTTTCACGTTGCTATCTCCGCGGATTTGTATTCGGAATTATCCTACCCCTAGACAGTCTGCCACCGAACCCAGCGTACCCTGCAAATGAGACATGAGACTAAATGAAGATGTTATTTTTCCAATAAGCTCTCTTCATCTTTCTATCTCTTTCTTTTTATCTCTTCAACACATACACACACACCCAAGCGCACGTACGCACACACACACACACACTCTCTCTCTCTTTCTTTATACATACACACACACACACACACACACACACATATATATATATATATATATATATATATATATATATATATATATATATATATATATATATATATATATATATATATATATGTATACCGGGTGTAGCAGCACAATTGTCCAAATCGTGAAACACCAAAATTGTCCAATAGTTAGATTAAGTTTGAACCATTTTATTTTAGAAATGATTAAAAATATCTTACTGGAATTCTCCGAGGTCTTTACAACACTATTGGACTCAACTCTGAGCAATAATAATATATAATTACTCTCCAAGCTTAACAGAAGAATCGTTATGAAATCGACCTTAAACGAAAATGCATGTTCATCATTAATTAATCAGAGCTAAGGATCGGAAGCTCATAGTGTATTGACATAAAGTTCATATATTTATATATACATATATATATATATATATATATATATATATATATATATATATATATATATATATATATATATATATATATATATATATATATCCGGTTAGAAAGGTCTATTTTACTATCTTTAAACTTAAATCTTCCATGAATCTCTTCTATTCATATCTGCGCTAGCGTATCAAATGTAAACAAATGACGTCATATATTTTGGAAAAGTCCTACGATTTATTTAAAGACATGTAGGAGAACGAAAATTTTCTATGAAAATTTCTCGGACATTCAGGCCGGTAAATGTTATTTAATACTGTTTATTATAAAAACAGAGCATTTGCTTAAATACTTGTATCTATAAAAAGAACGTTAAACATATCATAAATGTCTTTAAATAAATTGTCGGACTATGTCCAATTCAAAAATATATGACATCATTTGTTTACATTTGATACGCTAGAGCAGATATGAATAGAAGAGATTCATGGAAGATTTAAGTTTAAAGATAGGAAAATCGACCTTGCTAACCGGACGCTTCTCTGTGGCCGAACGGTTAAGGCACGTCACGCGATATATATATATATATATATATATATATATATATATATAAATATATATTATTCCAGGATCTTTTACCAAGTTATTCATGATGACTTTACCGTCTTTAACCTAACTTTCTGTTCTGGCTTAACAAGGTGCCTGAGACGTTTCACGTACGATTTCATTTTCAAGTTTTTTTCCACTGTTCTTTGGACTGACATAGCTGAAACTCTTCTCTCACGTTCAAAACGTCTTATGGACTGAGTTGGATCTTTTCTAATTGATCTCTTTATCTTTAACTTGAAATGACGATCCTTCTTCCTGTTGTGACCTCCTGATCCAGTTTGCCTCGCTACTGTTCCCACGTTTTTTAAAACTTATTCACTGTTCTCTTGATGGTTCTTGAATGGAATTTGAAGATGGAAGTCAGAATATGAATGTTGGTACCATTACTGAAGCCCTGACTGATCTTTTTCCTCTCACCATTTCTCATTTGAGAAGGCAGTTGTTATGACACAAAACGATTTTAACCAGTACTCTTTCGAGCTGAATAACTCAAAGACTTCTTCAGTGATTCTTACGGCAAATGGTGTCAAGATGGTTAAACGTCTTATCTGAAAACCTGGGAAAAAAGAAACTCAGTTAGTTTAGTGGGTTTTTTTCTTAGATATTAAACATATTGTAGGGTGGATAATTCTGCTTTTATACCTGGTATATATATATATATACATACATATATATATATATATATATATATATATATATATATATATATATATATATATATATATATTGTGTGTGTATTTAGGCAGCATTTTTTCATTAATACATGTTTCATTAAATAATATAGATAAGTGTTGTCTATATATTTTATGTAAGTTTTTTTTCATATAGTCTGATAATCTTAATAACATTATCATTAAATAATGAAAGAAAATCACAATATTGATACATACTTTTTTTTAATCCGATCTGAGCTTTCGGCTTACATAAGCCATTATCAAAGATGACAATTACACAATATATTTATGCAATACACGAACAAGAAATTGATGATAGTATTATTTGTTTACATAGATGATTTCCAAGCAAAGATAAACACGTGCATATAAAACGCTGAAAGCGAAAATCGCACAACAGCTCATGACGTCACACATGACCACGCGAGAGTGAATCCGATGAGTATTGAGTATGAAAAGCCGTTGGTATGAGCCAATGACTTCTGTTACTAATTATAGGCATTTAAGGATATTTTTGGAGATTTCATAGTTTATTTTGTTCAGGTTAGGTTTCAACTGTTTTATGTATATAGCTTCAAGAATTTTTAGTTTTTGTTTATTGTTTTCATGTTTAAGTATAGTTGTGTTTTCGACGAGGATTTTCCGGAATTGTGTATGCGGCCAGGCATGTTGTTTTAAATGCCTAAAAATGTTAGAGTTATCATTCAAATGTAGTGTCAAGCGTTGTGAAAGCGAGTTTGTGGTGTGACCAACATAGATATTATTTAGTTCGTTGGAGATACAATCTCCCAAAGGGCACCTGAATTTGTAAACTATGTTGTTTTTTTTCAAATCGCTAACCGGGGGAGAAGAATCATTGCGAATAATTGAGTTGGATATTTTAGATTTAGTGTAGTATATAATTAACTTAATTCTTTTGCTAGGATCTGTTGTGGATATGTTAGTATATATATATAAGAATGGATACAATATCTTGACCGTGTTTTCAAAATGAACACATTATATAAATACATGCATACAACAAACTATTTCTTGTTAACAGTTAATATATTTCAACCTTGAAATGGCTAAATGTATAGCCGAAAGCGTTCGGATAAAAAGAACAACTGGGCAGTTTTTATAGAATTCTCTTTCGTTCAGCGGTTTTATTTTTAAGGTTTTTATTTACTTTTTTTTCTTTCCTGCTATCATTTTTTCTTTATTTTCATTCGATAGTTTTTTCTTAAGTTTCATTTGCATAGTTTTTCTTAACTTTCTATTTTTACTTTTCTTTCTTGCATTTTTTCTGTTTTTACTTTTTCTTTCTTTCTTTCTTTCTTTCTTTCTTTCTTTCTAATCTTTCGTTCGCGCATTTTATTTTTTTAAGTTTCTTTGATTTTCCTTCTTTTTTCTTTTTTCCTTTGTTTCTCTCTTTCTTTTCAGACTCTCGTACTGGGTTTTATTTTTAACATTTTTCATTTCTTTCTTTCTTTCTTTCGTTCTTTCTTTCTTTCTTTCTACTCACTATCTTTTAATTTTCCAGTTTCTTTCTTTCTTTCTTTCTTTCTTTCTTTCTTTCTACTCACTATCTTTTAATTTTCCAGTTTCTTTCTTTCTTTCTTTCTTTCTTTCTTTCTTTCTTTCTTTCTTTCTTTCTTTCTTTCTTTCTTTTGGACTTCGTTTCTACTGTCATTCTTTCTGTTTTTTTATTTTTATTTTTTTTCACAACGTTTCACTTGTTTCATTCTCCGGCCATTTTCCAGCCTGGTGCCGTCTGGCCCGCTCGTATTAAGTCTGTTGCGGTCATTTAAGTGCATTGCGTTATGGCATGTCATTGAAAATCTTTACAGCGCGGAACAACTAACGAACCAGAACAAACTGGGAAGGTTGCAGAATGGAACGATACCAGCGTTCTCTCTCCCTCTCTCTTACTCTCTCTCTCTCTCTTATTTTCTTTCTCTCTTTTTCTCTCACTCTCTTTCTCTCTCTCTCTCTTACTCTCCTTTCTTTTATATTTTTTCTCTCTTTTTTTCTTTGTCTCGCACTCAATCTCTTTCTTTCTCTCACACAAACTCTTTTGTTCTCTGTCTCTTTTTGTCGGGAAAGAAGAACAGTATGATAAAAGGTTAAACAGAATCCAGTCAATATAAAAAAAACATCGTTCGAGATTTCAAAAATGTGTGTGTGTGTGTGTGGGGTAACGAATATCCCCTCCTCCACCTCCTCCTCCTCCTCCTCCTTCTTCTTCTTCTTCTTCTTCTTCTTCTTCTTCTTCTTCTTTGTGTCGTGTCCCTTCAGGACGTATGCGAACATGTTTCTAAACAATTTTCAGACCTTTGTCGCTCTTAATAATTATGCTAAACCTTGTTTTCTGTCTCCTTGTGAGTATCAAATTTTCCAAACCGTTTTTCCTTATTATGTGTTTTAGAAATTTCAACTGTCTCTTCTTGATGTTAAGTGTCCTTTTTATTTCTAATTTCCTTAAACTTCATCATTGCTCACATGTTCGGTCCATGGTATTCTCCTATGCATTCCGTCTTCTTGCAATTGATGTTTGTTTGTTTTTCCAGAACCGGTATTACATAGCAGTTCAGTACTCTTTTCTTTATTTCTAACGAACGTTTCCTGTTTTTTTTTTTTTTTTAAATACATTGCTTCGCTTTAGGTACAAATAAAGAGTTCAGTTCGGAATTCCCTAAAGGTTACCCTGATGAAGTCCGGATGGGACAACATCCGAAACGTTGTGATAACAAGAACGAAAAAGATGAGGGCAATAGTCCGAATGTAAACAATATAAATAAATCAAGAAATATTTGACATTCACAAGAACAGAGCCTGTTCTCTCGGAAAAGTATGTCAGTATGTAGGAAATCATGGCTCTCCACTGCTTTCTTGCTGTATATATATATTTTGTTGTTTTCGTTTTGAATATATTATTTGTGCTATTCGTTTCTAATTATTTTCTGAAATGAGACCTGTCTAAGACTTATGTATGGCTTGGATATGTACACTGTATGCCGGATGGGAGGATTCCGAAGATCCTTATGGAGGAGGAACTAGTCACCGGCAAGAGGACACGAGGGCGACCTCATCTTCGCATCAAGGGCGTCTACAAAAGGAACATGAGGGCGATGGACATGGACATCCAGAGGTGGGAAGACGTCGCCAACGATCGCTCACGCTGAAGACACGATTTACACCGAGGGCTGGTGTGATAAGAGGAGAAACGAAGTCTTGCCGTCGAGAAGAAGGGTGCTCGACGGGAAGAAAAAACATGGCGACCTCAGGGAAAGTGCGTCTTCATGCATTCGTTGCAATCGAGACCGTCACTTCTGTATAGTCCTGTATAGCCATAACAGATGCGGCATCGCCTCGTCGGGTGCAGATCCATGGTCTCTCGAGAGCGACGAATACCAATTTTGGAAGCTAGCGTTTCCAAAGAAAGAATAAAAAAGGGGTCATTTGCCGTTTAAGCCCCGTGCTCAATTTCTAATAGACATTTCTCGTGTAAATGTTCAGACTTAATTCGAAAATAACAAAGAAATTTTGCAAAAATCGACCGTTTTAGACTTATCGACAATAAAAGTTCGGACTCAATTACTGCGAAAAAACAAAACAAAAGAAGTCTTCAGACACTTTTGAAAGTGAAGCTTGTATTGAAATTTTTTTCTTAAATTTAAGTTATTTAGAAAAGCAATGACGAGGGTTGTTTTTTATAGTCAAAGTTTTTTTTTTGTTCTTTTATAGTAAAGCTTTTTATAGGGAAGTTGTAATAATAATGAATTCTTGGTTAAATAACAATAAAATAAATCAAATAATAAAACAAATAATAACCATGCTCTTTTTTAAATTTCGCCCAAACTTTGCACATTACTTGCGCATTAATCAAGACAGGCGAAACTTCGGCGTATGACATATGTTGGGATTGCTATGAACTGAGTGTCAAATCAAAAGGTTTTTTTGTTATTAGAGTGATGAATTTGAAAGCATGTTCTTCACATTAATCACAACAAATAAAGCGTAGACGTACAAGTCGAATAAAACTCAATGCAAAATGAACAAGAAACAACCGTGGATGTGCATTCAACTAGAAAATATCGAACATTTATATACAATCTTTACAAATAGAGAAAAGATTGTGTTTTGGTTATTTGCAAGTTGACGAAGCTTGCATCAAGCATATTAAGTGAATTAAAGTTCAGTAATGTTCAGAAAATGTTCACATGTAATATTAAGGAAAATTTATCGAGAGATAAATTAGAAAGTAATATATGTGAGATTTAAGTTGGTTTTGTTTTTTCTTGTTCTGACAGAGCTATTCCCCCTGGACTGTATTTTCTTTTGTCTTCTGCTAGAATTACAATTTCTGTTTAGTAGTGTAGTTAACACCTTTTTTTAGAAAGTGTAATCAATTTAGAGAGAGACAGAAAGAGGTTGAAAGTTGTGTCAGGTGTTGACGTGGAGAAAAGTTCTTAAGTCAAAATGTAGACACGCGTGGATCAGTGTGGAATCTCACTGAAGGCGAATTACTGACTGGTGAATTGGACTGAAATTCGTCCTTTTATTTACTTTGGGAAGTCAAAGTAGGCTCAGGCGAAATTAGCGAGAAAAAAAGATTTTTGGCCATGGATACACATTCTGGGGTTGTCTCGACCAATAACAAGTCGAGTTTCACAATGTGTGTTGTTGATTGGTTGAAACTAGTTCTTATGGAAGAGTCTGTTTTTAACGGGGGTGAGTGGAAAAATATGGACGATTCTATACATATATAAACAACGCCAGTAATAGCTGCCATGCTGTAGCTGTGGCGCGAATGAGTCCGAACTTTTATTGTCGATAACTCCAAAACGGTAGATTTTAGCAACAAATTATTGTTATTTTCGAATTAAGTATGTAAATTTACACCTAGAAGGAACTATTCGGGATTTTTTTATTAGAAGCTAGGCACAGGGATTAACTTAAAAATTACACAATTAAAAAAATGAAGTTCGCTGATTTATTTTAAAAATTAATATGAGCAATTATTTTAGATAAAATGATACAGCTCATCTTAAAAATTTGAGACCAAGAGGACAGAGCTGGTTTTCTGTTTAGTTCTTAACTAGCAGCATGGCCCGGCGTTGCCTGTGCTTGATTCAAAAATCGTACGACTCATACAGCAATCGCTATCACTTGACTTTAAATATTTTTGCCCTGCCTTGCCTTTAAAGTACTGCCCTTTGCCGCGCTGATGTTGCTACATGCCTTACTTCTTGCCTATCTCACACTGCGAATTTTTTCTAAGCTCTATACTAAACATTAAATCTGTTACGAAAAAAGAACTAAACAAAATGAACACAAAACGATCAGCTTTAAAAAAAGGACTCGTAACTGGAAAAACCGAATGAAAAAAGAATGTTAACAACAAATACATTTTCACACCCAAACCAGTTCTGCGGAATCAGAATCTACGTTGAGTTTAAGCAAGCGAATGAGCCAATTGGAGTAAAGTGCCATGCAGATTTAATTTTTTCCCACTTGTGACGAATGCAGCTATCGATTTTCTTTTGCATGCTAGCGTGCTAGTTAACATTCGTGTCAGTCAGCTGTTGGCTCTCACGCTGGCCAATAGAATCTTCACGCCTATTCGTGGCAGCCAGGCTCTCACTCTGGGCAGTAGAAAATGGCCGCAAGCTACATGAAAACTGCCGTAGAAGCATGAAAAAATCGATTATTTCGACTATCGATGGGAGTTGGGAAATGCAACGTCGGTCTTGGCCTTTCTGCTAACTTGGAGCATGTGCATGTAAATGTTGGTGCAAATCTGTCGAAAATTGCGGCCGTGCGTTCGTTACACACACACACACACACACACACACACACACACACACACACACACACACACACACACACACACACACACACACATCCTCCCTTTTATATATAGAGATTCCAGCAACAAGTGAAAGGGACTCAAGACACTCCTGATCTTTCTTTTTATTGGTCGAGCATTCTGATGGAAATCCTCGGTATCGCAAGGTAATCACGTTAGTATGAACCATTGCTCAGTAGGGCAGGTTAATCTTTCACTTTATTTTAGAAAATTGACACTGCACTCGATGTGAAAGCTGGCATTTGATGTGATAAGTACTGACATCAACAATTAGATTAATAGCTTTTACCAAACTTTGGGCATTTGATTTTAATGATCGTATGAAAATAAAAGTACCGAAATACCGAACATCCACAGGTTTTTGCTTACAAATTCACTTCAAACTCTTACTATTTCAAGAATAAATCCAAATAAAGTTAATATCTTTTATATTATATACATCGAATGGAAAATATATTCAAAAGAGAATTCTAATTATGAATCACCACAAGCAAAATATGGAATTTTTTTTACTGTACTCACTAAGTATAATTTGTGTAAAAAAATTGCAAAAGATTGCAAAGTCTACTCAATGAATAATATTTGTTAGATCATAATTAATAAATAAAAAAAATAAACAAACGTGTATATAACACCATAATACGGCTAGGTAGAAATTACAAGACAAAATGTTTAAAATTCGCATTTGTTTCGTAAAAATTGCACTTTAGTTACTACACTACATAACATATCACATTATAATATAGATAAATTGTTCAGTATAACTTCCCTTTGAAGTAAATTAAACTCTTATTTGATAGCACAATGATTAAGTAATAATGTGTTTGTGCCATGCATCTTGTCCATATACAATTTGTAAAGCTTCAGTAAATTATCAATCAATTTTATAAGGCTCTGCTATAAGGCTTTCATTGATCATCGGAATAAAATTACAACGCTACGATTTTGAACCTAAACTTAATCTTTAAGTTTATTTCTTAAAAAAAAAAACAACAAAAAAAAAAAACAAAAAAAACAAAAAAAAACAAACGGTAACGACTTGGAAAAAATATTTTATGTCTTTATTTAATATGTCAAAACCCAACTTACAAATATAGTGCAATAGCATGCTTCTAAAATCGACCTGCCCGTCGCTCCTTCATTTAGAGGAAAAAAGAAAGTAAAGAAATGAAATTAGCGGTCGGCTAGCAAAAGAAATTATTTGCATAACTAACAGCGCTCAGTTCCCCATTTCGATTATCTCGTGGGAGAGCTGGTGGATATCTTATTTCTTCATGTCCGGACGCCATTTTCTTTCTTTTGACAGAGACAGAGCCTCTTTGACCGACGGGAGCGGGTACCGTTATCAGTGGTGATTGGCTGCTCATTCAGCATTTCATTTCCTCTACACTTCCCCAAAGCACCGTGGAAAGATTCTTTTATGATTTTGTTCGGTTTATATGGTACGGGCTGAATGCACGGTTTTAGTTGCTTCCGTGGGCAATGAATGTAATAAATTTGTCGAAAATGTCAAACATATTGTAAATATATAGCATTGGAACTAAATTTCTTCATCTCCTTGCTTCAAATCCATTATCAGAATCAAGACTGTTCATGTTGCGTCCATACGTAGAGTATTCTTTCCACATATGGTCCCCTCCCGCTATTTGCCTTGAGCTCCTTAATAAGATCCAAAGAAGAATCTGCAATATTATTGGTCCTGATCTGGCAGCTCGGCTCCAGTCACTTTCCCACCGCCGTAAGGTTGCCTCTCTGTGTCTTTTCTATAAAATACTTTCATGGTAATTGTTCAGATAAGCTCTTCAATATGGTACCTAGACTTTTTGAATTTAAACGCAGCGCTAGACTGGCGTCGAGATCTCGTCAATTTATAATTGAGATGACTAGATGTAGCCGCAAATTCTATGTTAGTTTATTTTCGCGCACTTCTCGCTTGTTGAACTTCCTTCCGGCACCATGCTTTCCAGCTATCTTTGATCTGCAAAAATTCAAATGCAATGTCAATCGCTATATACTGTCATCCTGAGTACTATTTCCTCTCCCCATTCCTTATTAATGTTTCTGTTCCTAATTTTTCCACATCCTATGACCCCTAGTTTTAGAGGCTTTACTGCCTTGCATGGGGTGATACTGATTTAAAAAATCATATTATAGAGTCGGGAGTACGCAAACGTCATATATGGGATCAATAGGAAATACTGATGAGTAAGGTAAATTATTCAGCATTTGGATTATTAATATTATATTCAACATCTTACGTTACGTGAGAAAACTATATGAAACTAGCAGCATGACCCTACGTTGCCCGGCGCTTGATTAAAAAATCGTACGATTCATACAGCAATCGCTATCATTTGATTTAAAATATTTTTGTCCTTCCTTGCCTTTAAAGGAGTGCCCTTTGTCGTGCTGATGTTGCTAGATGCCTTACTTCTTGCCTATCTCAGACTGCCAATTTTTTCAAAGCTCTATACTAAACATTAAATCTGTTACGAAAAAAGAACTAAACAAAATAAACACAAAACAATTAGCTTTAAAAAAGGACTCGTAACTGGAAAAAACCGAATGAAAAAAGAATGTTAACAACAAATACTTTTTCACACACAACACAGTTCTGCGGAATCAGAATCAACGTTGAGTTTAAGCAAGCGAATGAGCCAACTGGAGTAAAGTTCCATGCAGATTTAAATTTTTCCCACTTGTGACGAATGCAGCTATCGATTTTCTTTTGCATGCTAGCATGCTAGTTAACACACACACACACACACACACACACACACACACACACACACACACACACACACACACACACACACTTGCACTTATTATCACCGGTTATGAATACTACCGGGATATCACAGGTCTTGTTGTTAGCAGGCAATATAATATCTGTTAATTCGTATCAACTCCCCGCCATCTTTACCGCCATCACCAATGAACGCAACAATAATTATTTTCCTTATCGTCTTTATTCCACTTCTGGCCACGAGAATTAATTGCTTTTGAAAGAGTTAAAAGAAAGAAAAATGGTTGATTTAATTCCTCTACTGTCCGTCTGCAGAAGGCATGCCGTTGTTTTTCAGCTTGTCATGCACCATTCCCCTTCGGAAATGTTGGCCGTCCAACCGTGTCGTCTGCTTGCGAGAAGCCGCAAATCGAAATGGCGGACGTCTGCCACTCAAATGAAATATTAATGGACAGTGCAATATCCCTTGGCAGACTGACTCCGAATGGTTGACTCCGTCTAAATACGCATGGCTGCTTTTGTTTGTTTAAAGCAACCCCACAGACAGATTTCTGTCGCATGGAAGACAATGTTTTAACGACTGTATGTAAGAATCAGTAAATTTATATACGAGGGTCATTCAATAAATAAGGTGAATTTTTCGGTATAAGAACTTCTAATACAGATAGAAGCTTACTTCTTTTTTTTTAATTTTTCAACGTAGTCTCCCAGCACTGTCACACACTTTTCCCATCTGTGCACAAGCTTCCGTATTCCCTCAGCGTAAAAATCTTTGGACTGATGTCTCAGCCAGTCGCTCACAACACTTTTGACTTCATCGTCACTTTTAAACTTCGTGCGTCTCGTGAACGCTTTCAAGGGAGGCACGAAGTTTAAAAGTGACGATGAAGTCAAAAGTGTTGTGAGCGACTGGCTGAGACATCAGTCCAAAGATTTTTACGCTGAGAGACCAAACAGGTGAAAGTCTGAAGGGGCAAGGTCTGTGCTGTAAGGGGGATGAGGGAGCAGTTCCCAGCCCAGCTCGTTGATGGTCTGCACCGTTTGGGCTGCTGTGTGAGGCCTTGCGTTGTCATGATGCAAGATGACTCCTTCTGACTGATAACCCCTGCGTTTGTCCCAACAGATAAGCTCAAAGTCCTTGCAATGTCATCCACTGTCACCCTTCTGTCAGACTGAATGAGGTCATTGACTGATTCGATCACCTCAGGAGACCTCACTTTTGTAGGCCTCCCAGGCCTGTCTTCATCCTCAACACTGCTCCGTCCTTCTTTAAACAATTTAGCCCATTTGTAGACATGTTTTTGGCTGAAACATGTGGTACCATACACAGTAGACATTCTCCTATATTTTCAACTGGTTTGCACCCTTCAGCAACCAAAAACTTGATAACTGACCGCTGTTCAATCCTGGAGCATGCTTCTTGGTCGGCCATCTTTGTTAATCGCCAAAACTCTCAAAGTTTTTTTTTAATCTGCAAAAGAAATTGAATCCATGTGAAAAAGAAATAAAACAAAAAAATAAAATAAAAAAGAGTAAGCTTCTATCTGTATTAGAAGTCCTTATATCGAAAAATTCACCTTATTTATTGAATGACCCTCGTACATTTTACTGTAATGGCGTTTATAAGGAAGGATTTATGCGCATGCTTTGTATGCAGCGTTTTATAGTTCAGGTGGCGTATAGCTTAAAATGCTGTAGCATGTTCCTACCTTTCAGCACTGGATATTTATTAAGCTTGGATTAGTAAAACAACAACGGAAATTAATAGACAGATTGTGTTGTGGTAATCCTTGCATTGGCGCGAGATCATCTGCCTTAAAAATTGTCATTAAAATTTTGGACTTTATTTCGGATCAAATAAGGATATAATTTCTGACCACTGGCAATCTTTTTATTTCCGATTTTCAATGAATTTCCATTTTTTTAATGCAGTGTTGCTTATGATCATGACTCTCCACAGTTTTCTTTTTTATTATATGTTAATTGCCATGCGTTTTTAGAAAAGTTAGAGAAGTGGTTTTTCGTTGCCTTCTCCTGAGTTTGGAATTTAGAGTCTTCGTTCACTTGGATTGGTTACCAACAAATACTAGAAAGCCCTCGCCACTATGTTATTTTATTCAGACAACAAACGTATTCTAAAATCTTGAGCCATGCATTTGTTTTATACTTTGTGAAATTTTATTATGTAATCTGTACTACTTAACTATGACTTGCCCAACAACTGACAATAATTAAGGGCATTTATATTGATAGTATTATCAGCTGTGAAGAGACCAATAATTTTAATTAAAAAATACCAGAGCAAAACCATCGCTACACCACACCCATCCAGTGTTGCACACAGAACTTTGTCTGGCATGTTAAGGTTTTAAGGTCGTTAAGTGAGCATGGGTCTTCAAAACTGGGGAAAACTAGATGCTGCATAGTTGGTAATTGCCCGCATTGGTAGATGGTATCAGCACCGGTGGTAAATCGCCAGTTCTGAAAATTGGCTCTGCTCCGACTGACATTTGTTCGGGGGCGATTCAGGCAGGAACAAAAGAGCCATGCATCACTGGAGCCAGGGATTCTGTAGAGCTGAGAGATACTGTTAAGAAATTTAAATGCAACGACAATCATCAAATTCCGTCTCTTTGAATCCTGGAGTTTTAATACTCCCCCCCCAATTTATTCCTCAACGTTTCCTCGTTTTCTTTCACTCTCAGTAACCCCACTCCATTTTCGTAGCTTCATCGACTTGTTTTTGGTGATGGTTAATTTGCAGTGTAACACCCCCACTCAGTTCGCATTAAAAATTTCCAGAAAACTTGCATTTACGTGCTCCATTTAAATCTGGCTTGATAAATTTGATAAAATCTACCGTTTTGGAGTTATCGACAGAGAAAGTTCGGATTCATTCGCGTCGCGGGCAGCCATTACTGGCGTTGTTTGTATACATTCGCTGCAGAATAGCTATCAGTGTAGGTATCATTGCGCAAACTGAGCGTGTGTACGTAAATAGTTCTCGTGCGCAGTAATTGAGACAGGTTTAGACAAGAAAGATCAGTCCCGCGCTTAGCTTTAAATAGTTTATGGAGAAAGAATAAAAAAGGGTAAATCGAGTGCCAAAACTATAGATAAAGGAAGAAAAGCTCAATATCCAGACAAGGAACAAAGTTTAGGTGAATTTTTGAAAGAAAGACGATCAAGTCGATGTTCCATAAATATTGTGGAAATAAGGATGAAGGCAAAAGAACTTATGAAACCCATTTATCTTGGCAACACATTTAATGCTTCAGCAAACTGGTGTTTTCTTTTTATGAAGAGGTTTGATATATCTATTAGAAGAAGAACATCCATAGTCCAGTGTTTGCCTGATGACTACGAAAATAAGATTTTGAATGGGTTTTTTATTTTTTCTCCAAATAAAAAATACGGTTACTGATAAACATAAATTTATTGACAAAAAAAAAATCTTACAATTATTATTGTTGGATTTAAAACGAATATTGAGATAATATCTTTCTTATATTAGAACAAGTACGTATTTATTATTATAAATCAATAACGAAAAAAATATTTTTGTTTAAACCTATTTATAATACGCACCCCTACTATCACCTGTAATTTACAGTCAAAACATTACAGTAACTTATAAAAATATTGGAATTTTCTTCTCTGTTTTTTTTCAAAATAAAGGCTTTTAATATTTTCTGTTGTTTCAAAAGATATGGTATCGTTAAAGTGGATGAGAATGTTAACGTATTTATTTTTAAAAATTTTACCTGCTTCATCATGTGTAAAAGAAAGCGACGGTGATATCTAGCGAATAATTCAACCATCGAAGCACAACATAAAAGAGGTACAATCTCGTAAGACGAGACGATGATCGCAATATGAAACCATGATATATATGAGTTCATTAGGTGTTGTGTAATATCGGGTAACGAAAAATATTTGTCCAGTCTCTGATTCTCGACCGTAAGTTTAGGGAAAAACATATTTGCCTATTTTGACAGGGCATCTTCAAAATCTTGGAAGCGTAATCTTTCAGGGAACTAAAAGTTGTTTTTCTTTTTTCAAAGCAAACAGTTCCATTATAATAATAATGGCAATATTAATCGTTACCTTATAAGTAAACAGTCTACATTTGTTGAGCAGTGCTACACGAATTACGCTTTTCTTTACTTGCTAATCATCGGGCTGGCATCAGAGTGTAGTATCTGTTCTCCTTATCTCGAATGGTAATATTAACGGTTTCCTTATAAGAAAACATTCAGCATTCAATGACCGAACAGCTAGTGCTACTTGAGTTACTTTTTTATTCACTCCCTGGTCATCGTGCTGGGATCAAAGTGTAGTATCTGTTCTCTTAATTTTTAATGATAATAAAAACCGTTTCCTTTATTCATTGACCAGTGCTTCTCTAGTTACTCTTTTCTTCATTTCTTGGTCAATATGCAGGACGACTCGGCTAGACGGTCGAACTCTCTGCCTCTGAGCAGAGAGGAACCCGGACGAGGCTCCGCCGAAGGTCAGAGTCTCGTTCGGGGAGGTTGACCAACCCGATCCCGTTTATACGGGTTCTACGGGCATTTGGGGGCCGAGCCTACGGGCTCGGGAATACCCCACCTTAAACTCGGCCTTGTGACACATCTATCCCTCGTGGGGGGGGGGGAGTAAATACAGTCATCATGCTGGGATCAAAGTGTAGTATCTGTTCTCCTCATCTCTAATGACAATATTAATCGTTTCCTTATAAGTAAACATTCGGCTTTCATTGACCAAGCAGCCAGTGCTACTCGAGTTACTCTTTTCTTCACTCACTGGCCATCATGCTGGGATCAAAGTGTACTATCTGTTCCCACCATCGCTAATAGTAATATGAACCGTTTCCTTATAAAGAAACATTCAATGAGCGAGCAACTAGTGTTACTCGAGTTACACTTTTCTTCATTCCTTGGCCATCGTGCTCAGATCGAAGTGCAGTATCTGTTCTCCTCATCTCTAATGGTGAGATTAGCCGTTTCCTTATAATGAAACATTCGGCATTCATTGAGCGAGCAGCCAATGCTACACGAATTACGCTTTTCTTTATTTGCTAATCATCGGGCTGCGATCAGAGTGTAGTATCTGTTCTCCTTATCTCTAATGGTAATATTAACCGTTTCCTTATTCATTGACCGAGCAGCCAGTGTTTCTCTAGTTACTCTTTTCTTTATTTATTGGCGATCGTAGTGGGATTAAAGTGTAGTATCTGTTCTCAGATCGCTCGCTTTGTCGGCCTTTTGGCTGAGAGTGTCACTCGATACTTACCTGGCGTAGGGATTCGTCCCTGCGCTGGTAGTATCATGGCTACGACTAGCTTGGACCGGCTCCGGCCTGTACCAGCTATGACAAGCCAAGACTAGCTATGACCAGCTTGGACAAGCTAAGACCAGCTATGACCAGCTTGGACAAGCTATGACCAGCCAAGACCAGCGGCTCGGGTGAAAACACTCGGATCCCCACGTTAAAAACCGACCTTGTGTTACAACCTGACTCAGTGGGGGGGGGGGGGGTAAGTAAATACCAAGTGTAGTATCTGTTCTCCTCATCACTAATTGTAATATTAGTCGTTTCCTTATAAGGAAACATTCGGTATTCTTTGAGCGAGAAGCCAGTGCTACTCGAGTTACTCTTTTCTTCATTGTGGCCCCTCGACGTGGTGTAATGGTTAGAAGGCTTGTCTTGCTAGATCAATTACGACTGAGTTCGATCCTCACTGGGTACCCCATACTTTCGGCCTTGTGCCACATCTGAGCAACGCTTGGAAAATCACTACTCTTTTCTTCATTCCCTGGCCATCAAGCTGGGATCAAAGTGTAGTATCTGTTCTCCTCATCTCTAATGGTAATATTAGCCGTTACTCTATTCTTCATTTCTTGGCCATCATGCTGGGATCAAAGAGTCTTTCTTTGATTTTATTTTCTGAAGTACTTTCGATCTCTTCCAAGTTCATTTTCAGAGGTGAACTGCTGAAGCTGATCTCGGATGAGATTGAAAGTACTTGTGAAAATAAAAATGAAAATCAAAGAAAAGAAAAAACTGCGGTGCCTTCCTTAATGAATTAAATATCAACATTAAGGAGTCGATCAGATAATACGAGAGGATTAAGATAAAAATAGATATATGTCTAGATTATTTACCAAAACATGCTTGCATGAAGATATTCTGCCTAGACACACACACACACACACACACACACACATATATATTCAATTGTATGGATATTAGTTTATAACTAGGGGTTCACGTTTTTGCGATCATCAGACAAACTGGTTTATTTTTTTTTAATTAAAAAAAATACATATACAATTGATTATTTTAGCTCTGTCATAGAAATTAAGCGCTTTCCATTAAAGTCATGCGCATCGTAATATATATATATATATATATATATATATATATATATATATATGAATGTATATATATATATAAATATATATATATATATATGTCATTCGTAGACAGTACTGTTTCGCTGTATCACAGTTCCTCAGTGCGACTAGACATCCGAATACTTCAAGCCCGGATCGAAACCCAACCGATCAGTCAGAGTTTCTACCACTCTGCTAGCGTATTGTTTTTACGAATGTAAACAAATGCCAATCAACCGGAGTGCTCTATTCATTTTACTGAAGAGTTTTCCATTAACGCAGGTGGCTGTTGTTTATAGAATTAGCATGTCACTCAACAGTGCCCAATTGAAATATATTTTCAAGAGCTAAATTATGTCATTCGTAGACAGTTCTGTTTCGCGTTGCCCCCAAAAAGTTTTTGCCGATTTTTATGAAGGAAATTAAAGATGCCTATTTAAAGTCTTAAATGTATTTATTCATCAAAATATGACCCACCACATTCTATGACCTTCTCCCAACGGTTCGACAGCTGAGTAATGCCATTTTTGTAAAAGTCCTTAGTTTTACTTTGGAAAAAGTTATGCACTTCCGTTTTTAAATCATCTTCGTTATTAAATGTCCTGTTCTTCATATGATTATCTAAGCCTAAAAACAAGTGAAAATCTGTTTTGGAGATGTCTGGTGAATACGGTGGATGAAGCATAATCTCTCACTTTAGTTCTGCTATCTTGGCAAGGGTCATTTTTGCAATGTGTGGGTGAGCATTGTCCTGGAGAAACAAAGCTTGTTTTCTGTTTACTAATGCAGGCTGTTTCTTCAACAAATTTTCCTGAACTCGTTCAAGTTGCTCGCAATATTTGTTAGCAGCAATGGTTTCACCCGTTTTCAAAAACTCATAGTAAATTATTCCTTGACATGTCCACCAAACAGATAAGCAAAAGTTTTTTTTTTTTTTTTTAGAATAGTGGTGCCTTTGAAGTTTGTGGCAAAGGATCACCTGGCGATTCCAATGATGTTTCCTCTTAGAGTTTGTATATATAATCCACTTTTCATCACGCGTCATAATTCGATCAAAAATGGGTTCTTTTGTTAGTCTACTGCGATGAGAAGGTCATATGGTAAGCAGTTTGTTTGCAGTCATATCGCACCCATCTGCTTAATTTCCATTTCTTCCCCAGCTGGTGCAAATGCAGTCTTATAGTTTCATCGCTTACAATAAACCTCGAAGCTAGGTCATGACATATTAAACCTGAATCTCATTCTATGGCTGCTTTTAAATCCTCGTTGTTTAGAGATATTAGTCGTCCAGCTCGAGGTTCATCTTTGAGGGTTTCATTGCCACAACGAAGCTTCTGAAACCAATTACGTGCAGTTCGTTCACTTACTGCACCTTCACCAAAGGCTGTACATAGCTTATGAGAAGTACATGATGCACTTGTACCAAGTTTAAACTCCTACAACAGACAAGCATGAATTACCAATTTTTTATCAGTCATTTTGAGGGCTCTGAAATGAGAAATAAAATGATATTAGTTATGTAATAAAATAATAACTGAATCATTCAACAATGTATTTGTCAATACAAGTTACTTCCTGTATACTTATGCTTGTTAGTGACTAAACAGCTGGACCAGAAATAAGTTAACAAAAATTAGCAAAAACCTTTTGGGGCACCTGATATATTAGTTTGAGTCATAAATAATTTCCGTTTTTTTTTTTTTCATCAAAGGTTTTGTTAAAAATAGAGTAAAATTAAATTCACCATTATATTCACCATTATTTGCAATGACTTGTCGAGACAATGTGGAAAATCTATAAAGAGCGCGTTTCAACAAGAGCGTCTTCTCTCCCTGGCTTCTTCAGGATAGAAACGCGTCGTTTATAGATTTTCCTCTTTGTCTCGTCGTCATCACATTTGTTTAAGATATTATTACACCTCCTACAACTCCACAATGACGGGGTGCAGAATTAATTTCAACTTCACCCACCGCGACGCGAATGAGTTCGAAATTTTATTGTCGATAACTCCCAAACGGTAGATTTTATTAAAATTTCTTTGTTATTTTCGAATTAAGCATGTACATTTACACCTAAATGGAACTATTCGGGAATTTTTTTATTAGAAACTGCGCGCGGGGTTTGAACTGCAAATGACCCTTTCAGAGTTGAAATTAGTTCTGTCACCCACAATGCCTTGTTGCCAATTATCAAGCAGAACTTTTTGGGTAAAACTCCGCGGGTTTTGGTGGGAAATAAATTTTCATTAATTCCTGAATCTAATTTTCATTAGAGAAAGTCCCCCCCCCCTCCCCGAACATAAGAGCGTTTTTCAGCGATCGAAACAGATAATAATCGGTTGGTGCATAGTCAGGTTTAGTATGGCGAACACTCGTTGTCACTTTCGTAATGCTTGTTGTAGTAGAGACTTTGTAATCGCAGATACAACGATAGTAACGAGGTTGAACAATGTTGGTGTCAGACGCCTTCTTTGAAGTGCAAGAATAAACTTGGAAAAGAGAAAAGAAAAGAAAAGACGGAAGTGGCGGGAAATGATGACAGAACAAAGATAATCCTAAAAATCCAACTAAACAACTTGCAGTTATAACTCAGCGATAAAAGCACCGGCCTGCGCAAAGAAAGGACCAGTGCTACTGTTACTGTCACGACTTCCTCTTCTGAACAGGCGTTTCATTTCTGTTAGCTAACTTCAATTATGGCGTTATTGACTCAATTTTATCCAGGCCAAAGAACCACTCAAAGAAGTGTTATTGCTTTATGGAGAATTATTAATTGATTTGATTTGTTTCTATCTATCTATCTATCTATCTATCTATCTATCTATCTATCTATCTATCTATCTATCTAGCTAGCTAGCTATCTATCTATCTATCTGTCGTAGTCTTTCCATTATCTATCTATCTATCTATCTATCTATCTATCTATCTATCTATCTATCTATCTATCTCAATCTCTTGATTATCTATCTATCTATCTATCTATCTATCTATCTATCTATCTATCTATCTATCTATCTATCTATCTATCTCAATCTCTTGATTATCTATCTATCTATCTATCTATATATCTATCTATCTATCTATCTATCTATCTATCTATCTATCTATCTATCTATATATATATATATATATATATATATATATATATATATATCTCAATCTCTTGATTATCTATCTATCTATCTATCTATCTATCTATCTATCTATCTATCTATCTATCTATCTATCTATCTATCTAGTTAATAAAATATAAAACTTATCTATTGTACTCCACGTAGAGACTTTGTAATTGCAGATACAACTATAGTAACACCGTTGAACAATACTGGTGTCAGGCGCCTTCCAATAACACTCGCACTAATAGTACTTGCTCGATAATACTCGCTCGAAAGTAACCACCGAATAGTGATCTGAATAGAGAAATAGTATAGTGAATAGTGATCCGTATAGTAATAGAGGATAGAGTAGAAATGGCGATCCGAATAGTAATAGAGGATAAACTAGAATATAGCGATGAATTAGACATCAGGCCACTTCCCACTTATGCATTTCCTCCATGGTCACGCGATTCACTTAATTCAATAATGGGATCGCCTGTGTTGGCTCACTGCGATCTATGTTCAAACTCAAGTGTCGGCAGCGACACTTTATTCCTGTATAACAAGAGGACAACAACTTCTTTTGCCTGTTGACGAGCGAAGGACCTTTTCGACCAAACCTTTATGGACACATTGCGGCTGCTGGAAGTATAAATGTGCATTTAGGGTCTCACTGCGTTTTAAGGAACTCTAAATGAATAATACCACGACAATAATGAGCAACATTGCCATTTTTCTACTAAGCTCAGCTTTTAGATTCATCTATGAAGATTTATTCATGTTAGTCCACTTCGATTTGATTTGAGAATTTTTGTACTGGGTGTAACAGCAAAATTGTCCAAATCCTGTTACGACATAATTGGCCAACCTAAAAAAAAAATCACTAAACTGAGTTACATTTTTTCAGGTTTTCAGAGGAGACGTTTAGCCATCGTGTCATCCTTTGTCGTAAGAATTACAGAAAAACCTTTTGAGTTATTCAGCTAGAAAGAGAACAGTTTAAAATCGTTTTGTGTCAGCCCCACTATGTCTTCACCACTGAGCAATGGTGAGAGGAAAAAGATTATTCCGGCCTTCAGTAATGGTACTGTTATGGGAACTTACCTATAACGACAGAATGAACTCTTCCTGACACTATAAAGTCTGAGCCTCTCAAGAGAGACGTAAGAACGAGTCGAGACGGAATCGAGTCGAGCCAATAGTAGATCACTCCAAACCAGACTTCAACATCATGTATTATTATTCTGTGTAATATATCTTTGTTATTTCTACTCTTGTGTTCGTGTCGTTCTTCCTTGGTCCTATCCTTGGACCATAACAGTGGCGTCGAGGATATTGGACCATAACAGGTACCAACATTTATAGCCTGGCATCCATCTTTAAATTCTATTCAAGAACCATCAAGAGAACAGTGAATAAGTTTAAAAAAGAAGGAACAGTAGAGAGGAAAATTGAATCATGAGGTCACTACAGCAAGAGGGATCATCATTTCAGTTTAGAGCTAAAGAGATCCATTTCAGCCCATAAGACGTTTGGCACGTGAGAGTTGAGTTTCAGCTATGATAGTCCAAAGAGTAATGAAAAAAGACTTGCAAATGAAATCGTACGTGAAACCTGTGAGGCGCCTTGTCAGTCCAGGACAGAATGTTAGAAGGTTAGAGAGGGCGAAAATCATCTTGAATAAGTTAGAAAAGGATCCTGGAATAATTTATATATATATATATATATATATATATATATATATATATATATATATATATATATATATATATTTATTTGAACTTTATATCGATCCTTCATTAACTTTCCATCCTTAGCTATGATTAATTAATAATGAACATGTCCTTTTCGTTTATGATTGATTTCATCACAATATTTCTGTTGATCTTAGAGATTCATTATACATTCTTATTGCTCAAAGTAGAGTCCAATAGTGTTAAAAAAACCTTGGAGAATTCCAGTAAGATATCTTTAATCATTTCTCAGATACATCGGTTCAGAGCTTATTCTAACAAATGGACAATGTTGCTGTTATACACGGCATGCAAACCATTGTTAGGATGAATAGATTCGTCATTATAACCCCCCCCCAAAAAACGCTAATTACACGCACACACATTTACTTATTCAATTTATTTATTTATTTATTCAATATAACATCTTAACTTGAACAGATAGGTTTGTTCATCGTCCGGTTCACACTCCTCCACAGTCTTTTGAACAAGAGTAGAGGTGTATATCTTGTTTCCTGTTTGGGATTGGGTTTCCTGTTCCTTCTAAAGTCTTCTCATTTTCTTTCATTTTCAACATGACCTTGCGTCTTAGTGGCATTATCGCCTTGCTTGGGGTGAGTTGATTAAAAATAAATAAAATATCTCGGAAAGTTCTGGACCAGGCTTGATGGTAACAATGCCCACATCGGATAAGATAATCGGTAACAGAGAAGGGATGACATTTTCTTGTTAATCGTGCGATGACTCGAAGAGCAGATCAACAGGCTCGTATATCAAGATTACGAGTTCAAATCCTGAGAATAGACACTGGTTCACTTCTGATGTCGGATTGGATTCAGTGTGGGTCAACACTTACGAAATAAAATCGATCATGCGAGGCCTTAAATGCCCCATTAAATGCGGAATGCACGCTCGAATAATCTGGAAAAGCAGCGATAACGAGCTGTCCTCACTTCATCTATCTATCTATCTATCTATCTATCTATCTATCTATCTATCTATCTATCTATCTATCTATCTATCTATCTATCTATCCCAGTCTCTTGATTATCTATCTATCTATCTATCTATCTATCTATCTATCTATCTATCTATCTATCTATCTATCTATCTACCAAATTAACA
>OZ038489.1:29926148-30063648 GCA_964036315.1 Acanthosepion esculentum
ACAAAAAGGACAATTATACTTAACATCAGAAAGAGACCGTTGAAATTTCTAGGGAACACAATGAGGAAAGAGGGCTAGGAAAACCTGATACTCAGAGGGCAGATTGAAGTCAAAGAGGGATAGAGGAAAACAACGCATAACCTACCTAGCAAGTTTTAGAGAAAATGGAAACAAAAAGACACTTATACTTAACACTAGGAAGAGACCGTTGAAATTACTAGTGCACATAATGAGGAAAGAGGGCTTGGAAAATCTAATACTCACAGGACAGATTGAAAGCAAAGATGGATAGAGGAAAACAACGCATAACCTACCTAGCAAGTTTTAGAGAAAATGGAAACAAAAAGACACTTATTCCATATTTATTTTCAATCTTTTTCAGTAAATAAAGTATTTCTTTCTTTCTTTCTTTCTTTCTCTTTTATTTATTCTCTTTCATTTTCTTTCTTTCTTTCCCTTTTATTTATTCTCTTTCATTTTCTTTCTTTCTTTCCCTTTTATTTATTCTCTTTCATTTTCTTTCTTTCTTTCTTCCTTTATTTATTTCTTTCTTTCTCTTTTATTTATTCTCTCTCATTGTCTTTCTTTCTTACTTTTTTTCTTTCTTTCTTTCTTTCCGTTTCATTTAAACTCTTTCATTGTCTTTCTTTCTTTCTTTCTTTCCTTCCCTTCTATTTATTCTCTTTCATTTCTTTCTTTCCCTTTTATTTATTCTCTTTCATTTTCTTTCTTTCTTTCTTTCTTTCTTTCTTTCCTTCCCTTCTATTTATTCTCTTTCATTTCTTTCTTTCTTTCTTTCTTTCCCTTTTATTTATTCTCTCTCATTTTCTTTCTTTCTTTCTTCCTTTATTTCTTTCTTTCTTTCTCTTTTATTTATTCTCTCTCATTGTCTTTCTTTCTTTCTTTTTTTCTTTCTTTCTGTCTTTCTTTCCGTTTTATTTATTCTCTTTCATTGTCTTTCTTTCTTTCTTTCTTTCTTTCCTTCCCTTCTATTTATTCTCTTTCATTTCTTTCTTTCTTTCCCTTTTATTTATTCTCTCTCATTTTCTTTCTTTCTTTCTCTTTTATTTATTCTCTTTCATTTTCTTTCTTTCTTTCCCTTTTATTTATTCTCTTTCATTTTCTTTCTTTCTTTCCCTTTTATTTATTCTCTTTCATTTTCTTTCTTTCTTTCCCTTTTATTTATTCTCTTTCATTTTCTTTCTTTCTTTCTTTCTTTCTTTCCTTCCCTTCTATTTATTCTCTTTCATTTCTTTCTTTCTTTCTTTCTTTCTTTCTTTCTTTCTTTCTTTCTTTCTTTCCTTCCCTTCTATTTATTCTCTTTCACTTCTTTCTTTCTTTCTTTCTTTCTTTCTTTCTTTCCCTTTTATTTATTCTCTTTCATTTTCTTTCTTTCTTTCTTTCTTTCTTTCCTTCCCTTCTATTTATTCTCTTTCATTTCTTTCTTTCTTTCTTTCTTTCCCTTTTATTTATTCTCTCACATTTTCTTTCTTTCTTTCTTCCTTTATTTATTTATTTCTTTCTCTTGTATTTATTCTCTCTCATTGTCTTTCTTTCTTTCTTTTTTTCTTTCTTTCTTTCCGTTTTATTTATTCTCTTTCATTGTCTTTCTTTCTTTCTTTCTTTCTTTCTTTCTTTCCTTCCCTTCTATTTATTCTCTTTCATTTCTTTCTTTCTTTCTTTCTTTCTTTCCCTTTTATTTATTCTCTCTCATTTTCTTTCTTTCTTTCTTTCCTTCCCTTCTATTTAATCTCTTTCATTTCTTTTTTCTTTCTTCCTTTCTTTCTTTCCCTTTTATTTATTCTCTCTCATTTTCTTTCTTTCTTTCCCTTTTATTTATTCTCTTTCATTTTCTTTCTTTCTTTCCCTTTTATTTATTCTCTTTCATTTTCTTTCTTTCTTTCCCTTTTATTTATTCTCTTTCATTTTCTTTCTTTCTTTCCCTTTTATTTATTCGCTTTCATTTTCTTTCTTTCTTTCCCTTTTATTTATTCACTTCCATTTTCTTTCTTTCTTTCCCTTTTATTTATTCTCTTTCATTTTCTTTCTTTCTTTCTTCCTTTATTTCTTTCTTTCTTTCTCTTTTATTTATTCTCTCTCATTTTCTTTCTTTCTTTCTTTTTTTCTTTCTTTCTTTCTTTCTTTCCGTTTTATTTATTGTCTTTCATTGTCTTTCTTTCTTTCTTTCTTTCTTTCTTTCCTTCCCTGCTATTTATTCTCTTTCATTTCTTTCTTTCTTTCTTTCTTTCCATTTTATTTATTCTCTTTCATTTTCTTTCTTTCTTTCTTTCTTTCCCTTCTATTTATTCTCTTTCATTTCTTTCTTTCTTTCTTTCTTTCTTTCTTTCTTTCTTTCTTTCTTTCTTTCCCTTTTATTTATTCTCTCTCATTTTCTTTCTTTCTTTCTCTTTTATTTATTCTCTTTCATTTTCTTTCTTTCTTTCCCTTTTATTTATTCTCTTTCATTTTCTTTCTTTCTTTCCCTTTTATTTATTCTCTTTCATTTTCTTTCTTTCTTTCCCTTTTATTTATTCTCTTTCATTTTCTTTCTTTCTTCCTTTATTTCTTTCTTTCTTTCTCTTTTATTTATTCTCTCTCATTGACTTTCTTTCTTTTTTTCTTTCTTTCTTTCGTTCTTTCTTTCCCTTTTATTTATTCTCTTTCATTGTCTTTCTTTCTTTCTTTCTTTCTTTCTTTCTTTCATTCCCTTCTATTTATTCTCTTTCATTTTCTTTCTTTCTTTCTTTCTTTCTTTCTTTCCCTTCTATTTATTCTCTTTCATTTCTTTCTTTCTTTCCCTTTTATTTATTCTCTTTCATTTTCTTTCTTTCTTTCTTTCTTTCCTTCCCTTCTATTTATTCTCTTTCATTTCTTTCTTTCTTTCTTTCTTTCTTTCTTTCTTTCCCTTTTATTTATTCTCTTTCATTTTCTTTCTTTCTTTCTTCCTTTCTTTCCTTCCCTTCTATTTATTCTCTTTCATTTCTTTCTTTCTTTCCCTTTTATTTATTCTCTTTCATTTTCTTTCTTTCTTTCTTCCTTTCTTTCCTTCCCTTCTATTTATTCTCTTTCATTTCTTTCTTTGTTTCTTTCTTTCTTTCCCTTTTATTTATTCTCTTTCATTTTCTTTCTTTCTTTCTTTCTTTCTTTCCTTCCCTTCTATTTATTCTCTTTCATTTCTTTCTTTCTTTCTTTCTTTCTTTCCCTTTTATTTATTCTCTCTCATTTTCTTTCTTTCTTTCTCTTTTATTTATTCTCTTTCATTTTCTTTCTTTTTTCCCTTTTATTTATTCTCTTTCATTTTCTTTCTTTCTTTCCCTTTTATTTATTCTCTTTCATTTTCTTTCTTTCTTTCCCTTTTATTTATTCTCTTTCATTTTCTTTCTTTCTTTCCCTTTATTTATTCTTTTTCATTTTCTTTCTTTCTTTCCCTTTTATTTATTCTCTTTCATTTTCTTTCTTTCTTTCTTCCTTTATTTCTTTCTTTCTTTCTCTTTTATTTATTCTCTCTCATTGTCTTTCTTTCTTTCTTTTTTTCTTTCTTTCTTTCTTTCTTTCCGTTTTATTTATTCTCTTTCATTGTCTTTCTTTCTTTCTTTCTTTCTTTCTTTCTTTCCTTCCCTTCTATTTATTCTCTTTCATTTCTTTCTTTCTTTCTTTCTTTCTTTCTCTTTTATTTATTCTCTTTTTCTTTCTTTCTTTCCCTTTTATTTATTCTCTTTCATTTTCTTTCTTTCTTTCCCTTTTATTTATTCTCTTTCATTTTCTTTCTTTCTTTCTTCCTTTATTTATTTCTTTCTTTCTCTTTTATTTATTCTCTCTCATTGTCTTTCTTTCTTTCTTTTTTTCTTTCTTTCTTTCTTTCCGTTTTATTTATTCTCTTTCATTTCTTTCTTTCTTTCTTTCTTTCTTTCTTTCTTTCTTTCTTTCTTTCCTTCCCTTCTATTTATTCTCTTTCACTTCTTTCTTTCTTTCTTTCTTTCTTTCTTTCTTTCCCTTTTATTTATTCTCTTTCATTTTCTTTCTTTCTTTCTTTCTTTCTTTCCTTCCCTTCTATTTATTCTCTTTCATTTCTTTCTTTCTTTCTTTCTTTCCCTTTTATTTATTCTCTCACATTTTCTTTCTTTCTTTCTTCCTTTATTTATTTATTTCTTTCTCTTGTATTTATTCTCTCTCATTGTCTTTCTTTCTTTCTTTTTTTCTTTCTTTCTTTCCGTTTTATTTATTCTCTTTCATTGTCTTTCTTTCTTTCTTTCTTTCTTTCTTTCTTTCCTTCCCTTCTATTTATTCTCTTTCATTTCTTTCTTTCTTTCTTTCTTTCTTTCCCTTTTATTTATTCTCTCTCATTTTCTTTCTTTCTTTCTTTCCTTCCCTTCTATTTAATCTCTTTCATTTCTTTTTTCTTTCTTCCTTTCTTTCTTTCCCTTTTATTTATTCTCTCTCATTTTCTTTCTTTCTTTCCCTTTTATTTATTCTCTTTCATTTTCTTTCTTTCTTTCCCTTTTATTTATTCTCTTTCATTTTCTTTCTTTCTTTCCCTTTTATTTATTCTCTTTCATTTTCTTTCTTTCTTTCCCTTTTATTTATTCGCTTTCATTTTCTTTCTTTCTTTCCCTTTTATTTATTCACTTCCATTTTCTTTCTTTCTTTCCCTTTTATTTATTCTCTTTCATTTTCTTTCTTTCTTTCTTCCTTTATTTCTTTCTTTCTTTCTCTTTTATTTATTCTCTCTCATTTTCTTTCTTTCTTTCTTTTTTTCTTTCTTTCTTTCTTTCTTTCCGTTTTATTTATTGTCTTTCATTGTCTTTCTTTCTTTCTTTCTTTCTTTCTTTCCTTCCCTGCTATTTATTCTCTTTCATTTCTTTCTTTCTTTCTTTCTTTCCATTTTATTTATTCTCTTTCATTTTCTTTCTTTCTTTCTTTCTTTCCCTTCTATTTATTCTCTTTCATTTCTTTCTTTCTTTCTTTCTTTCTTTCTTTCTTTCTTTCTTTCTTTCTTTCCCTTTTATTTATTCTCTCTCATTTTCTTTCTTTCTTTCTCTTTTATTTATTCTCTTTCATTTTCTTTCTTTCTTTCCCTTTTATTTATTCTCTTTCATTTTCTTTCTTTCTTTCCCTTTTATTTATTCTCTTTCATTTTCTTTCTTTCTTTCCCTTTTATTTATTCTCTTTCATTTTCTTTCTTTCTTCCTTTATTTCTTTCTTTCTTTCTCTTTTATTTATTCTCTCTCATTGACTTTCTTTCTTTTTTTCTTTCTTTCTTTCGTTCTTTCTTTCCCTTTTATTTATTCTCTTTCATTGTCTTTCTTTCTTTCTTTCTTTCTTTCTTTCTTTCATTCCCTTCTATTTATTCTCTTTCATTTTCTTTCTTTCTTTCTTTCTTTCTTTCTTTCCCTTCTATTTATTCTCTTTCATTTCTTTCTTTCTTTCCCTTTTATTTATTCTCTTTCATTTTCTTTCTTTCTTTCTTTCTTTCCTTCCCTTCTATTTATTCTCTTTCATTTCTTTCTTTCTTTCTTTCTTTCTTTCTTTCTTTCCCTTTTATTTATTCTCTTTCATTTTCTTTCTTTCTTTCTTCCTTTCTTTCCTTCCCTTCTATTTATTCTCTTTCATTTCTTTCTTTCTTTCCCTTTTATTTATTCTCTTTCATTTTCTTTCTTTCTTTCTTCCTTTCTTTCCTTCCCTTCTATTTATTCTCTTTCATTTCTTTCTTTGTTTCTTTCTTTCTTTCCCTTTTATTTATTCTCTTTCATTTTCTTTCTTTCTTTCTTTCTTTCTTTCCTTCCCTTCTATTTATTCTCTTTCATTTCTTTCTTTCTTTCTTTCTTTCTTTCCCTTTTATTTATTCTCTCTCATTTTCTTTCTTTCTTTCTCTTTTATTTATTCTCTTTCATTTTCTTTCTTTTTTCCCTTTTATTTATTCTCTTTCATTTTCTTTCTTTCTTTCCCTTTTATTTATTCTCTTTCATTTTCTTTCTTTCTTTCCCTTTTATTTATTCTCTTTCATTTTCTTTCTTTCTTTCCCTTTATTTATTCTTTTTCATTTTCTTTCTTTCTTTCCCTTTTATTTATTCTCTTTCATTTTCTTTCTTTCTTTCTTCCTTTATTTCTTTCTTTCTTTCTCTTTTATTTATTCTCTCTCATTGTCTTTCTTTCTTTCTTTTTTTCTTTCTTTCTTTCTTTCTTTCCGTTTTATTTATTCTCTTTCATTGTCTTTCTTTCTTTCTTTCTTTCTTTCTTTCTTTCCTTCCCTTCTATTTATTCTCTTTCATTTCTTTCTTTCTTTCTTTCTTTCTTTCTCTTTTATTTATTCTCTTTTTCTTTCTTTCTTTCCCTTTTATTTATTCTCTTTCATTTTCTTTCTTTCTTTCCCTTTTATTTATTCTCTTTCATTTTCTTTCTTTCTTTCTTCCTTTATTTATTTCTTTCTTTCTCTTTTATTTATTCTCTCTCATTGTCTTTCTTTCTTTCTTTTTTTCTTTCTTTCTTTCTTTCCGTTTTATTTATTCTCTTTCATTGTCTTTCTTTCTTTCTTTCTTTCTTTCTTTCTTTCTTTCTTTCTTTCTTTCCTTCCCTTCTATTTATTCTATTTCATTTCTTTCTTTCTTTCTTTCTTTCTTTCCCTTTTATTTATTCTCTTTCATTTTCTTTCTTTCTTTCTTTCCTTCCCTTCTATTTATTCTCTTTCATTTCTTTCTTTCTTTCTTTCCCTTTTATTTATTCTCTCACATTTTCTTTCTTTCTTTCTTCGTTTATTTATTTATTTATTTCTCTTGTATTTATTCTCTCTCATTGTCTTTCTTTCTTTCTTTTTTCTTTCTTTCTTTCTTTCTTTCTTTCCGTTTTATTTATTCTCTTTCATTGTCTTTCTTTCTTTCTTTCTTTCTGTCTTTCTTTCTTTCCCTTTTATTTATTCTCTCTCATTTTCTTTCTTTCTTTCTCTTTTATTTATTCTCTTTCATTTTCTTTCTTTCTTTCCCTTTTATTTATTCTCTTTCATTTTCTTTCCCTTTTATTTATTCTCTTTCATTTTCTTTCTTTCTTTCCCTTTTATTTATTCTCTTTCATTTTCTTTCTTTCTTTCCCTTTATTTATTCGCTTTCATTTTCTTTCTTTCTTCCTTTATTTATTTCTTTCTTTCTCTTTTATTTATTCTCTCTCATCGTCTTTCTTTTTTTCTTTCTTTCTTTCTTTCTTTCCGTTTTATTTATTCTCTTTCATTGTCTTTCTTTCTTTCTTTCTTTCTTTCCTTCCCTTCTATTTATTCTCTTTCATTTCTTTCTTTCTTTCTTTCTTTCTTTCCCTTTTATTTATTCTCTTTCATTTTCTTTCTTTCTTTCTTTCTTTCCTTCCCTTCTATTTATTCTCTTTCATTTCTTTCTTTCTTTCTTTCTTTCTTTCTTTCTTACTTTCCCTTTTATTTATTCTCTCACATTTTCTTTCTTTCTTTCTTCCTTTATTTATTTATTTCTTTCTCTTGTATTTATTCTCTCTCATTGTCTTTCTTTCTTTCTTTTTTTCTTTCTTTCTTTCTTTCTTTCCGTTTTATTTATTCTCTTTCATTGTCTTTCTTTCTTTCTTTCTTTCCTTCCCTTCTATTTATTCTCTTTCATTTCTTTCTTTCTTTCTTTCTTTCCCTTTTATTTATTTTCTCTCATTTTCTTTCTTTCTTTCTTTCTTTCCTTCCCTTCTATTTAATCTCTTTCATTTCTTTCTTTCTTTCTTTCTTTCTTTCTTTCTTTCTTTCCCTTTATTTATTCTCTCTCACTTTCTTTCTTTCTTTCTCTTTTATTTATTCTCTTTCATTTTCTTTCTTTCTTTCCCTTTTATTTATTCTCTTTCGTTTTCTTTCTTTCTTTCCCTTTTATTTATTCTCTTTTATTTTCTTTCTTTCTTTCCCTTTTATTTATTCTCTTTCATTTTCTTTCTTTCTTTCCCTTTTATTTATTCACTTTCATTTTCTTTCTTTCTTTCCCTTTTATTTATTCTCTTTCATTTTCTTTCTTTCTTTCTTCCTTTATTTCTTTCTTTCTTTCTCTTTTATTTATTCTCTCTCATTGTCTTTCTTTCTTTCTTTTTTTCTTTCTTTCTTTCTTTCTTTCTTTCCGTTTTATTTATTGTCATTCATTGTCTTTCTTTCTTTCTTTCCTTCCCTGCTATTTATTCTCTTTCATTTCTTTCCTTCTTTCTTTCTTTCCATTTTATTTATTCTCTTTCATTTTCTTTCTTTCTTTCTTTCTTTCTTTCTTTCTTTCTTTCTTTCTTTCCTTCCCTTCTATTTATTCTCTTTCATTTCTTTCGTTCTTTCTTTCTTTGTTTCTTTCTTTCCCTTTTATTTATTCGCTCTCATTTTCTTTCTTTCTTTCTCTTTTATTTATTCTCTTTCATTTTCTTTCTTTCTTTCCCTTTTATTTATTCTCTTTCATTTTCTTTCTTTCTTTCCCTTTTATTTATTCTCTTTCATTTTCTTTCTTTCTTTCCCTTTTATTTATTCTCTTTCATTTTCTTTCTTTCTTCCTTTATTTATTTATTTCTTTCTCTTTTATTTATTCTCTCTCATTGTCTTTCTTTCTTTTTTTCTTTCCTTCTTTCTTTCTTTCCGTTTTATTTATTCTCTTTCATTGTCTTTCTTTCTTTCTTTCTTTCTTTCCTTCCCTTCTATTTATTCTCTTTCATTTTCTTTCTTTCTTTCTTTCTTTCTTTCTTTCTTTCTTTCTTTCCTTCCCTTCTATTTATTCTCTTTCATTTCTTTCTTTCTTTCTTTCTCTTTTATTTATTCTCTTTCATTTTCTTTCTTTCTTTCCTTTCCTTCTATTTATTCTCTTTCATTTCTTTCTTTCTTTCTTTCTTTCTTTCCCTTTTATTTATTCTCTTTCATTTTCCTTCTTTCTTTCTTTCTTTCTTTCCTTCCCTTCTATTTATTCTCTTTCATTTCTTTCTTTCTTTCCCTTTTATTTATTCTCTTTCATTTTCTTTCTTTCTTTCTTCCTTTCTTTCCTTCCCTTCTATTTATTCTCTTTCATTTCTTTCTTTGTTTCTTTCTTTCTTTCCCTTTTATTTATTCTCTTTCATTTTCTTTCTTTCTTTCTTTCTTTCTTTCTTTCTTTCTTTCTTTCCTTCCCTTCTATTTATTCTCTTTCATTTCTTTCTTTCTTTCTTTCTTTCCCTTTTATTTATTCTCTTTCATTTTCTTTCTTTCTTTTTTTCTTTCTTTCTTTCCTTCCCTTCTATTTATTCTCTTTCATTTCTTTCTTTCTTTCTTTCTTTCCCTTTTATTTATTCTCTTTCATTTTCTTACTTTCTTTCTTTCTTTCCTTCCCTTCTATTTATTCTCTTTCATTTCTTTCTTTCTTTCTTTCTTTCCATTTTATTTATTCTCTTTCATTTTTTTCTTTCTTTCTTCCTTTCTTTCCTTCCCTTCTATTTATTCTCTTTCATTTCTTTCTTTCTTTCTGTCTTTCTTTCCCTTTATTTATTCTCTTTCATTTTCTTTCTTTCTTTCTTCCTTTATTTCTTTCTTTCTTTCTCTTTTATTTATTCTCTCTCATTGTCTTTCTTTCTTTCTTTTTTCTTTCTTTCTTTCTTTCTTTCTTTCTTTCCGTTTTATTTATTCTCTTTCATTGTCTTTCTTTCTTTCTTTCTTTCTTTCTTTCCTTCCCTTCTATTTATTCTCTTTCATTTCTTTCTTTCTTTCTTTCTTTCCCTTTTATTTATTCTCTTTCATTTTCTTTCTTTCTTTCTTTCTTTCTTTCCCTTTTATTTATTCTATTTCATTTTCTTTCTTTCCTTCTTTCTTTCTTTCTTTCTTTCTTTCTTTTCGAAGAAGTAATGTTATCAGACCTGACCTGGCATTGCAGCTTCTGTCACTCTCCCACTACCGTAACGTTTCTTCCCTGTGACTTTCCTGTAAATATTTTCATGGTAATTGTTCTGATAAAATTTCCTCTTTAGTACCTGAACATTACAAAATTAAGCGCAGTACTTGATTAGCAGATAGGTCTCTTCATTTTACAGTTGAAATTGTTAGCTGTAACCGTAAGTTCAACACAAACAATTTCCTTTCTTACATTTTCCGCTTCTTGCTTTCCTGTCATCTCCGAATTTCAAAAACGTAAATGTAATTTCAATTTTTCTCCATTTCTTTTATTGTCCTCCTTCCTTAGTAATTTTTTTCTTAAACTTTTTCACACTCATCATCTTAGTGGCTTTATCGCCTTCCTTGAGGTGAAATGATTAAAACAGATAATCGTCCGACTGAAAGGGCACATAATAATTTTTCATCTGAAAATTTTCTATATTTCTGAGATGAGGTATTATGTGCACTATTTACATTATTCGGACTATTGTCCTCATCTTTGTCGCCATACTTATTACAACGTTTCGGCTGTTGTACGTTCCGGCCTTCTTCAGGTGGTTGGAATGCCGAACTGAACCCTTTATTTCGCTCACTGGGGTAAACTGTTCTAGTTCCACGTGCCATGTCTAATGGATGTCAGTTATCTCTTGTTAATTCCCCTCTCAAAGTTCTTAACCGGGTATTGAACTCACACTCTTTGGGTCCTGTCACTCGACCTAACCTTCGCCTTTATCCACTGTGCCATGTGTCCTTGAGGACATCTGTGTATGAATTTCTGGGTATTATCAACCTAATGTTTTCAGCAACCATTTTTAACAGTGCTCATAATGCAATTGATAATAACAACAAAAATTGCAATATGAGCTCCGGTAAAAAATAAATTGTACTGATAACAGCAAAAATTGCAATATGAGGACTGGTAAAAAATGATTACTGAAAACATTAAGTTTATAACTCCCAGAAATTCATACACGGGTGTCCTCAGGGACACATGGCACAGTGGATAAAGGCGTTGGTTAGATCCAGTGACAGGACCCAAAGAGTGTGAGTTCAGTACCTCGTTAAGGCAGTGGAGAACTTGGAGAAGGGAATTAACAGGAGATAACTGATGACATGCATTAAACGTGGAACTAGAACAGTCTACCCCAGTGAACGAAATAAAGGTTTCAGTTCGGCGTTCCAACCACCTGAAGAAGTCCGGAGCGTACAAAGGCCGAAATGTTGTAATAAATATGGCGACAAAGATGAGGATAATAGTCTGAATAGTGCATGTGAAAATTTATTTTGATTTTCGTTATATGAGTATTTTTGTTTCGATATAACGTGGAAAAAAAGCCAAAAATAGAATCCTGATTTTAATTTTCTTAATGCCTGGTGACATGTCCGTGCAAAAATTGGCTGAATAAATATCTGTGGAGAAGCAAACAGTCTGAAAGCCTTTTAGATTGGATGCGGGGGAGGGAATGTCAATAAAGGCAAGAAGTAATTAATTTCAATAATGAGAAGAGGCGGTGGATGATAATGAAAACAAAAGAAATGAGTAGGAAAGATAAAAAAAGTATGCAAAGAAAAAAAAAGGTTAAGGAGAAGTAATATACGTAAGCAAAAAGAAATAAAATGAAATATGAAAAAGAAAAAAGAAAGAAATATAAATAAAGACGTTAAAGAGAAAAGAAGGAAAAGAATATTAATAAATAAATAAAGAAAGAAAGAAAGAAAAAAGAAAGACAACGAAATAAAAACGGGAGTAGTTCAAATGTTAAAAAAAAAAGAAAGAAAGAAAAGAAAAAGAAATCAAGAATACAGAACAAAAGATGGGAAGAGTTGAGATTTTGAAATAAATAACTAAATAAATGAATAAATAAATAAATAAATAAAGACAATAAGGAAAAAGAAAGAAAAAACAAAAATGAAAACAGAAGACTAAAATGAATGATAAGAAAGAAAATCTTGAATGAGAAAAAGGAAATTAGAAAATTAAGTCAGAAAGAAAGAAAAATCAGAATTAGGGGAAAGAAAACGAATATGAAGAAGAAATAAATAAATGAAAGAAGATAAAAAAAAGAAAAAAAGAAAATAAATATTAACAAAAAAAGAAAGAAAAAGCAGAAGGAGGAGAAATAAAGAAAGATAATGAGCATTGAGAAAGAAAGAAAGACATATGAATGAAGAGAAATGAAAAAAAAGAAAAAGAATATTAAAAAAGAAAGAAAGAAAGATCTGAATGAGGGAAGATGAGAGAAAATGAATATTAAGAAAGAGAGGACAGACCTGGGATGAGGAGAAAGAAAGAAAAAGGAGAAAGAATAAACGAGGGGTAAGAAAAAAACAACGGGAAAGGAGAAAGGAAAAAAAAATGGAGAAAAAGCAGGCGTTTGCTTTGCGTACAGATAAAACCTCAGATTTCAAATGCTGACTTTCAAGGCTGGATGGTGTTCCCGTCTTAGATACCTGCAGCGACTTAGTTTTTCTTTCCCATTTAGACTTCTCCGAAACTAAACAATGCTTAGTCAATATCAAGAACGCCTTCCACACGGAGAAACTTGGCGCAACAGATTCTTCTTCTTCTCTTCTCGCCATTTAATCTTTTGGTGTTTTAGCCGGCTAAATTACGATGCTAATCAGGTAGTTGGCGATGATGCATGGCAAATGGCTGGTAAAGTCGTGAGAGAATGCGGGGGATTTGAAACAGGAAAGCAAAGGTGAAAGGAGTCTCGTTTAAAAGTCAACAGACCCAAACAATAATAATAATAAAAAAAAACGAAAATTAATTAAGTGTTCTGAGACATTTAGAACAGAGAGAAATGGCCGATGGCACGAACGTAAACAATATTAATATGAGGAACATTTTTCGTGGCAAGATGATGGCCGAGAAGAATTTTAGCAAACAAGAGAACAATTCTGGCTTTACAGAGGGCGAAAATTTTAATATAATAATGGTTCTACAAGCAGAAAAAAAATACTGTAAAAGGAATAGTCAATAAAACGGAAGTAGTACAAATCAATGGCATTGAGAAAAACAAAACGCAGACTTCTCATAGAAGAATAAAGCCTAATAAAATAATTTCGATAGGCGTTTTCATTGAGTTTCTTTCAATCCTGTATCTGATAGGGCTTCTTAGAATTTCATTAATTAAACATGGTTCTTTTCTGGGGTACGGGGTTACTATTAATAATTTATTATTTTTTCTTGAATCATTTCAAGCAAGGCGATAAAGCAACTAAGACGCAAGGGGTTCAGTGAGTCAGGTATGTGCCATGCGTGATACACGCTTAGGTGATTTCGATACATGATTGACGTGGAAGATTTTTTCCCGCATTAGGTCGCCATTTCTTTCCGCGGTAGACCAGTTGCCATCCAAGGCTATAGAACCTGGTCTGTCCAGTTATTTAGCCATAGCTGGTGAGGAGAAGAGGAGGATTCATATCATTCCCAAGGGCATTAGGCAAGGCGATAAAGCATCTAAGACGCAAGAGGTTTCAGTCAGTCAGGTATGTGCCATGCGTGATACACGCTTAGGTGATTTCGATACATGATTGACGTAGAATATTTTTTCCCGCATTAGGTCACCATTTCTTTCCTCGGTAGACCAGTTGCCATCCAAGGCTATAGAACCTGGTCTGTCCAGTTATTTACCCATAGCTGGTGAGGAGAAGAGGAGGATTCATATCATTCCCAAGGGCATTAGGCAAGGCGATAAAGCATCTAAGACGCAAGAGGTTTCAGTCAGTCAGGTATGTGCCATGCGTGATACACGCTTAGGTGATTTCGATACATGATTGACGTGGAATATTTTTTCCCGCATTAGGTCGCCATTTCTTTCCGCGGTAGACCAGTTGCCATCTAAGGCTATAGAACCGGGTTTATCCTGCTATTTACCCATAGCTGGTGGGGGGAGGGGGGAGAGAAGAAGAGTATTCATACCTTTCCCAAGAGCATTAGTACGTCAGTTAGTTATGTGTCATGCGTGATAGACGCTTAGGCGATCATGTATTGTATCTTTCGATACATGACTGACGAGGCAGATTTTTTTCCCCCCGCAGTAGGTTGCCATTTCTTTCTGCGGTAGACCAGTTGCCATCCAAGGCTATAGAATCCAGTCTGTCTTGCTATTTAACCATAACTGGGGGGGGGGGAGAAGAAGAGGATTCATATCTTTCCCAAGGGTATCAGGTAAGTCGATAAAGCAACTAAGACGCAAGAGGTTCACTCAGTCAAGGTATGTGCCATGGGTGATAAAAGCATAGGCGATCCTGTATCTTTCGATACATGACTGACGAGGTAGATTATTTTTTCCCGCAGTAGGTTACCATTTCTTTCTGTGGTAGACCAGTTGCCATCCAAGGCTATAGAACCCGGTCTGTTCTGCTATTTACCCATAACTGGTGGGAGACGAAGAGGATTCATATCTTTTCCAAGGGTATTAGCACGTAAGTGAATCCAATGAATTCCAACTCGGATCTCCGATTCCTCCATCCGAGCCGCTATCCATTCTCCACCGTGCCTCAACCGGGGTTACCGAGTGTGAAATTATCCGAGAAAAAATTATTGAGGAGAGAGGACAGTAAAAGAACAGATATTAAGACCGAAGATAACGATTGGCATTGTATTTACATTTATGAAAATCGAAGTTTATCCGAAAGCAATAAGCTCCACGATTCTATTACGTGATATCTGTCGTCCTATATAGCAGTAAATGCAAGACAATCTCCTCAAAGATGAAGAAGAGAACTTGAAGCAACAGAAATGTGCTTCTACAGAAGGCCGTTGAGGATACCATGGACCGAAGATGTGAGCAACGGCGAGGCTTTAGACAAAACGGAATCAAAAAGGAAACTTATACTTAAGATCTCGAAGAGACAGTTAAAATTTCTGGGGTACAATGAAGAAAGAGGTCTTGGGAAATCTGATACTCACAGGACAGATTGAATGCAAGATGAATAGGGGAAAACAATGTGTGAGATACTTAGTAAGCTTGAGTAAATGGATAATGGAATGGTTTTTAGGAGAAATAACAAAAATACAAAACTTATTAAGATCTACAAAGGACAGGAAATTGTGGCGAGCCATGATCGCCTACGTCCTGAGGGGACAGAACTCACAAAGACGTATTCAAATCTGAATAAAATGCAACTTGTATACGACAGTCATTATCTTCTTCATCTGAGATTTAAGATCAGTGGATATTATTAATTGATGATTTGAACTTTTTTCGAGACATGCTATCATCATTTATTCATGGTTCCAGTCTAAGTGACGAATTGGCAGCTCTAAGATTTATAAGGTTACGTCATTTCCAGGCGTATTTGTCGGCAAATAAAGTTGAAAGAAGAAAGCTTTCCCGAAGAGAAAAGGCGGCAAATGTTGGCATCATTTGGCATTGGATGTTTCAAGGAAGACTGGGTGTGCAGGTGGTGTAATGGGATAATGGCTCGGAATTGTTAATCAGAGAGCCGAGTTCCAATTCCAGTTGGGTTCGTTATATTCACTTACGCGTAAATACCCCTGGGAAAATGTATGAATCCCCACCTTCCCCCAAGCTATGGGTTAATTAGTAAGACTTGTATCACTAAACCATTATTATCTAAAAAATAACAAAAACTTTCTTACTATCTAAAAATATTGTCTGACTTTAAATAACCTACAATGGGTTGATAAGCCGTAAAAGATAATCAATTATTTTGTGCACCGTCTTCCCTTCAGTGCTTGGGCTCTCCACATCTTCCTGACTTTTGTTTCCTAAGTAACTTTTTACGCTTTACTCTTCCTTTGTATCCCTATTCTACGTTCCATTAACATAAAGCAATTAAGTAGAGTTCATGGCTCTCCACATCTTCCTAACTTTACTGCCCTAAAAAGCTATTTACTCTTTACCATCATTATGTATCCCTGTTCTGCCGTCTATTAACATAAGACCAGTAAGTAGGTGATGATGGCTCTTCACATCTTCCTGACTTTTGTTGCCCTAAGAAATTTTTGAGTCTTTGCCATCCCACTGTATTTCTGTTCTGTAAATTAGCATAAACCCATTAAGTAGGTGATCATGGCTCTCCACATCTTCCTGACTTTGCTGCCCTAAATAGCTTTTGATACTTTATCATCAATCTGTGTCCCTGTTCTACCGTCTATTTACATTAACCTAGTAAGTAATAATCATAGCTCTCCACATCTTCCTGACTTTTGTTGTCCTAAAAACTTTTGAGTCCTTACCATCGCTCTGTATCCCTGTTCTACAGTCCATTAACATAAACCCATTACATAGGTGATCATAGCTCTCCACATCTTCCTGATTTTTGATTCTTTACCATCCCTCTTTACCCCTGTTTTGCAATCCATTCACACAAAATCATTAAGTAGGTAATTATGATAATGGTTCTCCACATCTTCCTATCTTTTGTCGGTTGGAATATTAGATGTTGTAAGCTTCAATGTGCGAGTCGTGTAATGGATAACGTCTCAGCAATTGGAAATCGTTGGATTCACTTCCGAGCAAATATAGGGTGACCCCAAAAAACGGGAATTTTTGAAGTGCGTATTGCCAGACATGAGCAAGTGGCAACACTGCGAGACAGTGACCTTGAGCAAGTAAACATTTCGCCATTTTAGTAACAAGAATGAAATTCAGAATATCCCAGCTGAGATGTTGCATCAGTCAATGAGGAATCTCAACAGCAGATTTCAAGAATGCATTCGTACAGGAGAACGCCATCTACAGGACATAATTTGAAAAAAATGAAAATTTCATCATTTCTTAAATGGCATGTTTTAAGGTTTTCAATTACTATGAATTAAATATTTTTCTTCCATCACTCTTGGTTTTATTGGATTGTTAAAAAGTTCCCGTTTTTTGGGGTCACCCTATACCTTTGGGAGAGCTTGGTTGATTTTGTTTAGCGGCATATCAACATCTCTATGGGTTATTTAATGCCAAAATCTAAATCTTTTGAACGCAACTCTATCCTTTCAACCACAGATAAAATATATTGTTGTTCATTTTGCTATAAAATATATTGTATGTAATTCTTCTATCAATATATATATTAGTAATTTTTTATATAAAAATGTACTGCTGGTATTTTTACTATTTTATACTTTCATAGTGATTTGTTTTTGTTTGGGGGCTCACTATTTGCCCATAGCTGGGTCTCTGACAGGTGCTACCACCCCGGGTCAGGCTGGACAACATTAATTAAGACGTGATTCTACGCTCCTCAAAACTTCCAATCTCCCCGAGTCCTTGCTTCCGTTGTTAATTTATAGTCATACTCAAGACTATCTACCTTTCTTCCCCAAGCTATGGGTTAATTAGTAGGACTTGTATTACTAAGTTATTATTATCTTCAAATAATTCTTACAGTCTAAAAATACAGGGTGTCCCCAAAAATTTGACATCATTTTAAAAGCAATTATCTTGAAACCTAATAAGTCTAGCTCAATGAATATGAACAGTTTAGGTGTTGAACATCCTAAGTTTATTATGGGACCGGTTTCATTAAGTGTTCAATATGTACACCGCCTGTGACACGGCACACGTCAAGTCGGTAGTTAAGCGCTTGCCAAACACGCTGTAGCATGTCTCTGGTAACATTATCCGGTCTGCTTGAGTTCATCAATGCTAGCAGGAAGAGGGTAGGGACATAGACCGATCCCTTCAGATATCCCCATAAAAAAAAAAAAAAAACAGATCAGGTGACCGAGACGGCCATTTCATCAGAAAACTGTCTTCATCTTCACCACGCCCGATCCATCTCTTTGGCAGATTCTCATTGAGATAACAAAAATAAAACATTAAATATAAAATCTTGATCTGTTTCTGTACTGTCTGTGAAAATTTGGGGTTATTTCAACAAGAATTGCCAAAGTTATTCGCCGGCGAAATGATGTCAAATTTTTGGGGACATCCTGTATTTTCTGGTTTAACCCGAAAAAGGTTGATAAACCGTAAAAAATGAATTAATTTATCAACTCTGTGGCGCAGGTCTATAGCCATGAACTGAACTAAAGAAATAGCTAAATCAGTCTCCTCCGCATGGAACACTGTTTTGTGACAGGTTTAATAGACCAATTAAATATTATAGTTAGTATCATATTAATTCGGCCTTGTGCCTGACTTAGCGAAGCCTAGTAAATAAATTTCGCAGAACTTTTGTAAAGTCACCTTTAGAAATGATATTTTTCTTCAAATTTTGGCAAGGTCTGTTTTTCTTTTCGTTTTTTTTTTTTTATGGCTCGGTTCCAGGCCGAAAATATTTCTCAATGCAAACTAGTTTCAAAATTGCTGTCATTATTCCAAATGTATCTGTTATAATTGGCACAAACAACCCTGTATACGTCTCATCTTTAAAACATTTAATAAGGTCTTATTTTGGGTCACGTGCAGGTGTTCCCCGGGGACAGAGTATTGGCCCGAAGTCGATAAGTTTGGACTGAAAACAATACGACAGTTCCCCATCACCGTTTTCGCTGGACAAAGCAAAAACTTTCAGGAAAATTATGGATTTATCGAAGTCTTCTTGCGCTATTCCAATATGTTTTAGGATTTCGGACTTTCCTTGCTCTGTTAAAAGACACTGTTAGATGTCTCTGAAAAGCTAAGTAATGTATTAAAAAACAGAAACATTTCCTTAGATACAAAGAAAACACTGCTGAACTGTTATCTAAGTTGGACCTTATATGGCAGTGAAAGCTGGACAATCTAATCACAGATAAACTTAAGGCAGCAGAAGTGTGGAAGGATATATAAAGGGAAGATTCTATATACCGGTTTGGTTTAGTTTGTTTTGTTTTACGGTACATCAACCTCTTGGGGTCATTTAATGACAACTTTTTTTTTTCTTGGAAATACTTTTTTTTTGTCAAAAATCTATTTTTGTTAATATTTTTTCCCTCTAAAATGTATAGCTGGTAATATTATTTTTTTAAAAACGTATAGCTGGTAATATTATTTTTCCAAAAACGTATAGCTGGTAATACTATTTTTCCAAAACGTACAGCTGGTAATACTATTTTTCCAAAACAGTAGCTGGTAATATTATTTTTCCAAAACGTATAGCTGGTAATATTATTTTTCCAAAACGTATAGCTGGTAATATTATTTTTCAAAAACGTACAGCTGGCAAAAAACATATTTGCAGAGGCCTTGCTGTTGGACGTAGTTTATCGTCATACCCAGGAGGCGGATGTAGTTTATCGTCATACCCAGGAGGCGGATGTAGTTTATCGTCATACTCAGGACGCGGATGTAGTTTATCGTCATACCCAGGACGCGGATGTAGTTTATCGTCATACCCAGGACGCGGATGTAGTTTATCGTCATACCCAGGAGGTGGATCTAGTTTATCGTCTTACCCAGGACGCGGATGTAGTTTATCATCATACCCTGGACGCGGATGTAGTTTATCGTCATACCCAGGACGCGGATGTAGTTTATCGTCATACCCAGGACGAGATCTCGGTTTGGGGTGCTGTTGGACGTAGGTTATCGTCATACCTAGGACGCAGATATAGTCTGGGTGTTAACTATTTGCCCATAGCTGGGACCCTAACAGGTGCTACCACCACGGGTCAGGGTGAACCTGGGAACAGCACCAATTAAGAGGTAGTTCCACGCTCCTCAAAACCTTCTGATAAGAGGTCTTGCTGTTGGATGTAGTTTATCGTCTTACCCAGGACGCGGATGTAGTTTATCGTCATACCCAGGACGGTATATATACCGGGTGTAATAACAAAATTGTCCAAATCGTGTAACAGTCCACTCTAAAAAATATTTAAATATCTAAACACCACAAAACTAATTGAGTTTCTTTATATATATATATATATATATATATATATATATATATATATATATATATATATATATATATACGAGGGTCATTCAATAAATAAGTTGACTTTTTCGGTATGAGGAATTCTAATACAGATAGAAGCTTACTGTTGTTTATTTTCTTTTTGTTTTACTTCTTTTTCACATGGATTCAATTTCTTTTGCAGATTAAAAAAAACCTTTGAGAGTTTTGGCGATTAACAAAGATGGCCAACCAAGAAGCATGCTCCAGGATTGAACAGCGGCCAGTTATCAAGTTTTTGGTTGCTGAAGGGTGAAAATCAGTTGAAATTCATAGGAGAATGTCAACTGTGTATGGTGCCACATGTTTCAGCCAAAAATGTCTACAAGTGGGCTAAATTGTTTAAAGAAGGACGGAGCAGTGTTGAGGATGAATACAGGCCTGGGAGGCCTAGAGAAGTGAGGTCTCCTGAGGTGATCGAATCAGTCCTGAATGACCTCATTCAGTCTGACAGAAGGGTCACAGTGGATGACATTGCAAGGACTTTGAGCTTATCTGTTGGTACAAATGCAGGGGTCATCAGTCAGAAGGAGTCATCTTGCATCATGACAACGCAAGGCCTCACACAGCAGCTCAAACGGTGCAAACCATCAACAAAATCGGCTGGAAACTGCTCCCTCATCCCCCTTACAGCCCAGACCTTGCACCTTCAGACTTTCACCTGTTTGGTCCCTTGAAAGCGTTCACGAGAGGCACGAAGTTTAAAAGTGACGATGAAGTCAAAAGTGTTGTGAGCGACTGGCTGAGACATCAGTCCAAAGATTTTTACGCTGAGGGAATACGGAAGCTTGTGCACAGATGGGAAAAGTGTGTGACAATGCTGGGAGACTACGTTGAAAATTTAAAAAAAGTAAGCTTCTATCTGTATTAGAAGTCCTTATACCGAAAAATTCACCTTATTTATTGAATGACCCTTGTATATATATATATATATATATATATATATATATATATATATATATATATATATATATATATATACAGGGTATCCATAAAGTTCGTGTGCACTTTAAAAAATTTAAAACTTTATTTGTAATTGCGATAGAAATAATTTGTAAAAAGGATTAGAAAGAAGTAAATCTATATTTTTTAAGGTTTTATTGAAATTTTATTTAAGTTTCCACATGTCCTCCATCATTAGCAATACAAAGGGTAATATGATTTTTCAGTTCACGGAAAATATTTGCCAAATGATTTACAGTAATGCCTGAAATCACATTAGTTATTTTAGCTATACTTAAAACTAGGTACATTAGACTTTATAACATTTTTTACAGATTATTTCTATCGCAAATACAAATAAAGTTATAATTTTTTTAACGTGCAAAAGAATTTTATGGACACCCTATATATATATATATATATATATATATATATATATATATATATATATATATATATATGTGTGTGTGTGTGTGTTTTCTAACGACCGAAGAACGTTGAAACACAGGTTCCTGTTTGATCGCCGAATTTAAGTGTCGAGCCTGTTTACTATTTACTTGGGAGTTCGTTTGACATACCGAAATGATTGAATACTGAAAGCGAAAAACGAGTACAAAACCGGTTTGTGTATGTAACTAGTAACCTTATCCTGCAAAAAATTACTTGCTAGAGAAACCACGGCAGCAGCATCGAGTATTGTCGAGAGCTGTAACTTTGGCACCATACTTATTAGTGGAGTCAACGGGACTAAAGGCGAAGCAGGATGTTTCATATAACGAGATTACAACATCCACAAATCCCCACAAAAACTAAACATCACGAATAGCACTTCTGATAAAAACAAAACAAATTTATAATACCACCTGCGAACACTAAACTTGAAAATAAATTAGTTACCCTAGTACTAGGATATTTACCATCACATCCAAGACAATCGAAGGTATATTAGGAAGAAAAATAAATTGAGTACTCATTTAGATGCCGGTACCTAATGAAATAAATTGTTTACAATGTGGAAGATTTTATATTGGCAAAACATCACGTGATCTAAAAGCCGTATCTACCAACTTAAATTTTCGTTTAGACAACCATTCAAACTCTTTCGTAATACAGAGATACGGGATATCATATTTTTTTTTACCCGTGTGGGAAATATACAAATAACTTAGTTTCTTAAATATATATGTTAAAACATGTTCATATATACACACACATATATACAGGGGTCGGACAAAGTAATTGAAACACTTGTTAAATTCAATGAAAATTTATTTAATATGGCGTTGGTCATCCTTTAGCCTCACATACAGCTTTAATACGTCTAGGAATGGAATCATACAGATTCCTGACTTCATCCAGAGGAATATGATCTCCCAAAATGTTCAGGTAATCTTTGCTGTTGATTCTACCATGCAGGGCAACTATTGGACCGAGACATTTCCCTGATATGGAGGCCAAAACTATTACTGATTCACCTCCAGGCTTCACTGTTGGAAGAAAGCAGTCAGGGTTGTAAGTTTCTTTGGGCTTCTTCCGCACATAAACTCGCCCTGATGTTGTGAAAAGAAAAAAACTGGACTCGTCTGAGAATATCACTTGCTTCCATTGGTCTGCAGACCAGGCACTGTGAGCTCTGTACCACTTCAACCTCTTCTGAATGTTGCGAGTGGAGAGAAGAGGTTTCCTTACGGTGGCTCTTCCAGGATATCCAGCCTTATGGAGCTCACGACGAACAGTTTTAGTAGAAACTGGACTATTCAGATGATTATTCAACTCAGAAGTCACTTTAGCCGCAGTAATCCGATGATTTTTCGCCACATTGCGTTTCAATGCGCGTTGGTTCCTGTCAGTAAGTTTGCAAGTCCGGCTTGAATTGCTACGGTTGCTAGAGGTTTTGCCCTGTTTCTCAAATAGCGTTATAGTTCTTGATATGGTAGCTCTTGAAAAACCAAACAGTTCAGCAACCTTAGTGATTGAGGCTCCTGCCATGCGAGCTCCAACAATTTGCCCTTTTTCGAACTCAGAGAGGTCACGCATTTAGCTTAAATTTTACTAAATTCTAAAAATAAATAAGCCAAAGACAGTAAATTAGACAAATAAACGTATTTACAATAGATATAACCTGCAATTACGAAGTTTTAGTTAAAGTTCTTAATATAATAGGTCTTTGAAATATAGGAGTGGAATTTGCAACTGTTCCAATTATTTTGTCCAACCCTGTATATATATATATATATATATATATATATATATATATATATATATATATATATGTATATAGTGTATATCTTGGCTATGTAGGAATGTGTCATTAAATATCAAGGACATTTTTCTTTTGATTAATCTTCTTTTCGGATTGTTTCCATTTGTCGGTCGATCTTTCATGTGACAGGGTCCAAATGTAACCGCCATTTCTTTTCTCGCACTTCCCAACAGTATAACTGCCTTCCCTTTACTTGTTTTCCTGATAACTAAAATCTTCACAAAAGTAAATGCAACGTCAATCGCCATCTTCTATCTTCTTGAATCCTGTTCATCTTTTATCCTTTCCTCAATCGCCCCATTACACAGTCTTTTCTCTCACTTTCATTCTCTGTAACCCACTGCGTACTAGTGGTACTCTCGCCTTACATGGGGTGAAATGATTAAAAAAAAGTTCTCCTTGAACTATAAAAAGGGAAGAAAAAGACGACAAAGTTATACTAAGTAATCAAGGGAGGCTACGTTATAGTGGCGTGAAGGTAGTATTATTAATTGTAAATTAATATTAAGTAGTTTATAGAGTGGACAAATTGGAGTTTGCTCAATCAAGAGAGTAAGGATGAATATACAAACAATTGCGTAACAACACGTTTTATTGCCTCAGCAAAATTAATAGAAAGAATATATAGTGGGTGAAAGAGCTGTACGGATGTGGAATGATTATATGAGAGTAATATCTGAAAGACCGTTAATTTAGTGGAAATATTAGATATTTATGCTGCGAAGTATACTATACTATGACATGAGGTTTGATTAGGACTAAAATGTGCCCCAGATGGAAACGAGACATGCTTTATCACTAAAGAATCCCGTAGTCAAAATAGAAGGAAAATGGTTAAGATTCTGTGCCATTTTCTTATATACTGTTTTGGTAACCCCATCTAGTGGTCGTTAATAACAACAGTTCTTTAGTAAACAAGTTGGCTAAGGCCACGCTGTCAAATTCACCTCCCGAGAGGCAAACTTCAAATGAATTCAATTTTTTTGAACGGACGTTTGTATGAACTTCGTATGAATAATTCTAAGAGACTTAAATTTGAGATGAGTTCATTATCTATTGGGTTGGTAGAATAATTAGATATGCTTGCTGGCCGCTGTCAAATATATTAAGGGCATTTCTGTACCGTGTTTTTTTATGCGTTTTTAAAAAAAATCTTACATGAGATTTTCTGGTGACCCCCAAATCCCCTGGTCAAGGGGAAACAAGACACGTCCTATATCTAAGAATTTTTTTAAGCACATCACCCCAAGTAAGGCAAGGGTGGATTACAGAGCATGAAAGTAAAAAGGGATGTTTCAGGAAAGGATAAAGAGGAGGACGGGGATCAAGATCAAGGCATCAGAAGATGCCGATTGACATTACATTTGAATATTTGAAGATTATCGATATCAGGGAAGCAAGTAAGAGGAAGGGAGTTATACTGTCGGGAAGTGCGAAAGAATCAGTTGGAGTAGAAGAGACGATTACATTTAACTGTTGAGACAGTAAAAGGGTGGGACCTAGATGCCAACCAAGTAGCGCGCTTAAATTCAGGCAGTTAGGAAACCAGTGAAAATAGCTCGTCAGAGCAGTTTCTGTGGATAAAAGAGAGCGAGACGAAATAACAAGAATGGAATATTTGCGCACTTGCTTTTACATACTGCTTCCATCTAGCGGTCATTGGCAGGGGTTCTTTGGCAGGCAAGTGGCGTAATCTGTTGGAGTTTTTGGGTACCTTTTGTGTACTAGTGAGCCAACCAAAATGAGCTGACGTATGAATGTATAAAGGCGGCCATGTTTTTTTTTCCCGAATATGCTTTGCCACCCTTTGATATCGTAGACTGAAGAATTACGGAACAGCTGCTGGTGGTATTGGCGATATAGTCAGATTCAGTAGAGTGTCTGACTCGTGAGTGTTAATCTTTAACGTTGTTTCATTGAACAGATTACATACTTCCATCTAGCAAATATTTGCGCTGGATTCTATATTCATAGACTATGGTGAACATGGTCAACATAATCTAACATAGACATAGAAATCAGCTCTAAATAGTCAAACGCAGACAAACGAGCGTTCTCTCGTAGAAAAGCAATATTTTTCTTTCGTTGATGTTGGAAGGCAATGTTAACAGGGCAAATTACGAGTGTTTACGATGTCATTTCTGTCTCGGCAGTGGAAACAAACGGACATTTAGTGTGTGTTTAAAAATAACCGCCAAGATAAGGTCGGTTTGAATTACGGCTTGAGAAGCAGAGACGACGATAAAATGTTTCTGAATCGATTACTGTCAGCTATATTCGACATGACGGCTTATACTTACACACACACAGACATATATATATATATATATAAGAATAAAATATGGATCAAAATCCGACAGAATGTTAAGATAAACGTTCATCAATCTAACATAATTCACTTTTATTAGTTTTAGTTGATAAACGTTTTCTATTTGTTCTTATATATATATATATATATATATATATATATATATATATATATATATATATATATATATAATATTTATTATTTATATATATATATATTTATATATATATTTATATATATATATATTTATATATATATATATTTATATATATATTTATATATATATATATATTTATATATATTCATATATATATTTATATATATTTATATTTATATATATATATATATTTATATATATATATATATATTTATATATATATTTATATATATATAATATATATATATAATATTTATTCAAAAATTATAACAAGGATCTTATAACGTCACTACAAAATAGCCATTTTATTTCAAAACTTCTGTCTCGTCAAGTAATGATGTTCATTGCGAAATAATTTATTTTATTTTATTTCGCAATCCAAATCTTCATTTGACAAGACACCAGAAGTGTTGAAACAAACAAAAAAAATGAATTTCAAGAAACTAGAGTCCAATAACATTCAGACCCAGTAAGCATTCCCTCTGTTTACAAAGGGAAGGCTCACAGGATCTGATATACAAGGACTCTAGAACCTTGAGGTGAAATGTGGAGTGGGACCTAGATAAAATCAAAAAACGGTCCACACTAAAATTAACCAGACATTTCCTACTATTTATTGCATGCTCAGCAATAGCAGAGCCAGAAGTATTGGTTAGTTGGCTCTTCCTGGCAGACGGATTCAAAATCCTAAGGGGGGGGAGTAAATACTGTTTTATTCTCGAATCCAAATATATATAAGGCTGTTTCATTCTAGACGCAATCTTCAGGCCTGACGATTGCGTCTCGCATGAAACAGCCTGTCGCCTCTGAGTTTTGACTTCAATGTTCACTTTTATATTTATATTTACATACGCTCTATCTCTGATATTGAGCACTTTATCCCATAAATATAGCACACTGTAAAACTATATTTCTTCATATATATATATATATATATATATATATATATATATATATATATATATATATATATATATATGTAAGCAAATGTGTGGATGTAGATCCACAATAAAAACCTTAGGCAGATTTACGAGGCTGGCATGATATCCACCTCACACACAATAAACACCCGACAAGGTTTCTTTAACATATCAAGTTTTCTAGCAAGATTAATGCTTGACAAACGTACCGATAAGCTATAGTTTTAAATAGGTCCCCCCCTTTCCACTTAGGATAAAATCTCTTCCCTGGAAGCAGGTTTTCGCAGCGCCGCCCACGCGATGCCAGCGTATCCGACTCCAAGAAAGAATACTCTGACTTTAGAATTTCAGTTTTTCTGTTTCTGATTAGTCCTGTATATATCGTCTCTTCATCTAACTTAAATCTAATATAAATATGTCTCCATTAACCATGTCCTGAAGAAGGTCTATTTGACCGAAACGTCTGACGTTGACAGAATAACAAAAAACAAAAAACAAAATTAAAAAAACAGTAAACTCACATATTCGGATTTTGCTTTGTCTTTTCCACAATTTCATCGTATATATATATATGTATATATATTCTTCTTATACGTTATTTTTATGGATACAACTTATTTGAGTAAATAAGTTTTTAATTAAACGCTTTGTTTTTAATTAAAAAGTATAAATTATATTTACCGGCCTGAATATTCGAGAAATTTCACAGAAAATATGCATCCTCAGACAGGACTCGAACCAGTATCCAATGCGGAAACCTTCATTTAGACTGACGTGCTGTTAACCATTGAGCCACAGAGTAGAGCAATATATTATTATTATTTTTTTATTATAAGAGATTATAGTAAAAACATTTTGAAATCGCTACACAAAAGCTTCCCCGTTTCAATACTTTGATTGCACTTCTTCAGGCGATGGTAAGAAATTTAGCATCGACTGAAGAATTACAATCTTAGTATTGAAAGATGGAAGCTTTTGTGTAGCAATTCAAAATGTTTTTAGTATAATATACATATAGATATGCAAATATATTTTCATCCGATATTTCTTCTTACGATGAAGGTTATTTTACTGGGTACACATATTTGAGTTGTTATCTCTGTTCTGCTTCGTTTTTGTTTTTTGTTGCTTTTCTTTCACTTTCTTCAACAGTGAAATTAAACGGAAGAGAGTTCCACTGGAAGAAAGGGTGGGACCTAAATGCCAATCTAGTAGCACGCTTAAATTCATGGAAATGCCACTAGTATGCTGGGGTTTACAGGTAGTGAAAGTGAAAGTGAAAGTGAAGACTGAGAATAGAGCGGACTGAGGAAAGGGCAAAAGTTTCTAGAATGCAAAAAGATGGCGACAGATGTTGCATTTACATTTTTGAAGATTGTATTTATCATTGAAACAAGTAAACGGAAGGGAATTCCACTGGTAGAAAGTGCAAGAAAAGAAACTGTGTAGAAATGGCGGTTGCATTTAGCGATTTCAACAGTAAATGGGTGGGACCTAGATGCCAATCGAGTAGCACGCTTAAAACCGTGTAGTCAGGGCACGAGGGAAAACACTTAACTATGGCCAATTGCTCCTCCTACAGCCGAGCTGAGTCATTTAATTTCAAACAGATTTTTAATTGCCGTTGTTTTTAAATATCTCACATTATAATAGCAAAGGTTTTGTTAAGAAGGTGATATGCAGTATAAAACTAGGCGTGAATTTACTATGGGAGACTCAGAAGTTAGAGCACTTTCTATACATTTCTGTCTCACATACAGGTTCTCAGGTACCCAACAGTGTTCAAACAGTTAAAACCTTCATTTAATTGCTTTTGTTAACAGACCATTTCAGCTGATCCCGTCTTAGGCATTCATGATTTGTATTCCATCAGGAAAAATTAAAAGAATATGGCGATGGAAAATACCAACCAGACAAATGCGTTTCTACAGCAGCAGGTACATCAAGTTACCCAAATGATTTCAAATAACACCTTGGGATGAAAGAATCTGCAATGATATTGATCCTGACCTGGCATTTTGGCTTCACCCACTCTCTCATCGCCGTAACATATCTTCCCTGTGCCTCTTCTGTAAATATTTTTATGGTCATTGTTCTAATGATCTTTCCTCTTTGGTACCTAGACTTTATGAATTTAAGAGCAGTACTAGATTCGCGCGGCACGATGGAGAAATGGATAGCGGCTCGGATTGAGAAATCGGAGAACCGAGTTCGAATTTCAGTCGAATCAATTACATTTCACTTACGTGCTAATACCCTTGGGAAAGGTATGAATCATCATCTTCTCCTCCCAACTATGAGTAAATAGCAGAACAGACCGGGATCTATAGCCTTGGATGGCAACTGGTCTACCGCGGAAAGAAATGACAACCTACTGCGGGAAAAAATATCTGCCTCGTCAGTCATGTATCGAAAAATACATGATCGCCTAAGCGTGTATCGCGCATGGCACATAATTGACTGACTGAGAGAGGAGCTTCCATCATGTAAGGTCTAAAAACGGAACCAGTTTGATTTCGTGTACCTAAACGGCCTATTAAAGGATGTCACGTTCTTACGTACAATTACTTCTATAGATAATTCAGTACTCAATAACTCAGCTTCTTCTTCTGTTTGTCGTGTCTTTTCAGGACGTTGACGAAACTCTTCTTCAATTCATCGTCAACAGCCAGCCCCAACTGATACTTAAGTCATCTTGCTTTAGTCACATCTCTTTTTTACGGTTTTATAATTAATAAAAACTTATCAACATTCATCTAAATCCTCATTATTATAATCATATTGTAGCTAAATAATCTATTTCGAAAAATACCAAATTAAATAATTTATCTATCTATATTTCTGAGATGAGGCATTATGTACACTATTTACATTATTCGGACTATTGTCCTCATCTTTGTCGCCATATTTATTATTACAACGGTTCGGCCGTTGTACGCGCCAGCCTTCTTCAGGTGGTTGGAATATCTATCTATCTATCTATCTATCTATCTATCTATCTATCTATCTATCTATGTGTGCGTCTATCCCTCGACCATAATGCTTGAGGGCAGCAAACCAGTATTAAAAATATGTATTCAGACTCGTGTCCCTGGAGGATTTTTCATATACTGCACTGAATTGATCTGTCGATCGTTTGATTTATGTTTCTAAAGTACTTGTAGAACGTTCGTCTGAAAATATTAATTTTATTTATATTTAAACCGTAATTGTTTAAATAATATTAAGAAATGTTTCTATCTATCTATCTATCTATCTATCTATCTATCTATCTATCTATCTATCTATCTATCTATCTATCTATCTATTGCAGTTCGTCTCCCTATGTCTCTCTCTGTCTGTTCATATCTATCTATCTATCTATCTATCTATCTATCTATCTATCTATCTATCTATTGCAGTTCGTCTCCCTATGTCTCTCTCTGTCTGTTCATATCTATCTATCTATCTATCTATCTATCTATCTATCTATCTATCTATCTATCTATCTATCTATCTATCTATCTATCTATCTCAGTCTGTTCATTATCTATCTATCTATCTATCTATCTATCTATCTATCTATCTATCTATCTATTGCAGTTCGTCTCCCTATGTCTCTCTCTGTCTGTTCATATCTATCTATCTATCTATCTATCTATCTATCTATCTATCTATCTATCTATCTCAGTCTGTTCATTATCTATCTATCTATCTATCTATCTATCTATCTATCTATCTATCTATCTATCTATCTATCTATCTCAGTCTGTTCATTATCTATCTATCAATCTATCTATCTATCCACTCGTTCATATCTATTTATCTATCCTACATTTCCTGTCTATAATTGACGTCCATACAAAGGCATCCCACGCAATGTCCACCCTAACAAGATGCGAATTCACGAATTCAACATAGGTTAAGAAGAGATATCTACTTCACATTTGATGGGAAGTTATCTGACTCCCAGAAGATCGTTGCTAGGGTAACCACCGCTCGACTAGACATTTGCTTTATGGCATTAGTGATCTTGGAAACCAGACACGTTAGAATGCAAGGAATCAGGAACATGATTAGCTCAGTATATGAACATTTCGATTTGGTTTTGGAATATAAATAATCGCTGCTTAGCAGATAATAATATTTCCAGTCAAACATCTCTTTACATCCATTCTAATGATCACGTATATAGAGACACAGACAATACTAAAAGCATATATTCTTTTATATTTTTTACAGTGAGGTTCACCATATACAAGGCCCGTAAGCCACTCAAGTTAGAGGGATACATAGTAAGAGACACAGATTATGTGGATAGGAGGAGAAGATAACGGTGAAACTTCGACTTGGAGGTTAGCTTGTCGTGATCGGGAAAACATCCGCTTGGGTGTCGGTTCAACATAGCAGTTGCTCGTGGGAAGAAGCTGGTCGAGTGGAATTTACATCTCACTAATGGAATACGAAGGGAATAAGGGTCGTTCGCTACAATGGGCGTGGCATGGTGAGTCTTAGCCGTGGAGGTTAGAATTAATGAATGTAGGTCATCTAAATAATTTTCATAGAAATAGCGATAGAGCTCGCAGCGTTTCGTCTATAGGAAATGAGTTGTAGGTGGGGGGGATAATTTGTCACCCACAAGGACGCGAAGACGCTTTTGAACTTTATCGAGAGTGTCAAATGAAGACTGGGCAGCCCCTGTCCATATTTGGTAGCAGTGCTCCATTTTCGGTTTGATCTGGCTGGTGGAGTCATTTACATACTGAAACGGTAAAAGGGACCGAAACTTTTTTAATTGAGAAAAAGAAAGGAAGGAAAGAAGATAGGGGGGAGGCGATAAGGCTCTCGTGTGTTTAACGACAGGGGATGGGTTCGTGGGAAGAAGCTGCTCGTGTGGAACTTACATCATACCAATGGAATAAGAAGGGAATGGCGGCTGTTCGCTACAATGGGCGTGGCATGGCGGGTCTTAGCCGTGAAGGTTACAACTGGTGGATCTAAGTAATATATTTCGTCTGAGCACTTTCCATGGAAGTACCGATAAAGCTTCGAGAGGCATGCGACATTTCGTCTGTGAGAGAAGGGTTATAGGATAGAAAATAATTTGTCACCCACAGCACCTCGGAGACGCCTTTGGACTCTATCCATTGGGCCACAGAGGATCGTTTCGGTTAGCAAGGTCGATTTTTAATGTTTTTAAACTACAATTCTCCATGATTTTCTCTCGTACATTCATATTTGCTCGATGCGTATCCAAATGTAAACAAATGACGTCACACATTATGAAATGGACAAAGTCCGACAATTATTTTTGAAACATTTTTTATGTTTATCGGTTAAAGCACGTCAGGCTATATGACGGTTCCGTATCGGATACAGGTTCGATTCCTGTCTGAGGACGCATATTTTCTATGAAAATTTCTCGGACATTCAGGCGGTTAAATGTTATTTAATACTGTTTATTATAAACAGAGCATTTACTTAAATACTTGTATCTATAAAAAGAATGTTAAACATAAAAATGTCTTTAAATAATTGTCGGACTTTGTCCATTTCATAATGTGTGACGTCATTTGTTTACATTTGATACGCCCTGAGCAGTTATGAATGTACGTGAGAGATTCATGGAAGATTGAAGTTTATAAGCAGTAAACTCGACCTTGCCAACCGAACGATCCTCAGTGGCCGAAACGATTAAGGTACGTCAGGCTATATGACGGTCCCGTATAGGATACAGGTTCGAATCCTGTCGGAGGACGAATATTTTCTATGAAAATTTCTCGGACATTCAGGCCGGTAAATGTTGTTTAATACTGTTTATTATAAAACAGAGCATTTATTTAAATACTTGTATCTATAAAAAGAATGTATAAACATAAAAAAAATGTCTTAAAAATAATTGTCGGACTTTGTCCATTTCATAATATATATATATATATATATATATATATATAATCCGCATCATCTTATCTTCGCGAGATAAAGGTAGCGCCCTGATTGGACAAAATCCAGTCCTCTGGTGGTGAAACTCAAGTGAACTCGGGGCTCTACTACTGGTAATTCTGTTTGGATTTAAATCTGTAGCCATTTCCGTGTTTGTATATAACCAGAAGGCAGCGGAGATTTAAAATCAGTCGATCTCCATCTGTCCGAAGCCGCTGGTCATGAGTTTTCCGCTTTCGCCCATTCTCCTGGTTGGAGTTGTCAGGGAGTATTAGACGGCACGTCACGGAATCCTTTTATAGACAGTGGGGACTTGTCCCCATTATCACATTCGGCTATGACAACAATGGGAACATATAACCCTTAGTTTCCTTTCTCTCACCATACGGTCAGTTTTAGACTCCCCCTCCTCCCGGAGTGATAGGGTATAATTGATTTCTATTTTTATTCTCGGATTAAGTCACTTGCAGCGGTGTGATTTGGGGTGTATGATAAAATTTGTTTGGCTTTGAAAAATATTGCGTCATCCGTGATTGCATCAGATTTTTATCACGTCCAGACACTATTGTCTTGACTATCGATTAGTTGTCCCACGGCCATTGTCTGCGATAGACGTTACTCCAAGGAAGCGTACGAACATTGTAACACTGTAGGAACACACTGGCAAGCCTTACCAGTGAGCAAATCAAAGTACTTGATATTGGCCCGGAAAACCTCTTGATTTAAATCCAATCGAGAATATGTGGACAATCTGCAAGGAACGACTTCGTGGAATGGACATACGAAGTACTAACATGCTCACTGGGTCATTGGAAAATTTACGAAAAAAAAGTAAATAATAACGGAATTATTCGTTTTGTTTCGATTAATTTGCACAAGGGTGCATAATGAATGTATAAAACATTATATACATTACTTGTCTTAGAAGTTAAAAAAAAATAAATAAAAGATTGACTTTTTTTAAAACTTTAAGTAAACAAAATTCCTAGAAAGCAAAACAAATTACGAAATAATCGTACAGAAATAAATAAATACACACAAATATCTAAAACATTATTTACATTATTCGGACTATTGTCCTCATCTTTGTCGCTATATTTATTACAACGTTTCGACCGTTGTACACTCTGGCCTTCTTCAGGTGGTTGGAATGTCGAACTGAATCCTTTATTTTGCTCACTGGGGTAGACTGTTCTAGTTCCACGTGCCATGTTTTTAATGGTTATCAGTTATCTCCTGTTAATTTTCCCTCTGAAAGTTCCCCACTGCCTTAACTCACACTCTTTGGGTCCTGTCACTGGATCTAACCAACGCCTTTATCCACTGTGCCATGTGTCCTTTTGTTTGTTAAATTTAGAAAAAGCAACAAAAATGAAAATATAAATTGGGGAAAATAATTAATTGGAAGGCATTAATTAATCTCTATCTATAAAAGGCAGGATATGTGTGTGTGTGTGTGTGTGTGTGTGTGTAACGAATGCACGGCCACAATTTTCGACAGATTTGCACCAAAATTTACATGCACATGCTCCAAGTTAGCGATATGGCCAAGAGCGACTTTGAATTTTCCAACTCCCATCGATAGTGGAAATAATTTTCTACTGGCCAGAATGAGAGCCTATAGCTGCCTGCCACGAATAGGCAGGAAGATTCTATTGGCCAGCGTGAGAGTCAACAGCTGACTGACACGAATGTTAACTAGCATGTTAGCATGCAAAAAAAATCGATAGCTGCATTCGTCACAAGTGGGAAAAATTTAAATTTGCATGGCACTTTACTCCAATTGACTCATTCGCTTGCTTAAACTCAACGTTGATTCTGATTACGCAGAACTAGTTTGGGTGTGAAAAAGTATTTGTTGTTAACATTCTTTTTTCATTCGTTTTTTCCAGTTACGAGTCCTTTTTTAAAGCTGATCGTTTTGTGTTCATTTTGTTTAGTTCTTTTTTCGTAACAGATTTAATGTTTAGTATAGAGCTTAGAAAAAATTCGCACTGTGAGATAGGCAAGAAGTAAGGCATGTAACAACATCAGCCCGGCAAAGGGCACTCTTTTAAAGGCACGGAAGGGCAAAAATATTTTAAGTCAAGTGATAGCGATTGCTGTATGAGTCGTACGATTTTTGAATCGAGCACGGGCAACGAGGGACCATGTTGCTTATTATACAATAAAATAGATTCTACTGCCTTTTGAGGCTATCTTCTTCTTTTATGTGCTGTGTGTTTTCAGGACGTAGGCGATCATGGCTTTTCATCCTCTATTGTCGTTTGTAACTCTCAGTAAGTTTTGGCTTTTTTGTTACTTCTCCCAGCCCCTGTTCTGTCATACACTTGCTTAAGCCCGTTGTGTCACGCGTTACTTTCTCTTGTCCCTCTTTCCCTCTGTCAGCCCTGTGAGTATCAAATTTTCCGAACCATCCTTTCACATTACGTGTCCCAGAATTTTCAGCTGCCTTTTCCTGATGTTAAGTATAAGTTTCCTCTTTTTTTTGCATCTTCTTCAGGGCCTCGTTTCTCACATGTTTGGTCCACCCTCCTGTAGAACCATACCTCTGTTGCCTCGAGTCTCTTCTTCATCTCTGAGGAGACCGTTCAACATTCGCTACCGTAAAAAAGACGGATATCACGTCGCAGTTCAATACTTTTTTTCTTTGTTACCAACGAACCTTCCTATCTTGTAATGCTCTGTTTAGCTTCTCGGGTGCCTCTTTGGCGATCCCAATACGTATTCGGATCTCACCGTTGAACTTTCCCTCCTCTGTCAGAACACTTCCCAGATATTACATTATATATATATATATATATATATATATATATATATATATATATATATATATATATATATATACATTCAAGCCATTTCATGCGTTTATAAATTGCTTAGCTGTAACTTCTCTTCCCACTATCTGTCGTGCCAGAATGTTTTTTTTTTCGTCAGAGTCCATCTTAGATATCTACAAATCTACAATTCGCCCGTGTATTGAATACTGTTGCCATATTTGGTCTGGTGTCCCTGCTGTTCATCTCGAGGTTCTCGACAAAATCCAAAGAAGGATCTGCAATATAATCAGTCCTGACTTGGCATCTCGGCTTCAGTCACTTTCTCACAGACGTGATGTGGCTTCCCTCTACAAATATATTCATGGCAACTGCTCTGATGAGCTTTTTTTCCCTGGTGCCCCGACTGTATGAATTCAAGCGTGCTATTAGGTTGGCATCTAGGTCCCACCCGGTTACTGTTGAAATAGTTAAATGTAACTGCCGTTTCTACTTCAACAGTTTCGTTTCTCTCACTTCCCTACAGTGGAACTCCCTTCCTCTTATTTGTTTCCCTGATAGGTACAATCTTCAAAAATTTAAATGGGACGCCAATCTCCATCTTCTGTTGTCTTGTTCCCCCTTCCTCATCTATCCGTTCTTCAATCCCCTCTATACACAGTCTTTTCCCTCACTTTCTCTCTCTGCAACCCCTTGTGTGCTAGGAGCACTCCCGCCTTGATTGGGGTGAAATGCTTAAATAAAAAAGTTTTTTTTTTTTAACTTTGTCGGACCCGATTCTTAATTTTGTGTTACGTTTCGTTTTACTTATACAAACCTGTGTACGCCAATATAATTCTGCCCTAAAGCGATACTGAAAGAGGCCGCTCTCGACAGGCAGTCGGTTGTACTTGGTAGCCATCTGACATATGTGTATGCCTGCGTCACTGAGAGGCTGCAAGATGCTTTCTCGTGTCACTCTTCGTTCGGGATTCTTGAAAGTTTTAACGCGTGTCAAAATTTGACAAGTTTATGATTTCGGGCAAATATATCTTCGTTTGGCTCTTGCCCCGATGTTAACCATAAGGTGACTGCCATTGACGTCTCCACAGGAGTAATATAGACATGTAAATAAATAAAGAAAACAACATCAGAGGTAAATATTTTAACTGAGTAGGATTTGCTTCGGAATGCAAGTCTGGTACGTGGTCATTGGTAAAGAACTACATGAACAGTTCGAGATGAAATATCAATGGATTTATTTGCAGTCCGTCTGAAGTTATTATGCAAATCAAATGGTTTTTTATAAATAAGATATATTAAGGAAGAACCTTCGTAAACCACTTTTGATACATTTGATCAGTCACAGAACCTTATCCATAAACTGAAAATAAAAAAAATTAATTTTATGAAATTTCGAGAAAATAAAATTTCAGTCATTTCATACTTATATTACATAAAAGCAGGATTTCTTGGAGAAATTAATTCATCAGTTTGTTTTTGTCAAAGAGAAACATCATTTACCAAAAATCTGTTCTGAATCGTAAAATAAAAAAATGTAATAAAACTATGACATTACTTAATTAGAAAAAGCTTTGAAATGGTTTTATAAATAACATATATTAAGGAAGAAGCATCGTAAATTACTTTTGATATATTTGATCTGTCAAAGAACTTTATCCATAAACAGAAAATTTCTTTTTATTGTTTAGTGTCAGTTTCAATTTTCTTAAAATAAAAAAAGTAATATAACGAAAAGAATGCTTCTTTTACCTCGTAGCAAAAAATAATAAGGTAATTTTGATATTTTTCAATGTATGCTGATCAGAATGCTATCACATTGCAACTAAAAGTGATCTTTTTTTAATGAAATCAGTTAAAACTAAATGCAAACACAACAATCTAACAGCAGAAATTGAATGAACGTTTTACAACGTGTCTGAAGTTATTATGCAAAACAAACAAACTTCAGTCACTCAAAAAGTTCTGAACCAATATTTATCAAATTTAAACTCACCCATTTCTACGCTTAGTAAAATATTTAACTAAATTATCTGCCGTTTTTAATGATTAGTTTTTGAGATATTTGGAATATACGAAAATGGACTGACTGAGGTTAGTATGCAGATTAAACTAATATTATTTTAAGATTTCTGAAATCTAATAAAAACTAATTTTTCTTTTTTTCATTTGTACCCCCTTACTTCTTAAAATAACGACTAAAATTCATATTTATGATTGCTATTGTAATATTTTGTTAAAGTTGTTAAGTTTAAATATTTACTGATGGAAAGGATGTGAAAATTCAGACAGCTAAAGCCTGGGTCGCTTTGAATAAAATGGATGTAGTCTGAAAATCTGATCTACGAAACAACCTCAAATGGAGATTCTTTCAAGCCACTGTAGAGACAATGTTAATATATGGTGCCACTGCCTGGACATTAACTAAAACGCCAGTCTAAGCTTGATGGAACCTACACTTGGATCCTGAGATCTACAGCCTGTCTGAAGTTACTATGCAAATCAAATAAACCACAATAACTCAAAATGTTCTGAACCAATATTTGTAAAATTTAAACACGTCCATTTCCACCCTTAGTAAAATATTTAACTAAATTTTTAATGGTTAGTCTTTGAGATGTTTGGAATTTACGAAAATGGACTGACTGAAGGTAGGGTGCAGATTAAACTAATATTATCTTAAGACCTCTGAAATCTCATAAAAATCTATATTTTTCTTTTTGTCCATAATATATTTTGAAACATTGGTAAAGGCAAGGATCTAACGAATGCTGCAAATAACAAAGCTATTGAGTGAGGGAATGTCCACATTGGGTGATATCAAAGAAACTTTGCAGAGATCATCAAACTATAAAAAAGGCTGTTGAAAATATAAGTAAATTGAGAACACGAAGCAGAGGAAAAGGCTTTAAGAAATTTGCTTCCTCGAGATGAACGTAAACTAAAGTGAGTTATAGCTAAACAACCACTTTTGACCTGCGCTCAGATCTTTGAAAAGGCTGGAATTGAGGGAGTCAAGAAGGATAAAAAGGTGTAGAATAATTTGTGATCTGTAAAGAAATTTTCGAGACATCCTTCAAACATTTGGGCCAAGAAATACATGAAAATTGACTTTTCTAAATTAAATTTCACGAACGAGTCTCGAGTGAAATTTATTCGACCTGATGGATGGGCCAAAAGATGGGTTTTATCGAATTTAGATGTGCCTCTGGCTAAAAGAAGACAACAAGTAGGCGGTAGTGCTATGATATGGTCTGGAATTGTTAACAAAACCATTATTGGATCATTCAAAATGCAATTTTATGAACAAGACATCTTGTCCCATCGTTGCAGTTTCAAAGTGAAGTGTGTATTTATGCACAACGATGTTCCTTCTCATGTATCTAAGCATACCCGTTAATTATTTGAACATAAAAGATTTACAGAAGAGAAGATTATGGAATGGCCACCATCAAGTTCTGATCTGAATCCAATGGAAAATCTATGGTCAGTTGTTAAGATGAAATTATATGAAGGTGGAAAACAAAATTACAGCAAATCAGACCCATGGGAAAACTAACATGTCAGAAATTGAGGTAAAAAAATGAACAAAATCAATGGACAATAGATTACTGGCTGTTATTGAGAAGAAGGGTTATTATATTAAGATGTAAAAGGTTCCAAAACTTATATGTGTTTGTTATTTGTTCTATTATAGCGGTTGAACAATTTTTGTTGATTTTATTACCATTTTTAAGTAAAATGTGATTATTTGGTTTTGCCTAATAACTTCAGACGGCAGTTTTTTTAGAATACATCAAATAATCAGGCTTTGTTTTGACATCTAAATTGACTGTTTAAAATTTGATAACTTTTTTTCAAACCAAATTTGAATTATTGAAGTTTATATAACTTAAGACAGGGTGTATATATTTATAGGATATCATCCTCAATATTGTTATGTTCAGTTCCATGACCGGGTGTGGGTCTCACAATTTATTTGAAAGGTGTCTAAAGAGTATACTGCTAGCATGATCTCCCCAGACAACTTCATATGATTGTCTTTTAGGGAAAAGTCCTTAGTTGGCCATAACATACGCAACGTGTCATTCCTTCATTTAAACAGATGACACCAAATATGAGACGCGACATTTGATCACGTCTGACAGTAGCCATGTTGATAAATGTATTATATTTGGTTTGTTGTTTCTTGGTAATGGTAAACTCATGACAATATTGAAAACTGAAAATAAAAAATAAAAAATTCTTAGACAAACTAGTAAAGTAAAACGAGAAGGAAGTTAGTCCTTAGCTGTAAGAAAAGAGGGTGCGTGGTTGACAGCAAAAGACAAATAAATAGATAGAAAGAAGGAAAGAAAGGATTAATAAAATAGCAAGCGAGTGAGCAAAATAGGAATAGAATGAGATAGAAACAGACTGAGATAGATAGATAGATAGATAGATAGATAGATAGATAGATAGATAGATAGATAATGGACAGAATTAGATAGACAGACAGACAGATAATGAACAGAATTAGATAGATAGATAGATAGATAGATAAGGGACAGAATTAGATAGACAGACAGACAGATAATGAACAGAATTAGATAGATAGATAGATAGATAGATACGTGTACAAGAATTAGTGAATAAGCTCACTCGATAGTTAAGGATATAATATGATAGATAAATAGAAAGAAAAAAAGAAACAGAATGAGATAGATAAATGAATAGAAATAAATAAACATAATGAGACCAATAGAAAATATATATATATATATATATATATATATATATATATATATATATATATATATATAGAAGGAGATAGATAGAAATAAGCAGAATGTGATAGGTAGAAAGAAGAACAGAATGAGATAGATAAACAGAAATAAATAAAATGAATCAGCTAGATAGATACATAGATAGATCAAAAGAAATAAACAGAAAAATAGAAATAAACAGAAGTAGATAGATAGATAGATAGATAGATAGAAATAAATAAATAAATAAATAAATAAACAGAATGTGATAAATAGATAGATAGATAGGTAGATAGATAAATAGATAGATATGAATGAAACTGTAATAGATAGATCCATAGATCCATAGATAGATAGATAGATATGAATGAAACTGTAATAGATAGATAGATAGATAGATATGAAGAGACTGATAGTAGAAATAAATAAATGAATAAACAGAATGTGATATATACAGGGGTTGGACAAAATAATTGAAACACTTGTTAAATTCAAAGAAAATTTATTTAATATGGAGTTGGTCCTCTTTTAGCCTCACATACAGCTTTAATGCGTCTAGGAATGGAATCATACAGCTTCCTGACTTCATCCAGAGGAATTTTCTGCCATTCTTCCATTAACACCTGCTCCAGCTCTTTAAGACACAAAAGTGGAGGATAGCGGCTCCTAACTTGTCGCTCCAAAATGCACCACAAATGTTTATTGATATCTGGAGATTGGGGAGGCCACTCCATGTGTTCTAGCTCACTTTCAAGCTCTTCATACCAATTCTTAACCACTCAAGCGGTATGTATTGGATCATTATAGTCTTGGGAGATTCAGTCAACATCAAGGGATAAAGTCTTGGCCATTGGATGAACATGATCACCGAAAATGTTCAGGTAATCTTTGCTGTTGATTCTACCATGCAGTGCAACTACTGGACCGAGACATTTCCATGATATGGCGGCCCAATCTATCATTGATCCACCACCGTGCTTCACTGTTAGAAGAAGGCAGTCAGGGTTGTAAGCTTCTTTGGGCTGCCTCCACACATAAACTCGCCCTGAAGTTGGGAAAAGAGAAAAACTGGACTTGTTTGAGAATATGACTTGCTTCCATTGGTCTGCAGACCAGGCATTGTGAATCCTGCACCACTTCAACCATTTCTGAATGTTGCGAGTGGAGAATAGAGGTTTCCTTATGGCGGCTTTTCCATGATATCCAGCCTTATGGAGCTCACGACGAACAGTTTTAGTAGAAACTGGACTATTCAGATGATTATTCAACTCATCAGTCACTTTGGCCGCAGTAGTCCGATGATTTTTTGCCACATTGCATTTCAATGCACGTCGGTTCCTGTCAGTCAGTTTGCAAGTCCGGCCCGAATTGCTATATTTGCTGTAGGTTTTGCCTTGTTTCTCGAATTGCGTCATAGTTCTTGATATGGTAGCTCTTGAAAAACCAAACAGTTCAGCAACCTTAGTGATCGATGATTCTGCCATGCGAGCTCCAACAATTTGCCCTTTTTCGAACTCGGAGAGGTCACGCATTTAGCTTAAATTTTACTAAATTCTAAAAATAAATAAGCCAAAGACAGTAAATTAGATAAATAAACGTATTTACAATAGATATAACCTGCAATCAAGAGGTTTTAGTTAAAGTTCTTAATATAATAGGTCTTTGAAATATAGGAGTGGAATTTGCACCTGTTCCAATTATTTTGTCCAACCCCTGTATATACGAAAATAACTATGCACACAAATGTCGTTAAAACGTAACCCTCTACCTCAAGTGGCTGCCGGGCCTTGTAAAGGGTGAACCTCGCTGTAAAAAAATACACAACTCCAGTCCTCCAGAACTAGATAATTAAATTAATTATCTACTTTAAAAAGTTTAAAACACGTAACCTTGTCATCGATCATAACAACATATTTGCAAGGTCTAAATTACAGGTAACCAATATTATTTATGAATTCACATGGCACTTAAGGGACTGCGTTTCTGATTAAAACCAAATTCGTGAATAATTATATTGGACATACAAGTACATGTCTATCAAGAAAACTCACGTTATATCTCTCTGACCATAGCTCAATTAGGACTCATTTAAACATTTAGATAGATAGATAGATAGATCAGTATTTTGTCTTCTTTATAACCTCTTCTTCATCTGTGATGAGATTGGCCAGCATTATTACTGCTTATTGTTATATATCTATCTATCTTTGTTTCTTTCTATCTCAATCAGGATTTTCTTTCTGTCTATCTATCTATCTATCTATCTATCTATCTATCTATCTATCTATCCCAGTCTGTTCATATCTATCTATCTATCTATCTATCTATCTATCTATCTATCTATCTATCTATCTATCTATCTATCCCAGTCTGTTCATATCTATCTATCTATCTATCTATCTATCTATCTATCTATCTATCTATCTATCTATCTATCTATCTATAACATGTTTCAGTGGCGCCTGTCGCTTACCTAAATGCTGTCGAAATTTCCCTTGGGCTTCAATGATGGATCTTTGGCCTGTGAAGTATGCTTCCACTACGTATGCAGTTTCTTTTGGAGCCCATAACATTATGAGGGTCCACCGTCTCAAATAGATATTAGATACCTGCAGTCTGTTCATATCTATCTATCTATCTATCTATCTATCTATCTATCTATCTATCTATCTATCCCAGTCTGTTCTTATCTATCTATCTATCTATCTATCTATCTATCTATCTATCTATCTATCTATCTATCTATCTATCTATCTCAGTCTGTTCATATCTATCTATCTATCTATCTATCTATCTATCTATCTATCTATCTATCTATCTATCTATCCCAGTCTGTTCATATCTATCTATCTATCTATCTATCTATCTATCTATCTATCTATCTATCTATCTATCTATCTATCCCAGTCTGTTCATATCTATCTATCTATCTATCTATCTATCTATCTATCTATCTATCTATCTATCTATCTATCTATCTATCTCAGTCTGTTCATATCTATCTATCTATCTATCTATCTATCTATCTATCTATCTATCTATCTATCTATCCCAGTCTGTTCATATCTATCTATCTATCTATCTATCTATCTATCTATCTATCTATCTATCTATCCCAGTCTGTTCATATCTATCTATCTATCTATCTATCTATCTATCTATCTATCTATCTATCTATCTATCTATCTATCTATCTATCTATCCCAGTCTGTTCATATCTATCTATCTATCTATCTATCTATCTATCTATCTATCTATCTATCTATCTATCTATCTATCTATCCCAGTCTGTTCATATCTATCTATCTATCTATCTATCTATCTATCTATCTATCTATCTATCTATCTATCTATCTATCTATCTCAGTCTGTTCATATCTATCTATCTATCTATCTATCTATCTATCTATCTATCTATCTATCTATCTATCTCTCCCATTCTGTTCATATCTATCTATCTATCTATCTATCTATCTATCTATCTATCTATCTATCTATCTCAATCTGTTTCTCTCTCTCTCTTTCTCTCTCGCTCTCTCTCTCTCTCTCTCTCTCTATATATATATATATATATGTATCTATGTATCTATCTATGTTTTTACATTTTTTACGAAACTGGGAAATGAATATTGGCGATAAATCCCAATTTGTTTTTTCTATTAATGTAGCGATATTCCACTATGTCCGCACATCATCTAAGGGCAGGAGAAATACACATTAGCCAATAAGAACCCGTTCAGATCCTGTGAAATTTGCCAGCTGACCGTGGTGACTCTCATGTCCCCAGTTAGAAAATGACGCCATCGCCATTGTTGATTGGAAAAAAAAAAACGAACATAAACGCCGAAGGGGAGCAAAGTCGAACGAAACAATGATCGGCAAAGAAAGCTTTTCAAATAAAACACATTATTGATATTTAGTTATCTTAGCATAGTATGGCACAAGGCCGTATATATTGGGTGCCCAATTACGATAGTCAAAATAAGGATGAAAAGAAAATCATCAATAGTAACATCAGCAGCTGTATCAAAAGAGAAAAACGTCGGTGAGTGCAGTCAAGCATGACAAACACAGCAGCACTCATCAGCAGTCAGGTTAGGTTTAAGGCTCCAGGTTCTCCACAGAAAAATTGTCCTCCGGGACAATAGCGTAATGGATTCGTGAATTTGGTGACAAGAATAATTGTGAGTTCAGTCTCTTGGAAACTCAGGGCGATCAATAACTGAGTGGTACTAAAACAATAAGAACTAGACATGTAGGTAATTCAGTTCGCCCGTTGTTTACGATGACTGAAATGGATTAGAGTGATTGCTTTCTTCTCCAGGTCTCCGCTCTCCCAACTGAGCTGTCGCGAATGACTTCTTCCCTATTCTCAGGTATGTACGCCAACAAAAGTTCTGCCGTCTTCCTTACAGACTCGCTATTTATGTTCGCGTCGGGGGCAACTAAAATTTGCATACGAGACTTAATTCTCGTTGCGCCCGAGACTTCTTATTTTATAAATTCAAGCTGGTTCTGAATACCTACTCTTTTTTTCCCCCCTTTGTACGTCTGCCCGAGAGATGGGAATTTCGGAATAACCTATTTCACTTTTAATGCCGGTTGCGATCTTTCAACAGGACCTGACATGCCAAACAAATTCGCTTTGCGGGAGGTAAGTCTTCTCGTTCCTCACAAGACGAAATATCACTAGACACGGGTAGTGGAAGGAGAACAGTCTACTCCCGTAGATTAAAGAAAGTGTTAAGTTCGGAATCAGCTCTAGGTCACCCGGATCGATATACACCAGATAAAATGTTGTGAGAACAAAAACAAATGTAAGGTTGAAATGGCTTGATGTAACCGTAAGTTCTATGCTAACAGTTTCTTCTATCGCACTTCTCACTGGTGGAACTCTCTTCCGGTTTCTTGCTTTCCAGTCAACTTTAATCTTCAAAAATGTAAGTGCAATGTCAATCATTATCTTTTGTCTTTATAAAATCTTGTTCTTTTATTGTTAACTTCCTTTAATAGTATTTTTCTCATATTCTCTAACACACAGTAACCATTTGTGTCTTTGTGGCTTTATTGCCTTGATTGGAGTGAAATGATTAAAAAAATCAAAGGAAAATAGTCCGCATGTAAATAGTTTAAATAATAAATTTATACTTAGAGAGAGTTGAGATTTCTAGGACACATAATGAGGAAAGTGGGCTTGGAGAACTTGACACTCACAGGACATATTGAAGGCGAGAGGGACAGTGAGTAACCTACAAACCAATATTGGGTCAATGGATGGCAGAACAAGGAAAGAGAGGGATAGAAAAAAAGACAATATAGAGTATTCACAAAAGTTCCTAACACGTTTTTTTTTTTTTTAACTAGAAACTGAATACGCGGTTGAAAATTAATTTTTTGCTATACACTTTTACAAACGCTGAATATTTTATCTATTCTCGGGGTTTTTCTGCTGCGGTGTTGAATTTGTACAGGACTGGGTTTTTAATTCCACGTCCTTTCTCTTTACAACCAAACTTAGGCTTGGGATCGAAATTAAAGGAGTTTGATAACCATATTTGATTTTCCAAAATGGTCGCCTATCTAAGTGCCGACCAACCTTGGGCAGTCAGTCAGTTGTGTGCCATGCGTGATACACGCTTAGGCAGATTTTCTGACGAGGCAGATTTTTTTCCTGTAGTAGGTTGCCATTTCATTCTGCGGTAGACCAGTTGCCATCCAAAGCTATAGAACATGGTCTATCCTGCTCTTTACCCATAGCTGGGGAGATAGAAGAAGAGGATTCATACCTTTCCCAAGGCTATTAGCACATAAGTGCAATAGTTTCGACTGGAATTCGAACTCGGCTCTCCAATTCCTCAAGTGCTTAACTGAAATGATCGAACGAAAACCAATGCTTTTGGCACGATTGTAAACAACATTAATAAAACGCTACTAATTTTGTCAGCTTATAATTCAATTATTTTTTTATCCGGCGATGTTGTTCATAACAAATGTAACATAAATTGTGGTGTAGTGGCTAACGGCTCGGAATGAGGATTCGGAGAGCGTAAATATCCCTGGGGAAAGGTATATATCCAGTTCCTCTGCCCCCACCCCGATATGGGTTTAATAGCAGGACAGACCGGGTCCTATAACCTTGTTTGGCAACCTGTCTATAGCAGAAAGAAATGGCAACCTACTGCGGGAATATCTTCTGCCTGGTCAGTCATAAATCGAAAGATATAATCTCCTAAACGTGTATTACGTATGGCACTTACCTTACACATGTAAACAACAGCTTCTATGCAATTGTGTATTTCAATTCATGCTATGGTTTTCTAATTGATTACAGAAATAGTGATAATTTCTACAAATATTTTCATGTCAACTGCTCTGACGAGCTTTTCCCCTGATGCCCCGACTACATGAATTTAAGCGTGCTACTAGAGTGGCAATTAGGTCCATCCGTTGTACTGTTGAAATAGCTAAACGCAACCGCCACTTCTACTCCAACAGTTTATTTTCTTGCACTTCATACCAGTGGAACTCCCTTCCGTTTCCTTCCTCCGTACAATCTTCAAAAATTTCAATACAACGTCAATCGCCATCTTCTATTTTCTTGAATCTCGTTCATCTTTTGTCCTTTCCTTAATCCGCTCTGTTCTCAGTCTCCTCTTTCATTTTCACTCCGTGTAACTCCTTGCGTACCAGTGGCATTCCCACTTGGCTTGGGGTGAAATGATTAAAAAAATTGATCAAAGTATTGGTGTACCACCTACTTACATATGATTTTATACATATAATTTTATTCAAAATACATTAAACGTAAGTATTGGGTAGCTCCAATCCATATGTTCAATAAAAAAATCAATATTGTTAATTGTATTAATTAATAAAGCAATTACCTCTTCCTATAACTCCTTTCTACTATCGTCACTACTTAATATATCAATGTCTTTTCAAAAGAAATTTCATCAAAAGCATCATTTTCGTCGCTTGAATTATCATTTGCTTTTATAGACGCCATGTTGAATGTTTGTTTTCACTCGAAACAGTTCCAAACCCACACGAATAAATAGTCGATAAAAATTAGAAATAACTTGAGTTAAAACGCGAGAATACAGGCTTTCCAAACTATGTCGCCATCTACCAATAAAATTACCGCCTACTTACATATAATTTTATTCAAATAAAATCATTTTTTATCCACCGATATTGTTCAAATGTAACATAAATTGTGGTCTAGTGGCTAACGGAGATATAATCCCGTAAACGTGTATTACGTATGACACTTAACTGACAGATGTAAACAAAAGCTATCCATTAATAATTTTAAGGTATGCTATTGCTGAACACTGAACAGCGACAGTTCGAATACACTGCCTCAAAAACTACTGACCTTGTATCAAAATGGATCCTTACTGGAATGGAGAATTTGATACCTCAGAAACCGAACAGACAGCCCTGGTTCACCAATACTACAGTACCTATCACAGGAAGCAGCGTAGTAGGTCACGCTGCATTCAGATTCAGAACTGCCTGCAATCAATGAAAGAGAGTTCTAGAAAATGCAAAAGTGTATCTATTCTCGAGCAGTCTAAAAGCAAAGGTTGAAAGCAAAGAAATTGGATCCCGGGAGTTCGGGAAGATCTATAACCAAATTCTGAATAGAAGCAAATCATCAGTGCCTGTTAAAGGTCATCTCATCCTTGTCAGACAAGGTAAAGCTTTTCGCCTTGAATTCAACGTTACATGACAAAGGTCACCCACTTCCTCGTCTCACTGGGCACAATCCCCGTAATGTTTCATTATAGCCCGGGAAGCTTCAAGACTTATCAAAAGTCTTGATCCGAAGAAGGCCACCAGTCCAGACAATAGCCCAGTAGTTGTCCTTAAGAATATTAACCCGGAGTTATCGCCGATCTTAGCGAAATTATACGAAGTCCTTCTCTAGTCTGTGGAAGTTGTCAAGTGTATGCCCGGTTTTCAAGAATGCGGTTGAGTGGCCATCTCCCCTCACAGTATAGACCCATCAGTCTCCTAAGTGTCATTAGAAAACCCTTTGAAGCTATAATCAACAAGAAGGTTGTTGATCGCCTCAATAGGAACAACCTCTTGAGCGACAAGCAGTACGGATTTCGATCGGTCTGGTTCCACTGCTGATATCGTAACTCCGATTACTCAAAGAATTAGAGAGGCACTTGACAACAAACACATCTCAAAGACGATTGCATTTGATTAAAAAAAAATAATTTCACTCCACGCAAGGCAGGAATGCCATTAGTATGTAGAGGGTTACAAAGAGTGAAAGTGATAGGAGAGACTAGGTAGGCGGAGGATTGAGGAAAGGATAAAATATGAACGGGATTCAAGAGGACAGAAGATGGCGATTGGCGTTGCTATTAACTTTTTGAAGTTTGTAGTTTCCATAGAAGCAATTAAACGGACGAGAGTTCCACTGGCGAGAAGTGCGAGAAAAGAAACTATTGGAGTAGAAGTGGCGGTTACATTTAACCATTTCAACAGTAAAAGATTGGGACCTAGCTGTTAAACTAATAGCACGCTTAAATTCATATAGTCAGGGTAACAAGGGAAAAAAGAAAGATCAAATACCTTTGACAAGGTGTAGTATAAAGAAATTTCTGATCAAGCTCTCTTGTTATGGAATCGCTGGAAGAGTCTTCTCTTCTTCCTTCCAAACGGGTAGATTCCTGAAGGTAGTTGTAGACGGTCAGTCCTCCGAGTCCCAAGCGATCAAAGCAGCCATCCCTGGCAACCTGGCAAATCGCAACCTACTGCGGGAAAATATCTTCCTCGTCAGTCATGTATCGAAAGATACATTATCGCTTAAGCGTGTATCACGCATGACACATAATTAACGGACTTCTACCCTCCAGTTATGGGAAACTAGCAGGACAGACCGGGTTCTATGGCCTTGGATGGCAACTGGTCTACCGCAGAAAGAAATGACAACCTACTGCGGGAAAAAAAAATCTGCCTAGTCAGTCATGTATTGAAAGATACATGGTGGCCTCAGTGTGTATCACGCAATGGCACATAACTGACTGACGTGCTAATATAATTGGGGAAGGAATGAATCCTCTTCTCATCTGTGTCCAATCCTCTTCCTACTTTACGTAAATGATCAGCCTAAGAGTACACTGCTGTCATTCGTGAATACCTATGCTGATTATACGACAGTATATGGTTTGATCTCCAAAACCCCGCATGATCGTTAAACTGACTCAAGCTAAACTTACAAAACTGTGATTCATCTGATATAAGTCTAGAATAATGGAGAGAACAAATTATTTGCAATCACTCTGCGAGATGAACTTGTTACAGAAGAATTTCACTCTATTAGTGTTGAATGAGTTTAGTAAAGTCTGGCACAAGGCCACGTTCCTGAAATTTGGGCGGGCTTCGAACCAGCTCCACAGTAATAGTGGCTTTCTTTTTAAGTAATCTTTAAAGACAGTAACACAGACACACACACACACACACACACACACACACACACACACACACACACACACACACACACACACACACACACACACACAGACATACAGAATCCAAGAATTCCACAATGAATTTCGAGTCCCTAACAGTCCAGTTTTTAGAAATGAACCGCCAGTCTACCAACATCGGTGATTGGTTTATAATGGTGAAGTATTGTGTCGAACACAGAAGAGTCTGCAAATAAAATTTCCCAAATATTCCTAATAGATGTGAATTTAGGGTTCTCTTCTCTTAGACTAGCTGCCAAACACGGCAAGAGAAATAAGTCGATCTTTTTATTACGCCCATTGCCCGAACAAGTTAGATTCATGTCGTTTCCAAGGGAATTAGCGCGGAGTGATCGAAGCTGAATTAACAGGAATCTATACTCGGCTCAGCGGTTCCCATTTCAATCTTTCCATATCTATCTATCTATCTATCTATCTATCTATCTATCTATCTATCTATCTATCTATCTATCTAATTCTGTTCATTATCTGGTGTCTGTTTATCTAACTCGTTTCATTATCTATCTATCTATCTATCTATCTATCTATCTATCTATCTGTTTCTATCCATTTCTACTCACCCATGTACGTTTTTATTTCAAACTTGTTTCCAGCATCCTAACCCGGTGGGAATTTCTGTCCAGTTCATTCCCACCCTTACTCCGAGATTTTTTCTCCTTTTTTCTTGACGCACCCGCAGCTCCAGCCGATTATTATTTTTTTTATTACAGAACTTCCTTAAAATGTGGTACGTTTTTCTTTCTCATCAAACCTCGGACAGCGTCCGTTTATATTTGCTTTTATCCCAGCGGCGCTTCGAAACCTGTCAATGTCCAATTATTTTTTTTTTGCGAGACATCTTTCCTTCGTTTTGTTATGTCCGGGACATTTGGCTCTCAGCAATTTTTCCGTTCAACCGTTTGAATCCTTTTTTGTTTTGTTTTTAAAATAAGGGAAAATCTTTCTTCTTTACCTTCTTTCCTTCCTTTTTTATATCTTCCTCATCAAGAATTTTCGCGTTTGTTTTTCTTTTCCCTACTTTACTTAAAACGGTTTATTCATACCCTCTTGCGTCACCTTCTTTGTTTGTTTGTTCCTTCCTTCCTTCCTTCCTTCCTTCATTCATTCCTTCCTTCGCCCCCACCACTCGTCCAAATTAATGTTTCTCTTTCTTCTCTTTTCATTCACCACCCCTCTTTCAATTCCCTCTTTCTCTTCTCTTTTCATTTCTATCTCTTTTCAATATCCGTTTCTTTTTTCTTCTCTTTTCATTCTCCACCCGCACAGACTTTCCTATTTCTCTTTCTTTTATTCTCCTTTTCTACCCACTTTCGATTTCCTATTTGTCTTTCTTCTCTTTTCATTCCCCACTCTCTCTCAATTTCCTTTATATCTTTTTTCTCCCTTCATTCTCCACTCAGTCACAGTTTCATATTTTCTCTTTCTTCTCTTCTTTTCTACCCACTTTCGATTTCCTATTTGTCTTTCTTCTCTTTTCATTCCCCACTCTCTCTCAATTTCCTTTACATCTTTTTTCTCCCTTCATTCTCCACTCAGTCACAGTTTCATATTTTCTCTTTCTTCTCTTCTTTTCTACCCACTTTCGATTTCCTCTTTCTCTTTCTTCTCTTTTTCTTCTTCTTCTCTCTCTCTCTTTCGAGTTGTCTGTTTATCTCTCTTTTCTTTTCATTCTTCAACCGCTTTACATTTCATATACCTCCTCTTCTCCTTATTTCTCTTTTCTTCCTTTTTTCTCTCTTACATTTCGTGTTGCCTTTTTATTCCTTTTCTTTTCCATTATGTCATTCCCCCCTCTTCGTAATTTGCGTTTTTTCTTTATTGGCATCTTTTATTTTTTGACTTTTCGCTTTTCTCAGAATCTTTGCCGATGCTGTCAACAACATATGAGCGCCACGTGCAGAATATTTTATAAACCAAAGCGAGCAACTCGAAAATGTAAAGCAGGTTAAAACACTACGCAATAAAAATGGAAAAAAGAAAAGTTAAAAACAAAAAACCCACAAAAAACAAAAACAAAAAACGAACCAAATAAAAACGTAATATGACCCATTACCTTAACAATCCCTTTCTCAATAGACATTTGCCAACATGGCAGAAGAGTTGGTAGCACTCAGTCGAAGTAGATTTAGATTTATTCAACACTCTCCCCACTTTTGGGAAGAACGTAACACATGGCCATTTCTTTCAGTGATCTTCACTCTGTACAAGCCCCGAACGCCACTCAAGGTAGAGGGTTACTGTGTAGTGTTGTATGAGCATAAGAAAGGCAACAAATGGCTTTTGATGTGTTGAACAGAAGCAGGCACAAGAACACACGTATTATATATCAATGGATAAATTATCTTTTTAATATATGACGCGTTCGGCGGGGGGTGACGAATATTCAACATATTATAATTTTGCGGCAATACGCACTAAAAAGCTTTAGGCAGTTTGGATCAACATTTCTATTCATGGTTAGCTGTAAGGAATTGTAAATGTTGGACCACTATACGCTTAAGTAAAATAATAACAATAATAATATTTATTAAGAATTTATTACAGAAAATATCAGCTTTTACGGAAAATTGTTGACAATTATGTATTTAGTTACATAACAAATAAATAAAAGTAATATAATTTTTTTTTTTACTATATTCGATTTGTTCACGATTTACATTATTTGGAGATTCGTCTCCAGCTCAGGGCAAAGAGGATCACCAGACGGGGCTATGTCGAAGGGCAAAGACTCGTCTTGGGAAACAGCTACCTGAACACGTTTTATATGGGGTCTGCGGGGAGTTTTTGGCTGATCCTACGGGCTCGGATACCCCACATTAAATTTGTGCCAAATCTGACCGTGTGAGGCGGTTGGTAGATATCCGGCAGTTGGAGATTCCTTGTGGAATTCACTTGACGCACTTCTAACTACTTTTTCTATGTCACTGCTGGCGAATCTTATATGTGTTGGTCTTGTCCTAAGTATTATCATTCATTACCAACCTTCATGTGATTATTTTATTCAGAAAACTTCCCTAAGTTATAACAATATCGTAATTGGTTATATACAAGTAGGGACACACTATTTACATTGTTCGGACTATTGTCCTCATCTTTGTCGCCATATTTATTACAACGTTTCAATCGTTGCACGCTCCGGCCTTCTTCAGGTGGTTGGAATATCGAACTGAACCTTTCGCTCACTGGGGTAAACTGTTCTAGTTCCACGTGCCATGTTTTAATGGATGTCAGTTATTAGTTATATTCTGTTAATTCCCGTCTCCAAGTTCTCCACTGCCTTAACCGGGTATTGAACTCACACTCTTTGGGTCCTGTCACTGGATCTAACTAACGCCTTTATCCACTATTCCACATGTCCTCGATTTGTTGTTAGATATTTTTTCATTTTCTCCTTTGTTATTGGCAGCATTTTAGAATACTTTGGCTGCAATTCTAAGTTTATTTAGTTGAGCAAACTGAAGCTATTTCGTTTACGCTTTGTTACCTCTCTTTTCCATTGTTGTTTTTAGATCGCTTTCTTCCAGTCATTTTGATGGGCAATAGCGAAATTCTGAAATTTAGGACGATCTTATTCCATTTTAAAAATAATGCCTGTCCTAAAGGAATATTTTAAATTTACGACCAAAAACAAAATGCTTTTGACAAAAAAAAACCTTAATGATTTCACCATAATTATGTAACAATAATGTAATGATATTCCGCAGATAAATCTACGGTTTATGTTACATCATATCATTGCATGGTGATAAACTATAAACCTAATCTGAGCTTAACGTATTGTGCAATCGGAACTAATTTTCTGTAAAATACTTGGATATGATATAATGAATAATTTGCAGTACAAAAAGCAATTTTCCGATTTTTTGTTGAATACGTTCCTCTTCCGCAGATCGCGTCATATACAATTTCATATTTATCAAATCACCACTATTAACCGATAGTATATTTAAATACAGGGCGTACTGCTAAAACTGACATAATTTAAGATGTGTATATCTGATTAGCTACATGTTTCAGGCAAACGAAATTAGATAAGCTACATGTTGAACAATAAAAGATTTTTTTTCAAAATTTGAATAAGATATTCAAAGGAATGTAGATTTTATAACCGATTTCATAAAGCTTTACAAATGTCCAATATACGCACCAACTGTGACATGACACACGTCAAGTCTGTAGTCCAGCTCCTGCCAAGCACGCTGTAGCATGTCTTCCGTAACATTCTCCAGCGCTTCAGTGATTATCTGCTTAAGTTCCTCTAGGCTTGTCGGAAGAGGGTGGATATAGATATGTCCTTTGACATAGTCCAATAGAAAAAAATATCAAGGTGTCAAGTCAGGTGAACGTGGCGGCCATTTCAAAAGCACATTGACATTATCACTGGCACGCCCGATCCATGCCCCTGGTAGATTCTCATTGAGATAAGTCCGCACAGCCAACTTAGTTTTTACACATTTTGTTAAAATATGAGATCATTTGAGCGAGAATTGTCTATGTTATTAGGCTACGAAATTATGTCAAATTTGGGCGGGGGGACATCCATTATATACTATTTCGCAATAACTCCTCCCCACCCAGTGATGTATTACGTAAAACCAACATTATATATCAATTCAAATGTCCCTTTGGAGAATGTATCTCCAACAGAAAAAACAATAATGAATGTTGGATATACGACAACTACATTATCAAGACGTCTTACTCTACACATGTCTGATCATTCGTTTATTGTGAGACAGCTACACCAACATTCTTGTCTACATTCACAATATAGAAAAATGTTGATTCATAGCATAACTATCCTACACCAAAAAACAAAAACAAAATAACAAATTAAAATTACAGATCCTCGAAGCAATCTACATTAAAATATTGACGCCGACTGAATAGAATCAGCTACGAATAGTGTAATAATGTTTTATAATGCCTATAGAAAGAACAGTTTTCACGCTTTAATGCGCGCTTGACCATGATATTATACATTAAAAGAAAAATTCCAGAGTGGATAATTTTTTCACGTTCCAATGAACGCTAAAGCAAAACCGTCAGCCGTTGTATCTAAACGCAAAAAGAAAAAAAAACAGTAATGGATAACTGCACATAGTTTTTGCCTTACCAGTTGCACCCCTGATGATGATCCCAGAAAGAGATGGAAAGTACTTGGGAAATAAAAGTCATTCTTACTGTTACAGTGAATTTCTTGCCTTATTTAATTGTAATATACGGAAAAATATTCGTGAATATGAAAAGATTATGATAAAAATAAGCAGACATAATGTTTGTAATTTATTTCATCTGACATGGCTAAAAGAGAAATTGCAGCTTAAATACATAAAATATATTGATTGTTATTCTTTCCATGGTTGAAACTTAAGTTGTTAAATCTGAAAAAAAAAAGGAAAAATAAAAAGACGCTTAAATTAATTCACATTTAAAATCGGTCCAAGTTATTGAAACACCCCTTATCTTTATTTAAAATATTGATAACTTGTTTTTGGGATATTCGGGTTTATTATACAACATCACCTTTTATTCATAAGGAAATAAATAAAAATACAGAACAGAAATATATTGCACAATATTTTAGAAACATGAATACAATTTTATCTTATTATTTTGCTTATTAATACTAGCTCGTTTTATAATCTTCAAGTTTCTTTTAATTTTACAATGACGTTCACCTTCTATGATTGGCATTTGCGCCTACCATATCTCTTCTTGCCTCATTCCTGATCTTGTCTCGCCTGGTTTTGTTTACTGCTTTCATCAGGCATTTCATCTCACAAATGATCAGTTTCGTCTCAAGGGTTTTTGTTGGTGGCCATGTCTGGCACTGTTAAGTCAGCTTTGGTAGGGAAATTGCGTTGATAAGATTTGGCTTGGTGTTCATGGAAATGCTAGGATGTTTTAGAAGAGGAGAAAGTTGGTAACTGCATTGGCTTTCTGACATCCGGTCTCTATTTCTCCTATGTCTAGTTTGCCGTTTTCAGTAAACATGCTGCCCAGGTATTTGAATTCACTGGTTTGCTTTTAGCTGGGTCCCATTGATGTTAATGTCCAGTTTTTCTGGTGTCTTGCTGACGATCATGACCTCAGTCTTACTGACACTGATTTTTATGTCGAGAAAATACTCGTCATCCGACAGGAATCGAACCTGTATCCTATACGGAACAGTCATTTAGCCTGGCGTTCTTTTACCGATTGAGCCACAGAGATTCGTTCGATTAGCAAGGTCGAATTTCGGAAGACGAATATTTTCTATGAAAATTTCTCGGACATTCAGACCGGTAAATGTTGTTTAATACTGCTTATTATAAACTGAGCATTTACTTAAATACTTGTATCTATAAAAAAGAATGTTAAACATAAAAATGTCTTAAAATAATTATCGGACTTTGTCCATTTCATATATATATATATATATATATATATATATATATATATATATATATATATATATATGCAATTTTGCTGTTACACCCGGTATATATATATATATATATATATATATATATATATATATATATATATATATATATATATATATACCTCGTGTAACAGCAAAATTGTCCAAGTTTGAGATGAAGCTTTGAAAAGTTGTATTTTAGAAATGAGTAAAGATATCTTACTGGAATTCTCCGAGGTTTTTACAACACGATCGAACGCTACTGTGAACAATAAGAATGTATTTAGTTCTAAGGTGAAATGATGATCACTGTTGCTGTTGTGACCTCCTGATCCAGTTTTCCTCTACTGTTCTCTCTTTTTTAAACTTATTCACCGTTCTCTAGATGTTTCTTGAATGTACTTTGAAAATGGAAGCCAGATTATGAATGTTGTCCCGAATGATCATTTTCGTCTCACCATTGTTCAGTTGGGAAGACATTGTGTGTCCGACGCAAAACGATTTTAAACTGTTCTCTTTCTAGCTGAATAACTCAGAGGTGTTTTTCAGCGATTCTCACGACAAATGGTGTCAAGATGGCTAAACGTCTTATCTGAAAACCTTGGAAAAAGAAACTCAGTTTAGTGGGTTTTTTTATCCAGATATTAAACATTTTTTGGGATGGACAATTATCCCATGCTGTTACACTATTTAGACAATTTTGATGTTACAACCGGTATATATATATATATATATATATATATATATATATATATATATATATATATATATATATTGGCTCCTGAAAAAATTAATTTCGGTTGAGCTCTTTGGTTTGAGGTGTAAGTTTGTAAACGGTGACTATTTAAGCTAATATTGCACGACTCTTCGGCAGAATTGAGTCACTGTCAGTCACTGTGTGTTTATCTAAATCTATAAAAAAAACACGCTAAAATTCACCTTCATCCCTGCCGTGAGCCGACGGCTTAGTGGTAGAAGTTCCGACTGACGCCAATTCAGTCGGGTTTCGAACCTAGCTAGAGGCAACCGGACGTCTAGTCACACTGATGAGCTGTGATTCAGCGAAACAGTCTGTCTGTGGATGACAAATATATATATATATATATATAAATATATATAAAATTAATTGTCTGGCTCTTTAGGTTTAATTAGGTTTGCTCTACTTAGCGTATCGAGCACTTATTTATATATATATGCGTCTGTGTGTGTGCGTGTGTATGTGCGTATGTGTGTGTGTATGTGCGTGTGTGTGTACTTTATTATAGGATATTACATTCAAACATGTAGAGAAACGCTACACAAATGCAATCACGTTCGATGTGTATCAACACATCAGGTATTAGTAAATGACTGATTAGTACAATTTATGAGGATTTCAATCACATACAACCTCCGTTCCCGCGAGGAAAGAAAGAAAAAAAAAGAGGAAGATAGAAAGACTCAAGAAGAAAAAAGAAAAAGAGTAGGGAAGTATTTTTTTTTCTTTTTCTCAGGAAACGATATTACATCTTGAGGCTTTCTTTCTTGCTCTTTTTTTATTTTCTTTCTTTTTTTTCGCATAAAAAGAGTTTGGAAATTAATTATTTTTATTCCGTGCCTTAAAATATTGACCGAAATACATTTCGTTGATATTGTTCATAAGAAAGAAAGAAAGAAAGAACAGACTTGTACTGAGACAAGGAAAAGAAAAAGATTAAAGGAAAATACGAAAGTAAGCAGGCAAGAAAGAAAGAAAGAAAGAAAGAACAGACTTGTACTGAGAAGGAGAAAAGAAAAAGATTAAAGTAATTAGGAAGTAAGCAAGAAAGAAAGGAAGAAAGAAAGAACGAAAGAAAGAAAGAACAGACTTGTACTGAGAAGAGGAAAAGAAAAAGATTAAAGAAAATACGAAAGTAAACAAGTAAGAAAGAAAGTAAGCAAGTAATAAAGAATAAAAGAAAGAAAGAAAGAAAGAAAGAAAGAAAGAAAGAAAGAAAGAAACAAACAAACAAAGAAGGACGCAGGAGGGTCGTCGAAGTAAACACGCTTTACAAAAAGAGACGTTCTTCTCGAATAAATATAGTGAACGGGATGCACGGGAAGCCTAGAGATTATCGGCATGGAAACTGGCATTCACACGCATGCCCTGGGGTAAGGCATGATTCAATCTCTTCCCCACGTCTATGGATTAAATAAAATAGAGTAATATCAATGCATAACAGTCATAACAGATTCTAGTTGGAATAGGATTTTTTTTCTGAACACGACAATGTAGTTCAAGCCCGATGGGAGCATCCTTCAGGAGGGCGCTGGGGTCATTACCTGGCATCTGAGGCATCCCCAAAGGTACCAAAGGAGCTTGAGCAATTTTTCCATGGTATTGCCGGTGAACCCACTTTAAACATCGACTTTGTGTCACATTCAGCAGCCAGGTGGGAGCACTGATAAATACGCATAATGAAGAGAAGAGAAACTGTGCTCTAAAAGTGATATATATATATATATATATATATATATATATATATATATATATATATATATGGAGAGAGAGAGAGAGAAATAGAGAAAGAGAGGGAGGGAGGGGAGAGAGAGGGTTAGAAAGGGAAAGAAAACATCTACCTGATATTTACATGGAACGTGAGATTTCATATCTTCAATAACTTCCGCTTTCAGTAATCTTCCTTTCTTTGTTTCAATGTTCATATCTATCTATCTATCTATCTATCTATCTATCTATCTATCTCATCCTTTCTATCTATCTATCTATCTATCTATCTATCTATCTATCTATCTATCTATCTCATCCTTTCTATCTATCTATCTATCTATCTATCTATCTATCTATCTATCTATCTATCTCATCCTTTCTATCTATCTATCTATCTATCTATCTATCTATCTATCTATCTATCTCATCCTTTCTATCTATCTATCTATCTATCTATCTATCTATCTCATCCTTTCTATCTATCTATCTATCTATCTATCTATCTATCTATCTATCTATCTCATCCTTTCTATCTATCTATCTATCTATCTATCTATCTATCTATCTATCTATCTATCTCATCCTTTCTATCTATCTATCTATCTATCTATCTCATCCTTTCTATCTATCTATCTATCTATCTATCTATCTATCTATCTATCTATCTATCTATCTATCTATCTCATCCTTTCTATCTATCTATCTATCTATCTATCTATCTATCTATCTATCTCATCCTTTCTATCTATCTATCTATCTATCTCATCCTTTCTATCTATCTATCTATCTATCTATCTCATACTTTCTATCTATCTATCTATCTATCTATCTATCTCATCCTTTCTATCTATCTATCTATCTATCTATCTATCTATCTATCTCATCCTTTCTATCTATCTATCTATCTATCTATCTATCTCATCCTTTCTATCTATCTATCTATCTATCTATCTATCTATCTATCTATCTATCTCATCCTTTCTATCTATCTATCTATCTATCTCATCCTTTCTATCTATCTATCTATCTATCTATCTATCTATCTATCTCATCCTTTCTATCTATCTATCTATCTATCTCATCCTTTCTATCTATCTATCTATCTATCTATCTATCTCATCCTTTCTATCTATCTATCTATCTATCTATCTATCTATCTCATCCTTTCTATCTATCTATCTATCTATCTATCTATCTATCTATCTCATCCTTTCTATCTATCTATCTATCTATCTCATCCTTTCTATCTATCTATCTATCTATCTATCTATCTCATCCTTTCTATCTATCTATCTATCTATCTATCTATCTATCTATCTCATCCTTTCTATCTATCTATCTATCTATCTATCTATCTATCTATCTATCTATCTATCTATCTCATCCTTTCTATCTATCTATCTATCTATCTATCTCATACTTTCTATCTATCTATCTATCTATCTATCTATCTATCTCATACTTTCTATCTATCTATCTATCTATCTATCTATCTCATCCTTTCTATCTATCTATCTATCTCATCCTTTCTATCTATCTATCTATCTATCTATCTATCTCATCCTTTCTATCTATCTATCTATCTATCTCATCCTATCTATCTATCTATCTATCTCATCCTTTCTATCTATCTATCTATCTATCTATCTATCTCATCCTTTCTATCTATCTATCTATCTATCTATCTAAATATAATATGTTTCTATTTATCTTAATGCGTTTCTATTTTTAATTCAATCTTTCTTACCCTCGTCTCTATGTACACATTTTGTTTGTTTGCTCACTCTGTTCGTATCTATCTATCTATCTATCTATCTATCTATCTCAATTTGTTACTATTTTAATCGCCACACGCATATCACAATTTCTTTGTCTCTTTCTTCCTTTGTTCATTCTGCAGTCAATTTGTTTTCAATTTTTTTTATTCGGTCTCCTTCACCTCACTTCACCCGCACACTGTCTCTCAGTCTCTGTCTCTCTCTCACACTTTCTTTGTCTCTCTCTCTCTCTCTCTCTCTCTCTCTCTCACACACACACACACACACACGAACATTTTCTTTCTTTCTAGAAAATTATTTTTAATGAATTGCAGGCAAAGATAAATAAACTTTTCCATTCAACTTTTCCCAGTCATAGTGCGGAAGAAAAAAAAAAAAAAAAAAAAAGAGAGAGCCGGCACAAAAACAAAAGGAAAACAAACCCGAACACACCATCCCCTATTCCGACAAGCAAAAACAGCAACATCAAAAAAAAAAAAATGGCCTCTAAGAAGCGAAAATGGTGACACTTGGCAGTTGTATTTGTTTTGCTCGGCGAGGAAATTGTCTTTTTTCAAGTAATCTACAAGAACAAACCACAGGAATAGTATTCTTTCGGGTTTGGAGAGGGGGAAGGAATTTACAAACGGAAAAGGATCGTCTCGGAGAGCCAAACGGCTCAGTAGACACAGAAGACGTTAGACAGAAAAGAGGGAAATGCTAACAACGCAGGAGATAACCTGAGAGTATGTGGCGATATTTCATATTATCTACAACTGCTACGACTATCTACTAGTATCCATGCAAATTTGACGGTGTTTTTATTTGAATTTGCTGATGAATTATAATTCTTAAGTTATTGTTTGAATGAGTTGCTTGCTAGTTCTAAAACTATAAAATAGGCATGGATATTCTGCTATTGCCTCGTCAAATATTTGAGCTTATCTTTAACAAAACATTGCAATAAAAATCATAAGTTTGAACTGAATGGAGGGCATTATTTAAAGAAGTAAGAAAGTACAAATGAACAAGTTAAAAATTGATAGTTTTTTCCATTTCAAAGAAGCAGACGTTAAACAGATGAGAGCATTATTGCCTTCTCTATATCTTCTTTCATTATTTATTTGAAACTAAACAGCGGATTTGATATGTCTTTTTCATCTTTCCTCGCGATCAAAACGGAATAGTCCATTATTTATGAAGTATTGTCATGGCGTAACGTATGTAATAATGAAACATCAGAATTATAATACGACTCGTAGTACCTGTGAAAATTACACGGCTTCCTGTTTATATTTTTTTTTCTTTCTTGCTTGCTTACTTCCTAATTTCTTTCTTTCTTTCTTTCTTTCTTTCTTTCTTTTCCTCTTCTCAGTACAACCCAGTTCTTTCTTTCTTTCTTTCTTTCTTTCTTTCTTTCTTACTTGCTTGCTTACTTTCGTATTATCTTTAATCTTTTCTTCTCTTCTCAGTACAAGTCAGTTCTTTCTTTCTTTCTTTCTTTCTTTCTTTCTTTCTTTCTTTCTTTCTTTCTTTCTTGTTAATTTCGAATTTTCTTTAATATTTTTCTTTTCCTCTTCTCAGTATAAGTCAGTTCGTTCACTCTTTCTTTCTTTCTTTCTTTCTTTCTTTCTTTCTTTTCATCTTCTCAGTACAACCCAGTTCTTTCTTTCTTTCTTTCTTTCTTTCTTTCTTTCTTTCTTTCTTTCTTTCTTTCTTTCTTTCTTTCTTTCTTCCTTGCTTACTTTCGTATTATCTTTAATCTTTCTTTTCATCTTCTCAGTACAACCCAGTTCTTTCTTTCTTTCTTTCTTTCTTAATTTCGTATTTTCTTTAATCTTTTTCTTTTCCTCTTCTCAGTACAAGTCAGTTCTTTCTTTCTTTCTTTCTTTCTTTCTTTCTTTCTTTCTTTCTTTCTTTCTTTCTTTCTTGCTTTCTTGCTTTCTTTCTTTATTACTTTCGTATTTTCACTAATCTTTTTCTTTTCCTCTTCCAGTACAAGTCTGTTCGCTCTTTCTTTCTTTCTTTCTTTTTCCTTTTCTTCTTCGATATGGCATTTCCGTCTTTTCTCGCGATAAAAACGTAACAGTCCAATATTTATGAGGTATTGGCAGGAAGTTTCTTTATTTTTTTTGACACTCTTTTTCACACTGAAACCAAGTAGGGTCTCTGATATGTCTCTCCCATCTTTTGACACGATCAAAATGATATAGTCCATTATTTATGATGTAATGGCAGAGCGTAACATTCGAGGAAAAGAAAGATGGAACCTCAGAATAATATTGATACTACAGTCACCTAGTATCGCAAATATTACTATAGCAGCTGCCAAAGTATATGCTCGAGTAAAAAAAAACTAAATAAAGTTTTCCTTCTCTTAGATTCGTTTTCACCCAAGGCTAAATGGTTTTTGAACAGAGAGTTTTCCTTCTCTTAGATTCGTTGTCTCACAAGGCTAGGAAAATGTGTAAAGTGATTTGCTGCAGATTTCTACACGGTTTGGAACAGACAGATTTCCTTCCTTAGATTCGTTGTCTCACAAGGCTAGAAAGATGTGTAGAGTGATTTGCTGCAGATTTCTACACGGTTTGGATCAGACAGATTTCCTTCCTCTGATTCGTTGTCTCACAAGGCTAGAAAGATGTGTAGAGTGATTTGCTGCAGATTTCTACACGGTTTGGATCAGACAGATTTCCTTCCTCTGATTCGTTGTCTCACAAGGCTAGAAAGATGTGTAGAGTGATTTGCTGCTGATTTCTACACGGTTTGGAACAGACAGATTTCCTTACTTAGATTCGTTGTTACCCATGGCTAGAAAGATGTGTAGAGTGATTTGCTGCAGATTTCTACACGGTTTGGAACAGACAGATTTCCTTCCTTAGATTCGTTGTCACCCGTCGCTAGAAAGATGTGTAGAGTGATTTGCTGCAGATTTCTACACGGTTTGGAACAGACAGATTTCCTTCCTTAGATTCGTTGTCACCCATGGCTAGAAAGATGTGTAGAGTGATTTGCTGCAGATTTCTACACGGTTTGGAACAGACAGATTTCCTTCCTTAGATTCGTTGTCTCACAAGGCTAGAAAGATGTGTAGAGTGATTTGCTGCAGATTTCTACACGGTTTGGATCAGACAGATTTCCTTCCTTAGATTCGTTGTCACCCATGGCTAGAAAGATGTGTAGAGTGATTTGCTGCAGATTTCTACACGGTTTGGAACAGACAGATTTCCTTCCTTAGATTCGTTGTCACCCATGGCTAGAAAGATGTGTAGAGTGATTTGCTGCAGATTTCTACACGGTTTGGAACAGACAGATTTCCTTCCTTAGATTCGTTGTCACCCATGGCTAGAAAGATGTGTAGAGTGATTTGCTGCAGATTTCTACACGGTTTGGATCAGACAGATTTCCTTCCTTAGATTCGTTGTCACCCATCGCTAGAAAGATGTGTAGAGTGATTTGCTGCAGATTTCTACACGGTTTGGAACAGACAGATTTCCTTCCTTAGATTCGTTGTCACCCATGGCTAGAAAGATGTGTAGAGTGATTTGCTGCAGATTTCTACACGGTTTGGAACAGACAGATTTCCTTCCTTAGATTCGTTGTCACCCATCGCTAGAAAGATGTGTAGAGTGATTTGCTGCAGATTTCTACACGGTTTGGAACAGACAGATTTCCTTCCTTAGATTCGTTGTCACCCATCGCTAGAAAGATGTGTAGAGTGATTTGCTGCAGATTTCTACACGGTTTGGAACAGACAGATTTCCTTCCTTAGATTCGTTGTCTCACAAGGCTAGAAAGATGTGTAGAGTGATTTGCTGCAGATTTCTACACGGTTTGGAGCAGACAGATTTCCTTCCTTAGATTCGTTGTCACCCATGGCTAGAAAGGTGTGTAGAGTGATTTGCTGCAGATTTCTACACGGTTTGGAACAGACAGATTTCCTTCCTTAGATTCGTTGTCACCCATGGCTAGAAAGATGTGTAGAGTGATTTGCTGCAGATTTCTACACGGTTTGGATCAGACAGATTTCCTTCCTTAGATTCGTTGTCACCCATGGCTAGAAAGGTGTGTAGAGTGAATTGCTGCAGATTTCTACACGGTTTGGAACAGACAGATTTCCTTCCTTAGATTCGTTGTCACCCATGTCTAGAAAGATGTGTAGAGTGATTTGCTGCAGATTTCTACACGGTTTGGATCAGACAGATTTCCTTCCTTAGATTCGTTGTCACCCATGTCTAGAAAGGTGTGTAGAGTGATTTGCTGCAGATTTCTACACGGTTTGGAACAGACAGATTTCCTTCCTTAGATTCGTTGTCACCCATGTCTAGAAAGATGTGTAGAGTGATTTGCTGCAGATTTCTACACGGTTTGGAACAGACAGATTTCCTTCCTTAGATTCGTTGTCACCCATGTCTAGAAAGATGTGTAGAGTGATTTGCTGCAGATTTCTACACGGTTTGGATCAGACAGATTTCCTTCCTTAGATTCGTTGTCACCCATGGCTAGAAAGATGTGTAGAGTGATTTGCTGCAGATTTCTACACGGTTTGGAACAGACAGATTTCCTTCCTTAGATTCGTTGTCACCCATGGCTAGAAAGATGTGTAGAGTGATTTGCTGCAGATTTCTACACGGTTTGGAACAGACAGATTTCCTTCCTTAGATTCGTTGTCACCCATGGCTAGAAAGATGTGTAGAGTGATTTGCTGCAGATTTCTACACGGTTTGGATCAGACAGATTTCCTTCCTTAGATTCGTTGTCACCCATCGCTAGAAAGATGTGTAGAGTGATTTGCTGCAGATTTCTACACGGTTTGGAACAGACAGATTTCCTTCCTTAGATTCGTTGTCACCCATGGCTAGAAAGATGTGTAGAGTGATTTGCTGCAGATTTCTACACGGTTTGGAACAGACAGATTTCCTTCCTTAGATTCGTTGTCACCCATCGCTAGAAAGATGTGTAGAGTGATTTGCTGCAGATTTCTACACGGTTTGGAACAGACAGATTTCCTTCCTTAGATTCGTTGTCTCACAAGGCTAGAAAGATGTGTAGAGTGATTTGCTGCAGATTTCTACACGGTTTGGAGCAGACAGATTTCCTTCCTTAGATTCGTTGTCACCCATGGCTAGAAAGGTGTGTAGAGTGATTTGCGGCAGATTTCTACACGGTTTGGAACAGACAGATCTCCTTCCTTAGATTCGTTGTCACCCATGGCTAGAAAGATGTGTAGAGTGATTTGCTGCAGATTTCTACACGGTTTGGAACAGACAGATCTCCTTCCTTAGATTCGTTGTCACCCATGGCTAGAAAGATGTGTAGAGTGATTTGCTGCAGATTTCTACACGGTTTGGAACAGACAGATTTCCTTCCTTAGATTCGTTGTCACCCATGGCTAGAAAGATGTGTAGAGTGATTTGCTGCAGATTTCTACACGGTTTGGAACAGACAGATTTCCTTCCTTAGATTCGTTGTCTCACAAGGCTAGAAAGATGTGTAGAGTGATTTGCTGCAGATTTCTACACGGTTTGGAGCAGACAGATTTCCTTCCTTAGATTCGTTGTCACCCATGGGGAGAAAGGTGTGTAGAGTGATTTGCTGCAGATTTCTACACGGTTTGGAACAGACAGATCTCCTTCCTTAGATTCGTTGTCACCCATGGCTAGAAAGATGTGTAGAGTGATTTGCTGCAGATTTCTACACGGTTTGGAACAGACAGATTTCCTTCCTTAAATTCGTTGTCACCCATGGCTAGAAAGATGTGTAGAGTGATTTGCTGCAGATTTCTACACGGTTTGGATCAGACAGATTTCCTTCCTTAGATTCGTTGTCACCCATGGCTAGAAAGATGTGTAGAGTGATTTGCTGCAGATTTCTACACGGTTTGGAACAGACAGATTTCCTTCCTTAGATTCGTTGTCACCCATGGCTAGAAAGATGTGTAGAGTGATTTGCTGCAGATTTCTACACGGTTTGGAACAGACAGATTTCCTTCCTTAGATTCGTTGTCACCCATGGCTAGAAAGATGTGTAGAGTGATTTGCTGCAGATTTCTACACGGTTTGGATCAGACAGATTTCCTTCCTTAGATTCGTTGTCACCCATCGCTAGAAAGATGTGTAGAGTGATTTGCTGCAGATTTCTACACGGTTTGGAACAGACAGATTTCCTTCCTTAGATTCGTTGTCTCACAAGGCTAGAAAGATGTGTAGAGTGATTTGCTGCAGATTTCTACACGGTTTGGAACAGACAGATCTCCTTCCTTAGATTCGTTGTCACCCATGGCTAGAAAGATGTGTAGAGTGATTTGCTGCAGATTTCTACACGGTTTGGAACAGACAGATTTCCTTCCTTAGATTCGTTGTCACCCATGGCTAGAAAGATGTGTAGAGTGATTTGCTGCAGATTTCTACACGGTTTGGAACAGACAGATTTCCTTCCTTAGATTCGTTGTCTCACAAGGCTAGAAAGATGTGTAGAGTGATTTGCTGCAGATTTCTACACGGTTTGGAGCAGACAGATTTCCTTCCTTAGATTCGTTGTCACCCATGGGGAGAAAGGTGTGTAGAGTGATTTGCTGCAGATTTCTACACGGTTTGGAACAGACAGATCTCCTTCCTTAGATTCGTTGTCACCCATGGCTAGAAAGATGTGTAGAGTGATTTGCTGCAGATTTCTACACGGTTTGGAACAGACAGATTTCCTTCCTTAAATTCGTTGTCACCCATGGCTAGAAAGATGTGTAGAGTGATTTGCTGCAGATTTCTACACGGTTTGGATCAGACAGATTTCCTTCCTTAGATTCGTTGTCACCCATGGCTAGAAAGATGTGTAGAGTGATTTGCTGCAGATTTCTACACGGTTTGGAACAGACAGATTTCCTTCCTTAGATTCGTTGTCACCCATGGCTAGAAAGATGTGTAGAGTGATTTGCTGCAGATTTCTACACGGTTTGGAACAGACAGATTTCCTTCCTTAGATTCGTTGTCACCCATGGCTAGAAAGATGTGTAGAGTGATTTGCTGCAGATTTCTACACGGTTTGGATCAGACAGATTTCCTTCCTTAGATTCGTTGTCACCCATCGCTAGAAAGATGTGTAGAGTGATTTGCTGCAGATTTCTACACGGTTTGGAACAGACAGATTTCCTTCCTTAGATTCGTTGTCTCACAAGGCTAGAAAGATGTGTAGAGTGATTTGCTGCAGATTTCTACACGGTTTGGAGCAGACAGATTTCCTTCCTTAGATTCGTTGTCACCCATGGCTAGAAAGGTGTGTAGAGTGATTTGCTGCAGATTTCTACACGGTTTGGAACAGACAGATCTCCTTCCTTAGATTCGTTGTCACCCATGGCTAGAAAGATGTGTAGAGTGATTTGCTGCAGATTTCTATACGGTTTGGAACAGACAGATTTCCTTCCTTAGATTCGTTGTCACGCATGGCTAGAAAGATGTGTAGAGTGATTTGCTGCAGATTTCTACACGGTTTGGAACAGACAGATTTCCTTCCTTAGATTCGTTGTCTCACAAGGCTAGAAAGATGTGTAGAGTGATTTGCTGCAGATTTCTACACGGTTTGGAGCAGACAGATTTCCTTCCTTAGATTCGTTGTCACCCATGGGGAGAAAGGTGTGTAGAGTGATTTGCTGCAGATTTCTACACGGTTTGGAACAGACAGATCTCCTTCCTTAGATTCGTTGTCACCCATGGCTAGAAAGATGTGTAGAGTGATTTGCTGCAGATTTCTACACGGTTTGGAACAGACAGATTTCCTTCCTTAAATTCGTTGTCACCCATGGCTAGAAAGATGTGTAGAGTGATTTGCTGCAGATTTCTACACGGTTTGGATCAGACAGATTTCCTTCCTTAGATTCGTTGTCACCCATGGCTAGAAAGATGTGTAGAGTGATTTGCTGCAGATTTCTACACGGTTTGGAACAGACAGATTTCCTTCCTTAGATTCGTTGTCACCCATGGCTAGAAAGATGTGTAGAGTGATTTGCTGCAGATTTCTACACGGTTTGGAACAGACAGATTTCCTTCCTTAGATTCGTTGTCACCCATGGCTAGAAAGATGTGTAGAGTGATTTGCTGCAGATTTCTACACGGTTTGGATCAGACAGATTTCCTTCCTTAGATTCGTTGTCACCCATCGCTAGAAAGATGTGTAGAGTGATTTGCTGCAGATTTCTACACGGTTTGGAACAGACAGATTTCCTTCCTTAGATTCGTTGTCTCACAAGGCTAGAAAGATGTGTAGAGTGATTTGCTGCAGATTTCTACACGGTTTGGAACAGACAGATCTCCTTCCTTAGATTCGTTGTCACCCATGGCTAGAAAGATGTGTAGAGTGATTTGCTGCAGATTTCTACACGGTTTGGAACAGACAGATTTCCTTCCTTAGATTCGTTGTCACCCATGGCTAGAAAGATGTGTAGAGTGATTTGCTGCAGATTTCTACACGGTTTGGAACAGACAGATTTCCTTCCTTAGATTCGTTGTCTCACAAGGCTAGAAAGATGTGTAGAGTGATTTGCTGCAGATTTCTACACGGTTTGGAGCAGACAGATTTCCTTCCTTAGATTCGTTGTCACCCATGGGGAGAAAGGTGTGTAGAGTGATTTGCTGCAGATTTCTACACGGTTTGGAACAGACAGATCTCCTTCCTTAGATTCGTTGTCACCCATGGCTAGAAAGATGTGTAGAGTGATTTGCTGCAGATTTCTACACGGTTTGGAACAGACAGATTTCCTTCCTTAAATTCGTTGTCACCCATGGCTAGAAAGATGTGTAGAGTGATTTGCTGCAGATTTCTACACGGTTTGGATCAGACAGATTTCCTTCCTTAGATTCGTTGTCACCCATGGCTAGAAAGATGTGTAGAGTGATTTGCTGCAGATTTCTACACGGTTTGGAACAGACAGATTTCCTTCCTTAGATTCGTTGTCACCCATGGCTAGAAAGATGTGTAGAGTGATTTGCTGCAGATTTCTACACGGTTTGGAACAGACAGATTTCCTTCCTTAGATTCGTTGTCACCCATGGCTAGAAAGATGTGTAGAGTGATTTGCTGCAGATTTCTACACGGTTTGGATCAGACAGATTTCCTTCCTTAGATTCGTTGTCACCCATCGCTAGAAAGATGTGTAGAGTGATTTGCTGCAGATTTCTACACGGTTTGGAACAGACAGATTTCCTTCCTTAGATTCGTTGTCTCACAAGGCTAGAAAGATGTGTAGAGTGATTTGCTGCAGATTTCTACACGGTTTGGAGCAGACAGATTTCCTTCCTTAGATTCGTTGTCACCCATGGCTAGAAAGGTGTGTAGAGTGATTTGCTGCAGATTTCTACACGGTTTGGAACAGACAGATCTCCTTCCTTAGATTCGTTGTCACCCATGGCTAGAAAGATGTGTAGAGTGATTTGCTGCAGATTTCTATACGGTTTGGAACAGACAGATTTCCTTCCTTAGATTCGTTGTCACGCATGGCTAGAAAGATGTGTAGAGTGATTTGCTGCAGATTTCTACACGGTTTGGAACAGACAGATTTCCTTCCTTAGATTCGTTGTCACCCATGGCTAGAAAGATGTGTAGAGTGATTTGCTGCAGATTTCTACACGGTTTGGATCAGACAGATTTCCTTCCTTAGATTCGTTGTCACCCATCGCTAGAAAGATGTGTAGAGTGATTTGCTGCAGATTTCTACACGGTTTGGAACAGACAGATTTCCTTCCTTAGATTCGTTGTCACCCATGGCTAGAAAGATGTGTAGAGTGATTTGCTGCAGATTTCTACACGGTTTGGAACAGACAGATTTCCTTCCTTAGATTCGTTGTCACCCATCGCTAGAAAGATGTGTAGAGTGATTTGCTGCAGATTTCTACACGGTTTGGAACAGACAGATTTCCTTCCTTAGATTCGTTGTCTCACAAGGCTAGAAAGATGTGTAGAGTGATTTGCTGCAGATTTCTACACGGTTTGGAGCAGACAGATTTCCTTCCTTAGATTCGTTGTCACCCATGGCTAGAAAGGTGTGTAGAGTGATTTGCTGCAGATTTCTACACGGTTTGGAACAGACAGATTTCCTTCCTTAGATTCGTTGTCTCACAAGGCTAGAAAGATGTGTAGAGTGATTTGCTGCAGATTTCTACACGGTTTGGAACAGACAGATCTCCTTCCTTAGATTCGTTGTCACCCATGGCTAGAAAGATGTGTAGAGTGATTTGCTGCAGATTTCTACACGGTTTGGAACAGACAGATTTCCTTCCTTAGATTCGTTGTCACCCATGGCTAGAAAGATGTGTAGAGTGATTTGCTGCAGATTTCTACACGGTTTGGAACAGACAGATTTCCTTCCTTAGATTCGTTGTCTCACAAGGCTAGAAAGATGTGTAGAGTGATTTGCTGCAGATTTCTACACGGTTTGGAGCAGACAGATTTCCTTCCTTAGATTCGTTGTCACCCATGGCGAGAAAGGTGTGTAGAGTGATTTGCTGCAGATTTCTACACGGTTTGGAACAGACAGATCTCCTTCCTTAGATTCGTTGTCACCCATGGCTAGAAAGATGTGTAGAGTGATTTGCTGCAGATTTCTACACGGTTTGGAACAGACAGATTTCCTTCCTTAGATTCGTTGTCACCCATCGCTAGAAAGATGTGTAGAGTGATTTGCTGCAGATTTCTACACGGTTTGGATCAGACAGATTTCCTTCCTTAGATTCGTTGTCACCCATGGCTAGAAAGATGTGTAGAGTGATTTGCTGCAGATTTCTACACGGTTTGGAACAGACAGATTTCCTTCCTTAGATTCGTTGTCACCCATGGCTAGAAAGATGTGTAGAGTGATTTGCTGCAGATTTCTACACGGTTTGGAACAGACAGATTTCCTTCCTTAGATTCGTTGTCACCCATGGCTAGAAAGATGTGTAGAGTGATTTGCTGCAGATTTCTACACGGTTTGGATCAGACAGATTTCCTTCCTTAGATTCGTTGTCACCCATCGCTAGAAAGATGTGTAGAGTGATTTGCTGCAGATTTCTACACGGTTTGGAACAGACAGATTTCCTTCCTTAGATTCGTTGTCACCCATGGCTAGAAAGATGTGTAGAGTGATTTGCTGCAGATTTCTACACGGTTTGGAACAGACAGATTTCCTTCCTTAGATTCGTTGTCACCCATCGCTAGAAAGATGTGTAGAGTGATTTGCTGCAGATTTCTACACGGTTTGGAACAGACAGATTTCCTTCCTTAGATTCGTTGTCACCCATCGCTAGAAAGATGTGTAGAGTGATTTGCTGCAGATTTCTACACGGTTTGGAACAGACAGATTTCCTTCCTTAGATTCGTTGTCTCACAAGGCTAGAAAGATGTGTAGAGTGATTTGCTGCAGATTTCTACACGGTTTGGAGCAGACAGATTTTCTTCCTTAGATTCGTTGTCACCCATGGCTAGAAAGGTGTGTAGAGTGATTTGCTGCAGATTTCTACACGGTTTGGAACAGACAGATTTCCTTCCCTAGATTCGTTGTCACCCATGGCTAGAAAGATGTGTAGAGTGATTTGCTGCAGATTTCTACACGGTTTGGAACAGACAGATTTCCTTCCTTAGATTCGTTGTCACCCATGGCTAGAAAGATGTGTAGAGTGATTTGCTGCAGATTTCTACACGGTTTGGATCAGACAGATTTCCTTCCTTAGATTCGTTGTCACCCATCGCTAGAAAGATGTGTAGAGTGATTTGCTGCAGATTTCTACACGGTTTGGAACAGACAGATTTCCTTCCTTAGATTCGTTGTCACCCATGGCTAGAAAGATGTGTGGAGTGATTTGCTGCAGATTTCTACACGGTTTGGAACAGACAGATTTCCTTCCTTAGATTCGTTGTCACCCATGGCTAGAAAGATGTGTAGAGTGATTTGCTGCAGATTTCTACACGGTTTGGATCAGACAGATTTCCTTCCTTAGATTCGTTGACACCCATCGCTAGAAAGATGTGTAGAGTGATTTGCTGCAGATTTCTACACGGTTTGGAACAGACAGATTTCCTTCCTTAGATTCGTTGTCACCCATGGCTAGAAAGATGTGTAGAGTGATTTGCTGCAGATTTCTACACGGTTTGGAACAGACAGATTTCCTTCCTTAGATTCGTTGTCACCCATCGCTAGAAAGATGTGTAGAGTGATTTGCTGCAGATTTCTACACGGTTTGGAACAGACAGATTTCCTTCCTTAGATTCGTTGTCTCACAAGGCTAGAAAGATGTGTAGAGTGATTTGCTGCAGATTTCTACACGGTTTGGAGCAGACAGATTTCCTTCCTTAGATTCGTTGTCACCCATGGCTAGAAAGGTGTGTAGAGTGATTTGCTGCAGATTTCTACACGGTTTGGAACAGACAGATCTCCTTCCTTAGATTCGTTGTCACCCATGGCTAGAAAGATGTGTAGAGTGATTTGCTGCAGATTTCTACACGGTTTGGAACAGACAGATTTCCTTCCTTAGATTCGTTGTCACCCATGGCTAGAAAGATGTGTAGAGTGATTTGCTGCAGATTTCTACACGGTTTGGATCAGACAGATTTCCTTCCTTAGATTCGTTGTCACCCATCGCTAGAAAGATGTGTAGAGTGATTTGCTGCAGATTTCTACACGGTTTGGAACAGACAGATTTCCTTCCTTAGATTCGTTGTCACCCATGGCTAGAAAGATGTGTAGAGTGATTTGCTGCAGATTTCTACACGGTTTGGAACAGACAGATTTCCTTCCTTAGATTCGTTGTCACCCATCGCTAGAAAGATGTGTAGAGTGATTTGCTGCAGATTTCTACACGGTTTGGAACAGACAGATTTCCTTCCTTAGATTCGTTGTCTCACAAGGCTAGAAAGATGTGTAGAGTGATTTGCTGCAGATTTCTACACGGTTTGGAGCAGACAGATTTCCTTCCTTAGATTCGTTGTCACCCATGGCTAGAAAGGTGTGTAGAGTGATTTGCTGCAGATTTCTACACGGTTTGGAACAGACAGATTTCCTTCCTTAGATTCGTTGTCTCACAAGGCTAGAAAGATGTGTAGAGTGATTTGCTGCAGATTTCTACACGGTTTGGAACAGACAGATCTCCTTCCTTAGATTCGTTGTCACCCATGGCTAGAAAGATGTGTAGAGTGATTTGCTGCAGATTTCTACACGGTTTGGAACAGACAGATTTCCTTCCTTAGATTCGTTGTCACCCATGGCTAGAAAGATGTGTAGAGTGATTTGCTGCAGATTTCTACACGGTTTGGAACAGACAGATTTCCTTCCTTAGATTCGTTGTCTCACAAGGCTAGAAAGATGTGTAGAGTGATTTGCTGCAGATTTCTACACGGTTTGGAGCAGACAGATTTCCTTCCTTAGATTCGTTGTCACCCATGGCGAGAAAGGTGTGTAGAGTGATTTGCTGCAGATTTCTACACGGTTTGGAACAGACAGATCTCCTTCCTTAGATTCGTTGTCACCCATGGCTAGAAAGATGTGTAGAGTGATTTGCTGCAGATTTCTACACGGTTTGGAACAGACAGATTTCCTTCCTTAGATTCGTTGTCACCCATCGCTAGAAAGATGTGTAGAGTGATTTGCTGCAGATTTCTACACGGTTTGGATCAGACAGATTTCCTTCCTTAGATTCGTTGTCACCCATGGCTAGAAAGATGTGTAGAGTGATTTGCTGCAGATTTCTACACGGTTTGGAACAGACAGATTTCCTTCCTTAGATTCGTTGTCACCCATGGCTAGAAAGATGTGTAGAGTGATTTGCTGCAGATTTCTACACGGTTTGGAACAGACAGATTTCCTTCCTTAGATTCGTTGTCACCCATGGCTAGAAAGATGTGTAGAGTGATTTGCTGCAGATTTCTACACGGTTTGGATCAGACAGATTTCCTTCCTTAGATTCGTTGTCACCCATCGCTAGAAAGATGTGTAGAGTGATTTGCTGCAGATTTCTACACGGTTTGGAACAGACAGATTTCCTTCCTTAGATTCGTTGTCACCCATGGCTAGAAAGATGTGTAGAGTGATTTGCTGCAGATTTCTACACGGTTTGGAACAGACAGATTTCCTTCCTTAGATTCGTTGTCACCCATCGCTAGAAAGATGTGTAGAGTGATTTGCTGCAGATTTCTACACGGTTTGGAACAGACAGATTTCCTTCCTTAGATTCGTTGTCACCCATCGCTAGAAAGATGTGTAGAGTGATTTGCTGCAGATTTCTACACGGTTTGGAACAGACAGATTTCCTTCCTTAGATTCGTTGTCTCACAAGGCTAGAAAGATGTGTAGAGTGATTTGCTGCAGATTTCTACACGGTTTGGAGCAGACAGATTTTCTTCCTTAGATTCGTTGTCACCCATGGCTAGAAAGGTGTGTAGAGTGATTTGCTGCAGATTTCTACACGGTTTGGAACAGACAGATTTCCTTCCCTAGATTCGTTGTCACCCATGGCTAGAAAGATGTGTAGAGTGATTTGCTGCAGATTTCTACACGGTTTGGAACAGACAGATTTCCTTCCTTAGATTCGTTGTCACCCATGGCTAGAAAGATGTGTAGAGTGATTTGCTGCAGATTTCTACACGGTTTGGATCAGACAGATTTCCTTCCTTAGATTCGTTGTCACCCATCGCTAGAAAGATGTGTAGAGTGATTTGCTGCAGATTTCTACACGGTTTGGAACAGACAGATTTCCTTCCTTAGATTCGTTGTCACCCATGGCTAGAAAGATGTGTGGAGTGATTTGCTGCAGATTTCTACACGGTTTGGAACAGACAGATTTCCTTCCTTAGATTCGTTGTCACCCATGGCTAGAAAGATGTGTAGAGTGATTTGCTGCAGATTTCTACACGGTTTGGATCAGACAGATTTCCTTCCTTAGATTCGTTGACACCCATCGCTAGAAAGATGTGTAGAGTGATTTGCTGCAGATTTCTACACGGTTTGGAACAGACAGATTTCCTTCCTTAGATTCGTTGTCACCCATGGCTAGAAAGATGTGTAGAGTGATTTGCTGCAGATTTCTACACGGTTTGGAACAGACAGATTTCCTTCCTTAGATTCGTTGTCACCCATCGCTAGAAAGATGTGTAGAGTGATTTGCTGCAGATTTCTACACGGTTTGGAACAGACAGATTTCCTTCCTTAGATTCGTTGTCTCACAAGGCTAGAAAGATGTGTAGAGTGATTTGCTGCAGATTTCTACACGGTTTGGAGCAGACAGATTTCCTTCCTTAGATTCGTTGTCACCCATGGCTAGAAAGGTGTGTAGAGTGATTTGCTGCAGATTTCTACACGGTTTGGAACAGACAGATCTCCTTCCTTAGATTCGTTGTCACCCATGGCTAGAAAGATGTGTAGAGTGATTTGCTGCAGATTTCTACACGGTTTGGAACAGACAGATTTCCTTCCTTAGATTTGTTGTCACCCATGGCTAGAAAGATGTGTAGAATGATTTGCTGCAGACTTCTACACGGTTTGGAACAGACAGATTTCCTTCCTTAGATTCGTTGTCACCATGGCTAGAAAGGTGTGTAGAGTGATTTGCTGCAGATTTCTACACGGTTTGGAACAGACAGATCTCCTTCCTTAGATTCGTTGTCACCCATGGCTAGAAAGATGTGTAGAGTGATTTGCTGCAGATTTCTACACGGTTTGGAACAGACAGATTTCCTTCCTTAGATTCGTTGTCACCCATGGCTAGAAAGATGTGTAGAGTGATTTGCTGCAGATTTCTACACGGTTTGGATCAGACAGATTTCCTTCCTTAGATTCGTTGTCACCCATGGCTAGAAAGATGTGTAGAGTGATTTGCTGCAGATTTCTACACGGTTTGGAACAGACAGATTTCCTTCCTTAGATTCGTTGTCACCCATGGCTAGAAAGATGTGTAGAGTGATTTGCTGCAGATTTCTACACGGTTTGGAACAGACAGATTTCCTTCCTTAGATTCGTTGTCACCCATGGCTAGAAAGATGTGTAGAGTGATTTGCTGCAGATTTCTACACGGTTTGGATCAGACAGATTTCCTTCCTTAGATTCGTTGTCACCCATCGCTAGAAAGATGTGTAGAGTGATTTGCTGCAGATTTCTACACGGTTTGGAACAGACAGATTTCCTTCCTTAGATTCGTTGTCACCCATGGCTAGAAAGATGTGTAGAGTGATTTGCTGCAGATTTCTACACGGTTTGGAACAGACAGATTTCCTTCCTTAGATTCGTTGTCACCCATGGCTAGAAAGATGTGTAGAGTGATTTGCTGCAGATTTCTACACGGTTTGGAACAGACAGATTTCCTTCCTTAGATTCGTTGTCACCCATGGCTAGAAAGATGTGTAGAGTGATTTGCTGCAGATTTCTACACGGTTTGGAACAGACAGATTTCCTTCCTTAGATTCGTTGTCTCACAAGGCTAGAAAGATGTGTAGAGTGATTTGCTGCAGATTTCTACACGGTTTGGAGCAGACAGATTTCCTTCCTTAGATTCGTTGTCACCCATGGCTAGAAAGATGTGTAGAGTGATTTGCTGCAGATTTCTACACGGTTTGGAACAGACAGATTTCCTTCCTTAGATTCGATGTCACCCATGGCTAGAAAGATGTGTAGAGTGATTTGCTGCAGATTTCTACACGGTTTGGAACAGACAGATTTCCTTCCTTAGATTCGTTGTCACCCATGGCTAGAAAGATGTGTAGAGTGATTTGCTGCAGATTTCTACACGGTTTGGAACAGACAGATTTCCTTCCTTAGATTCGTTGTCACCATGGCTAGAAAGGTGTGTAGAGTGATTTGCTGCAGATTTCTACACGGTTTGGAACAGACAGATATCCTTCCTTAGATTCGTTGTCACCCATGGCTAGAAAGATGTGTAGAGTGATTTGCTGCAGATTTCTACACGGTTTGGAACAGACAGATTTCCTTCCTTAGATTCGTTGTCACCCATGGCTAGAAAGATGTGTAGAGTGATTTGCTGCAGATTTCTACACGGTTTGGATCAGACAGATTTCCTTCCTTAGATTCGTTGTCACCCATGGCTAGAAAGATGTGTAGAGTGATTTGCTGCAGATTTCTACACGGTTTGGAACAGACAGATTTCCTTCCTTAGATTCGTTGTCACCCATGGCTAGAAAGATGTGTAGAGTGATTTGCTGCAGATTTCTACACGGTTTGGAACAGACAGATTTCCTTCCTTAGATTCGTTGTCACCCATGTCTAGAAAGATGTGTAGAGTGATTTGCTGCAGATTTCTACACGGTTTGGATCAGACAGATTTCCTTCCTTAGATTCGTTGTCACCCATCGCTAGAAAGATGTGTAGAGTGATTTGCTGCAGATTTCTACACGGTTTGGAACAGACAGATTTCCTTCCTTAGATTCGTTGTCACCCATGGCTAGAAAGATGTGTAGAGTGATTTGCTGCAGATTTCTACACGGTTTGGAACAGACAGATTTCCTTCCTTAGATTCGTTGTCACCCATCGCTAGAAAGATGTGTAGAGTGATTTGCTGCAGATTTCTACACGGTTTGGATCAGACAGATTTCCTTCCTTAGATTCGTTGTCACCCATGGCTAGAAAGATGTGTAGAGTGATTTGCTGCAGATTTCTACACGGTTTGGAACAGACAGATTTCCTTCCTTAGATTCGTTGTCACCCATGGCTAGAAAGATGTGTAGAGTGATTTGCTGCAGATTTCTACACGGTTTGGAACAGACAGATTTCCTTCCTTAGATTCGTTGTCACCATGGCTAGAAAGGTGTGTAGAGTGATTTGCTGCAGATTTCTACACGGTTTGGAACAGACAGATATCCTTCCTTAGATTCGTTGTCACCCATGGCTAGAAAGATGTGTAGAGTGATTTGCTGCAGATTTCTACACGGTTTGGAACAGACAGATTTCCTTCCTTAGATTCGTTGTCACCCATGGCTAGAAAGATGTGTAGAGTGATTTGCTGCAGATTTCTACACGGTTTGGATCAGACAGATTTCCTTCCTTAGATTCGTTGTCACCCATGGCTAGAAAGATGTGTAGAGTGATTTGCTGCAGATTTCTACACGGTTTGGAACAGACAGATTTCCTTCCTTAGATTCGTTGTCACCCATGGCTAGAAAGATGTGTAGAGTGATTTGCTGCAGATTTCTACACGGTTTGGAACAGACAGATTTCCTTCCTTAGATTCGTTGTCACCCATGTCTAGAAAGATGTGTAGAGTGATTTGCTGCAGATTTCTACACGGTTTGGATCAGACAGATTTCCTTCCTTAGATTCGTTGTCACCCATCGCTAGAAAGATGTGTAGAGTGATTTGCTGCAGATTTCTACACGGTTTGGAACAGACAGATTTCCTTCCTTAGATTCGTTGTCACCCATGGCTAGAAAGATGTGTAGAGTGATTTGCTGCAGATTTCTACACGGTTTGGAACAGACAGATTTCCTTCCTTAGATTCGTTGTCACCCATGGCTAGAAAGATGTGTAGAGTGATTTGCTGCAGATTTCTACACGGTTTGGAACAGACAGATTTCCTTCCTTAGATTCGTTGTCACCCATGGCTAGAAAGATGTGTAGAGTGATTTGCTGCAGATTTCTACACGGTTTGGAACAGACAGATTTCCTTCCTTAGATTCGTTGTCTCACAAGGCTAGAAAGATGTGTAGAGTGATTTGCTGCAGATTTCTACACGGTTTGGAGCAGACAGATTTCCTTCCTTAGATTCGTTGTCACCCATGGCTAGAAAGGTGTGTAGAGTGATTTGCTGCAGATTTCTACACGGTTTGGAACAGACAGATCTCCTTCCTTAGATTCGTTGTCACCCATGGCTAGAAAGATGTGTAGAGTGATTTGCTGCAGATTTCTACACGGTTTGGATCAGACAGATTTCCTTCCTTAGATTCGTTGTCACCCATGGCTAGAAAGATGTGTAGAGTGATTTGCTGCAGATTTCTACACGGTTTGGAACAGACAGATTTCCTTCCTTAGATTCGTTGTCACCCATGGCTAGAAAGATGTGTAGAGTGATTTGCTGCAGATTTCTACACGGTTTGGAACAGACAGATTTCCTTCCTTAGATTCGTTGTCACCCATGGCTAGAAAGATGTGTAGAGTGATTTGCTGCAGATTTCTACACGGTTTGGATCAGACAGATTTCCTTCCTTAGATTCGTTGTCACCCATGGCTAGAAAGATGTGTAGAGTGATTTGCTGCAGATTTCTACACGGTTTGGATCAGACAGATTTCCTTCCTTAGATTCGTTGTCACCCATCGCTAGAAAGATGTGTAGAGTGATTTGCTGCAGATTTCTACACGGTTTGGAACAGACAGATTTCCTTCCTTAGATTCGTTGTCACCCATGGCTAGAAAGATGTGTAGAGTGATTTGCTGCAGATTTCTACACGGTTTGGAACAGACAGATTTCCTTCCTTAGATTCGTTGTCACCCATGGCTAGAAAGATGTGTAGAGTGATTTGCTGCAGATTTCTACACGGTTTGGAACAGACAGATTTCCTTCCTTAGATTCGTTGTCACCCATGGCTAGAAAGATGTGTAGAGTGATTTGCTGCAGATTTCTACACGGTTTGGATCAGACAGATTTCCTTCCTTAGATTCGTTGTCACCCATGGCTAGAAAGATGTGTAGAGTGATTTGCTGCAGATTTCTACACGGTTTGGATCAGACAGATTTCCTTCCTTAGATTCGTTGTCACCCATCGCTAGAAAGATGTGTAGAGTGATTTGCTGCAGATTTCTACACGGTTTGGAACAGACAGATTTCCTTCCTTAGATTCGTTGTCACCCATGGCTAGAAAGATGTGTAGAGTGATTTGCTGCAGATTTCTACACGGTTTGGAACAGACAGATTTCCTTCCTTAGATTCGTTGTCACCCATGGCTAGAAAGATGTGTAGAGTGATTTGCTGCAGATTTCTACACGGTTTGGAACAGACAGATTTCCTTCCTTAGATTCGTTGTCACCATGGCTAGAAAGGTGTGTAGAGTGATTTGCTGCAGATTTCTACACGGTTTGGAACAGACAGATCTCCTTCCTTAGATTCGTTGTCACCCATGGCTAGAAAGATGTGTAGAGTGATTTGCTGCAGATTTCTACACGGTTTGGAACAGACAGATTTCCTTCCTTAGATTCGTTGTCACCCATGGCTAGAAAGATGTGTAGAGTGATTTGCTGCAGATTTCTACACGGTTTGGATCAGACAGATTTCCTTCCTTAGATTCGTTGTCACCCATGGCTAGAAAGATGTGTAGAGTGATTTGCTGCAGATTTCTACACGGTTTGGAACAGACAGATTTCCTTCCTTAGATTCGTTGTCACCCATGGCTAGAAAGATGTGTAGAGTGATTTGCTGCAGATTTCTACACGGTTTGGAACAGACAGATTTCCTTCCTTAGATTCGTTGTCACCCATGGCTAGAAAGATGTGTAGAGTGATTTGCTGCAGATTTCTACACGGTTTGGATCAGACAGATTTCCTTCCTTAGATTCGTTGTCACCCATCGCTAGAAAGATGTGTAGAGTGATTTGCTGCAGATTTCTACACGGTTTGGAACAGACAGATTTCCTTCCTTAGATTCGTTGTCACCCATGGCTAGAAAGATGTGTAGAGTGATTTGCTGCAGATTTCTACACGGTTTGGAACAGACAGATTTCCTTCCTTAGATTCGTTGTCACCCATGTCTAGAAAGATGTGTAGAGTGATTTGCTGCAGATTTCTACACGGTTTGGATCAGACAGATTTCCTTCCTTAGATTCGTTGTCACCCATCGCTAGAAAGATGTGTAGAGTGATTTGCTGCAGATTTCTACACGGTTTGGAACAGACAGATTTCCTTCCTTAGATTCGTTGTCACCCATGGCTAGAAAGATGTGTAGAGTGATTTGCTGCAGATTTCTACACGGTTTGGAACAGACAGATTTCCTTCCTTAGATTCGTTGTCACCCATGGCTAGAAAGATGTGTAGAGTGATTTGCTGCAGATTTCTACACGGTTTGGAACAGACAGATTTCCTTCCTTAGATTCGTTGTCACCCATGGCTAGAAAGATGTGTAGAGTGATTTGCTGCAGATTTCCACACGGTTTGGAACAGACAGATTTCCTTCCTTAGATTCGTTGTCTCACAAGGCTAGAAAGATGTGTAGAGTGATTTGCTGCAGATTTCTACACGGTTTGGAGCAGACAGATTTCCTTCCTTAGATTCGTTGTCACCCATGGCTAGAAAGGTGTGTAGAGTGATTTGCTGCAGATTTCTACACGGTTTGGAACAGACAGATCTCCTTCCTTAGATTCGTTGTCACCCATGGCTAGAAAGATGTGTAGAGTGATTTGCTGCAGATTTCTACACGGTTTGGATCAGACAGATTTCCTTCCTTAGATTCGTTGTCACCCATGGCTAGAAAGATGTGTAGAGTGATTTGCTGCAGATTTCTACACGGTTTGGAACAGACAGATTTCCTTCCTTAGTTTCGTTGTCACCCATGGCTAGAAAGATGTGTAGAGTGATTTGCTGCAGATTTCTACACGGTTTGGAACAGACAGATTTCCTTCCTTAGATTCGTTGTCACCCATGGCTAGAAAGGTGTGTAGAGTGATTTGCTGCAGATTTCTACACGGTTTGGAACAGACAGATCTCCTTCCTTAGATTCGTTGTCACCCATGGCTAGAAAGATGTGTAGAGTGATTTGCTGCAGATTTCTACACGGTTTGGAACAGACAGATTTCCTTCCTTAGATTCGTTGTCACCCATGGCTAGAAAGATGTGTAGAGTGATTTGCTGCAGATTTCTACACGGTTTGGATCAGACAGATTTCCTTCCTTAGATTCGTTGTCACCCATGGCTAGAAAGATGTGTAGAGTGATTTGCTGCAGATTTCTACACGGTTTGGAACAGACAGATTTCCTTCCTTAGATTCGTTGTCACCCATGGCTAGAAAGATGTGTAGAGTGATTTGCTGCAGATTTCTACACGGTTTGGAACAGACAGATTTCCTTCCTTAGATTCGTTGTCACCCATGGCTAGAAAGATGTGTAGAGTGATTTGCTGCAGATTTCTACACGGTTTGGATCAGACAGATTTCCTTCCTTAGATTCGTTGTCACCCATCGCTAGAAAGATGTGTAGAGTGATTTGCTGCAGATTTCTACACGGTTTGGAACAGACAGATTTCCTTCCTTAGATTCGTTGTCACCCATGGCTAGAAAGATGTGTAGAGTGATTTGCTGCAGATTTCTACACGGTTTGGAACAGACAGATTTCCTTCCTTAGATTCGTTGTCACCCATGGCTAGAAAGATGTGTAGAGTGATTTGCTGCAGATTTCTACACGGTTTGGAACAGACAGATTTCCTTCCTTAGATTCGTTGTCACCCATGGCTAGAAAGATGTGTAGAGTGATTTGCTGCAGATTTCTACACGGTTTGGAGCAGACAGATTTCCTTCCTTAGATTCGTTGTCACCCATGGCTAGAAAGGTGTGTAGAGTGATTTGCTGCAGATTTCTACACGGTTTGGAACAGACAGATCTCCTTCCTTAGATTCGTTGTCACCCATGGCTAGAAAGATGTGTAGAGTGATTTGCTGCAGATTTCTACACGGTTTGGAACAGACAGATTTCCTTCCTTAGATTCGTTGTCACCCATGGCTAGAAAGATGTGTAGAGTGATTTGCTGCAGATTTCTACACGGTTTGGATCAGACAGATTTCCTTCCTTAGATTCATTGTCACCCATGGCTAGAAAGATGTGTAGAGTGATTTGCTGCAGATTTCTACACGGTTTGGAACAGACAGATTTCCTTCCTTAGATTCGTTGTCACCCATGGCTAGAAAGATGTGTAGAGTGATTTGCTGCAGATTTCTACACGGTTTGGAACAGACAGATTTCCTTCCTTAGATTCGTTGTCACCATGGCTAGAAAGGTGTGTAGAGTGATTTGCTGCAGATTTCTACACGGTTTGGAACAGACAGATCTCCTTCCTTAGATTCGTTGTCACCCATGGCTAGAAAGATGTGTAGAGTGATTTGCTGCAGATTTCTACACGGTTTGGAACAGACAGATTTCCTTCCTTAGATTCGTTGTCACCCATGGCTAGAAAGATGTGTAGAGTGATTTGCTGCAGATTTCTACACGGTTTGGAACAGACAGATTTCCTTCCTTAGATTCGTTGTCACCCATGGCTAGAAAGATGTGTAGAGTGATTTGCTGCAGATTTCTTCACGGTTTGGAACAGACAGATTTCCTTCCTTAGATTCGTTGTCACCCATGGCTAGAAAGATGTGTAGAGTGATTTGCTGCAGATTTCTACACGGTTTGGAACAGATAGATTTCCTTCCTTAGATTCGTTGTCTCACAAGGCTAGAAAGATGTGTAGAGTGATTTGCTGCAGATTTCTACACGGTTTGGAGCAGACAGATTTCCTTCCTTAGATTCGTTGTCACCCATGGCTAGAAAGGTGTGTAGAGTGATTTGCTGCAGATTTCTACACGGTTTGGAACAGACAGATCTCCTTCCTTAGATTCGTTGTCACCCATGGCTAGAAAGATGTGTAGAGTGATTTGCTGCAGATTTCTACACGGTTTGGAACAGACAGATTTCCTTCCTTAGATTCGTTGTCACCCATGGCTAGAAAGATGTGTAGAGTGATTTGCTGCAGATTTCTACACGGTTTGGATCAGACAGATTTCCTTCCTTAGATTCGTTGTCACCCATGGCTAGAAAGATGTGTAGAGTGATTTGCTGCAGATTTCTACACGGTTTGGAACAGACAGATTTCCTTCCTTAGATTCGTTGTCACCCATGGCTAGAAAGATGTGTAGAGTGATTTGCTGCAGATTTCTACACGGTTTGGAACAGACAGATTTCCTTCCTTAGATTCGTTGTCACCATGGCTAGAAAGGTGTGTAGAGTGATTTGCTGCAGATTTCTACACGGTTTGGAACAGACAGATCTCCTTCCTTAGATTCGTTGTCACCCATGGCTAGAAAGATGTGTAGAGTGATTTGCTGCAGATTTCTACACGGTTTGGAACAGACAGATTTCCTTCCTTAGATTCGTTGTCACCCATGGCTAGAAAGATGTGTAGAGTGATTTGCTGCAGATTTCTACACGGTTTGGATCAGACAGATTTCCTTCCTTAGATTCGTTGTCACCCATGGCTAGAAAGATGTGTAGAGTGATTTGCTGCAGATTTCTACACGGTTTGGAACAGACAGATTTCCTTCCTTAGATTCGTTGTCACCCATGGCTAGAAAGATGTGTAGAGTGATTTGCTGCAGATTTCTACACGGTTTGGAACAGACAGATTTCCTTCCTTAGATTCGTTGTCACCCATGGCTAGAAAGATGTGTAGAGTGATTTGCTGCAGATTTCTACACGGTTTGGATCAGACAGATTTCCTTCCTTAGATTCGTTGTCACCCATCGCTAGAAAGATGTGTAGAGTGATTTGCTGCAGATTTCTACACGGTTTGGAACAGACAGATTTCCTTCCTTAGATTCGTTGTCACCCATGGCTAGAAAGATGTGTAGAGTGATTTGCTGCAGATTTCTACACGGTTTGGAACAGACAGATTTCCTTCCTTAGATTCGTTGTCACCCATGGCTAGAAAGATGTGTAGAGTGATTTGCTGCAGATTTCTACACGGTTTGGAACAGACAGATTTCCTTCCTTAGATTCGTTGTCACCCATGGCTAGAAAGATGTGTAGAGTGATTTGCTGCAGATTTCTACACGGTTTGGAACAGACAGATTTCCTTCCTTAGATTCGTTGTCTCACAAGGCTAGAAAGATGTGTAGAGTGATTTGCTGCAGATTTCTACACGGTTTGGAGCAGACAGATTTCCTTCCTTAGATTCGTTGTCACCCATGGCTAGAAAGGTGTGTAGAGTGATTTGCTGCAGATTTCTACACGGTTTGGAACAGACAGATCTCCTTCCTTAGATTCGTTGTCACCCATGGCTAGAAAGATGTGTAGAGTGATTTGCTGCAGATTTCTACACGGTTTGGAACAGACAGATTTCCTTCCTTAGATTCGTTGTCACCATGGCTAGAAAGGTGTGTAGAGTGATTTGCTGCAGATTTCTACACGGTTTGGAACAGACAGATCTCCTTCCTTAGATTCGTTGTCACCCATGGCTAGAAAGATGTGTAGAGTGATTTGCTGCAGATTTCTACACGGTTTGGAACAGACAGATTTCCTTCCTTAGATTCGTTGTCACCCATGGCTAGAAAGATGTGTAGAGTGATTTGCTGCAGATTTCTACACGGTTTGGATCAGACAGATTTCCTTCCTTAGATTCGTTGTCACCCATGGCTAGAAAGATGTGTAGAGTGATTTGCTGCAGATTTCTACACGGTTTGGAACAGACAGATTTCCTTCCTTAGATTCGTTGTCACCCATGGCTAGAAAGATGTGTAGAGTGATTTGCTGCAGATTTCTACACGGTTTGGAACAGACAGATTTCCTTCCTTAGATTCGTTGTCACCCATGGCTAGAAAGATGTGTAGAGTGATTTGCTGCAGATTTCTACACGGTTTGGATCAGACAGATTTCCTTCCTTAGATTCGTTGTCACCCATCGCTAGAAAGATGTGTAGAGTGATTTGCTGCAGATTTCTACACGGTTTGGAACAGACAGATTTCCTTCCTTAGATTCGTTGTCACCCATGGCTAGAAAGATGTGTAGAGTGATTTGCTGCAGATTTCTACACGGTTTGGAACAGACAGATTTCCTTCCTTAGATTCGTTGTCACCCATGGCTAGAAAGATGTGTAGAGTGATTTGCTGCAGATTTCTACACGGTTTGGAACAGACAGATTTCCTTCCTTAGATTCGTTGTCACCCATGGCTAGAAAGATGTGTAGAGTGATTTGCTGCAGATTTCTACACGGTTTGGAACAGACAGATTTCCTTCCTTAGATTCGTTGTCTCACAAGGCTAGAAAGATGTGTAGAGTGATTTGCTGCAGATTTCTACACGGTTTGGAGCAGACAGATTTCCTTCCTTAGATTCGTTGTCACCCATGGCTAGAAAGGTGTGTAGAGTGATTTGCTGCAGATTTCTACACGGTTTGGAACAGACAGATCTCCTTCCTTAGATTCGTTGTCACCCATGGCTAGAAAGATGTGTAGAGTGATTTGCTGCAGATTTCTACACGGTTTGGATCAGACAGATTTCCTTCCTTAGATTCGTTGTCACCCATGGCTAGAAAGATGTGTAGAGTGATTTGCTGCAGATTTCTACACGGTTTGGAACAGACAGATTTCCTTCCTTAGATTCGTTGTCACCCATGGCTAGAAAGATGTGTAGAGTGATTTGCTGCAGATTTCTACACGGTTTGGAACAGACAGATTTCCTTCCTTAGATTCGTTGTCACCCATGGCTAGAAAGATGTGTAGAGTGATTTGCTGCAGATTTCTACACGGTTTGGATCAGACAGATTTCCTTCCTTAGATTCGTTGTCACCCATCGCTAGAAAGATGTGTAGAGTGATTTGCTGCAGATTTCTACACGGTTTGGAACAGACAGATTTCCTTCCTTAGATTCGTTGTCACCCATGGCTAGAAAGATGTGTAGAGTGATTTGCTGCAGATTTCTACACGGTTTGGAACAGACAGATTTCCTTCCTTAGATTCGTTGTCACCCATCGCTAGAAAGATGTGTAGAGTGATTTGCTGCAGATTTCTACACGGTTTGGAACAGACAGATTTCCTTCCTTAGATTCGTTGTCTCACAAGGCTAGAAAGATGTGTAGAGTGATTTGCTGCAGATTTCTACACGGTTTGGAGCAGACAGATTTCCTTCCTTAGATTCGTTGTCACCCATGGCTAGAAAGGTGTGTAGAGTGATTTGCTGCAGATTTCTACACGGTTTGGAACAGACAGATCTCCTTCCTTAGATTCGTTGTCACCCATGGCTAGAAAGATGTGTAGAGTGATTTGCTGCAGATTTCTACACGGTTTGGAACAGACAGATTTCCTTCCTTAGATTCGTTGTCACCCATGGCTAGAAAGATGTGTAGAGTGATTTGCTGCAGATTTCTACACGGTTTGGATCAGACAGATTTCCTTCCTTAGATTCGTTGTCACCCATGGCTAGAAAGATGTGTAGAGTGATTTGCTGCAGATTTCTACACGGTTTGGAACAGACAGATTTCCTTCCTTAGATTCGTTGTCACCCATGGCTAGAAAGATGTGTAGAGTGATTTGCTGCAGATTTCTACACGGTTTGGAACAGACAGATTTCCTTCCTTAGATTCGTTGTCACCATGGCTAGAAAGGTGTGTAGAGTGATTTGCTGCAGATTTCTACACGGTTTGGAACAGACAGATCTCCTTCCTTAGATTCGTTGTCACCCATGGCTAGAAAGGTGTGTAGAGTGATTTGCTGCAGATTTCTACACGGTTTGGAACAGACAGATCTCCTTCCTTAGATTCGTTGTCACCCATGGCTAGAAAGATGTGTAGAGTGATTTGCTGCAGATTTCTACACGGTTTGGAACAGACAGATTTCCTTCCTTAGATTCGTTGTCACCCATGGCTAGAAAGATGTGTAGAGTGATTTGCTGCAGATTTCTACACGGTTTGGATCAGACAGATTTCCTTCCTTAGATTCGTTGTCACCCATGGCTAGAAAGATGTGTAGAGTGATTTGCTGCAGATTTCTACACGGTTTGGAACAGACAGATTTCCTTCCTTAGATTCGTTGTCACCCATGGCTAGAAAGATGTGTAGAGTGATTTGCTGCAGATTTCTACACGGTTTGGAACAGACAGATTTCCTTCCTTAGATTCGTTGTCACCCATGGCTAGAAAGATGTGTAGAGTGATTTGCTGCAGATTTCTACACGGTTTGGATCAGACAGATTTCCTTCCTTAGATTCGTTGTCACCCATCGCTAGAAAGATGTGTAGAGTGATTTGCTGCAGATTTCTACACGGTTTGGAACAGACAGATTTTCTTCCTTAGATTCGTTGTCACCCATGGCTAGAAAGATGTGTAGAGTGATTTGCTGCAGATTTCTACACGGTTTGGAACAGACAGATTTCCTTCCTTAGATTCGTTGTCACCCATCGCTAGAAAGATGTGTAGAGTGATTTGCTGCAGATTTCTACACGGTTTGGAACAGACAGATTTCCTTCCTTAGATTCGTTGTCTCACAAGGCTAGAAAGATGTGTAGAGTGATTTGCTGCAGATTTCTACACGGTTTGGAGCAGACAGATTTCCTTCCTTAGATTCGTTGTCACCCATGGCTAGAAAGGTGTGTAGAGTGATTTGCTGCAGATTTCTACACGGTTTGGAACAGACAGATCTCCTTCCTTAGATTCGTTGTCACCCATGGCTAGAAAGATGTGTAGAGTGATTTGCTGCAGATTTCTACACGGTTTGGAACAGACAGATTTCCTTCCTTAGATTCGTTGTCACCCATGGCTAGAAAGATGTGTAGAGTGATTTGCTGCAGATTTCTACACGGTTTGGATCAGACAGATTTCCTTCCTTAGATTCGTTGTCACCCATGGCTAGAAAGATGTGTAGAGTGATTTGCTGCAGATTTCTACACGGTTTGGAACAGACAGATTACCTTCCTTAGATTCGTTGTCACCCATGGCTAGAAAGATGTGTAGAGTGATTTGCTGCAGATTTCTACACGGTTTGGAACAGACAGATTTCCTTCCTTAGATTCGTTGTCACCATGGCTAGAAAGGTGTGTAGAGTGATTTGCTGCAGATTTCTACACGGTTTGGAACAGACAGATCTCCTTCCTTAGATTCGTTGTCACCCATGGCTAGAAAGGTGTGTAGAGTGATTTGCTGCAGATTTCTACACGGTTTGGAACAGACAGATCTCCTTCCTTAGATTCGTTGTCACCCATGGCTAGAAAGATGTGTAGAGTGATTTGCTGCAGATTTCTACACGGTTTGGAACAGACAGATTTCCTTCCTTAGATTCGTTGTCACCCATGGCTAGAAAGATGTGTAGAGTGATTTGCTGCAGATTTCTACACGGTTTGGATCAGACAGATTTCCTTCCTTAGATTCGTTGTCACCCATGGCTAGAAAGATGTGTAGAGTGATTTGCTGCAGATTTCTACACGGTTTGGAACAGACAGATTTCCTTCCTTAGATTCGTTGTCACCCATGGCTAGAAAGATGTGTAGAGTGATTTGCTGCAGATTTCTACACGGTTTGGAACAGACAGATTTCCTTCCTTAGATTCGTTGTCACCATGGCTAGAAAGGTGTGTAGTGATTTGCTGCAGATTTCTACACGGTTTGGAACAGACAGATCTCCTTCCTTAGATTCGTTGTCACCCATGGCTAGAAAGATGTGTAGAGTGATTTGCTGCAGATTTCTACACGGTTTGGAACAGACAGATTTCCTTCCTTAGATTCGTTGTCACCCATGGCTAGAAAGATGTGTAGAGTGATTTGCTGCAGATTTCTACACGGTTTGGAACAGACAGATTTCCTTCCTTAGATTCGTTGTCACCCATGGCTAGAAAGATGTGTAGAGTGATTTGCTGCAGATTTCTTCACGGTTTGGAACAGACAGATTTCCTTCCTTAGATTCGTTGTCACCCATGGCTAGAAAGATGTGTAGAGTGATTTGCTGCAGATTTCTACACGGTTTGGAACAGACAGATTTCCTTCCTTAGATTCGTTGTCTCACAAGGCTAGAAAGATGTGTAGAGTGATTTGCTGCAGATTTCTACACGGTTTGGAGCAGACAGATTTCCTTCCTTAGATTCGTTGTCACCCATGGCTAGAAAGGTGTGTAGAGTGATTTGCTGCAGATTTCTACACGGTTTGGAACAGACAGATCTCCTTCCTTAGATTCGTTGTCACCCATGGCTAGAAAGATGTGTAGAGTGATTTGCTGCAGATTTCTACACGGTTTGGAACAGACAGATTTCCTTCCTTAGATTCGTTGTCACCCATGGCTAGAAAGATGTGTAGAGTGATTTGCTGCAGATTTCTACACGGTTTGGATCAGACAGATTTCCTTCCTTAGATTCGTTGTCACCCATGGCTAGAAAGATGTGTAGAGTGATTTGCTGCAGATTTCTACACGGTTTGGAACAGACAGATTTCCTTCCTTAGATTCGTTGTCACCTATGGCTAGAAAGATGTGTAGAGTGATTTGCTGCAGATTTCTACACGGTTTGGAACAGACAGATTTCCTTCCTTAGATTCGTTGTCACCCATGGCTAGAAAGATGTGTAGAGTGATTTGCTGCAGATTTCTACACGGTTTGGATCAGACAGATTTCCTTCCTTAGATTCGTTGTCACCCATCGCTAGAAAGATGTGTAGAGTGATTTGCTGCAGATTTCTACACGGTTTGGAACAGACAGATTTCCTTCCTTAGATTCGTTGTCACCCATGGCTAGAAAGATGTGTAGAGTGATTTGCTGCAGATTTCTACACGGTTTGGAACAGACAGATTTCCTTCCTTAGATTCGTTGTCACCCATGGCTAGAAAGATGTGTAGAGTGATTTGCTGCAGATTTCTACACGGTTTGGAACAGACAGATTTCCTTCCTTAGATTCGTTGTCACCCATGGCTAGAAAGATGTGTAGAGTGATTTGCTGCAGATTTCTACACGGTTTGGAACAGACAGATTTCCTTCCTTAGATTCGTTGTCTCACAAGGCTAGAAAGATGTGTAGAGTGATTTGCTGCAGATTTCTACACGGTTTGGAGCAGACAGATTTCCTTCCTTAGATTCGTTGTCACGCATGGCTAGAAAGGTGTGTAGAGTGATTTGCTGCAGATTTCTACACGGTTTGGAACAGACAGATTTCCTTCCTTAGATTCGTTGTCACCCATCGCTAGAAAGATGTGTAGAGTGATTTGCTGCAGATTTCTACACGTTTTGGAACAGACAGATTTCCTTCCTTAGATTCGTTGTCACCCATGGCTAGAAAGATGTGTAGAGTGATTTGCTGCAGATTTCTACACGGTTTGGAACAGACAGATTTCCTTCCTTAAATTCGTTGTCACCCATGGCTAGAAAGATGTGTAGAGTGATTTGCTGCAGATTTCTACACGGTTTGGAGCAGACAGATTTCCTTCCTTAGATTCGTTGTCACCCATGGCTAGAAAGGTGTGTAGAGTGATTTGCTGCAGATTTCTACACGGTTTGGAACAGACAGATCTCCTTCCTTAGATTCGTTGTCACCCATGGCTAGAAAGATGTGTAGAGTGATTTGCTGCAGATTTCTACACGGTTTGGAACAGACAGATTTCCTTCCTTAGATACGTTGTCACCCATGGCTAGAAAGATGTGTAGAGTGATTTGCTGCAGATTTCTACACGGTTTGGAACAGACAGATTTCCTTCCTTAGATTCGTTGTCACCCATGGCTAGAAAGATGTGTAGAGTGATTTGCTGCAGATTTCTACACGGTTTGGAACAGACAGATTTCCTTCCTTAGATTCGTTGTAACCCATGGCTAGAAAGATGTGTAGAGTGATTTGCTGCAGATTTCTACACGGTTTGGAACAGACAGATTTCCTTCCTTAGATTCGTTGTCACCCATCGCTAGAAAGATGTGTAGAGTGATTTGCTGCAGATTTCTACACGGTTTGGAACAGACAGATTTCCTTCCTTAGATTCGTTGTCACCCATGGCTAGAAAGATGTGTAGAGTGATTTGCTGCAGATTTCTACACGGTTTGGAACAGACAGATTTCCTTCCTTAGATACGTTGTCACCCATCGCTAGAAAGATGTGTAGAGTGATTTGCTGCAGATTTCTACACGGTTTGGAACAGACAGATTTCCTTCCTTAGATACGTTGTCACCCATGGCTAGAAAGATGTGTAGAGTGATTTGCTGCAGATTTCTACACGGTTTGGAACAGACAGATTTCCTTCCTTAGATACGTTGTCACCCATGGCTAGAAAGATGTGTAGAGTGATTTGCTGCAGATTTCTACACGGTTTGGAACAGACAGATTTCCTTCCTTAGATACGTTGTCTCACAAGGCTAGAAAGATGTGTAGAGTGATTTGCTGCAGATTTCTACACGGTTTGGAACAGACAGATTTCCTTCCTTAGATACGTTGTCACCCATGGCTAGAAAGATGTGTAGAGTGATTTGCTGCAGATTTCTACACGGTTTGGAACAGACAGATTTCCTTCCTTAGATTCGTTGTCACCCATCGCTAGAAAGATGTGTAGAGTGATTTGCTGCAGATTTCTACACGGTTTGGAACAGACAGATTTCCTTCCTTAGATACGTTGTCACCCATGGCTAGAAAGATGTGTAGAGTGATTTGCTGCAGATTTCTACACGGTTTGGAACAGACAGATTTCCTTCCTTAGATACGTTGTCACCCATGGCTAGAAAGATGTGTAGAGTGATTTGCTGCAGATTTCTACACGGTTTGGAACAGACAGATTTCCTTCCTTAGATACGTTGTCACCCATGGCTAGAAAGATGTGTAGAGTGATTTGCTGCAGATTTCTACACGGTTTGGAACAGACAGATTTCCTTCCTTAGATTCGTTGTCACTCATGGCTAGAAAGATGTGTAGAGTGATTTGCTGCAGATTTCTACACGGTTTGGAACAGACAGATTTCCTTCCTTAGATACGTTGTCACCCATGGCTAGAAAGATGTGTAGAGTGATTTGCTGCAGATTTCTACACGGTTTGGAACAGACAGATTTCCTTCCTTAAATACGTTGTCACCCATCGCTAGAAAGATGTGTAGAGTGATTTGCTGCAGATTTCTACACGGTTTGGAACAGACAGATTTCCTTCCTTAGATTCGTTGTCACTCATGGCTAGAAAGATGTGTAGAGTGATTTGCTGCAGATTTCTACACGGTTTGGAACAGACAGATTTCCTTCCTTAGATTCGTTGTCACCCATCGCTAGAAAGATGTGTAGAGTGATTTGCTGCAGATTTCTACACGGTTTGGAACAGACAGATTTCCTTCCTTAGATACGTTGTCACCCATGGCTAGAAAGATGTGTAGAGTGATTTGCTGCAGATTTCTACACGGTTTGGAACAGACAGATTTCCTTCCTTAGATACGTTGTCACCCATGGCTAGAAAGATGTGTAGAGTGATTTGCTGCAGATTTCTACACGGTTTGGAACAGACAGATTTCCTTCCTTAGATACGTTGTCACCCATGGCTAGAAAGATGTGTAGAGTGATTTGCTGCAGATTTCTACACGGTTTGGAACAGACAGATTTCCTTCCTTAGATACGTTGTCACCCATGGCTAGAAAGATGTGTAGAGTGATTTGCTGCAGATTTCTACACGGTTTGGAACAGACAGATTTCCTTCCTTAGATACGTTGTCTCACAAGGCTAGAAAGATGTGTAGAGTGATTTGCTGCAGATTTCTACACGGTTTGGAACAGACAGATTTCCTTCCTTAGATACGTTGTCACCCATGGCTAGAAAGATGTGTAGAGTGATTTGCTGCAGATTTCTACACGGTTTGGAACAGACAGATTTCCTTCCTTAGATTCGTTGTCACCCATCGCTAGAAAGATGTGTAGAGTGATTTGCTGCAGATTTCTACACGGTTTGGAACAGACAGATTTCCTTCCTTAGATACGTTGTCACCCATGGCTAGAAAGATGTGTAGAGTGATTTGCTGCAGATTTCTACACGGTTTGGAACAGACAGATTTCCTTCCTTAGATACGTTGTCACCCATGGCTAGAAAGATGTGTAGAGTGATTTGCTGCAGATTTCTACACGGTTTGGAACAGACAGATTTCCTTCCTTAGATACGTTGTCACCCATGGCTAGAAAGATGTGTAGAGTGATTTGCTGCAGATTTCTACACGGTTTGGAACAGACAGATTTCCTTCCTTAGATTCGTTGTCACTCATGGCTAGAAAGATGTGTAGAGTGATTTGCTGCAGATTTCTACACGGTTTGGAACAGACAGATTTCCTTCCTTAGATACGTTGTCACCCATGGCTAGAAAGATGTGTAGAGTGATTTGCTGCAGATTTCTACACGGTTTGGAACAGACAGATTTCCTTCCTTAAATACGTTGTCACCCATCGCTAGAAAGATGTGTAGAGTGATTTGCTGCAGATTTCTACACGGTTTGGAACAGACAGATTTCCTTCCTTAGATTCGTTGTCACTCATGGCTAGAAAGATGTGTAGAGTGATTTGCTGCAGATTTCTACACGGTTTGGAACAGACAGATTTCCTTCCTTAGATTCGTTGTCACCCATCGCTAGAAAGATGTGTAGAGTGATTTGCTGCAGATTTCTACACGGTTTGGAACAGACAGATTTCCTTCCTTAGATTCGTTGTCACCCATCGCTAGAAAGATGTGTAGAGTGATTTGCTGCAGATTTCTACACGGTTTGGAACAGACAGATTTCCTTCCTTAGATACGTTGTCACCCATGGCTAGAAAGATGTGTAGAGTGATTTGCTGCAGATTTCTACACGGTTTGGAACAGACAGATTTCCTTCCTTAGATACGTTGTCACCCATGGCTAGAAAGATGTGTAGAGTGATTTGCTGCAGATTTCTACACGGTTTGGAACAGACAGATTTCCTTCCTTAGATTCGTTGTCACTCATGGCTAGAAAGATGTGTAGAGTGATTTGCTGCAGATTTCTACACGGTTTGGAACAGACAGATTTCCTTCCTTAGATACGTTGTCACCCATGGCTAGAAAGATGTGTAGAGTGATTTGCTGCAGATTTCTACACGGTTTGGAACAGACAGATTTCCTTCCTTAGATTCGTTGTCACCCATCGCTAGAAAGATGTGTAGAGTGATTTGCTGCAGATTTCTACACGGTTTGGAACAGACAGATTTCCTTCCTTAGATTCGTTGTCACCCATCGCTAGAAAGATGTGTAGAGTGATTTGCTGCAGATTTCTACACGGTTTGGAACAGACAGATTTCCTTCCTTAGATACGTTGTCACCCATCGCTAGAAAGATGTGTAGAGTGATTTGCTGCAGATTTCTACACGGTTTGGAACAGACAGATTTCCTTCCTTAGATTCGTTGTCACTCATGGCTAGAAAGATGTGTAGAGTGATTTGCTGCAGATATCTACACGGTTTGGAACAGACAGATTTCCTTCCTTAGATACGTTGTCACCCATGGCTAGAAAGATGTGTAGAGTGATTTGCTGCAGATTTCTACACGGTTTGGAACAGACAGATTTCCTTCCTTAGATTCGTTGTCACCCATCGCTAGAAAGATGTGTAGAGTGATTTGCTGCAGATTTCTACACGGTTTGGAACAGACAGATTTCCTTCCTTAGATACGTTGTCACCCATCGCTAGAAAGATGTGTAGAGTGATTTGCTGCAGATTTCTACACGGTTTGGAACAGACAGATTTCCTTCCTTAGATTCGTTGTCACTCATGGCTAGAAAGATGTGAAGAGTGATTTGCTGCAGATTTCTACACGGTTTGGAACAGACAGATTTCCTTCCTTAGATACGTTGTCACCCATGGCTAGAAAGATGTGTAGAGTGATTTGCTGCAGATTTCTACACGGTTTGGAACAGACAGATTTCCTTCCTTAGATTCGTTGTCACCCATCGCTAGAAAGATGTGTAGAGTGATTTGCTGCAGATTTCTACACGGTTTGGAACAGACAGATTTCCTTCCTTAGATTCGTTGTCACCCATCGCTAGAAAGATGTGTAGAGTGATTTGCTGCAGATTTCTACACGGTTTGGAACAGACAGATTTCCTTCCTTAGATACGTTGTCACCCATCGCTAGAAAGATGTGTAGAGTGATTTGCTGCAGATTTCTACACGGTTTGGAACAGACAGATTTCCTTCCTTAGATTCGTTGTCACTCATGGCTAGAAAGATGTGTAGAGTGATTTGCTGCAGATTTCTACACGGTTTGGAACAGACAGATTTCCTTCCTTAGATTCGTTGTCACTCATGGCTAGAAAGATGTGTAGAGTGATTTGCTGCAGATTTCTACACGGTTTGGAACAGACAGATTTCCTTCCTTAGATACGTTGTCACCCATGGCTAGAAAGATGTGTAGACTGATTTGCTGCAGATTTCTACACGGTTTGGAACAGACAGATTTCCTTCCTTAGATACGTTGTCACCCATGGCTAGAAAGATGTGTAGAGTGATTTGCTGCAGATTTCTACACGGTTTGGAACAGACAGATTTCCTTCCTTAGATTCGTTGTCACCCATCGCTAGAAAGATGTGTAGAGTGATTTGCTGCAGATTTCTACACGGTTTGGAACAGACAGATTTCCTTCCTTAGATTCGTTGTCACCCATCACTAGAAAGATGTGTAGAGTGATTTGCTGCAGATTTCTACACGGTTTGGAACAGACAGATTTCCTTCCTTAGATTCGTTGTCACTCATGGCTAGAAAGATGTGTAGAGTGATTTGCTGCAGATTTCTACACGGTTTGGAACAGACAGATTTCCTTCCTTAGATTCGTTGTCACCCATCGCTAGAAAGATGTGTAGAGTGATTTGCTGCAGATTTCTACACGGTTTGGAACAGACAGATTTCCTTCCTTAGATACGTTGTCACCCATGGCTAGAAAGATGTGTAGAGTGATTTGCTGCAGATTTCTACACGGTTTGGAACAGACAGATTTCCTTCCTTAGATACGTTGTCACCCATGGCTAGAAAGATGTGTAGAGTGATTTGCTGCAGATTTCTACACGGTTTGGAACAGACAGATTTCCTTCCTTAGATTCGTTGTCACTCATGGCTAGAAAGATGTGTAGAGTGATTTGCTGCAGATTTCTACACGGTTTGGAACAGACAGATTTCCTTCCTTAGATACGTTGTCACCCATCGCTAGAAAGATGTGTAGAGTGATTTGCTGCAGATTTCTACACGGTTTGGAACAGACAGATTTCCTTCCTTAGATACGTTGTCACCCATGGCTAGAAAGATGTGTAGAGTGATTTGCTGCAGATTTCTACACGGTTTGGAACAGACAGATTTCCTTCCTTAGATTCGTTGTCACTCATGGCTAGAAAGATGTGTAGAGTGATTTGCTGCAGATTTCTACACGGTTTGGATCAGACAGATTTCCTTCCTTAGATTCGTTGTCACCCATCGCTAGAAAGATGTGTAGAGTGATTTGCTGCAGATTTCTACACGGTTTGGAACAGACAGATTTCCTTCCTTAGATTCGTTGTCACCCATCGCTAGAAAGATGTGTAGAGTGATTTGCTGCAGATTTCTACACGGTTTGGAACAGACAGATTTCCTTCCTTAGATTCGTTGTCACTCATGGCTAGAAAGATGTGTAGAGTGATTTGCTGCAGATTTCTACACGGTTTGGAACAGACAGATTTCCTTCCTTAGATTCGTTGTCACCCATCGCTAGAAAGATGTGTAGAGTGATTTGCTGCAGATTTCTACACGGTTTGGAACAGACAGATTTCCTTCCTTAGATACGTTGTCACCCATGGCTAGAAAGATGTGTAGAGTGATTTGCTGCAGATTTCTACACGGTTTGGAACAGACAGATTTCCTTCCTTAGATACGTTGTCACCCATGGCTAGAAAGATGTGTAGAGTGATTTGCTGCAGATTTCTACACGGTTTGGAACAGACAGATTTCCTTCCTTAGATTCGTTGTCACTCATGGCTAGAAAGATGTGTAGAGTGATTTGCTGCAGATTTCTACACGGTTTGGAACAGACAGATTTCCTTCCTTAGATTCGTTGTCACCCATCGCTAGAAAGATGTGTAGAGTGATTTGCTGCAGATTTCTACACGGTTTGGAACAGACAGATTTCCTTCCTTAGATTCGTTGTCACCCATCGCTAGAAAGATGTGTAGAGTGATTTGCTGCAGATTTCTACACGGTTTGGAACAGACAGATTTCCTTCCTTAGATTCGTTGTCACTCATGGCTAGAAAGATGTGTAGAGTGATTTGCTGCAGATTTCTACACGGTTTGGAACAGACAGATTTCCTTCCTTAGATTCGTTGTCACCCATCGCTAGAAAGATGTGTAGAGTGATTTGCTGCAGATTTCTACACGGTTTGGAACAGACAGATTTCCTTCCTTAGATACGTTGTCACCCATGGCTAGAAAGATGTGTAGAGTGATTTGCTGCAGATTTCTACACGGTTTGGAACAGACAGATTTCCTTCCTTAGATACGTTGTCACCCATGGCTAGAAAGATGTGTAGAGTGATTTGCTGCAGATTTCTACACGGTTTGGAACAGACAGATTTCCTTCCTTAGATTCGTTGTCACTCATGGCTAGAAAGATGTGTAGAGTGATTTGCTGCAGATTTCTACACGGTTTGGAACAGACAGATTTCCTTCCTTAGATACGTTGTCACCCATCGCTAGAAAGATGTGTAGAGTGATTTGCTGCAGATTTCTACACGGTTTGGAACAGACAGATTTCCTTCCTTAGATACGTTGTCACCCATGGCTAGAAAGATGTGTAGAGTGATTTGCTGCAGATTTCTACACGGTTTGGAACAGACAGATTTCCTTCCTTAGATTCGTTGTCACTCATGGCTAGAAAGATGTGTAGAGTGATTTGCTGCAGATTTCTACACGGTTTGGATCAGACAGATTTCCTTCCTTAGATTCGTTGTCACCCATCGCTAGAAAGATGTGTAGAGTGATTTGCTGCAGATTTCTACACGGTTTGGAACAGACAGATTTCCTTCCTTAGATTCGTTGTCACCCATCGCTAGAAAGATGTGTAGAGTGATTTGCTGCAGATTTCTACACGGTTTGGAACAGACAGATTTCCTTCCTTAGATTCGTTGTCACTCATGGCTAGAAAGATGTGTAGAGTGATTTGCTGCAGATTTCTACACGGTTTGGAACAGACAGATTTCCTTCCTTAGATTCGTTGTCACCCATCGCTAGAAAGATGTGTAGAGTGATTTGCTGCAGATTTCTACACGGTTTGGAACAGACAGATTTCCTTCCTTAGATACGTTGTCACCCATGGCTAGAAAGATGTGTAGAGTGATTTGCTGCAGATTTCTACACGGTTTGGAACAGACAGATTTCCTTCCTTAGATACGTTGTCACCCATGGCTAGAAAGATGTGTAGAGTGATTTGCTGCAGATTTCTACACGGTTTGGAACAGACAGATTTCCTTCCTTAGATTCGTTGTCACTCATGGCTAGAAAGATGTGTAGAGTGATTTGCTGCAGATTTCTACACGGTTTGGAACAGACAGATTTCCTTCCTTAGATTCGTTGTCACCCATCGCTAGAAAGATGTGTAGAGTGATTTGCTGCAGATTTCTACACGGTTTGGAACAGACAGATTTCCTTCCTTAGATACGTTGTCACCCATGGCTAGAAAGATGTGTAGAGTGATTTGCTGCAGATTTCTACACGGTTTGGAACAGACAGATTTCCTTCCTTAGATACGTTGTCACCCATGGCTAGAAAGATGTGTAGAGTGATTTGCTGCAGATTTCTACACGGTTTGGAACAGACAGATTTCCTTCCTTAGATTCGTTGTCACTCATGGCTAGAAAGATGTGTAGAGTGATTTGCTGCAGATTTCTACACGGTTTGGAACAGACAGATTTCCTTCCTTAGATACGTTGTCACCCATCGCTAGAAAGATGTGTAGAGTGATTTGCTGCAGATTTCTACACGGTTTGGAACAGACAGATTTCCTTCCTTAGATACGTTGTCACCCATGGCTAGAAAGATGTGTAGAGTGATTTGCTGCAGATTTCTACACGGTTTGGAACAGACAGATTTCCTTCCTTAGATTCGTTGTCACTCATGGCTAGAAAGATGTGTAGAGTGATTTGCTGCAGATTTCTACACGGTTTGGATCAGACAGATTTCCTTCCTTAGATTCGTTGTCACCCATCGCTAGAAAGATGTGTAGAGTGATTTGCTGCAGATTTCTACACGGTTTGGAACAGACAGATTTCCTTCCTTAGATTCGTTGTCACCCATCGCTAGAAAGATGTGTAGAGTGATTTGCTGCAGATTTCTACACGGTTTGGAACAGACAGATTTCCTTCCTTAGATTCGTTGTCACTCATGGCTAGAAAGATGTGTAGAGTGATTTGCTGCAGATTTCTACACGGTTTGGAACAGACAGATTTCCTTCCTTAGATTCGTTGTCACCCATCGCTAGAAAGATGTGTAGAGTGATTTGCTGCAGATTTCTACACGGTTTGGAACAGACAGATTTCCTTCCTTAGATACGTTGTCACCCATGGCTAGAAAGATGTGTAGAGTGATTTGCTGCAGATTTCTACACGGTTTGGAACAGACAGATTTCCTTCCTTAGATACGTTGTCACCCATGGCTAGAAAGATGTGTAGAGTGATTTGCTGCAGATTTCTACACGGTTTGGAACAGACAGATTTCCTTCCTTAGATTCGTTGTCACTCATGGCTAGAAAGATGTGTAGAGTGATTTGCTGCAGATTTCTACACGGTTTGGAACAGACAGATTTCCTTCCTTAGATACGTTGTCACCCATCGCTAGAAAGATGTGTAGAGTGATTTGCTGCAGATTTCTACACGGTTTGGAACAGACAGATTTCCTTCCTTAGATACGTTGTCACCCATGGCTAGAAAGATGTGTAGAGTGATTTGCTGCAGATTTCTACACGGTTTGGAACAGACAGATTTCCTTCCTTAGATACGTTGTCACCCATGGCTAGAAAGATGTGTAGAGTGATTTGCTGCAGATTTCTACACGGTTTGGAACAGACAGATTTCCTTCCTTAGATACGTTGTCACCCATGGCTAGAAAGATGTGTAGAGTGATTTGCTGCAGATTTCTACACGGTTTGGAACAGACAGATTTCCTTCCTTAGATTCGTTGTCACCCATCGCTAGAAAGATGTGTAGAGTGATTTGCTGCAGATTTCTACACGGTTTGGAACAGACAGATTTCCTTCCTTAGATACGTTGTCACCCATGGCTAGAAAGATGTGTAGAGTGATTTGCTGCAGATTTCTACACGGTTTGGAACAGACAGATTTCCTTCCTTAGATACGTTGTCACCCATGGCTAGAAAGATGTGTAGAGTGATTTGCTGCAGATTTCTACACGGTTTGGAACAGACAGATTTCCTTCCTTAGATACGTTGTCACCCATGGCTAGAAAGATGTGTAGAGTGATTTGCTGCAGATTTCTACACGGTTTGGAACAGACAGATTTCCTTCCTTAGATACGTTGTCACCCATCGCTAGAAAGATGTGTAGAGTGATTTGCTGCAGATTTCTACCCGGTTTGGAACAGACAGATTTCCTTCCTTAGATACGTTGTCACCCATGGCTAGAAAGATGTGTAGAGTGATTTGCTGCAGATTTCTATCCGGTTTCGAACGGTTTTGATTTTTTGTTACCCAAGGCTAGAAAGATGTTTAACGTGATTTGCTGCTTATTTCTATACGGTTTTAGTACATAGAGTTTTCCTTCTCTTAGACTCGTTGCCATCCAAGGGTAGCAAGCTTTTTTACGCTATTGTTCACCCGTTTAAAGGCCGAAGAGCCTCCTCTGAAAAGTCTTACTGTATGACCTTGTCTTATGGACGTGGCATTTGTAGAATATACCGATATGTACGATAGATAAAAGTTGGCCCTAGTCTTCAAGAGGTTAGTGTTCAGGAAAGCATTCCCAAAGTAGCAGTTCCTGCGCGTTTGTGTGTGTGTAAAAAATAGCTATTTGAATAGAATTTCCTTCTTAGAAATGGAATACAGGGGAAATTAATATGATTCAACTTTGTGGATGCGTCATGGCGTGTCGTAATTTTACACGCCTGTCCTGGTGTTACTAAAGCCTGTAACTCATCTGACCATTTGCCTGAATTATGGAAGATAAGTCATCACCCACAGGACATGTAAACGTTTTTGAACTCTATCAAGGCAGCAAAGTGTGTAGCTCCAGTCCAGTCATGGTTTCGTCTTTTGTAAAGATAAAACATGGCGGTATGTTCATGGAGCGACTGCTTGTTCTCTCAGAATTTTTTTTACTGAATGAGTTTGTTTCTTGCTTGTGAAATTGTGACGTACGCAACTCAAGTGAAAATGGAGGAATGTTTATTCCAAGCACGGCAATAAAGCCACTAAGACGCAAGTAGATGAAAAACAAAGTGAAGGAATTTGAGAAAACGTTGCAGTTAAACGTTTTTCAGATTTTAGTTGGTAGGAAAGCAAGAAGCTGGAAGTGTGTTCTATATGCGAGTAATGTGAAGGAAGAAACTTTCAGAATAGAACTTGCGTTTACATTTAGCTATTTCAGCGGTAAAATGCTAAGACCTTACCGCCAATCTAGCTCTACGCTTAAATTTATGAAATCGAGATACCAAAGAGGATATCAGAACAACTGCCATGAAAATATTTGTAGAAATGGTAGAGGGAAGCTACGTTACGCCGGTGAGAAAGTGACAGAAGCGATGTTTGCAGATTCTTCTTTGGACTTTCTCATAAAAAGAAATGTATATATTGGACAAAGATATATTTTAATTTTAATCACTGAGCCCCCAAAAAGGCGATAAAGCCACTAAGACGTTACAGTAGTTGGAAATTAATATAAAGTTTGGCACAAGGCAAAAAAGGGTAACAAGTAAAATTAGCTAGCCACAATTATTGACCCGAACGTATCACAGTATTCCTTACGATGTTTGGAAAGAAACTGAAGCCCAGATGCCAGGTTGGGGTCTTGTGTCAAATTACATTCAGGTACTTTTTTTAAAAAATTGGTATCACCAAGTGCAAGGCAGTAATGCCACTAAGATACACACAAAGACTTAGAGACTGTGGAGGAATTCGGAACAGAAACATTACTAATGAGGGGAAAGAAAAAAGAGTAATCAGGAGTAAATAGTGATTGTCATTGCATTTAAATTTTTGCATATTAAAGTTGGTTGGACAGCATGGAATTCCACACGGGAGAAGTGCGAGAAAAGTTAGCATAGAATTTACGGTTACGTCTAAAGAGCTCATCTGTAAATTGATGAGATCTCCACACCAGTCTAGTACTGCGCTTAAATTCAAACAGACTAGGTACCATGGCGAAGAGCCCCTCCGAACAATTAGCATAAAAGTATTTATAGAAAAGATGCAGAGAGGCACCCTTAGGCAATGGGCATGTGATTGAAGACGAGCAGCCAGATCAGGACCAATAATATTGCCGATTCTTCTTTGGATCTTATCAAGGAGCTCTAGGTAAACAGCAGGGGCACGGGACCATATATGGCAGCGATATTCTAAGCATGGAGAAATGGTAGACTTATAGATATGTAAGATAGATTCTGGAGAGAAAAATTATCTCGCACGACACAGTGAATCGACTTTCTTGATAGATGACCGAGCAATGGATTCAATAAATTCTTAATTGCTGTTTAATTTGAAGGTGCAGAAAAATGTTTTTAGAAAAGAAAGCCGATAGCTTTTCTATAGGCAGGAAAGAGTGAGAAAGATTAATGTTTTCTATTAAAATAAATATATGCTGTTCTTGAAAAGTTTGGCGTTTTCGAAAAGCAATGCGCATCCAGCGAAGATAAGAATCATTAGAAGTAAAAGGTTTGGGCTACGTCTCCATATTTCCTTTCATTCATAACTGTTGCGTCATCAGTGTAATTCAATAGTAATTTGTTATAACCAATTAAATAGACGATAGAAAAAAATCTGAGGATATTTCATTCATTTTTCTTTCTAGCGCGGAACCGGACAGAGACAAAGGAGAAAAAAAAAAGATTAAATCAAAACAAATGTTGATTGGAACGACGCTTATTCGTTTAACTGAATCATACTAAAAAAAAAAAAAAAAAAAAAAAAAAAAAAATGAAATTCTCCCACCTCCCATCATGCTTTACGAAGCATCCATTTCCGGTCGGCAGGAGTCATGAACCATAGTTCAATTTTTGAACCTAATTTTTCACAAAAATCTTTTTTTTTTTTAGATAGCTGTGTGTCTGCAGTCGAAATTTAATTTGTCAACACCCACCCTATTTTAGGGGGCTTTATGGGAATGACTCAGCAATTTCCGAATTTATTCGCTTTCAACTAAAACGAAGGAAAATAAAGAAAAAAAATGGAAATAGGAAATTAAACAAAATAATAAGAGAACAAAAAAAAACAAAACAAAATGGCTGAATCCCGCTGCAACCAACAGACATAAAAACGAACGGGGAAATTATGTCAACCATTAACGCCTGCCAGACAGTTTGTAAACAGCTCAGCATGTATCCGGTGACGTCATATGTCCTGCCATTGTTTAGAGTCCCTCTTTTCTCCATTTTTGCAAAATAGAAAGTTGTTTTCTTTTATTTTTCATTTCTGAAGGTAAAAAAAAAATGTATGCTTTGTGTTTTTCTTATTAATATCTACTTGGTCCTTAATTTTATTTTTGGCTTGAAATAATATTATAACAATGGTAATGATAAATTAATATTATTTTCATATAATTTCACGTTATTTATTATAATTCTTAAGATAATAAAGTTTGATGCATTTGCACGTTCCCACCAGATGTTTGGTTGTAATGGCTGGAGATTGAGTGACAGAAAGTTCGGTCAACTCTACAAAACTTCCCTCTTGCAATATTGCAGACCTCAGCAACACAATAGCCTTGATGGTCTCAAATCTTCGAATTGCTAACTCAGCCAAACATGAGTCTTGATTTTTAGTTTCAAGTACTGTAACTATTAATGGCACAAACCTAACATACACGTCCTACGCTTTTCTAGGTTTTCGAAGAATGTTCGAGTACTTCTGGTTTTGGTTTGGTTTCATCTTCAGTGTCTAGTGCGATGTCAGACTAACACTTCTTTTTTAGCGTTCGCTTTTCCTCGAAACGACTCTCGGATATATTCTTCTTCCTTGAACGAGATGGTCGGTCTGGCAGGTCTTCATTTATAGGCAACTAGTAACTGATCCGGTCATCTTACTGGATTGCGGTGATCGATTTGTTATACAATTCGTTGTTTACGACTATCAGATCCGCTCTTTTCAATGGATTGATCGATTTACTTTTACTTGTCTACGACTATCAGAATCCGTTCCTTTCTCTTCAATGGGGTGGTCGATTTATCATGTCTTCGTTTCCTTGTTTACGAATATCAGATCCGTTAATTTCTATCCTGTGGGAGATCGATTTGTCATCTCTTCTTTTCTTTGTCTACGTCTATAAGATCCGTTCCTTTCTCTTCAATGGGGCGGTCGATTTATCATGTCTTCGTTTCCTTGTTTACGAATATCAGATCCGTTAATTTCTCTCCTGTGGGAGATCGATTTGTCATCTCTTCTTTTCTTTGTCTACGTCTATAAGATCCGTTTCTTTCTCTTCAATGGGGTGGTCGATTTATCATGTTTTCGTTTCCTTGTTTACGAATATCAGATCCGTTAATTTCTCTCCTGTGGGAGATCGATTTGTCATCTCTTCTTTTCTTTGTCTACGACTATCAGAATCCGTTCCTTTCTCTTCAATGGGGTGGTCGATTGATCATGTCTTCTTTTCCTTGTTTACGACTATAAGATCCGTTCCTTTTGTTTTCAATAGTTTGGTCGGTTTATCAATGGTTGGTTGATTTGTCTTCTCTTAGCCACGACTATCAGATCCATTCTTTTCCCTTTAATGGGGTGGTCGATCTGTTAGTCTTTTCTTTTCCTTGTCTACAACCATAAGATCTGGTATTCTAGTTTGATTAATGTAGTCACTCTGGCAGGTTCTCTGTTTGTTGTCTACTAAGAACCCATTCAATGAATCCCTTCAATCAATCCCAGGGATTCAGCGACAACTAGAATTATTGAGGTCCTCATGTTTATTATTATATAATGAATATATGATAAGACCCTTTAGAAAGAGAAAGGCCGTCTAGGACGAAGTAAACTGGTATAATGGTTTTCAAAAATGGCCGGACAACTTATACTTTCATGCGATCCCTGGAAATACGGAGAGTGCTTCGAAACCTTCGGCCTATAGTATATAGACGGGTGCGATGGGTAAATTGTCTCTATTTTAATTTCGCGCATAAGCGTTGTTTGTTTTTGATTTTGTCAACTGCACAGTATCGTAAGGCCAGTTGGGCACCGTCTGCGAAAAAAAAAAGAGTGATACAATTCGCGACAAGAGAAACAAATCTCTCCGCCAGAAATTTGGAAACAGCATGTTGTACTGCTTGGCATTCGCACCGGAGGCACTAATACTAAAATTCCAGAATGTTTGGGTGTCAATCTGAGGACTGTGCAGACGATTCTGAAAGAGTTGGATGATATATCCAGCATTATGGTGTTTGGAGAGATCACTACTGATGGCAACGTTATGGCGCCAATCATATTCCCACAGGGCCTCAGACTCAACACCAAAACCTGCATGAAGTGCCTTGAGGACGTAGTGCTCTCTTGGGTTAAGAGGTTGGCTACTGCACCATACCACACAAGCAGGAGAAACCAGTAATGGCTGTCAGACAATTTCTACGACCACATCACCGCTTACATCTGGCCAGCTAAATCCCCAGGCTGCAACCCCCTTGATTATTATGTGTGGGGTGCAGTTGAGTGGGAGACCAACAGAACTCCTTGTAACACCGAAGATGAACAGAGGGAAAGGATTATGGCGGCATTCACCAACTTAAACAAGACGACCGCTCAGAAGAGTTGCAGGGGATTCCGTAGTGATCTGGAGGCCGTGGTTGAAGTCAATGGCGATTTTATGGAATAAATTTACTCTTTAGTATTTCAAGATATTTTAGTGTAATTTTCGTAAATATATCAGTGTGGCTAGATATCCGATTGCTTCAAGCCGGGATCGAAACTAGACTGATTCGGCAACAGTCGGAGATTTCCTCTCTAAGTCATCGGCGCACGGTTGAATGAAAGGCGATTACTTATTCTGTGAATAAACACGCCAATGACTCTCTTTCACACACACATACATACACAGATATATATATATATATATATATATATATATATATATATATATATATATATATATATATATATAACCCTTTATTCTACATTCAACATCATCACTTGATAAGACACCAGAAATGTTGAAACAAAATGGCTATTTTGTAGTGATTTTATAACATATTTATGTTATAATTTTCGAATAAATAATTATATATATATATATATATATATATATATATATATATATATATATATATATATATATATATATATATATAATCCTTGTACTCGGATACTACACTGATCATAATAAGAGACTCATGGAGTAACAGTTCAGTTTATCCCTAGAACACTAACCATGGGTATGTCGTACCCAGCGCAAATATTCCTATTTTTAATTAACATTTCTAGTACCTGATTTTCTTATCTAAATAATATGTTTTTTAGTTCCTATTAATGTTAGCTCAAAGTACAAAGTTTTAAGTAACTGCATGTAAAATATTTCAAATAAAGATTTATGTCTATCTATAAAAGGCAGGATGTGTATGTGTGTAACGAATGCACAGCCGCAATTTTCGACGGATTTGCACCAAAATCTACATACACATGCTCCAAATTAGTGGAAAGGCCAAGACCGACTTTGCATTTCCCAACTCCCATCGATAGTGGAAATAATCGATTTTTTATGCTTCTACGGCAGTTTTCATGTAGTTTGCGGCCATTTTCTACTCGCCAGAATGAGAGCCTATAGCTGGCTGCCATGAATAGGCAGGAAGATTCTATTGGCCAGCGTGAGAGCCAACAGCTGACTGACACGAATGTTAACTAGCATGCTAGCATGCAAAAAAAAATCGATAGCTGCATTCGTCACAAGTGGGAAAAATTTAAATCTGCATGGCACTTTACTCCAATTGGCTCATTTGCTTGCTTGAACTCAACGTTGATTCTGATTCCACAGAACTGGGTTGGGTGTGAAAATGTATTTGTTGTTAACATTCTTTTTTCATTCGGTTTTTCCAGTTACGAGTCCTTTTTTTAAAGCTGATCGTTTTGTGTTCATTTTGTTTAGTTCTTTTTTTCGTAACAGATTTAATGTTTAGTATAGAGCTTAGAAAATATTCGCAGTGTGAGATAGGCAAAAAGTAAGGCATCTAGCAACATCAGCACGGCAAAGGGCATTCCTTTAAAGGCAAGGAAGGGCAAAAATATTTTAAGTCAAGTTATAGCGTTTGCTGTATGTGTCGTACGGTTTTTGAATCAAGCCCGGGCAACGCCGGACCATGGTGCTAGTCGTATGTATAATCCACAGATAATCTGATTGCAGGCGTGTTTACCGATTTTTAAGTAATTCCTTTTTACGTACCCTATCATAGTGTGGTATTTGGAAAAATAAGCCTAATTTGAGTGACGTAAACTAGGAAATACCTCAGTCGAAATTGAAACTCGAGCGTACTTGATTCTCCTTCCATAGTCTGCGATATGCCGGACTTATCAGCAACCTCCACTCGGATATTGTTTGATCCGAAAGTAGATTCAATTAAACCACGCTTGGAAATTCAATATTCCTATCCATTAATTTTTCCTATTTTCCTTTGTAACAAATCTGGAGATTTCATTTTTGGTCTCATTGTTTTCAAAGAAACTTTCGCACCCCCCCACCAAATATTCGAGCATCTCAAGGTCATTTAAAAAAGAAAGTCTTGTTTTTATTGTATAGTTTCCCGAAAATCTAATAATTTTTCTTGGTCTTGAGATACACACTTTCTAAACATCCTTCCTATTGAAATTGAAATCGTTGGGTTATGATGAGATATTTTCAGTTCTAGCAGAAAAGAAACAATACGAAACAACAACAACAACAACAACAACACACACACACACACACACACACACACACACACACACACACACACACACATACATATATATATATTCATTATTATAGGATATTACGTTCGAACATATATGTGCGAATGTAATAACGAATTATCGCTCTACTATTCCATTGATCCCTATTTTGAAATTAATGTTATGAAAGTTTGAATTCATATTTTATTCGTTTTCATTTCATTTGTATGTATATATATATATATATATATATTGATATATATATATATATATATAGAGAGAGAGAGAGAGAGAGACAGACAGACAGGGCGATGAAAATATGTTTTTTAAATTTCCGAACACGATCAACACATTGTTCATAACTGATATCATTGAGGCATATCAATTATGAAAACGAACAAAACGTGCTGACCGTGTTTGGAAATTATAAACATTCCCATCACTATATACACAGGGTGTCGATAAAGTTCGTGTGCACTTAAAAAAAATTATAACTTTATTTGTATTTGCGATAGAAATAATCTGTAAAAAAATATTATAAAGTTTAATGTACCTAGTTTTAAGTATAGCTAAAATAACTAATGTGATTTCAGGCATTACTGTAAATCAGTTGGCAAATGTTTTCCGTGAACTGCAAAATCGTATTACCCTTTGTATTGCTAATGATGGAGAACATGGGGAAACTTAAATAAAATTTCAATAAAACCTTAAGAAATATAGATTTACTTCTTTCTAATCCTTTTTACAAATTATTTCTATCGCAAATACAAATAAAGTTATACATTTTTTAAAGTGCACACTTTATGGACACCCTGTATATATATATATATATATATATATATATATATATATATATATATATATATATACATATATATATATATATATATATATATATATATATATATATATATATATATATATATAGAGAGAGAGAGAGAGAGAGAGAGAGAGTTGAGAGAGAGAGAGATAGATAGATAGATAGATATGTGTAATAGAAATAAAGTTATAAATTTACCGGAAATTTTTAAAGTGCACACGAACTTTATGAACACACTGTATATATATATATATATATATATATATATATATATATATATATATATATATATATATATATATATATATAGATATATATATATATATATATATAGAGAGAGAGAGATAGATAGATAGATAGATAGATTTATATTACGCGAATCATTCATACGAAAAGCAGATAATGAAGTTATACGACGAAAAGCACATAATGAAGTAATATAAATTTAACCCGCACCACATAATATATATATATATATATATATATATATATATATATATATATATATATATATATATATATATATATATATATATATATTTGTGTGTGTTTGTGCGTGTGTGTGTGGTATAGTGGACATTGAAGTCAACACCCAGAGGCGACAAACTGTTTCATGTAAACGTAATCGTCAGGCCATGTGCGTTGTGTTTTTGTTCGACTATTTATATTTGCAGGTCAGTGATTCATGGTGAGTAGTTTATTGTATTCCGTCGCTTATTTTTATGGGCGATAACCTCTGTGTTTCGAATCATTGTCGAGGTTATTTAGTGGGGAACAATTGTGCATCCGAATGCAATTTTGGGATATTCAGGAGTTGTCAGCTTTTTTTCATTTATTATTAAGTATTTTATCGTTGGTTGTTATTATTGCGTTTTCTGTTGTTCAACTGTGCGACGTGGTTCGTTAATTTGTTTATTACTTGACTCAGTTTGTTTATTTATTTATTTGTTTGGATTATTTTTTTTACTTGTTTTTGTTTATTTTTTTTATTTTATTTATTAATTTTCCTTTATTGTTGTTTTCAGTTTTCGCTTTTTAAGTAACGTAGTAACAAATTGTTTTCGTGTCTGCAATTTAACATGAGTTCTGATCGTTTATTTGGTAGTTTGTTTTGGTCTGGGAAGGAAATTATAGTTGTTTTTTTCCCCTCAGGCAGAGGTTACAGTTTTTATATTGATTGTTGTCAGCTGATATGCTTAGTAAGAATTGTACTGTTTGCGTATTTACTATTTCTAAAGGATATTTTCATTATTTACATTATTATTGTCCTCAACTTTGTCGCCATATTTAATACAACGTTTCGGCCGTTGTACGCTCCGGCCTTCTTCAGGTGGTTGGAATGTCGAACTGAACCCTTTATTTCGCTCACTGGGGTAGACTGTTCTAGTTCCACGTGCCATGTTTAATGGATGTCAGTTATCAGTTATCTCTTGTTAATTCCCCTTTCCAAGTTCTCCACTGCCATAACCGTGTATTGAACCCACAGTCTTTGGGTCCTGTCACTGGATCTAACTAACGCCTTTATCCACTGTCCTATGTGTCTAACTGACATGGCACCTGGAACTAGAACAGTCTATCCCAGTGAGCGAAATAAAGGATTCAGTTCGACATTCCAACCACCTGAAGAAGGCCGGAGCGTACAACGACCGAAACGTTGTAATAAATATGGCGACAAAGATGAGGAAAATAGTCCGAATAATATAAATAATGTACATAATACCTCATCTCAGAAATATAGACAGATACTAAAGAATATTTTGTGTGCGTAGTTTTTTTCCAGAGTCCTTTAGTTACTCCTATGTATATTTTTGCTTCGTTATCTGTTGATTTTACAGTGTCTTGGTATATTACATGCTTCTGTAAGCAATATCTATTTAAGGTACATTTGTTCTTTGTGTGACAGTTACAAGTGAGCATATGCAGCTGGTTTGTTGCTTATTTTTCTGTTCTGCATTTATTATTATTTGTGTTATGTTCTCAGTGTATCTGTAACTGACTTTAACTGTGTTTTTGTTTAATATCTTGTGGAGAGAGCTTTCCGACAATTCTTTCTGTGAAACCATATTCAACGAATACAAGAAAGACTTTGAAACAGTCCTAAATGATAGTGGATCACTCACATACACACCACACAGCTCTACAGGAAGCTGAATGTAATAATGTGTAACCTATTGTATAACAAAAACGTAAAAACAAACGTAGGAAATATTTATTAAAATACGCAAACACCACACATAAAGCACTCTCCACAAGATATTTAACCAAAATAAAGTAAAATTCAGCTACAGTTGCACCGTGAACATGGCACAAATAATAAAGCAGTGTCTAAACAGCAGAACGATGACAAAGTAATCATTGAATTATGTAAAGAAGAGAAAAGTAACGAAAGAAATAAACTGAAAAAGTCATACTGTTAATCGTGAATGGACATATTTGGGGACTTACATTAGACATAGAAAAATAGATTCTTATACTGCTGTACTGCGTTCGATCCTTATTGATTGCACTATCATTGTGGTACTTGTATACTAAATGTCTTGTATACTAGGAGTTATTTGTTATGAAACATTGTAGAAATACTGTTTGCAGTAAGTGAACATCTTAAAATATGTGGGAGTGGGTGATGACAAATAGTTTTGCCATCATTTTTGAAAGAAAAATTACTAAAGATGTTATTTCAGAAAAAAATGTTATTCAATATAAAATAAAACCTCTCGATCTGTTCATTATCTATCTATCTATCTATCTATCTATCTATCTGTCTGCCTGGTAATATCTATCTATCTATCTATCTATCTATTTGGTCATTATCTATCTATCTATCTATCTATCTATCTATCTATCTATTTGGTCATTATCTATCTATCTATCTATCTGGTCATTATCTATCTATCTATCTATCTATCTATCTATATATATATATCTATCTCGGTCTGTTCATATCTATCTATCTATCTATTTATCTATCTATCTATCTATCTATCTATCTATCTATCTATCTCGGTCTGTTCATATCTATCTATCTATCTATCTATCTGCCTGGTAATATCTATCTATCTATCTATCTATCTATCTATCTATCTATCTATCTATCTATCTATCTATCTATCTATCTATCTCGTCATTATCTATCTATCTATCTATCTATCTATCTATCTATCTATCTATTTATCTATCTATCTCGGTCTGTTCATATCTATCTATCTATCTATCTATCTATCTATCTATCTATCTATCTATCTATCTATCTGCCTGGTAATATCTATCTATCTATCTATCTATCTATCTATCTATCTGGTCATTATCTATCTATCTATCTATCTATCTATCTATCTATCTATCTATCTATCTATCTATCTATCTGGTCATTATCTATCTATCTATCCCTTCTATCTATCTATCTATCTATCTATCTATCTATCTATCTATCTATCTATGTGGTCATTATCTATCTATCTATCTATCTGCCTGGTAATATCTATCTATCTATCTATCTATCTCGTCATTATCTATCTATCTATCTATCTATCTATCTATCTATCTATCTATCTATCTATCTGCCTGGTAATATCTATCTATCTATCTATCTATCTATCTATCTCGTCATTATCTATCTATCTATCTATCTATCTATCTATCTATGTTCATATCTATATATCTCAGTTGTTTCATATCTATCACAATCTCTTCACAAGGAAGTCCGTTAAGTTAGCTGAGATTCCATCTGGAAGTCTAAAATCTTGTGATATGCCTGATTTACGTAAGCAATATTACTTTAATATTTCACTTATGCGTCTTTTTAATATCTGTACACTTACGCCTATTCAGTTATCTGTGTCTGTGCGTGTGTGTCTGTGCGTGTGTGTGTCTGTGTGTGTGTGTGTGTGCGCTCGCGCGTGCGTATGTTTCCCCATAATTGCTACAGTCTTTACCAGAGAGTAGAAAATCAGGACATCTACTTCATTCCCAGCAGTAATACTTCTTTCATATGGAGATGTCTTAGACCACCCTTATTCGAAACTCATGGAATGGCTCTACAGAATCACGAATAAAGAAATGTAGCAAGTAATGGAATTTATATCACTTGAAGACTTTCAACAGCTGCGACAACTAAAATGAACAGCTCATGTAATTCGAAGAGAAAATATTCTCAGAATCAAGACATTCTACACTACTCCAAAGAAATGGTAAGGAAGGAAACACTCATCAATAGTGAGGAAAGCGGACTTGAGAAAGCTATTTCCTAAAAAAACTGATTAATAAAAGGTTTTTGCAAATTTCAGTCGGCTCTACCACCGTCCTGGTATGACGATAAACTACATCCGGCAGCAAGGATTCTAATCAGGAGGTTTTGAGGAGCGTGCGACCACCTCTTAATTGCTGGTTTTCTCAGGTCCACCTTACCCCAGGATGGTAGCACTTGTCAGGGTCTCAGCTATGCAAATAGTTAACCACTCCAAAAGGGGTAAAAACACTATGAAAGTATAAAAATAGGTTTTACTACAAGAAATTGTTTTTTGAAAATATTTTTAAAAGCAATACATTTTTTCGAAAAAATGTATTACCAGCAATACATTAAAAAAATGACCAGGAATACGCTTTTGAAAAAAAAATATTACCAGCAATACATTTTTGCAAAAAATATTACCAGCAATACATTTTTGGAAAAATAAAAAATTACCAGCAATGAAAATCTTGTCGCATTAAATAACCCATTGAGGTTGATATGCTGTAAAACAAAACAAACCAAACAAATATATATTGAGATAGATAGATAGATAGATAAAAAATATTACCAGCAATAAAAATCTTGTCGACATTAAATAAAACCCATTGAGGTTGATATGCCGTAAAACAAACCAAACCAAACCAAATGAAACCAAACCAAACTAAACCGGCTCTACCAGGGCTGGCGTAAAAACGTCAACAGTCTTGATTCGATGATTTCTACGCTGAAATTTTCTTTATTTTCATCTTGCAAAAAAAAAAAGGTCGCAAAAATTTGATAGAGCGAGTGATAAGGGGAATTTAATAAATCTGGAATATAGGTCGTATGTAGGAAGACTTCCAATTCCCACTGAAGTCCACAAAGTATCGGCGGTTTGGCATGTCCTTGACGACGAGAATGAGCTTCAAGCCACAAGTCAACTCTGTGAGGATCCAGAGCTTGACAGAGTGCTCAAGGAATGCAGCACCTATGATATCACGATCCCCAAACCCATCTTCAATAAATTGTGTTAGATTCAGTCGTTGACTAGTGAGAGACTTATAAGGTTTGAAGATTGCCTGTTCTGAGAGTAGGATAGATAGATAGATAGATAGATAGATAGATAGATAGATAGATAGATAGATCAAAAGATTCAGAAAGATAGATAGATAGATCAAAAGATTCAGATAGATAGATAGATAGATAGATAGATAGATTCCGATAGATAGATAGATAGATAGATAGGTCAAAAGATTCAGATAGATAGATAGATAGCGTCCGTCTTAGTTTCCTTTCCGTAACGTTGATAGATTTTCGAATATTTCAGAAACATCTTTAATCTTTAATTCAAATTTTTTCTCAACATTACTTTTCTTGAGTGCATAAAAATAAAATTCATTTGTTTTGATAAAGTTCTGCATAAAAGTTTTTTTTTTATTATTATCTATCTGCCTAAACACAAAGACATACCTAAAATATGTGAATCTTTTACTTTCAGTCCATTCAGAGAAACTGGATAGGGATTCGTTACAATAAATTCAATGCAGAACTGCTGGGGAAATATGAAAACAAATTTCGACAAAATGGAAAAGAAATGAAAACAGCTTAAACTAAAAAAAAAAAAAACGGCTTTCATAAAAAAAGTCACAAAATTTTGTGTTTTCATCCGGAACGAGGGATGCTAGCTTAGCGAAAATATATTAATGATTTAATATTGAAAAAAAACACACACACACACACATACACACACATTCTGATCTGAGGATGCCCACATAAAGATGTCGAAACACGTAATCAAGCCAAAAAACAGTTTTCTGCTTTGTCATATGTATCAAATGTATTGTCTGGATTCTATATCTATCTATCTATCTATCTATCTATCTATCTATCTATCTATCTATCTATCTATAGTTAAATTCCCAGATCAATTCTGGGGACAAGACAGATTGGTATAAAATGACAATTGGCTTCCGACTTTTTCAAGGCAAAAATGAAATCGAAATATCTCTGTTGTTATAGTTACATTAAAAATCCAAATTTAAAAAGATAGACGCTTCTGCCCAAGCCTTTTTTTCTGGTTAATGTAAATTACCTTTATAGTAAGAGATTTTTTCCCATGTCGACAATACAGTTAAATTCCCAGATCAAAAATCATTTTATATCTATCTATCTATCTATCTATCTATCTATCTATCTATCTATCTATCTATCTAATACTGTTCATATCTATCTATCTATCTATCTATCTATCTATCTATATATATATATATATATATATATATATATATATATATATATATATATATATATATCTAATACTGTTCATATCTATCTATCTATCTATCTATCTATCTATCTATCTATCTATCTATCTATCTATCTATCTATCTATCTATCAGCCATATCTATATCTACTCATATCTATCTATCTATATATCTATCTATCTATCTATGCGTGGAAGTTGCTTTCTTTAGTCGTGGGTATAATGTTTTATCAGAAACTTAGAATTAAATTCATATCTGCTCAAAGATATTTGTATCTATAAAAAGAATGTATAAACATAAAAATGTCTTAAAGTAATTGTCGGACTTTGCCCATTTCATAATGCGTGATGTCATATATATATATATATATATATATATATATATATATATATATATGTATATATATGTATAAAAATATGTATATATATAGAGAGAGAGAGAGAAAGAGAGTAAAAGAGAAAGCGTACAAAAATAGAGAGTAAGTAAAAAGAGAGCAAAACGGACAAATAATTAAAGAAAATGGAGATATAAACAACTAAGGTGTGTATAATCTTTTCGAGATACACTTCTAGGATTTCACAACCATTGGCCAAAAGACATTGATATTTATTGTCCCAGTCTAATTCTTTAAGAAGAAAACATTTTATGTGAGTTATTTTTTCATGAACTGTGTATACACATTTTAAAAGAGTGTCTTTTGTATCATTTTACACCAAACAAGGGGATAAAGCGACTAAGACGCAAAGGATTACTGAGTGTGAAAGAAATTGAAACAAAGTAATACATTATTAAGGAGAGATTACAATAAAAGATCATGCATTAAGACGATAACGATTGACATTTTATTGACATTTTGGAAGCTCAAAATAAGAGATCTGGAAGAGAGTTCCACAAGGGAGAAGTGCGATAGAAGAAACCGCTAGCGTAGTAAAATCGAGGTACCAGCGAGGAGAGCACATTATTTTATTAAGGAATCGGAGGGCCGAGTCTGAATTCCAGTCGAATCCATTACATTCACTTACGTGCTAATACTCTTGGGGAAGGTATGAATCTTCTTCTCTCCCTAGCTATAGGTAAATAACAGGACAGACCGAGTTCTATAGCCTTGGGTGGCAACTGGTCTACCGCAGAAAGAAATGGCAACCTGCTGCGGGAAAAAAAATCTGCCTGGTCACGCATTGCACATACCTGACTGACGTTCTAATATCCTTGGGAAAGTTATGAACCCTCTTCTTCTCTCCCCCCCAGCTATGGGTAAATGCAGAACATACAGTTCTATAGCCTTGGATGGCAACTAATCTACCGCAGAAAGAAATGGTAACCTACTGCGGGAAAAATCTGCCTCGGCAGTCATGTATCGAAAGATACATGATCGCCTAAGCGTGTATCACGCATGGCACTTAACTGACTGAAATACATGGCAGAGGCACCAGGCCAGATTTAGCAGAAATACTCAAAGCATGGCCGTACGGTAGACTTTTAAATGTGTAAGATAGATTCCGACGAGTAAAACTGTTCCTTACGACACAGTGAACCCACTTTCCTAGCAGTAGATCTAGCAATTGATTCAATATAATCTTTCCACTTCATGACAGCGGAAAACGTTAGCCAGAGTAATCGGAATCAGTTACACATTCTGAGTTATGGCGGTGGAACGAAGCTAGAGACCAGCTCGACTAGCAGATATGTAAGACATATTGATATGTAGGTTTCAATTAATTTATAATTGCGTGCACTTGTGCTATCAAATAACAAGAGACTTTTTATTTTAGTTGTCGCCCGTTGTATGATCGCCTTGCACAGCCCAACCCGTCATTTTGAGACGAATAAAATAGCATTAACTTCTGAGCCTCCAAAAACGTTTCGCTGAGTGAAAACCAAGGAATAAAAAAAAACTTAAAAAAAAAACTTCCTCCAATTGCACCTACTAACCACCGACATTACACATATTTTCTGAGTCAGCGTAGCTGGCAAATTTAGTACCGGTCTTTGAATGTTCGGGGTTTGGATGTCAGAGGGCACTACTTAAATTCTTGCTTGTGATCTCTGGACGGGGCCTCCAGAAAATTTTGGGGGTCATCTCTTGATAGGCCTGACTTGAAATACCGACAGGCGTCCGAACAGTTTGAAATGCGGCGACGTTTTTTTTTTATTTTATTTATTTATCTTTCTTTTTGCTTCACTCTCGGGGGTGGGGGATGAGCCTACAATAGGTCAATGAGTACGCACCAAAATGTCTAGCCACACACTGTCAAAAGCCATACTGTTTATTTTACACTTATATATATATATATATATATATATATATATATATATATATATATATATATATATAATTACCAAATGTCGTATATCATTCACGGAACTAAAGAAATAAATAAAACATCTGGTTCTTAATAGTTATAAGTGGTTCGAACGTCTTAGATGGTATGTTTTCATTATGAATATGTTTAGACGAGACTTTTTTCCATCTTATTTTGTTGCTTGAATAATTGTCGGCTTCACTAAGATTTACTGGACCCGCAGTCCTGAAGGAAAACTTGATTGGTTGGTAAGGCTTGCTAGTGTGTTCGTGCAATTTTCGTGTATTCCATAGAGTAACGTCCATTGCAGACCTCGTCGTACGACAACTAATCGACAGTCGAGACAATAGTGCCTGGGTGCGATAAAAAAAAATTGTTTAGAGGCATAACTATACGGGTTATTTACTGCCGAAATCTAAATATATTTTACACACTTGTGCAAATTAATTGAAACAAAACGAATAAATCCCTTATTGTTTAATTTCTTCGTATTTTCCCAATAAAACATGACCCAGTATACATGTTAGTACTTCGTATGTCCATTCCACGAAGTCATTCCTTGCATGTTGACCAAAGATTTTCGATTGGATTTGAATCAGGAGTTTTCCAGGCAGTCTATAGTACTTTGATTTGCTCACTGGTAAGTGTTGCCAGTGTGTTCATGCAGCGTTACAATTTTCGTCAGCTTCCTTGGAGTAACGTCCATCGCAGACAATCCTCGCACGACAACTAATCGACAGTCGAGACAATAGTGTCTGGGTGCGATAAAAATCTAATGCAATCACGGATGACGCAATATTTTTCAAGGCTAAACTAATTTCGTCATACATCCCGAAAATAGATTCATATTTCTACACACCACTACAATGATCTAATCTGAGGAAAAAATAGAAATCGATTACACCCTGTCACTCCAGTGGGTCTAAAACTGGCCGTATTGTGAAAGAAAGGAAACTAAAGCGGTTGTTTCAATTAATTTGCTCAAGGGTCTATAAGTGAAACTCTCTTTTGCGTATAATTTCTGGAATGAGGTGTTACCATTATTTACCTTATTTTTTTAACTAATCTCCACATCGTTGTCGCTGTCAACATTTTAACTTCAGCGTTCTCTTTACCTAAAAGTCATAAGAATTTAGAAATAATGAAATTATTTTATCTTTATTCGACACCTTATTTCACCATAATCTTTCTTCGTATACGCAACCAATCTCCTTAAAAGACATTAGGGAACCCGAACGATGTAATATTTCGAATACGTAACAGTATGCGTGGTAGAAAAAAAAACTATATGAGCAACGTACCGTGCCCCGCTTAAGTTTTTAAATGAGTTATTTATTTAATTTTTAATCGCGTGTAACTACAGTAGTTACTGCCTGTTATCGAAAAACGAACGGAAGGACGGACAGACGGACATGCGTACACTGTGTTTTATTTAGATAGATGCGCCAAACTTTATTCCTAGTGGATACCTGTGTTTGAGTAGACGTCCCGTTTTTTTTACGGTGTGGATTACGTCTACCGGTCAGCGCATTCGAGATGTTAATTTAAATGGGCAATTGCATATTTATGGGCTGTAACACTCTTTGTGTCAGGGTGATCTAAACTACGCCAGTTTAGACGGGGGAAGCATGTTCGAGCCCTACCGAAGAGTACATTTTCTTTATTAAGTCTATCGAACGTGTAGGCCAATGGACGTAATTCACTCCATTTAAAAAACGAAAGAGGGAACGTCTAATCAACCATGGTCATCTACAAAAAGTAATGTTTGGAGTTTTAAGAAATGACGCCCGTTTAAAATAAACTGAAATATATCGTTAATTCCTTACAAATTACTATATATTTGCATATGGGACCCGGCACGACCCGTACACGGGGATGCATCATCCTAATCCCCTCTGTATTCCATTAGTAAGTAAGAAGTTCGACCCGAATCGCTTCTTTACCAAGAACTGCTGCTTTGTAGAAAAGACTCCCGAATGGATATATACCGAATCAATACAATGTTAAACTTTTCAGGTCTAGGCTTAACCATTATTTTCCCAATATATCCACATAAACAACGCTTCTCTTCCGCTCATACAACATTTTCTTAATCGGTATCACCCGATGAAAGGCAGTATAGCCACTAAGACAGAAGGGGTTACTAGGTGTGGAAGAATTAGGAACAGAAACATTACTAATGAGAGGAAAGAGAAGAGAATAATCAGGAGGACAGCAGACAGCGATTGGCATTGCATTTAAATTTTTGCAGATTAAATTTGGCTGGAAAACATGGAGCCTAAAGGAAGTTCCAGAAGCGATAACTGCAAGAAAAGAAATTGCAAGCATAGAATTTACGGATACATCTCGCCAGCTCAACTCTAAATTGACGAGATCCCGTCGCCAGTCTCGTACTGCGCTTAAATTCAAAAAGTCTAGGTACCATAGCGAAGAGCTCATCTGAACAGTTACCATGAAAGGATTTATAGAAAAGACGCAGAGAGGCAACCTTATGGCGGTGGGAAAGTGACTGAAGCCGAACCGCCAGATCATATTGCTGACTCGTCTTTGAATTTTATCAAGGAGCCCAAGGTATATAGCAGGGGCACCGGACCATATGTGGAAGCAATATTCTAAGCATGGATAAATGGTAGACTTATAGATATGTAAGATAAATTCTCGAGAAAAAAATTGTTTCGTACGACACATGGAACCAAATTTTTTAGCAGCTTACCGAGCAATGGCTTCAATATAGATTTTCCTCTTCGTGTCAGCCGAGAAAGTTAGTCCAAGATATCGCAACGAGTTACTTTCCTGGATGTTAGCATAAGTCGGGCTGATGGAAGGCAATGAGAAGTCTCTCAGATGATTAATGGAAATAACCTCATACGACAAATGCACTGGCGGGCTACATTCATTAACTCCACCAGTTCAGACCTTCACAGCCATGACATGCCATACCACTGGGGGTGAATAATTCTAATTTCTTTCCAATTTCTTTTTTAGTAAAAAAGATGGAACGCCACGACGTGGTGTAATGGTTAGCCAGGATGTCTCGTCTCGAACACTTACAACTGGGTAGTGAGTTCAATCCTCACGTGTTCCCCATATATTCGGCCTTGTGCCATATCTAAGCTGCGCCTATAAAATCACCATGAGTAGCGATTTTCTAAGCGTCACTTTGATGTGGCACAAGGCCGAAAGTATAGGGCACCCAGTGAGGATCGAATTCACTACTCAGTCGTAATTGTTCTAGCGAGACAATCTTGCTAACCATTACACCGCCCCCAGGCGCCCAAAGTGATTTTCCAAGCGTAGCTTAGATGTGGCACAAGGCCGAAAGTATGGGGCACCCAGTGAGGATCGAACTCACTACTCAGTCGTAATAGTTCTAGAGAGAAAAGCTTTCTAACCATTAGACCACGTCGAGGTGCCCTAAAATCACCATGAGTTAGAAGAAAATTTTATTCGTACAGTTTCTTGGGGCCGTTGTTTGGTCAAAATGTCTCTCATGAGGTTTTTTACCCTTTCACTACCATCTTAACCTCTTCAAGTCTAAGGTCAACGGCTATCATTCCTACATGTCATCATGATCTGCTTTTATTTACTCCCCCCCAACGTTCATGCAGCAACCCTCTTGAGTGGCTCTTGGGCCTTGTATTGAGTGAATAATTATGTATACTAGCAAGGACCACGAAGATTATTATTAAATAAACGATCCAACTTTTTTTCGTCATACCATTCTTTGTTTACGCGGAGGCGTCTTTTGTTTGGCTACTCTTCCTGCCAATTTGGAATTTGAGGAATTCTTTCTTGTTTGTTTGTTTGATAAACAATTTACTTCTGCAAAGAACCAAATTTACTTTCTTGGCATTTGAAAAGCCTGACAACAGACCTAACCCCCCACTGTCTCCACCCGCCAGCCATCCCCGACGCCAGTCAGGGCGAACATAAAGTGGATGAATGTGACCTCTCGTCCCTGCTTGCAAAAGAATCTGCAACACTATTGTAAGCTGTCGTAAAAAACAAGGGACGTTCGCATAGCTTTGGACTACGGCTGGCTCTTGTATTGATCAAGTCACCAAACTGACCACATCAGGTGGCTTTTCATTCTTCTCTTATACTTCGTCTTTGCTTCGTTTTTCTCTATTTTTCTTTATTGTCAGAGAGGCTTTTCGTTTATTTCTTTGTAGGTGCATCCAATTTATGGACGTATTTATTTGGTTTTTTTCTTTCTTTCTATTAATTCTTTGCTTTTCTTGAAACGAATTTACTTTCTTTCTTTCTTTCTTTCTTTCTTTCTTGTCATCAATTCTTTCTTTCTGTCTTTCTTTCTTAAGATCAGTTCTTTCTTTCACCTTTTTCTTTTTTTTCTTTCTTGTCATTAATTCTTTCTTTTTTTTTTCTTTCTTTCTTTCTTTCTTATCATCAATTCTTTCTTTCTTAAGATCAGTCCTTTTTTTCACCTATTTCTTTTTTCTTTCCTTCTTTCTTGTCATCAATTCTTTCTTTCTTTCTTTCTTTCTTTTCATCAATTCTTTCTTTCTTAAGATCAGTTCTTTCTTTCACCTTTATCTTTTCCTTTCCTTCTTTCTTGTCATCATTTTTTCTTTCTTTCTTTCTTTCTTTCTTTCTTTCTTTCTTAAGATCAGTTCTTTCTTTCACCTATTTCTTTTTTCTTTCCTTCTTTCTTGTCATCAATTCTTTCTTTCTTTCTTTCTTTCTTTCTTTCTTTCTTTTCATCAATTCTTTCTTTCTTAAGATCAGTTCTTTCTTTCACCTTTATCTTTTCCTTTCCTTCTTTCTTGTCATCAATTTTTTCTTTCTTTCTTTCTTTCTTTCTTAAGATCAGTTCTTTCTTTCACCTTTTTCTTTTTTTTCTTTCTTGTCATTAATTCTTTCTTTCTTATTTCTTTCTTTCTTTCTTTCTTTCTTTCTTTCTTTCTTATCATCAATTCTTTCTTTCTTAAGATCAGTCCTTTTTTTCACCTATTTCTTTTTTCTTTCCTTCTTTCTTGTCATCAATTCTTTCTTTCTTTCTTTCTTTCTTTTCATCAATTCTTTCTTTCTTAAGATCAGTTCTTTCTTTCACCTTTATCTTTTCCTTTCCTTCTTTCTTGTCATCAATTTTTTCTTTCTTTCTTTCTTTCTTTCTTAAGATCAGTTCTTTCTTTCACCTTTTTCTTTTTTTTCTTTCTTGTCATTAATTCTTTCTTTCTTATTTCTTTCTTTCTTTCTTTCTTTCTTTCTTTCTTTCTTATCATCAATTCTTTCTTTCTTAAGATCAGTCCTTTTTTTCACCTATTTCTTTTTTCTTTCCTTCTTTCTTGTCATCAATTCTTTCTTTCTTTCTTTCTTTCTTTTCATCAATTCTTTCTTTCTTAAGATCAGTTCTTTCTTTCACCTTTATCTTTTCCTTTCCTTCTTTCTTGTCATCATTTTTTCTTTCTTTCTTTCTTTCTTTCTTTCTTTCTTTCTTAAGATCAGTTCTTTCTTTCACCTATTTCTTTTTTCTTTCCTTCTTTCTTGTCATCAATTCTTTCTTTCTTTCTTTCTTTCTTTCTTTCTTTCTTTTCATCAATTCTTTCTTTCTTAAGATCAGTTCTTTCTTTCACCTTTATCTTTTCCTTTCCTTCTTTCTTGTCATCAATTTTTTCTTTCTTTCTTTCTTTCTTTCTTAAGATCAGTTCTTTCTTTCACCTTTTTCTTTTTTTTCTTTCTTGTCATTAATTCTTTCTTTCTTATTTCTTTCTTTCTTTCTTTCTTTCTTTCTTTCTTTCTTATCATCAATTCTTTCTTTCTTAAGATCAGTCCTTTTTTTCACCTATTTCTTTTTTCTTTCCTTCTTTCTTGTCATCAATTCTTTCTTTCTTTCTTTCTTTCTTTCTTTCTTTCTTTTCATCAATTCTTTCTTTCTTAAGATCAGTTCTTTCTTTCACCTTTATCTTTTCCTTTCCTTCTTTCTTGTCATCAATTTTTTCTTTCTTTCTTTCTTTCTTTCTTAAGATCAGTTCTTTCTTTCACCTTTTTCTTTTTTTTCTTTCTTGTCATTAATTCTTTCTTTCTTATTTCTTTCTTTCTTTCTTTCTTTCTTTCTTTCTTTCTTATCATCAATTCTTTCTTTCTTAAGATCAGTCCTTTTTTTCACCTATTTCTTTTTTCTTTCCTTCTTTCTTGTCATCAATTCTTTCTTTCTTTCTTTCTTTCTTTCTTTCTTTTCATCAATTCTTTCTTTCTTAAGATCAGTTCTTTCTTTCACCTTTATCTTTTCCTTTCCTTCTTTCTTGTCATCAATTTTTTCTTTCTTTCTTTCTTTCTTTCTTAAGATCAGTTCTTTCTTTCACCTTTTTCTTTTTTTTCTTTCTTGTCATTAATTCTTTCTTTCTTATTTCTTTCTTTCTTTCTTTCTTTCTTTCTTTCTTTCTTATCATCAATTCTTTCTTTCTTAAGATCAGTCCTTTTTTTCACCTATTTCTTTTTTCTTTCCTTCTTTCTTGTCATCAATTCTTTCTTTCTTTCTTTCTTTCTTTCTTTCTTTCTTTTCATCAATTCTTTCTTTCTTAAGATCAGTTCTTTCTTTCACCTTTATCTTTTCCTTTCCTTCTTTCTTGTCATCAATTTTTTCTTTCTTTCTTTCTTTCTTTCTTAAGATCAGTTCTTTCTTTCACCTTTTTCTTTTTTTTCTTTCTTGTCATTAATTCTTTCTTTCTTATTTCTTTCTTTCTTTCTTTCTTTCTTTCTTTCTTTCTTATCATCAATTCTTTCTTTCTTAAGATCAGTCCTTTTTTTCACCTATTTCTTTTTTCTTTCCTTCTTTCTTGTCATCAATTCTTTCTTTCTTTCTTTCTTTCTTTTCATCAATTCTTTCTTTCTTAAGATCAGTTCTTTCTTTCACCTTTATCTTTTCCTTTCCTTCTTTCTTGTCATCAATTTTTTCTTTCTTTCTTTCTTTCTTTCTTAAGATCAGTTCTTTCTTTCACCTTTTTCTTTTTTTTCTTTCTTGTCATTAATTCTTTCTTTCTTATTTCTTTCTTTCTTTCTTTCTTTCTTTCTTTCTTTCTTATCATCAATTCTTTCTTTCTTAAGATCAGTCCTTTTTTTCACCTATTTCTTTTTTCTTTCCTTCTTTCTTGTCATCAATTCTTTCTTTCTTTCTTTCTTTCTTTTCATCAATTCTTTCTTTCTTAAGATCAGTTCTTTCTTTCACCTTTATCTTTTCCTTTCCTTCTTTCTTGTCATCATTTTTTCTTTCTTTCTTTCTTTCTTTCTTTCTTTCTTTCTTAAGATCAGTTCTTTCTTTCACCTATTTCTTTTTTCTTTCCTTCTTTCTTGTCATCAATTCTTTCTTTCTTTCTTTCTTTCTTTCTTTCTTTCTTTTCATCAATTCTTTCTTTCTTAAGATCAGTTCTTTCTTTCACCTTTATCTTTTCCTTTCCTTCTTTCTTGTCATCAATTTTTTCTTTCTTTCTTTCTTTCTTTCTTAAGATCAGTTCTTTCTTTCACCTTTTTCTTTTTTTTCTTTCTTGTCATTAATTCTTTCTTTCTTATTTCTTTCTTTCTTTCTTTCTTTCTTTCTTTCTTTCTTATCATCAATTCTTTCTTTCTTAAGATCAGTCCTTTTTTTCACCTATTTCTTTTTTCTTTCCTTCTTTCTTGTCATCAATTCTTTCTTTCTTTCTTTCTTTCTTTCTTTCTTTCTTTTCATCAATTCTTTCTTTCTTAAGATCAGTTCTTTCTTTCACCTTTATCTTTTCCTTTCCTTCTTTCTTGTCATCAATTTTTTCTTTCTTTCTTTCTTTCTTTCTTAAGATCAGTTCTTTCTTTCACCTTTTTCTTTTTTTTCTTTCTTGTCATTAATTCTTTCTTTCTTATTTCTTTCTTTCTTTCTTTCTTTCTTTCTTTCTTTCTTATCATCAATTCTTTCTTTCTTAAGATCAGTCCTTTTTTTCACCTATTTCTTTTTTCTTTCCTTCTTTCTTGTCATCAATTCTTTCTTTCTTTCTTTCTTTCTTTCTTTCTTTCTTTTCATCAATTCTTTCTTTCTTAAGATCAGTTCTTTCTTTCACCTTTATCTTTTCCTTTCCTTCTTTCTTGTCATCAATTTTTTCTTTCTTTCTTTCTTTCTTTCTTAAGATCAGTTCTTTCTTTCACCTTTTTCTTTTTTTTCTTTCTTGTCATTAATTCTTTCTTTCTTATTTCTTTCTTTCTTTCTTTCTTTCTTTCTTTCTTTCTTATCATCAATTCTTTCTTTCTTAAGATCAGTCCTTTTTTTCACCTATTTCTTTTTTCTTTCCTTCTTTCTTGTCATCAATTCTTTCTTTCTTTCTTTCTTTCTTTCTTTCTTTCTTTTCATCAATTCTTTCTTTCTTAAGATCAGTTCTTTCTTTCACCTTTATCTTTTCCTTTCCTTCTTTCTTGTCATCAATTTTTTCTTTCTTTCTTTCTTTCTTTCTTAAGATCAGTTCTTTCTTTCACCTTTTTCTTTTTTTTCTTTCTTGTCATTAATTCTTTCTTTCTTATTTCTTTCTTTCTTTCTTTCTTTCTTTCTTTCTTTCTTATCATCAATTCTTTCTTTCTTAAGATCAGTCCTTTTTTTCACCTATTTCTTTTTTCTTTCCTTCTTTCTTGTCATCAATTCTTTCTTTCTTTCTTTCTTTCTTTCTTTCTTTCTTTTCATCAATTCTTTCTTTCTTAAGATCAGTTCTTTCTTTCACCTTTATCTTTTCCTTTCCTTCTTTCTTGTCATCAATTTTTTCTTTCTTTCTTTCTTTCTTTCTTAAGATCAGTTCTTTCTTTCACCTTTTTCTTTTTTTTCTTTCTTGTCATTAATTCTTTCTTTCTTATTTCTTTCTTTCTTTCTTTCTTTCTTTCTTTCTTTCTTATCATCAATTCTTTCTTTCTTAAGATCAGTCCTTTTTTTCACCTATTTCTTTTTTCTTTCCTTCTTTCTTGTCATCAATTCTTTCTTTCTTTCTTTCTTTTCATCAATTCTTTCTTTCTTAAGATCAGTTCTTTCTTTCACCTTTATCTTTTCCTTTCCTTCTTTCTTGTCATCAATTTTTTCTTTCTTTCTTTCTTTCTTTCTTAAGATCAGTTCTTTCTTTCACCTTTTTCTTTTTTTTCTTTCTTGTCATTAATTCTTTCTTTCTTATTTCTTTCTTTCTTTCTTTCTTTCTTTCTTTCTTATCATCAATTCTTTCTTTCTTAAGATCAGTCCTTTTTTTCACCTATTTCTTTTTTCTTTCCTTCTTTCTTGTCATCAATTCTTTCTTTCTTTCTTTCTTTCTTTTCATCAATTCTTTCTTTCTTAAGATCAGTTCTTTCTTTCACCTTTATCTTTTCCTTTCCTTCTTTCTTGTCATCATTTTTTCTTTCTTTCTTTCTTTCTTTCTTTCTTTCTTTCTTAAGATCAGTTCTTTCTTTCACCTATTTCTTTTTTCTTTCCTTCTTTCTTGTCATCAATTCTTTCTTTCTTTCTTTCTTTCTTTCTTTCTTTCTTTTCATCAATTCTTTCTTTCTTAAGATCAGTTCTTTCTTTCACCTTTATCTTTTCCTTTCCTTCTTTCTTGTCATCAATTTTTTCTTTCTTTCTTTCTTTCTTTCTTAAGATCAGTTCTTTCTTTCACCTTTTTCTTTTTTTTCTTTCTTGTCATTAATTCTTTCTTTCTTATTTCTTTCTTTCTTTCTTTCTTTCTTTCTTTCTTTCTTATCATCAATTCTTTCTTTCTTAAGATCAGTCCTTTTTTTCACCTATTTCTTTTTTCTTTCCTTCTTTCTTGTCATCAATTCTTTCTTTCTTTCTTTCTTTCTTTTCATCAATTCTTTCTTTCTTAAGATCAGTTCTTTCTTTCACCTTTATCTTTTCCTTTCCTTCTTTCTTGTCATCAATTTTTTCTTTCTTTCTTTCTTTCTTTCTTAAGATCAGTTCTTTCTTTCACCTTTTTCTTTTTTTTCTTTCTTGTCATTAATTCTTTCTTTCTTATTTCTTTCTTTCTTTCTTTCTTTCTTTCTTTCTTTCTTATCATCAATTCTTTCTTTCTTAAGATCAGTCCTTTTTTTCACCTATTTCTTTTTTCTTTCCTTCTTTCTTGTCATCAATTCTTTCTTTCTTTCTTTCTTTCTTTCTTTCTTTCTTTTCATCAATTCTTTCTTTCTTAAGATCAGTTCTTTCTTTCACCTTTATCTTTTCCTTTCCTTCTTTCTTGTCATCAATTTTTTCTTTCTTTCTTTCTTTCTTTCTTAAGATCAGTTCTTTCTTTCACCTTTTTCTTTTTTTTCTTTCTTGTCATTAATTCTTTCTTTCTTATTTCTTTCTTTCTTTCTTTCTTTCTTTCTTTCTTTCTTATCATCAATTCTTTCTTTCTTAAGATCAGTCCTTTTTTTCACCTATTTCTTTTTTCTTTCCTTCTTTCTTGTCATCAATTCTTTCTTTCTTTCTTTCTTTCTTTCTTTCTTTCTTTTCATCAATTCTTTCTTTCTTAAGATCAGTTCTTTCTTTCACCTTTATCTTTTCCTTTCCTTCTTTCTTGTCATCAATTTTTTCTTTCTTTCTTTCTTTCTTTCTTAAGATCAGTTCTTTCTTTCACCTTTTTCTTTTTTTTCTTTCTTGTCATTAATTCTTTCTTTCTTATTTCTTTCTTTCTTTCTTTCTTTCTTTCTTATCATCAATTCTTTCTTTCTTAAGATCAGTCCTTTTTTTCACCTATTTCTTTTTTCTTTCCTTCTTTCTTGTCATCAATTCTTTCTTTCTTTCTTTCTTTCTTTTCATCAATTCTTTCTTTCTTAAGATCAGTTCTTTCTTTCACCTTTATCTTTTCCTTTCCTTCTTTCTTGTCATCAATTTTTTCTTTCTTTCTTTCTTTCTTTCTTAAGATCAGTTCTTTCTTTCACCTTTTTCTTTTTTTTCTTTCTTGTCATTAATTCTTTCTTTCTTATTTCTTTCTTTCTTTCTTTCTTTCTTTCTTTCTTTCTTATCATCAATTCTTTCTTTCTTAAGATCAGTCCTTTTTTTCACCTATTTCTTTTTTCTTTCCTTCTTTCTTGTCATCAATTCTTTCTTTCTTTCTTTCTTTCTTTTCATCAATTCTTTCTTTCTTAAGATCAGTTCTTTCTTTCACCTTTATCTTTTCCTTTCCTTCTTTCTTGTCATCATTTTTTCTTTCTTTCTTTCTTTCTTTCTTTCTTTCTTAAGATCAGTTCTTTCTTTCACCTATTTCTTTTTTCTTTCCTTCTTTCTTGTCATCAATTCTTTCTTTCTTTCTTTCTTTCTTTCTTTCTTTCTTTTCATCAATTCTTTCTTTCTTAAGATCAGTTCTTTCTTTCACCTTTATCTTTTCCTTTCCTTCTTTCTTGTCATCAATTTTTTCTTTCTTTCTTTCTTTCTTTCTTAAGATCAGTTCTTTCTTTCACCTTTTTCTTTTTTTTCTTTCTTGTCATTAATTCTTTCTTTCTTATTTCTTTCTTTCTTTCTTTCTTTCTTTCTTTCTTTCTTATCATCAATTCTTTCTTTCTTAAGATCAGTCCTTTTTTTCACCTATTTCTTTTTTCTTACCTTCTTTCTTATCATAAATTCTTTCTTTCTTTCTTCTTTTCTTTCTTTCCAATGATTTCGCTTCATGTTTAATTCTTTTCTTTGGATCTCATCTTTTTCATTTAATCTTTCTCTCTTTCCATTTTATATTAATTTCTCTTTTAAAATTTAATTTTCTTTCTTTTGTTCATTTTTCTATCTTTTTATAATCTGTTTCTTTCTTTCTTTCTTCTATTTTTATTTGCTTTTTTATGCCATCAGTTCTTGCTTTATTTCCTTCTTTCTTTCTTTTATTTCTCTCTTTCTTTCTTTTTCTTTCTTCTGCTTTCTTTCTTTCTTTCTTTCTTTCATCTATTTCTTTTCCTTTACTTCTTTCTTGTCATCAGTTCTTTCTTTCTTCACTTGCTTTTTCTCCTTTCTTTTTCTTTCTTCTCTTGCTATCTTGCTTTCTTTCTTATCATCAGTTATTATTTCTTGTCATCAGGTCTTTCTTTCTTTCTTTCTTTCTTTCTTTCTTTCTTATCATCAGTTCTTATTTCTTTTTTCTTTCTTTCTTTCTTTCTTTCTTTCTTCAATTCTTTCTTTCTTTCTTTCTTCAGTTGCTTTTTCTCCTTTCTTTCTTTCTTTCTTCTGTTGCTTTCTTTCTTTTTTATTTCTTTCTTTTTTCTTTCTTTCTTTCTTTCTTCTGGTGCTTTCTGTCTTATCATCAATTCTTTCTTTTTCGTTTTCTTTCCTTCTTTCTTTTCATCAGGTTTTTTTTTTGCTTATCATCAGTTCTTTCTTTCTTTTCATGAGTTCTTTCTTTCTCCTATTTCTTTCATTTTCTTTCTTTCTTTCTTTCTTTCTTTCTTTCTTTCTTTCTTTCTTTGCCATCATTATTGCAATAACACTGATCTATTGTTGTTAAATCTTTCATTAATATTTTTGTTTTCGTATCCTTACAACCGTTTCGGTATTCGACGTCTGTTCGTGAACTCTTTGCGTTCTGCTTATTCCTCTTGTCAATGTCAACAGGTACAAATTGATCCATTTTCTGCTTCATAATGGAAACGACATTTTGAAAAGCAAACAAATAAATGAATGAATAAAAGAATGTTCAAAAATAAAATGGAAAAAAAAAAAATCAAAAAACAAAATGGCGTCTTATTCAAGTCGTCGGCCGTTCAGGTTTCCAACACAACAGATATGTATCACGCTTTGAGGAAAAGCATAAAATACGAAGCAACCGTGAATACCTAAGTTAGGAGTACCCCCCCCCGACTTACCCCCCCCCCCCAAAAAAAAACAACCAAAAAAACAATAAAATAAAAATAACAATAAACTAATAACTATGCATTTTTGGTGAATGCGCGGGGGTGGGGCGCCAGGACTCGGTTAACCAGTGATGTCGCGACGTTCAGTTCCTTTTCAACATGATATTCTCGACTAGATTAATGTCACGTTTTCGGCCTTTCTTTCTCAACTTCTTAAGGAACTATTTTAATCGTCTGTATTATGCCCGGGTAACGTCAGGGATTTGCACCAATTGTTACTTATATTACAGATCTATAAAACCCTTTGCATTCATATGATTGTTCGTACCTGTCCACATAGCTAGAGTCTGTGAGATACATTCAGGTTTTCTTTATAGAATTTTTTTCTTTAGAAAATGTTATGGTTTAAATGTCCATTGACTGTTCTATATTACGAATTTTAAAGAGTACAGTGACCAAAAACTGGCGATCAAATAAAAGATGACAAGAATATGATTCCCAGAGAATCATTCTATAAAGATGCTAATGAAATCCAAAACGGAAAACTTTCAAAATGAAAGTATTAACTTTATTTTCTTTTGTTTTGGATTCTGTCTCTAATTTCGAGATTTATCCCAGTATTCGTTCGGAGAATGGACATCTTGCTCTCTTGTTTTTGTTATTTTAGGATTCTGTTTCTAATTTACAGACACGTCTGTACTGATCCCAATATTCCTTCGGACAATGGACATAATTTTCTTTTGTTTAAGATTCTGTCTTAAATTTTCAGAAAAGACATAGTTCCTAGAACTATTGGCATCATTTTTTTGTCTATAATTTTGAAACACACACACACACACACGCACGCACGCACACACGCACGCACGCACACACACACACACACACACACGCACGCACGCACACACACACACACACAGAATTTAAACAGATTTCGCTAGAAATTAAGCGGCATTTTCTTTTTATTTAAGATGCAGTATATCATTTAGAAGGCTGTGATGGTAGTATACGGGATGTCGTCTTGAAAAAAAAAACAGCAATCGATAATGGGTATGCCCCATTCACATAAATACAGTAGTAAATACTGTATGTTGGTCTGCAGTTTGAGATTCGTCCCCAGCTGTGCTGGTCAAACTCAATGTCTTCGGGCATAAGGAAATAAGAAGTGCGTATTATGAGGATATGTAGGATAGATATCGGTTGTCCCTAGTCACGAAGAGGTTAACGTTGTAGTATTCGGGGAAGCATCTACTAGGGAGTCCGTTCTAAAAAGTAACAGAAGCTGTCTGATTGGAATTTACACGTTACCAAAGGTCTATGAAGGGAGTGGGGATGATCTGATACCATGAAAATGACATGGCGGTTGATGGTGTGAAATGGTGAGACTAAGTAATGTAACTTGTTTGAATATTTGCCATAGTAACTGGTATAGAATTATGAGAGCCTAGCAGGAATAATTTTCTTCAAAGTATAGTAAATAATTTTCAAGTAAAACAAGGATGGTAGGACATAAGACAGTACCTGTTCGTCAAAGACACTGGAACAAGGAACGTGATATTTATGCTGACTCTGAGAATAAATATCGCGTTTCTTGTATTGAGTTATATGAAATTGTGATATACCGTACCTATGAACACTAAATGGCATGTCCCAGTCTTCATGAATACATTGAACACTATTGTAAGAGGAGACAGTATACTGTATAATTAGTCCACCACTAGCAGTGGTTTACCTACTTCACGCCGCTGGCGAGTATTGTATTTTGTTGATGTTATAAAGATTACCATTTCATTTCCAATCTCCATTTTGGTTATTAATCATTCAGTAATCTTTTCTAGGTTACAAAATACAGTTACTTCATCTATCTATCTATCTATCTATCTATCTATCTATCTATCTATCTATCTATCTATCTATCTAACATGTGTGTATGTATATATATATATATATATATATATATATATATATATATATATATATATATATATATATATATATATATAAGTATAGGATTGGTGTACAGGGGAAAAATTCCAATAACCAAGGAATACTATACTTAAAAGAGTGCTCAATACAGAGTAGAGCAAATATAATTATTTATTCAAAAATTATAACATAAATATGTTATAAAATCACTACGAAAATTTTGTTTCAACACTTCTGGTGTATTATCAAGTTATGGTGTTGAATGTAGAATAAAATTAAAAAAAAATTTATTCTACATTCAAAACCATCACTTGATAAGGCACCTATAAGTGTTGAAACAAAATGGCTATTTTTGTAGTGATTTTATAATGCATCTATGTTATAATTTTCGAATGTATATATATATATATATGCATGTATGCATATATATAATTATATATATATGCATGTATGTATATATATAATTATATATATATGCATGTATTTATATATATAATTATATATATATGCATGTATGTATATACATAATTATATATTTATATATATATATGCATGTATGTATATATATAATTATTTATATATAATTATATATATATAATTATATATATATAATCATACATATATATATATGCATGTATGTATATATATAATTATATATATATGCATGTATGTATATATATAATTATATATATATGCATGTATGTATATATATAATTATATATATATATACATATGCATGTATGTATATATATAATTATATATATATATATGTATATATATGCATGTATGTATATATATAATTATATATATATATACATATGCATGTATGTATATATATAATTATATATATATACATATGCATGTATGTATATATATAATTATATATATATACATATGCATGTATGTATATATATAATTATATATATATACATATGCATGTATGTATATATATAATTATATATATATACATATGCATGTATGTATATATATAATTATATATATATACATATGCATGTATGTATATATATAATTATATATATATACATATGCATGTATGTATATATATAATTATATATACATACATATGCATGTATGTATATATATAATTATATATATATACATATGCATGTATGTATATATATAATTATATATATATATATACATATGCATGTATGTATATATATAATTATATATATATACATATGCATGTATGTATATATATAATTATATATATATACATATGCATGTATGTATATATATAATTATATATATATACATATGCATGTATGTATATATATAATTATATATATATACATATGCATGTATGTATATATATAATTATATATATATACATATGCATGTATGTATATATATAATTATATATACATACATATGCATGTATGTATATATATAATTATATATATATACATATGCATGTATGTATATATATAATTATATATATATATATACATATGCATGTATGTATATATATAATTATATATATATATGTGTATATATGCATGTATGTATATATATAATTATATATATATATATACATATGCATGTATGTATATATATAATTATATATATATATATACATATGCATGTATGTATATATATAATTATATATATATATATACATATGCATGTATGTATATATATAATTATATATATATACATATGCATGTATGTATATATATAATTATATATATATATATACATATGCATGTATGTATATATATAATTATATATATATATATACATATGCATGTATGTATATATATAATTATATATATATATATACATATGCATGTATGTATATATATAATTATATATATATGTGTATATATGCATGTATGTATATATATAATTATATATATATATACATATGCATGTATGTATATATATAATTATATATATATATATACATATGCATGTATGTATATATATAATTATATATATATACATATGCATGTATGTATATATATAATTATATATATATATATACATATGCATGTATGTATATATATAATTATATATATATATATACATATGCATGTATGTATATATATAATTATATATATATATATACATATGCATGTATGTATATATATAATTATATATATATATGTGTATATATGCATGTATGTATATATATAATTATATATATATATATACATATGCATGTATGTATATATATAATTATATATATATATGTGTATATATGCATGTATGTATATATATAATTATATATATATATATACATATGCATGTATGTATATATATAATTATATATATATATATACATATGCATGTATGTATATATATAATTATATATATATATATACATATGCATGTATGTATATATATAATTATATATATATATATATACATATGCATGTATGTATATATATAATTATATATATATATATACATATGCATGTATGTATATATATAATTATATATATATATATACATATGCATGTATGTATATATATAATTATATATATATATATACATATGCATGTATGTATATATATAATTATATATATATATATACATATGCATGTATGTATATATATAATTATATATATATATATACATATGCATGTATGTATATATATAATTATATATATATATATACATATGCATGTATGTATATATATAATTATATATATATATATACATATGCATGTATGTATATATATAATTATATATATATATATACATATGCATGTATGTATATATATAATTATATATATATATGTGTATATATGCATGTATGTATATATATAATTATATATATATATATACATATGCATGTATGTATATATATAATTATATATATATATGTGTATATATGCATGTATGTATATATATAATTATATATATATATATACATATGCATGTATGTATATATATAATTATATATATATATGTGTATATATGCATGTATGTATATATATAATTATATATATATATATACATATGCATGTATGTATATATATAATTATATATATATATATACATATGCATGTATGTATATATATAATTATATATATATATATACATATGCATGTATGTATATATATAATTATATATATATATATATACATATGCATGTATGTATATATATAATTATATATATATATATACATATGCATGTATGTATATATATAATTATATATATATATATATACATATGCATGTATGTATATATATAATTATATATATATATATACATATGCATGTATGTATATATATAATTATATATATATATATACATATGCATGTATGTATATATATAATTATATATATATATATACATATGCATGTATGTATATATATAATTATATATATATATATACATATGCATGTATGTATATATATAATTATATATATATATATACATATGCATGTATGTATATATATAATTATATATATATGCATGTATGTATATATATAATTATATACATATGCATGTATGTATATATATAATTATATATATATATATGCATGTATTTATATATATAATTATATATATATGCATGTATGTATATACATAATTATATATTTATATATATATATGCATGTATGTATATATATAATTATTTATATATATATCTGCATGTACGTATATATATAATTATATATATATAATTATATATATATAATCATATATATATATATGCATGTATGTATATATATAATTATATATATATGCATGTATGTATATATATAATTATATATATATGTACACATGCATGTATGTATATATATAATTATATATATATATATGTATATATATGCATGTATGTATATATATAATTATATATATATATATGTATGTATATATATAATTATATATATATGTACACATGCATGTATGTATATATATAATTATATATATATATATGTATATATATGCATGTATGTATATATATAATTATATATATATATATGTATGTATATATATAATTATATATATATATACACATGCATGTATGTATATATATAATTATATATATATGTACACATGCATGTATGTATATATATAATTATATATATATATATGTATATATATGCATGTATGTATATATATAATTATATATATATATATGTATGTATATATATAATTATATATATATATACACATGCATGTATGTATATATATAATTATATATATATATATGTATGTATATATATAATTATATATATATATACACATGCATGTATGTATATATATAATTATATATATATATATGTATATATATGCATGTATGTATATATATAATTATATATATATATATGTATGTATATATATAATTATATATATATGTACACATGCATGTATGTATATATATAATTATATATATATATATGTATATATATGCATGTATGTATATATATAATTATATATATATATATGTATGTATATATATAATTATATATATATATACACATGCATGTATGTATATATATAATTATATATATATGTACACATGCATGTATGTATATATATAATTATATATATATATATGTATATATATGCATGTATGTATATATATAATTATATATATATATATGTATGTATATATATAATTATATATATATGTACACATGCATGTATGTATATATATAATTATATATATATATATGTATATATATG